>JASDDO010000008.1:376921805-377540831 GCA_030015575.1 Agapanthus africanus | reverse complement strand
GTATGATGAGTTGGAGGCTAAGGTGGCATTTTCATTAATTGGATTAAGAGTCATGTAGTGATTCATACATTGAGTTAATGATTCATTTAATATTTTATATGACTCATGTGATGAATCACTTAGTGTATTAATGAAACATGGTGATAATTCATTATTTGTTATTTACTTAATATTATCATATGTTTCATATATACACAAATGATTTCATTCATCCAAAAGGATTCACTTTCTCACCTTCTCTCTCCTCAAGCTCTCTCTCTTCAAACCCTAACCCTAACCTCTCATGTATTGAGATCAAGGGTTAGTTAGACTAATACATCCATAACATCACTCTATATCCCCTAGGTAGCTTAGATTAGCACTTTGAGCAACCTAGTTATCTCAAGTTAGAGATCAAGCTTGGAGAAGGAGCTCTCGGGTGGATCGTCTTTGACTCGAGGAGGCCGTTGAGGTGCCGATGTTCCAAGGAGCCTACGAGGAGTGGAGGACAGCGATGAAGACCCGAAGGACAAGTAACGTGAGGTATAACTTCGAATCCGAGTAGTTAAACCTCTCGTAGTTTGCTAGTAACGGTTTAGATACGATTCATGCACTCAAGTCCGTGTTACGAAGCTTTGATAATCGTTTTTCATATATTCTGCCTCCCCGCAAGTTCGTGGGGTGCGTGACATGGACTTACAGTGGTATCAAAGCTAACTAAACCATTACTAGCTTGTTAGCAACTAATTAGAAGTTCGATCGACCGAAAACACGAAAACGAAACCCCGGAACCCTAACAGTTTCTGTAAATTTTAAACGTGTCGGAAAAAATATTTGATATGCCTAAAAATTCACAGCAGGGAAATATAAGAAAACTGGGAAAATACGAGCTCTTAACTCGGCAAGATGGCCGCGGATCCGCGGCAAGATGGTGCTTTTGGCCGCGGATCCACGGCGGAGTCAACTCCGAGTTGACTTGGATTTGCGCAGTAATTCATATATTTTGGTGTTTTGTTTTCCTATATGTTCTGTTTCTACCCAGGTTGCTTCAGTGCTGCTTTGCTTTTGGGGTAGACACAGAAAAATGAAGTCGATCGATATTCTAAGTTATTTGCTAATTGGGTTTTTATCTGTAATGTTTAATGTGTTCGTAAACCTCCCCTAACTGCTAGTATGTCGTTTGGCAGGGGGTTGCACATTTCTGTAATGTTTACTGTTTGTGTATATGGACTTGATTGGAATGTTGTGATGATTAGCCGGGGTTTGAGATGTGTTTTATATTCATTCATTCAATGTAATTGTAATATGATGTAATATTCTTTTGCGGGGCACATCCAGGTTGCGGTTGTAGCCACCGTTGTATTATTTCATTTTTACTGTTTTATGCTCCTAGGATAGACCCAAGGTGGGGTACACAAACTACCGGGTACTTTGAAGTGTTTAGTGGCCTACTCACGTTGTTGAGGGAGACCGCTTCGCTTCGGGTACTTGGCGGGTAGTTTGCCGTACCCGTAGGGGTCTAGGGTGGGGTAATGGCTATTCATCACAACTGTGTAATCCGTCTTTTGTTGCAGGCTCAAAGCAAACGCGGATTGCTAGTATATCCAATAAAGTTCATCAGTGATCTGGAATGCTTATTATTGCGTCTGACGAATGTACAATATCTATATATGATAGCTATTAGACGTCACTTATGTTTTATACCCGCGCTAGCCCAGCCCCCGCTCTGTCGTTAGTTAAGTAACCTAACGGGTGATGACGGGACCCCGTGGCGAATGCAGATGGCATAAGAGGACGTAGTATTTTCGTTGTTTTCTGCAATGATAGGATAAATGATGGGACGCATTATTATAATGCAAAGAAAATAAACCAAAGTTCAATCGTTGGAACAAATTTAAAAGAAACCACTCGGTTATTTTAAAAGAGCAGAATTTTTAATTGCGGAGCTTTAACCACTCCTTTTAAAAAGCTATCAGGTTCCTTCGATTATATCAAGTTCACCATGTTCACGGTTTTTGCCAAAACCATTCGTAGCCCTCCGTCATTTCATTTGGGTATTCAGTAGTATTAAAGCTATGTATTTTGGCCAAAGTCAAAGCATAGTGTTTGGTAGCTGCTGGGTATTCATTTGTTGCATAGTTAGATGAGTTAGTTTGGGACAGTCGTATTATCATTTGACCAAAGTCAGGGGTATGTACGGATGGCTTCAAATTAACCTGGATAATGACGGGTAGAACTTGACATGTGACTTATGACATTTTGACCAAAGCCAAGGTCATAAGAGCATGGGGCAAAAATTTATATCGGGAATTTCTAAAGAAACTGAAATTTGCAGAGAGAGCATACCATTTTGGAGTTTGATGAATGTTGTTAGGATTCCTTCAACATTATCATACGATGATATTTTGGATCCCAATCCTACTGTGAGTATATACTACTTATCAGGAGATTCGTCACTTAATGATCAATACTATAAACCAAGTAGGTGCTGAGAAAGGTGTCAGCGGGGCTACGCCCCCAGAGAAAAGAGGTTATTTAATTAAGGAACTTCGCGAAAGCGTTGGAAAACCTCCCTCGAAGTACCGACACTGGCCTGGCTGAACGGTTAAGTAAGTATTGTACGGTGAGAATAGTCCTGGCTAATTCTTCTTTTATGGTTTGAGGAAGGATTCGAGAAACAGTGGGAGCCATCCTGTTTAGATAAATTAAAAACCACTCTAAACTTGCAAGAGTATCATGCTAAAGTGTTTTCTTCTCTCTCTCTTATTTGCAGCGACCTTGTGACCACGACTAGGTTACATCTAGATAACAAATAGACCGAATCTGACTTATATAACTGGCAAAGGTCTGTCCAGATGTCCATTGCCTATGACAAGATGGACCACCCTATTACTACTCAAGATCCCACCGTCCCAGGTCCAGTTTCCACCGTCGCGGATATGGATATCCGTCAGACAAGGGAAAAGGATAAAGCGAAAACCAAGTGCCTCGTGTTGGCTTCAGTTGATGGTGTATACCAGAAGCGGCACGAGAAGATGGACTTAGTTTCCATCTTTCTCCATAACAAAGATTTATATGGAGAGCAATCTCATATCACAAGATATGAGACATCGAATGAATTAATTCAAGCGAGGTTGGCCGTCGGCTCATCTGTAGGGGACAACGTCCTTACAATGACTAGCAATATTGAGAAGCTCACGGACCTGAAGACCACGTTGGAGAACGGGTCAGATACTGACTTGATTCTACAGTCTCTACCTTCTACCCTGAAGGAAACCAGAGAAGTAGAAGGAAAAAGAAGGGCAAAAGTTTCGGGACTGAATGTAGTAAAAGAGGGACATTCCTATTGTTATGGGATTGGGCATTGGCAGAATAATTGCAGGGCTTTTGAAACCAGTAGCCAGGATACGAAGCATGTTGTGGCTTCAGCCTCAAGTGTATTTGTAATTGAGAACTGTTTGTCAATTAACTCTACTTCCTGGGTACTAGATACCGGAGCAGGATCTCATATCTGTAATTCATTACATGTTTTGAGAAACCGTAGAGTTATGAAGGTAGGTGATTTGTCTCTCAAAGTTGCAAACGGAATGAGCGTGGACGCTGAATCCGTGGGAGAATATCGCCTAGGTTTGACAAGTGGGCAGATATTGATTCTGCGTAACTGTCTGTATGTACCTAGTATGACTTGCAATATCATATCAGTGTCCTCACTTTCAAGATAGGGATATGATTTTACATTCGTAAGCGATGTAGTTCATATCCACCTAAATCAAGTTTTGATTGGGTCCGATACTTTAGATAACGGCATATACGTATTGATTCAAGCTCAGGTTTTCAATGTCCAGAACACACTTAAAAGAATGTCTCCGGAATTAAATCAGGATTTCTTATGGCATTGTAGACTAGGTCACATCAATGAGAGAAGGTTGACTAAGTTACATAGAGAAGGATTTTTGAATTCGTTCGAATATCAATCTTATGCTACTTGTGAATCTTGTCTCATAGGAAAGATGACAAAGACTCCGTTTACTGGACACGGAGTAAGAGCAAGCGAGCTCTTGGGACTCGTACACAGTGACGTGTGCGGTCCAATGTCTACACATGCGCGAGGTGGTTATTCATACTTCATTACTTTTACGGATGATTTCTCTAGGTATGGATATGTCTTCTTAATGAAGTATAAATCCGAGGCCTTTGAGAAATTCCAAGAATATAAGAATGAAGTGGAAAAATAAACAGGCAAAAGTATCAAGACACTAAGATCTGATCGAGGTGGTGAATACTTAAGTGCCGAGTTCCTGGGTTACTTAAAAGAGAATGGAATTTGTTTCCCCCAATCAGAGCAAGGCTCTGTTTGAATTTCAAAAATTCAAAATCTTGAAGCAACGCTTCACATCCTCAGCGCTAAGCGCAAGGCGCCACGTGTCTGGCGCAGACGCATCAGCGCAGCGCCTGAGGCAGCGCAACCAATCAGAGCAAAGCTCTGTTTAAAACAAAAAGTAAAGGAAGCAACGTTTCAGTTCCGTAAGCGCTGCACTGCGCGACACGTGTCTGCGCAGTTGCGCAAGCGCTGCACTGCGCGACACGTGTCTGTGCAGTTGCGCAAGCACAGCTGCGCAAGCGCTGCGCGACATGTGTCAAGCGCTGGGGAGTTGCGCAAAACAGAATGGAGATTTAAAGAAATCTTTTCTGTTCTTGTTAAAACAAGAAGATTTTCTTCTGTAAAACAGAAACCCTTGGATCAAAGATCCAACGGTGGGGAAAATTCCCCAAATTACTCAGAGAGAGATCTCTTTAACAAATCTAACTAATTTATGAGCACTATAAAAAGGACCCCAGACTTCAATTCAGAGGCATGGACATATTTTTAAAAAAAAAAGAGAAGAGAATTCTCGAGAACTCCTCAAGAACAACAGAAGGTAAAAACCTTTGAGAGAAGAGGAAATTCTCTTATGAACAGATCAGTGATCTAAAAACAAGATCATTGATCTTTAAAACATAACTAAATAAAGGAATAAAATAAAATAGTGCTCAGCACTTTTTATGAACCTTTGGTTCCTGAAATAAAAAGAAAAACTTGTTTTTCTTTGATCTAAATTAGATCAAGGAAACGAATAGTGCTTTGCACTTCTTTTATGAACCATTGGTTCTTAAATCTAAAAGATTCTTAAATCATAGTGCCTTGCACTTGCAAACTGCGCTGTTGCGCTCCTGGATTGGCGCAAGCCACCAGAGCGCGCCACGTGTCAGCAGCGCAGGCGCAGCGCATTAGCACAGCGCACTGCGCTTACGCGATACGTGTCAACACTACAAGCGCTTGCGCTCTCTGATTGGCGCAAAGCGCCTGATAAATGCAATGCATTTCCTAAAAAGGGCCAGGCCCAAATCAAAAAGACCAAGCAGGCCAAAATAAATTGCAAAGCAATAAAAGGGCAGAGCCCAAATAAAATTGATGCTCTGCATCATTTATAAAGGGCAGAGCCCAAAACAAATTGATGCTCTGCATCCTTTCTGGGCAAAGCCCAGATAAAAATAAGAAGAAATGCGATGCAAAAGCAAATAAAATGTTGAACATTTTCAACTGGACTTAGCCCAATTTTGGCCGTAAGTCCTTAAATTGACTGAGCAAGATTGCTCTCTTAAATCAATTTACTACCGGTTCGAGGGTACATCTCCGAACTCCTCTGACACCTGTCGTTGTAATCCTTCAACGACGTCAGAGAGGTGACGGGTCCCAACGACCACACGTATATGGACTGCGGGGTCCTTAAACTCGTGGACCGAGACGTCCTTAAAACTAATATTGGACCGAAACGTTCTTGAACTAATATTGGACCGAAACGGCCTTAAACTAATAATTGGACCAAAACGTCCTTAAACTAATATCGGACCGAAACGTCCTTAAACTAATAACGGACCACCACGTCCCTAAACTGGAATACGGACCACCACATTCCTAAACTGGAACATGGACCACCACGCCCCTAAACTGGAATACGGACCACCACGTCTTTAAATTGGAATATGGACCACCACGTCCCTAAACTGGAACATTGACCACCATGTCCCTAAACTGGAATACGGACCACCACGTCCTTAAACTGGAATATGGACCACCACGTCCCTAAACTGGAGCATGGACCACTATGTCCCTAAACTGGAACAATAGAGCCTCCAAATGCTCTTTTGCCGGATCTAAACGGTCCCGTTTAAGTTGATCTTAGCCCCAAATACGGCTAACGTATCCTTATACATTTAAATGAATGATAAAACTCCAAATCAACTTTGGTTCAAGGGTACATCTCTGAACTCCTCTGATATCCATCGTTGTAATCCTTCAACGACGTCAGAGAGGTGATGAGTCCCGACGGCCATATATTGAATGGATCACCACGTCAAGTTGATCTTAGTCTAAAACAGGACTAACGTATCCTTGACGAACGTTTAAGTCGATCTTAGTCTCAATACGACTAACGTATCCTTAAACTAAAAACACCAAACCCAAATCTAAGTAGATACGGATTTGGACTAATCCACGTCCTACGGGCAACAGTATTACTCAGTCTCCGTATACAATCCACGGGCAACCACAAACAAAACAAACACACACGACACCAAGTGAAATTCTGGAGAAGGAGAAAGTTGTTACCGTAATGCGGTAGCGTAATTAACTGCAGGGGCTTGCGCCTGCAGGGAAGAGCGTCCCCACAATCAAAAACCCCTCAAGTGAGGGGGAATCTGACGAAGTCTGCTACATCGGCCGCATCCGTCTAAACCTCCGATACCCGGTGCCATAAATCAACTTGGTATCTTCGGAGAGGTGGATGGATAAAACCAAATAGCATCTGCCCCGAATCGCCAGCGTCAGGACATCGCGGTCCTGTGCGCCGCCCTTCGGAGGGGAACAGATTCTGGGAATCTGTTCCCTTCCGAAGGGCGGCGCACATGACCGCGATGTCCTGACGCTGGCGATTCGGGGCAGAACAGATTCTGGCACGCCCGGTGGGACCTCTTCCTCTTTCCACTCCACACTTCGTGTGTCGTCTTCGCGAACCAATCGCGGTTTGTTAAATGGTTGCCTTCGGATTTCAAGTTACTAAGATTTGGTCTCTTGCCTGGCGCAGAACTTAAGATTCAATGGCCTCTAACTGCACCAACTGCTCGAAGTGCCCCTGCAATGGACGCTCCACCTCCTCCGGAGGTGTAGCATATGGGCTCCAAGCGGCTTCCTTCCTCGCTCTGCCGGTAGACCAGGTGACCCAAGCCACCACTGGCCTGTTCTTCGGGACCATGATCCCACCTACAAGCTTCTCTACGCCAATACCTGCACCGGAAGTGAACAAAAAGTCGGTCTTCGACCGGCTCACTGCTACGACGGCCCCTGTCAACGGGTCGCCCACTGCCAAACCAACAGCCTCTGTTTTCACCAGGCTAAATCAGAACTCTAAACTGGCTGTCCCAAGGAAGGCAATGACTGCTGCTTCAGAAGTCGTCAAGGCGGCTTCCCCTGTTAAAGAGTCAGTCTTTTCAAGACTGACGATTCCTGCTCCTGTCCCTGCTCGAGGATCTGTCTTCGATAGGTTGTATATCACACCTCAGAAGACAACCTCAGTCTTTAAGAGGTTAACACCGACGGCACCTCATTCAGACAGGGGGCAAAAAGAAGATGTCTCAATCTCCGAGCCAGTCCCAACGGCTCGTCATGCTCGACGTCGCCATTGGCAACGAGTGAGGAAGGCAGGGGGCAACTCCCCCTCAGGGCTAACTCCACCGGCTCCAGTGGTGGAAGTCAACGCTGCTGTTCCAACTGGGAGCATCTTTGAACTGCTGAGGAGGGTACTTAAGAATTCTCCAACCGCTACACTGAAAAGATCTCCTCCGCCTGCGGAGAGAGTTCCGGAAACAAAACAAGAACAGCCCCCTCAACGGCTGTCTTCAAAAATTTATAAAGTTTGGCGGAGGGTTCAAGACTCCGTGATTGACCCAGGTCACTCTCGTCGCCAGAAAAAGGCGAAGGTGGAAAAAGACAAGGACTGTCCTATTAAACAGCAGGGGACAACAGCTGCTAGGATACCCCCTTCAACGGTTCCTTCAACCTCAATGGCCCACAAAAGAAGGAGGCCAGAGAAAACTCCCGCGTTAGCGGAAAATATTAAAAATGGTGAACCTAAACGCCCCAAGTCAGGGGGCATAATAATTCATACGGTTTACATGGCATCGGGAAAAGAAGACAGCCGTGCATCCACGGGTCATAGACCGCTTACACGGTCAGTGACCAAGGCTCAGGAGCAGCAACAGAAGCTCTAGGAGATGATGAACGCTATGGCCGCACTTACAGGGCCAAAAGAGAACCCTGAAACGTCCTCAGATGAGCGCCACGAGGAAGAAACCGACGCCGAATTCCTTCGTCGAATATTGGAAAAGAAGGACAAAGAGGCTGCTGAACAAGCAGCCAACATACAGCGTATGGGCCTCCTCTTCCAGGACATGATAGGGATGATGATACAACAAGATCCCCCGGTTGAAGAGCCCCCGATCGTCCTTGGAGACGATAGGGGAGAGACATCAAATCCTCCACCAGCTCTATCGACAGCTAAAGAGGATGCAATCTCCAAAGCTGATTTGGATGAGTACATCGCCCAGCAAATACGGGTTCATCATGCGACCGAAGCGGCCGGTCAGGTCGTAAAAACGGGACGGCCATATCCAAGTTGGTACGATCAAATCAAGTACCCACCCGGTTACACAATTCCCAAGTTCCATGTCTACAAAGGAACGGGCAATCCTCATCAGCATGTTGCCCAGTTCAGGGCACTCTGCGGCAACACCGGCGGTGATGACAAGCTGTTGCTTTGCCAGTTTGTTGGAAGCTTATCAGATACGGCGTTCGAATGGTACTCTGAGCTCCCGAACGACTCCATTAAAACCTTCGCGGAGATGGAGCTTCTGTTTACTCAGCGTTTTGCAAGCGCCAGTGAGTGTACCCCGATGACAGCACTGATTAACGCTAGGGTAAAGCCCGGCGAGACGTGGGTTCAGTATGCTATACGGTGGCGGAACTTGTGGTCGAAGTGCGAGCAGCGCATTGAAGAAGCTCCTGCGGTGGGTATGTTTGTGGGGACCCTTGATTCGCAAGCGACCATTTCACAATTTATGATGTTTTTCAAGCCAACTACCTTCCAGGCCTTGATTGACAAACTAGCGCAAATGGATCAAATGGGCCATAAACCCCCTCTTCCAAGGCTGGACTCCCGAAATGACAAAGGGAAGGGAAAAGCGGTCGTCGTCGCTAATGCTCAACAACAACCGAGCGACTCGAAGCCGGTTGCTCGTCAAAATAATATGCGCCCGTATGTACCCCTTGAGGATAGGATGGGACGTCCTTATTCCTTTCCCCGCGATAAAACGAGGAGGTTATTCGAGCTGGCGTTGCGCAACAGACTCATAAATCTGCCGGATCCAAAACGTCCGTTGCAACCAAGTGACGTCAACGAGCCCAACTACTGTCCTTATCATCGAGTACTAGTCCATCGGATCGAAGATTGCTACGTTTTCAAGAATTGGCTTGAAAACCAGTACCGACAGGGCAAGTTCGCGTTATCTGACAAATGGAAGGTGAATCCCCCGCAGCCCCACTCCTCTAAGGGGACGAATACGCCAGGGGCAACATGCTCCGTCATTGAAGAAGCTCCTTGGGAGGTTGTATTATCAGCCAAGACAAAAAAAATGCTGAACGGCCTTCAGGCGTGCTCAGCAATCAAGTGGAAGAACCCGTTGGAACCGCAGGTCATTGAGGGGATGTTGAAGCCACGTCCAACTCCAAAGACCGATGATGGTGGTTCAAGCACTTGCAGCCAGCCGTCAAAATCTTCGAAAAAGAAGAAGAAGAAATCTAAGAAGCCCGTGAAGCCTGGCGACAAGCGCACGGACTTACAAAAGCAAATTGACGCGCTGGAGGAGTACAACCAGAAGGCACGGACTCCCATTACACTCCAAGAGTTCCTCAATCACGTCTTTCGAGAAGAAGATGAGGGAGAAAGTTCATCGGATGAATCCGAGGAATATGTGGCGAGCTGTCATATGATTTCCCATTCGATCACGAACGATGGGGAGACTCCTTGCACTGAAACGCTGAGGGCAGATCTTGAACCAAAATTTCCGGAACTATCAGTTGAAATGATTGACGCGTTCCTTAACGAAGCTCGATTGAAAAGTAAAGCTGATCGAGAACGCGAGACGGCTATATTTGAAAGGGCCAAGCGCCAGCGACTTGATGAAAGAGCTGAGACGATCCCGCTGGAACAAAACACCTCCGCTACCAACAAAAGCCAATTCAAGATGAGGAAAAAGTTTGCTAAGGCCATATCAATGGGTATGAAGCTGCCATCCTCTGAAGGAAACATCACTGGTGAAATGGAAACGCACCCCTCCTATTGCTTATATCATCAAAAGATTTCGCACCCCACTCAAGAGTGTAAAGCTTTCGATAAATGGTGGCAAGGATACGTTGCTCATCGACAATGCTTTAAGCGGGAAAAGCGTAAAACTCGTCGAGAGCAAAGAAATACGACCGAAGGGATTAAAAGAACTACCGGCAATTATCGCATGGTTAACACTGGCGGGCCACAAATGCCTACATTCGGGAGTGATTCTGATGAAGAGCTAAAACTTGCCCCTCTCTTTAAGGAGTCCGCTTCGAGAAAAGAAGAAGAACCGAAGGTCTGCGAAAATATTCGACTGCGGAATCGGACGCTGCCTGAAAAGAACCTCGGACCCTCAAGCAGAAAAGATAAAGGGAAAGAAAAGGTCTCTGAAGATATCGTCTTAGATGACCAAGTTCTGGAAGAGCTAAACGCCAACAACCCGCCGAAGAAGAATAAGGTGGATTACAACGTCTTAGCACATCTGAGAAAGCTGCCCTCACAACTCAGCATTTTTGACGCCCTTTTGCTATCAAAAGAGGCGAGAGATGCGTTGATTAAGGCACTACAGAAACCGGAGCAATTCCAAGCTTTCCTGGCTGAAGAAAAGATGAAGGATGAATTGGAGGAAGTACACACGGCTGATGTCACTTTCGGCAACGAGGACCTTCTCCTGGGACTTGCGAACACAATCGCCCCCTTTATGTCTCAGGATACTGCCACGATATTAAGATAAGAAAAATCCTGATTGACAATGGATTCTCCGTTAATCTCCTCAATGTGCGGGTGTTAAAAGAAATCTGCATGAGCGTCCAACACCTTGCTCGTGACAAGATCACCATCTCCGGGTTCGACTCCCAGTCATCAAGAACTCTTGGGTCTGTGATACTGATGCTACGCTTCAGGCTACTCGTCACGGACATTAAGTTCCATGTCATAGACGCCAAGACATGCTACAACGCTTTGCTCGGCCGACCATGGTTACACGAGTACAACATCATCCCTTCTACACAACATCAGTGTATGAAGTATTTTAAGGATGGTTTCGAGTATACCGTGACGGGAGAACCGAACCCGTTCTCTGTGAACGAGGTCCGCAAATATGAAGACGCCAAATATTTCTTACCGGATTTCGAAGATACGGAGAAGTGTCACAAACCGGAGAATAAAACTAACGCTACCATCCCTGTCTTCGGCAGTGATACCGAGGAGGAAGAGGAGATAGTGTATTCGGGTCTGCCCCAACACAACAAGCCAGGACCGTCCACTCCTACGTTGATCTTTGGTAGCGACTCGGAAGATGAGATCCGTGTTGTATTCTCTGCTCGACCTTCCATACGAACGTCCGCTAACGAAGAACAAAGTCTACAAGTCGCCATGGTGCCGCTTAAACACCATAAAGAACTGGATGCACTTAATATTTACAATGTAGAAGAGCTGCAAACGTTCTATATCCCTCCCAGGCGAGAAAGCGAGAAAGCAATTCTGTTCTACCGCTCTGAAGAAACCAAAGTGGAAAAAGAAATCTGGCATGGCGCGGATCCTACGCTCGACAGGCTTCAGCCTATCCGTCTTCCCAGATATTATACAGAGGGTTTGAAAAAGCTGCTAAAACGCCAGGGGATATCCTTCAAGCAGACTGTTCGGAAAGCCAAGTTCTATGACAAAGTCTGAAACGTTCCCGGGACTCAACGCAAACTGCCTAATGGGAAAATGGAGACAATCGGACTTGGATACATCCGGTCAAAGAAGCGAGAGCTGCTAAACAGCTGCTATATCGTGTATGACTTCGATGAAAAAGCGGATGCTCAATGGGAGGACGCTAATCCTAAGCCAGTGAAAGTTCCGGATGCAAAAGTGCCCAGTCCATCGTTCGAAGAACAAATGGACAAGCTTATAAGGGAATCGGATCAAAAAGTCCGAGACGACCATAACCGCGAAATGGTCATCTATAAGAAAGCCAAGACGCAACGCCTTCTCCAACAGGCCGTGAAGGGTGAAAATGCCACTCCTTGTCAACCTGTTATAAAGAAGGCTCGACGCAAAAGCAAAAATAAGTTGAAAGGCCGAAAAGGCGCTCAACAACAACAAAGTAGGGCTAAGAAGCCACGCAAACGGGAGGCGAGCGTCGTTGATCTATCCCTCATGAAGAAAATGGGTCGAGTGTACTCGTTTCCTCGGGACAAGACGAAGAAGATAATTGATCTTGCTCTAAAGCATCAAATGCTTACACTGCCGGAGTCCAAAAACCCCGAACGAGCAGGTGAAGTCTCTGACCCAAATTATTGCCCTTATCACCGAGTGATAGGACACCCTCTCGAAGATTGCTTCACCTTCAAAAATTGGGTTGAAGATCAGTACCAGCTCGGCAAGTTCGCTCTGTCTGACAACTGGAGGGTAGCACCGCCACAGAAGCACGAGCCCAAGGCCACGAAAGAAGAACCAGTTCCGCATTGGGATTGGAAGCGAATCCGTACTTGTCACGTGATAATGATATCAAAAGAAGAGCCCGAGAACATGGATGACCTTCCCTGGTGCTTCGAAAACAGCAACGATGAGGTGATCTCAGAATTCCCGCTAGCGCCAAAAGAGCTGGAAGATAGAATCCATACCACTGCAGATAATCTCAAGAAAATTGAGTTGGGGACGGCAAATGACCCGCGACCGACATTCATCAGCGAGCTGCTATCTGAAGAAAGGGTGGCTGCGTTAAAGAATGTGCTTCTACAGCATAAAGATTGCTTCGCGTGGAACTATTCCGAAATGCCGGGACTAGATCCAGAAATTGCTGTACACAGATTGGCGATATCCCCGGACATCAAGCCAGTCAAACAGGCGCCGAGAAGAATGCGACTCAAACTTGAGATGAGTATCAATGCCGAGGTCAAGAAGCTGATCGACTCTGGCTTCATCCAGGAGGTTCAATACCCTGAATGGATCGCCAACATCGTCCCGGTGATGAAGAAAAATGGGACAGTGCGTATATGCGTAGACTTCCGGGATCTTAATAAAGCTTTTCCGAAGGACGATTTTCCAGTGCCAGTCACCGAACTGATGATAGACAATACGTCCACTCATGAGATTTTCTCCTTCATGGACGGCTCGTCAGGATATAATCAGATAAAAATGCATCCAGAAGACCAGAAGCACACAGCCTTCAGGAGCCCTTTAGGAATATTCTGTTACAAGGTGATGCCCTTCGGTTTAAAGAACGCCGGTGCCACCAACCAAAGGGCCATGACGAAGATCTTCGATGACCTTATACACGAAATCGTCGAATGCTATATCGACGATCTCGTGGTTAAAAGCAAATCATACGAGGAACATCTCGAGCATCTGAAGACTGTATTTCAACGCCTTCGACAATACAACTTGAAAATGAACCCGCTCAAGTGTGCATTCGGAGTTTCCTCAGGCAAATTCCTGGGATTCATTGTTCGACACCAAGGTATTGAAATAGATCCGTCAAAGATCAAAGCGATCATGGAAATGCCTCCGCCGAGAACTCTCAAACAGTTGCGATCTCTCCAAGGGAAGCTTGCATACATACGACGATTTATAGCCAATCTTTCAGGCAAGTGCCGTCCCTACAGCCACCTGATGAAGAAGGGGACCCCGTTCGTCTGGGACCAAAAATGCCAAAGCGTACTAGATGAGATCAAGCAATACCTGCAGAACCCGCCGGTGTTGGCTGCTCCGGTCAAGGGAAAACCCCTCATTCTTTATACAACCGCCCTCGAAGGTTTCTTAGGCGCATTATGGGCACAAGAGAACGATCAAGGGAAAGAGAGAGCACTCTACTACTTAAGTCGAGTTCTGCTGGGGGCAGAAAGCAACTACTCCCCCATTGAAAAACACTGCCTGGCGTTGATCTTTGCGATAACAAAGCTCAGGCACTATGCGTTGGCGCATGAAGTCCGTCTCATTTCAAAGGTGGACCCCCTTAAATACTTGATGTCAAAGGCCATATTGACGGGACGACTCGCTAAATGGGCCCTGCTCTTGATGGAGTTCTCGATAACGTATCAACCTCTCAAGGCAGTGAAAGGCCAGGCCATCGCCGACTTCCTCGCTGAGCATCCGATACCCGCCGATTCTCCTCTAAATTGCGATCTTCCAGACGAACATGCGTTTGATGCGATCGACGGTGATAATATCCGATGGGAGCTTTATTTCGACGGAGCATCTTCCGTGAAGAAGCGCAAACAAAGTACCCCTATAATTAAATCGGGGGTAGGACTCTTCTTTATAACTCCACAAGGAGGGATAATGCGCTACGCGTTCTCCCTAACAGAGCCGAGGACAAATAACGAAGCCGAATATGAAGCTCTGATAGCAGGCCTCGAGATGGCCATTGACATGGGAATTGAAAACCTCCTTATATACGGGGATTCTCAACTGGTCGTTAGTCAAGTAAACGGCGACTACCAAACGTGCAAACCGGAATTGGTGAAATACGGTGAAAAGGTGCAACAACTGTTGACCCAAATTCCCTCTTATACTTTGGAGAACATACCGCGTGCGGAAAATAGCAAAGCAGACGCATTGGCCAAACTTGCTAAAGAACTGGCTGACGAGAACCTCGATAACGTTAGAATCGTGGTGCAAAGCCGTCAAGTGCTTGCCCCAGCAGAAATATCTCCGAAATCATTCGAAGAAAAAGGAGCGAACGAGGAGACAACCCTGCAAGTAAAAGATTGGGAAAATACCGAGGATTGGAGGGAAGTCTTCATAGATTACTTCAAGTCCCACCGAATGCCTGAAGAAGCATCCACGAGACATCAGCTCATGAAACGAGCTCTGTCTTTCGCCTTCGTCAATGATACTCTGTACAAGAGGTCATTTGATTCTTTGTGGCTGAGATGCTTAGGACCTGACGAAGCGAAAAGGGTCGTCCAGGAAGTTCACGACGGACTCTGCGGTTCTCACCAAGCAGGCCCAAAGATGAAGTTGAAGATCAAACGGATGAGCTACTACTGGCCCACGATGATCCAGGACTGCCTCGAATATGCGAAGCAATGCCACTCATGCCAAATTCATGGGGACTTCATCCACCAGCATCCAAATCCACTACACCCAACGGTGGCTAGCTGGCCGTTCGAAATGTGGGGGACTGATATAGTCGGCCCCATCGAACCAGCATCGTCTAGAGGACATCGTTTCATCCTAGCAACGACTGACTACTTCTCTAAATGGGCAGAAGCAGTACCGTTAAGAGAAGTTAAGACGGAGAATATCCTCCATTTCTTCAAAACGCATGTCATATATCGGTTTGGAACTCCGCGACGGATCATCTCCGATAACGGGCCAGCTTACAGAAGCCACAAGATCAGTCGCTTCGCGCAACAGCATAATATAGACTGGAGATATTCCTCGGTTTATAATCCGCGAGCCAACGGACTAGCTGAAGCCTTCAACAAGACCTTGACAAAAATCATAAAAAAAACGGTGTCCCGAAATAAGAAAGACTGGCATGAAATACTGCAAGAAGCTCTTTGGGCATATCGAACTACGTTCAAGACGGCCACGAACACAACGCCGTACGCGTTGGTGTTCGGTACAGAAGCAGTACTCCCCCTCGAGATAGAGTTACCCTCTCTACGAGTGGCAGTCCACTACGAGCTGACGGACGAAGAAAATGCTCACCTTCGGCTTGAGGAGCTTGACGCCCTTGATGAAACCCGGCTCATAGCGCAACAAAATCTGGAGGCCTATAAAGCAAAGATGACGCGCTCATATGAAAGATTGATCCGGCCAAGGACATTCCGCCAAGGCGAACTTGTGTTAATGGTCAAAAGGCCTATGATCCCCAATCGCGCCAAGCGAGGAAAATTCGAGCCAAACTATAAAGGCCCATACATCATAGATAAGGTCTACCAGGGTGGGGCCGGGCCTATCTACTCATGGACATGCACGGCGAAAGGCCTTTCAGGCCAATAAACGGTCGCTTCCTAAAGAAATACTATGCTTAATGAGCCACAACCTAGGTCAATGGTAGGTGACGACGACTATGTCCGCTCGCCATCTTCCTAAGCTCAAACTTATCAGCAATAGCCAGCCTTCTCAAACGTCGGACCGAAATGTCCTTAAACTAATAGTAGACCGAAACGTCTTTAAACTAATACCGCAACATTTTTTAGGCTGATGAGATATAAAAAAAATATATATAAAAATAAAATAAAAAAAAACGGTATGTCCATAAGCGAAAAGGGCACGGATGAAAACCTGAAAGGGCTCCGTGAGTAAAAACAGCAGGGCTACCGGCGAGTGTTCGTGAAAACCTGAAAGGGCGCGACCTCGTAAAAAAAAAGAGAGAAAAAGAAAAAAAAAAAAAAAACGGTACGACCATGAGCAAAATGGGCACGGATGAAAACCCGAAAGGGCTCCATGAGTAAAAACAGCAGGACTACCGGCGAGTGTTTGTGAAAACCCGAAAGGGCGCAACCTCGTCAAAAGACACTTACAGGGTCCCTTCGACCTTGTAAGGAGAAACCACCCGCGTGAGATCCTTACGACTCACAAGGGAGCAGCACACTTAGGGATCCCCACGATTCCTAAGGAGAAAATACACTTACGAGATCCTCACGACTCGTGAGGAGAGCTCTCTTATGGGACCCTCACGGCTCATAAGATTTGAAAGTCTTAAGTTACAGAGACCTAAACCTGTGCTTAAGCAAACCCCCACAAACTTCCAATATTGCCCTACAAGTGGCTCAATACTGACCCTTGTATACAATCCACGGGCGCGAATAAAACATTTCCCTAACCAAGTCCCATCCATGACTGGGGATATGTTCGCATGGTACACAACCCTTGTAAATCCTCTCGACTTACAAGGAGAAAACCCTCTTGTAGGATCCTTACGACTTACAGAGAAACATACACTTAGGAATCCTCACGATTCTTAAGGAGAAAATGCACCTACAAGATCCTCACGACTTGTAGGAAGAAATACCTTTGTGAGACCCTTGCGGCTCATGAAGTCAAAAGCCTTAGTCGACAGGACCTTAACCCTGGTCGCTAAGCCACCTTTGTTCGACATCGACAGAGGCAGATGATGATTCGCTCCTGGCAATATCCCAGTTGTAGCGGTGCTGATGCCGAAATCGGCGTCTGATTCCAGGTTTACGGCGAAAAAACCAGTAGGTCGCACATGCATACGAAATAGCCGAAATGATGGGGCAGCTTGCAATAAAAAGCAGCAAGTAAAATGTATTCATGCAAAATAGCCAAAATGATTGGGCAACTCGCAATAAAAAGCAGCAAGTAAAAATAAATAAAATAAAAAGCCGAAATGATTGGGCAACTCGCAATAAAAAGCAGCGAGTAAAAATAAAAAAAAAAGCCGAAATGATTGGGCAACTCGCAATAAAAAACAGCGAGTAAGAATAAAATAAATAGCCGAAATGATTGGGCACCGCGAAAAAATAGCCGAAATGATGGGGCAATCGCGACCTTCGCGATATAAAAGCTGAAATGATAGAGCATCGCGGAAATAAAACAAAAAAATGATGATAAAACTTTGGCCCTACAGTTAAGATCACATCGATCCCTGTATACAATCCAAGGGCGTAAACAAAGAGGGAACCATACTTTCCCAACAGACTCTGCCAGAAGACGAAACCAAACCTCGACGGTTCATTCCAACTCCGAAGAAACCAGTGTCTTCAGCAAATTCCTCGACTCACGGATACAAACACTCCTTGACGAGAGCCTCCTGATCCGTGTCGACTCGCAGAGCCACCAGTGCCTCCGTGGGAAATTCTCGACTCGTTTCAAACCCCAAGGAAACAAATAATCCTTGGCGCTTGGGAAACAAATAATCCCTAGCAAACTCCTCGACTCACGGATACAAACACTCCTTGACGAGAGCCTCCTGATTCGCGTTGACTCGCAGAGCCACCAGTGCCTCCGTGGGAAATTCTCGACTCGTTTCAAACCCCATGGAAACAAATAATCCTTGGCGCTTGGGAAACAAATAATCCCTAGCAAACTCCTCGACTCACGGATACAAACACTCCTTGACGAGAGCCTCCTGATCCGCGTCGACTCGCAGAGCCACCAATGCCTCCATAGGAAATCCTCGACTCGTTTCAAACCCCAAGGAAACAAATAATCCTTGGCGCTAGGGGAACAAATAATCCTTAGCAAATTCCTCGACCCACGGATACAAACACTCCTTGACGAGAGCCTCCTGATTCGTGTCGACTCGCAGAGCCACCAGTGCCTCCGTGGGAAATTCTCGACTCGTTTCAAACCCCAAGAAAACAAATAATCCTTGGCGCTTGGGAAACAAATAATCCCTAGCAAATTCCTTGACTCACGGATACAAACACTCCCTGACGAGAGCCTTCTGATCCGCGTCGACTCGCAGAGCCACCAGTGCCTCCGTGGGAAATCCTCGACTCGTTTCAAACCCCAAGGAAACAAATAATCCTTAGTGCTTGGGAAACAAATAATCCCAAGCAAATTCCTCGACTCACGGATACAAAAACTCCTTGACGAGAGCCTCCTGATTCGCGTCGGCTCGCAGAGAAACCAGTGTCTCTGCGGGAAATTCCCGATTCGTCTCAACTTGCAAATGAAGCCTCAGGCAGCAGGGACTAAAAAAAAACTTGCTTCCTGAACAATGGGACCCTGCAAGTCAATCCAAAATGGTCTCTTGCATACTATTCACGGGTCTCACTCTCCAAGGTCGAGTTTCGACAAGGAGGGAAACGACCGCTTACGAGTCCTCTCGACTCGTAAGTGGGAAAATTCTCTTATAGGATCCTTACGACTTATAAGAGGAAACCACACTTAGGAATCCTCACGATTCCTAAGGAGAAAAACCACTTACGAGATCCTTTCGATCCGTAGGGAGAAACGTCTCTATAAGACCCTCACGGATTATAGAGTTGAAAAGTCTTAGGCAGCAGATCTGAACCTGCGGCCTAAGCCATCGCTATTTCTTAAGAAAGTCAAGATGCGTGCTCTATTATCCGTCGACCATGTTTATTAAGATAGCATGCCGATAATAAGAGAAAGAAAAGGCCGGAGAAATGACACAAGACGTTACAAAAAAAATGTGTATCTTTTATTCATAGACTTGATTGAGTACAAGATACATTGTGCTAGAGAATAAAAAATATACATATACATTTTTTATTTACAAGTACAAACGATACAAGGAGAGTTACTGAGAAGGAAGCCTCTTGAATAGCTCTGTCAATTGCTCGCGTACTTCCTTCCACGCCTTCTCTTGATCAGCCGCCACCGCCAGTTCGGCCTCTACTTGAGCCCGCTGCTGCATGAAGGAGGCAAGCTGTTCCCCAACGACCTGTTGAGCTGCTTCACGGCCTCGGGCATCACGCTCGGCGGCATCAAGCTTCTGCTTCAGTGCTAGCCCATTAGAAATACGCTCCAGAAGGCCTTCAAAGACAGCTTTCACCTCGGCAGCATTCGTCCTAACTTCAGCGCGCAGGCGAGCAGTTGCGCTTGAAGATTCCTGACGTTCCTTCAACCGTAAAGCTGCTTCTTGCTCCAAATGGCGGAAGTAAGAAGTGCTTTGCTCGAGCCAAGTTGTCCGTTGGGTGCTTATGGCCAAAATTTCAGGAGAAGGACGCGTCGACTCCAGCCGATGTAGGCAGGCCTCGATCTCCCTGCAGTGGTTAACCCAAGATTCAACGACGCCTTCGTTGTGAAAGTTTATGAGCGCCGCCAACATTTGATTAACCTCCACGGCGAAATCTGCAGCAGAGGGGAGAGCGTCCGCGTTAAGCTCTTCGATATACCCGCTCAGCATGCCCAAACTCATCACGGCACCCTTTGAAGATGGACGTTTCAAGAAAGGGCCTGTCGGTGAAAGGACACGAGACTCAAGAGGGACCGGAGCCGGAACGATAGCTGCAAAACAAAACATAGTTAAACGATGGTTCAAGAGATGTTGAAGAGTCGTCAAAAAGAAAATTTACTATACCAGCTGCAACAGATGGCAAAGCCGGAAGGGCCGGTGGCGTGGCAGGTCTTGCGTCCCCTCCTTCGATTTGTGGCACTGCAATAAGGAAGAGGAAAAGTCAGAAATTATCCCATTGCTAAAAAAAAAAGGAAATAAAGACATTGAAGTGAAAGTATACTCACCGGCGCCACTAGAGGGAGAAGCGAGTTCGGATGGGAAGGAGAAGTGTAGGAGCAACACTTGATATAGATGATCAAAGAGCACTCCTGAAAAGACACAGTGGTACGGTGTTAGTACATAAGTTATGCGGTTAAAAGATAAACTAGTGGGTCGCAAATCCATACTTTCCAACATCCGCGATGGCACAAGGGAAGGCGGGGAGGTGACCACCGCCAAGGCAGTAATTGACGGTGCTCCTTCGAGCAATGGAGCATCGGCGTTGGCCGCACCTGCGTTAAAAATAAAAACAAACTTGTTAGAAAAGATCGCAAGATATAAAAAGAGAATGATAATAACCCGAAATTTACCCGACGAGCTGCCGGCCGAAATTGAGGCGATCCCCTCCTCTATCGACATGAGGCCACCGCCTGTAGCCTCATCAGCCGACTCAATGGGAACCGTTGTCATGCTTGCAAGCCCTAGAGACGGCGGGGGACCACAGGCGGGGAGGGCTATGACTGGAGCATTACCAGATTCCTGAGAAGGAGCAGTTGGCTCGTCCTAAGGAATCGTGGCCACCTCACTCGCTACTCTTTTGGGTTCAGCGGTCACGGCTGTCTCGTCCACCGTCACCATAAGGTCGCCAGCCTCAAGCGCCTCGCCCACCACTGCCCTCGGCTCGGTTATAACGATCATTTCATCTGCCGCCACTTCAGGTTCGGCATCAATGACCCTCTCGGCTGCAGATCCCCCAACCTCTGTTTCAGGCCCTGTAGCCCCGACGACGTTGCTCACCATCAGCTCGGGTTCGGCAGGCACCGCCTCCTCTGTTTCCCTGGGTTCAACGGTCCGCCTCCCCCTCGGTCGGACTTGGCCCTGCAAGATGGAATACATAAGAGCCGATAGCTTTATAATTCTTACAACAAGGTTCTGAAAGAAATGCTACCTGAAGAGGATTTATCATTTACACTTCGAACCGCGCGCGCTACTCGCCTGCGAGCAGTAGATAGAGCGACATGGGCCTCTTTGGAGGGAGTATCAGCGCGAGGGATGGTGCTAGGGCCCGCTCCCATGGCCAAAGCAGCTCGGCGCGCCTTTACTTCACGTCTCAACCGTTTCCTCTCCTCCCGAGCCGTTGAGACGGATGCCACTAGAGCCTCTTTGATTGAGGCATCTTCGTCCGTAAATAGGGATGCCTCCAAATTTTTCAAGGCATCCCTCGTCGACTTGTCAAGTCGAGGCTCTTGCAGCAGCCCGACGAGACCGGAACTCCAGTGACGGGTTCCGGAAGGGTCTCTTCGTCGACTGGTATAACCCCTAGAAAGAAACAAGGGAAGAAAGTCAGGTTGATCATCGAAAAGAATAACAAATTTTTCTTATAAAAGAAAAGGGGGTGGGACGTACCAACGCTCGCTAGAGCGCGTTTCTCCTCCTCTTCTTGGAAGGTTTTCAAAGAGGCAGCAATAGCCTCTTCGGTAGAGACACCTGTTGAAAATGGGGGAAAGTATTAGTTAAAAATAATGATAAAAAGTGCGATAAAGTGACGAAGAAAACAGCTAATGGTTACCTGACTCGGTGAGTTTTCTTAACATCGCTTCGAGCCTTGCCGATCGCTCAGAAGCTGCAATAGCGGCTGCCAAATTGGTGTCTGCGGGGTCTACCAAGAAGCCCTTATTGCTGCCATATTCACTTATTCCTTCGGTGAGAGGGGCTTCAGGCTCTAAATTGAGGATTGCGTCGAGGGAAAGGATCGACTTCTTCTTCTTTTGCCCGCCAGCTCTAGATGCACCTGGAATTGATTTGCGCTTGGCAGTCACCTTGGGGCGGCGGGTCCAGATATCCGCTCCTACGCCGGAGTCTGGCGATACCATATTGACCGTCTTTGTGGGAGCACGGGGCGCCGGTGGTGCATTCACCATAGCAGGCAGCGGCAATCCACGCGGGGGGCTTAACACGCGTGGTCGATCGATTCCGGCATCTTTTAGTGGAAGAATGACCGGAATCCTTGGCTTCAAGGGGGCCCTGCGATCACTGCCAGGAGGCGCATCCCTACGGTCAACCAGCATGCGCTTTTCCGTTAAGATAACTGGACCCATCGCATGCGCATACCAAGCCACGTACGTGTTGAGCATCCTAGGGACACAGCTGGGTTCGCTGATAAAGAAATAGGAACCCGTGTTAAGCCGTGTGAAATGGTGCATTGCATTCTTTATCCCTTCTCGGCTGACCACGGGCTTTTCCAAGAAAGCTTCCATCGGGATCCCTTGGTTGTAGCTCGATTGCTGAGCAAACCGGTGCGGGTTATACCTCATAAAGAGTGCAGTCTCACTCTGCCTGAACACCAAGTAGCCCGGCCGAATGGAATAGAGATGGAGGATTTCCCGAGCCTTCAATATGGAAGCCCCATCTTTAAAATCATCGCGTAGCGACACTACTGACTTGGCGGTCTCTGAGCCTATTGTTATGACTTTATCCACAAAGGAAACCTTCGCTCCCACCAGATGTGGACGAAGGAGCAGCCCCCTAGACTCCCGTGGGGGTGCAGCCACAATTGAAGCGCCAACCAACCGCATGACTCTCGGGAGTCTGCATTTCTCAAAGAACGGAGGAATCTTATGGGCGCCGAACACCCCTTGCACGTGCATCTCCATCCAGGAGGTGAAATAGTGCATCGGAAAGTTAGCGGGCTGCACCCCAGGCTCACTAGCGTCTGCCGCTACGCTAAGTCCATTAGAAAGGTGAGCCAGCCCAGCGATTCCTACCGATAACTGCAGACCAGCCACCATCCGATGCGCCGGGTAAAATACGGAGGACCGCATGTGGCGCGGGTGCATAGGGAGCGCAAAGCTGAACAGCCACAAGCCCAAGAATCCTATAAAAAAAGTCTCCTCATCCAAGCCCGGGACGACAATTTCTGAAAAAGGGACGACAGTGGCACTGGGGAGATAAAAGTCTTGGTGGTCATCCTCCGATGTGGGTCGGTGATCCAAACCGAATCCAAAAGGGTCGTCGAGCCGGGCGAACTTCTCGCCCTGCTCCGATAAGAACTCCGGGCGAACAAAGCGAGCAATAAAATCTGCAAAACTAACGCCCCGGTCGCCCAATTCCAGATGGAGTCCTTCATAGATCTCCAATACCTTCACCAAGCCTGGGTACTGATGCTGAACGGTGTTCTCCGGAGTCAGATCGAACACCAGCGGCTTGGCAGCAAAGACATATTCGTCAGGAGGGAGCAACTCCTCATAATGCTCCCCCCTTACTGGCAGACCCGAAAGTTCGGCAAACTCCTCCAAAGAAATAGAGACCTCCCTATCCGTCGTCAAGAAAGTGTGGGTGGGGATATTCCATTGCTCGATAAAAGTTTTAATCCACCACGTTGGAGGGGAAGGATATTCGAAGAGCGAAACGTAGATGGCCGAATACAAACCGATCTTCATCAAATGAGTCCTTTTAGCCGATAAGATGTATCGGGCCCACTGCAAATATCCGGCGGGCGGTCGCGGGTTTAGTCCAATATTGTAAGCCTGGCCCCAAGGGCGTGCTTCACCTTGACAGATTCGCCTCCCTAAAATATCTATCGCCGGCGGCGGCTACACAGGAATAGCACCAATTGCGGGTTGGAGGAGGTCATCCGAGTTCCAATTTTTAACCTCCACGACATACTTCACCGGGGGTTCGTCCGCATAGAGGATTAGAGTTATGGGCTCAGACGGCGTGGCAAAACTGAAACTGCGGCGACCCTGGATGATCTGGCTGTACCACCTTCCCTACAGGTAGAGTTTTTTGCACTCGGGGTCATGATCTTTAATAAGAGCGAATGCCACCCGGTCCACTGGCGCATGGGGGAACCCTCCTTCTGAGCGAACGAAGGGGAAAGACAAGTCGTTAGACATGTTTCCTGTAGAAAGACGAAAATAACCGTTAGTGTTCTAACACTTGGCATTTTAAAATCTTACTCCACACTGGGATGCAGTGGGTAGAGGACCAAATGGGGACCCACAAAATCTGGATGACGGTACATCATTTAATAAGACAATCCCATCATTAGATGAGACTGTCAATTCATGAAAAGATCCCCAAGAGAATATCCTCATTGATGGGAAACCCCTAGAGACAAGGAGAAAATCTCCTCTTTTAGAGCAAAGCTCTGTCACAGAGTGACATTTGTCAAACTCTGGTCTCAGGAGAACAAGATTCCTCAAAAGAGCATAGCTTTGTAGTAATAATGGAAAGATCCATCAAATTTTTTTTAACACTTAAAAGAATTAAAATTTTGGAATCTTGAAAAATCCATGAAAACTTTGAAAAATTCTTCATTTTTCAGATAAAAAAAGATCTACATTTGATCCAAGAGCAAAGCTCCGTTCATGGGTTAAAACCCATGGACAAAATCTCTGTAGATCTGTAAGTTTTTGAGAGCAAGGCTCTGTTGATGAAACCCTAAAGGGGTTTTCTTTAGATCAAAGATCTATAAGAGCAAGGCTCTGTTAATTAAATTTAATTTAATTTAAATTACCTAGAGTGATTCTAAGTTCTGAACTTTGAAGTTCTTAAGCAAGAGCAGGGCACTGAGAATCAAAATTATTGAAAGTTGTAAGAATTTTCTAAGGACCAAGGGTCCTATTTATAGGCGCCTGCGCCCCTTCAACTTATCAGTTGATCCAAAGGCTGGGATCTTGCCACCGCTGCACTCACACGCGCGCCACGTGAGCGCAACGGTAGGGGGACATTTGTTTCCCCCAATCAGAGCAAGGCTCTGTTTGAATTTCAAAAATTCAAAATCTTGAAGCAACGCTTCAGATCCTCTGCGCTAAGCGCAAGGTGCCACGTGTCTGGCGCAGACGCATCAGCGCAGCGCCCGAGGCAGCGCAACCAATCAGAGCAAAGCTCTGTTTAAAACAAAAAGTAAAGGAAGCAACGTTTCAGTTGCGTAAGCGCTGCACTGCGCGACACGTGTCTGTGCAGTTGCGCAAGCCAACTGCGCAAGCACAGTTGCGCACGCACTGCACTGCGCGACACGTGTCTGCGCAGTTGCACAAGCCAACTGCGCAAGCACAGTTGCGCAAGCGCTGCACTGCACGACACGTGTCTGCGCAGTTGCGCAAGCACAGCTGTGCAAGCGCTGCGCTGCGCGACACGTGTCAAGCGCTGGGGAGTTGCGCAAAACAGAATGGAGATTTAAAGAAATCTTTTCTGTTCTTGTTAAAACAAGAAGATTTTCTTCTGTAAAACAGAAGCCTTTGGATCAAAGATCCAACGGTGGGGAAAATTCCCCAAATCACTCAGAGAGAGAGATCTCTTTAACAAATCTAACTAATTTATGAGCACTATAAAAAGGACCCCAGACTTCAATTCAGAGGCATGAACATCTTTCTAAAAAAAAAGAGAAGAGAATTCTCGAGAACTCCTCAAGAACAACAGAAGGTAAAAACCTTTGAGAGAAGAGGAAATTCTCTTATGAACAGATCAGTGATCTAAAAACAAGATCATTGATCTTTAAAACATAACTAAATAAAGGAATAAAATAAAATAGTGCTCAGCACTTTTTATGAACCTTTGGTTCCTGAAATAAAAAGAAAAACTTGTTTTTCTTTGATCTAAATTAGATCAAGGAAACGAATAGTGCTTTGCACTTCTTTTATGAACCATTGGTTCTTAAATCTAAAAGATTCTTAAATCATAGTGTCTTGCACTTGCAAACTGCGCTGTTGCGCTCCTGGATTGGCGCAAGCCACCAGAGCGCGCCACGTGTCAGCAGCGCAGGCGCAGCGCATTAGCACAGCGCACTGCGCTTACGCGATACGTGTCAACACTACAAGCGCTTGCGCTCTCTGATTGGCGCAAAGCGCCTGATAAATGCAATGCATTTCCTAAAAAGGGCCAGGCCCAAATCAAAAAGACCAAGCAGGCCAAAATAAATTGCAAAGCAATAAAAGGGCAGAGCCCAAATAAAATTGATGCTCTGCATCATTTATAAAGGGCAGAGCCCAAAACAAATTGATGCTCTGCATCCTTTCTGGGCAAAGCCCAGATAAAAATAAGAAGAAATGCGATGCAAAAGCAAATAAAATGTTGAACATTTTCAACTGGACTTAGCCCAATTTTGGCCGTAAGTCCTTAAATTGACTGAGCAAGATTGCTCTCTTAAATCAATTTACTACCGGTTCGAGGGTACATCTCCGAACTCCTCTGACACCCGTCGTTGTAATCCTTCAATGACGTCAGAGAGGTGACGGGTCCCAACGACCACACGTATATGGATTGCGGGGTCCTTAAACTCGTGGACCGAGACGTCCTTAAAACTAATATTGGACCGAGACGTCCTTAAACTAATATTGGACCGAGACGTCCCTAAACTAATATTGGACCGAGACGTCCTTAAACTAATATTGGACCGAAACGTCCCTAAACTAATATTGGACCGAGACATCCCTAAACTAATATTGGACCGAGACGTCCTTAAAACTAATATTGGACCGAAACGTCCTTGAACTAATATCGGACCGAAACGTCCTTAAACTAATAACGGACCACCACGTCTTTAAACTGGAATATGGACCACCACGTCCCTGAACTGGAACACGGACCACCACGTCTTTAAACTGGAATATGGACCACCACGTCCCTAAACTGGAACATGGACCACCATGTCCCTAAACTGGAATACGGACCACCACGTCCTTAAACTGGAATATGGACCACCACGTCCCTAAACTGGAGCATGGACCACTATGTCCCTAAACTGGAACAATAGAGCCTCCAAATGCTCTTTTGCCGGATCTAAACGGTCCCGTTTAAGTTGATCTTAGCCCCAAATACGGCTAACGTATCCTTAGACATTTAAATGAATGATAAAACTCCAAATCAACTTTGGTTCAAGGGTACATCTCTGAACTCCTCTGATATCCATCGTTGTAATCCTTCAACGACGTCAGAGAGGTGATGAGTCCCGACGGCCATATATTGAATGGATCACCACGTCAAGTTGATCTTAGTCTAAAACAGGACTAACGTATCCTTGACGAACGTTTAAGTCGATCTTAGTCTCAATACGACTAACGTATCCTTAAACTAAAAACACCAAACCCAAATCTAAGTAGATACGGATTTGGACTAATCCACGTCCTACGGGCGACGGTATTACTCAGTCTCCGTATACAATCCACGGGCAACTTCAAACAAAACAAACACACACGACACGAAGTGAAATTCTGGAGAAGGAGGAAGTTGTTACCGCAATGCGGTAGCGTAATTAACTGCAGGGGCTTGCGCCTGCAGGGAAGAGCGTCCCCACAATCAAAAACCCCTCAAGTGAGGGGGAATCTGACGAAGTCTGCTACATCGGCCGCATCCGTCTAAACCTCCGATACCCGGTGCCATAAATCAACTTGGCATCTTCGGAGAGGTGGACGGATAAAACCAAATAGCATCTGCCCCGAATCGCCAGCGTCAGGACATCGCGGTCCTGTGCGCCGCCCTTCGGAGGGGAACGGAATTCTCTCTCAGCTTACTCCTCCATACACACCACAACACAATGGTGTATCGGAAAGAAGCAATCGAACCCTATTGGATATGGTTCGTTCCATGATGAGTAAGGCTGAGTTACCGCAATCTTTCTAGGGTTATGCGCTAGAATCAGCGGCATATCTTCTGAACAGAGCTCCTACCAAGACTGTGCCTACCACGCCATATCAGATATGGAGTGGAAAGAAACCCCATCTTCAGCATCTGAAGATATGGGGATGTCCAGCTTTTGTTAAAAAGCAGCATGTGGACAAGCTCGAGGCACGATCAGTACAGTGTAAGTTTGTGGGATATCCGAAGAATTCCAAAGGATATTATTTCTATTACGCAGAGGAACAAAAGGTTTTTGTTTCTCGTAATGCCCATTTTCTAGAACATCAGTTTTTAGAAAAGGAAACAAGTGGGAGCGAAATAGAACTGGAAGAAATTCCAGAACCACAAACTACAACTGAAAGTATGGTAGAACCGGAGGTTTCAGAAGAAAGGGACATACCAGCGCCTATCCGCAGAAGTAGTAGGCCGTCTCATCCGCCCGAGAGATACTATGGTTTTCTCATAGACGGGGATAGAGAGGATTGCGTCATTGATGATGATGACCCTACTAGCTTCCAGCAAGCTATTCAGAGCGGTGACTCGGTAAAATGGCTGGATGCAATGCGGGCCGAAATGGAGTCCATGTACACTAACAAAGTATGGACTTTGGACATTGCTCCAGAACGGGTAAAACCCGTAGGATGCAAATAGATCTTCAAAAAGAAGATTGGTGTAGATAGACATGTTGAAACCTATAAGGATAGACTTGTTGCAAAGGGTTTCCGTCAAAGACCTGGTTTGGACTATGACGAAACCTTTTCTCCAGTGGCTATGATCAAATCCATTCGGGTCCTTCTTGCTATTGCTGCCTTCCACGATTATGAGATCTGGAAGATGGACGTAAAGACGGCCTTTCTAAATGGAAATTTGGAAGAGAGCGTCTATATGGATCAGCCAGAGGGATTCATTCAGAGTGGGAGCAGCGGTAAAGTATGCAAGTTGCTTAAGTCCATTTATGGACTAAAGCAAGCATCTCGGAGTTGGAACATCTGTTTTGATGATGCTTTCAAAGAATTTGACTTTATCAAAAATCCAGATGAACCATGCATATACAGAAAGATTGTAGGGAGAGCTGTAGTATTCCTCGTATTATACGTGGATGGCATTCTCCTAATAGGAAATGATATTCCTATGTTACAGTCAGTCAAAAGATTCTTGTCACGGAAATTCTCCATGAAAGACCTGGGTGATGCCACCTACATTCTGGGAATCGAGATCTATTGTGATAGATCAAAGAGGATGTTGGGACTTTCACAGTCCAGGTACATAGACACCATATTGAAAAGATTCAGTATGGATGATTCTAAGCACGGTAACCTACCGGCTTGTCACGGAATCGCCCTCTCCAAAGAGATGTCTCCCAAGACTGATTTGGAAAGGGATCGCATATCAATTATACCCTACGCTTCAGCGGTAGGCTCTATAATGTATGCGATGTTATGTACCAGACCAGATGTAGCATACACATTGAGCGTTGTAAGCCGGTATCAGGCAAACCCAGGGAAGAATCACTGGATAGCGGTAAAGAACATTCTCAAGTACCTGAGGAGGACTAAGGAGATGTTCTTGGTGTATGGCGGAAAAGACCTCTAGATGGAGGCCTTTGCCGACTCTGGCTTCCAGAGTGACAAGGATGACTCCAAGTCCATGTCGGGTTATGTCTTTATCCTCAATGGAGGGGCGGTCTGTCGGAAGAGTTCCAAACAAGAGACCGTTGCTGACTCAACGATGGAAGCGGAGTATATAGCTGCTTGCGATGCCGCAAAAGAAGCTGTCTGGATGAAGAAGTTCCTCACAGAACTTCAGGTGGTTCTTACTGTAGGGTGTTTTTCGTCACCCTATTGAGATGGGAATACGCGCGCGCTTGTCAGGCGTACTACAGATTCCCCCTGCCTAGGGTAGGCCGGGGTTTAATGATTGTGGGGATCCGAATCTCCGGCAGCCGCGGACTAAGCTGCCGTTAATTACCCCTCGCCTTTGGAGCGAGGGAACCTCCGATTGACGGGTTAAACTGGTCATGCGAACTCAATGTGCAGTGTGATGTGTTTTGAAAGGGCTTTTTGGGTATATCGGGAGCCACGCAGAGTTTTTACGGGGGTCCCGCTACCCGGATAGCGGGCTGGGGGTCAAGGGGGCTAGCAGCCCCCTTGCGGGGTGCGGGGCAGCGTCCCGTCAGAAATTTTTTTCTAACAGGGACAATGTCGTGGAGTATGTGTGTGTGTAAATATGTATACATATGTATATATATATATGTATGTACATAAAAAGAGGGGGGAAAGGCATCCAAAGGATGCGTGGAGGCAACACTTTAGGCGCTGTGCACCTAGGTGCTGTGCGCTCAGGCGCTAGAGTGCCACATGTCGGCACGTGGGCGCTCTGCGCTTGAGCGCTGGGCGCTTGAGCGCAAGTGCGCCACGTGTCGGCACTGGGGCGATTTGCGCTGGAGCGCAAGCGCGCCACGTGTCGGCACCGGGGCGACTTGCACTAGAGCGCCTGCGCTGGAGCGCAAGCGCGACACGTGTCGGCACGTGGGCGCTCTACACTTGAGCGCTGAGCGCTTGAGCGCACGCGCGCACGTGTCGGCACGCGGGCGCTCTACGCTTGAGCGCCGGCGAGAAAAAGAGGCTTTTAGCCTAAAAAAGATTTCTCGAAAGAGAAATCAGAGAGGAGTTGGACTCCTGAGTGTGTTTTTGGGGTTAATGAAAGGGGTTTTTCTTCTTCCTCCTCTGTTAGCTGGATCTTGAAGATCAAGAGATGTGAGATCTCAAAATCTCTCCTTTTTGAGATCTGATGACAGATCCAAGTTCCCCTTTATGGGTTTCGTGGTGAAAAACTATTTTGTTTTTGAAAAGGAAGAGTAAAACTCTTGATTTAATTCAAAAGAAAGAAGAAGGTTTGAGACCTTCAAAAAGGGAAAGAGATACAAACCCTAGGTTTTTTTGTGAGAATGAAAAGTGTTATTTTATTCATCATCATGTTGCCTTTTATAGGCTTACATATTTTCATATAGCCCCTTGGGCTTTACAAAATGGCATTTTGCCTATCCCATGGCTCATGTGCCATTTCATTTTTGCACATAAGCCATAGGCTTACAAAATATTGGCTTTATGCCCATTTTACGTACATTCATGTATAAAAATTACATAATAATTATTTATTACATGATTTTGTCGTTGCCATGGGGAGGCTGGCCGTGGGCTTGACTTGGGCATGGGTCCGCTTGACCTGGGCTTGGGCCCACCTAGCTTGGTGGTTGACCTTGACTTTGACTCTGTCAACCGGGGTGTAAATTTTTACCCCAACAAATTGCCCCCCATCAATAAATGCACACAGCATATGTGGGTCGTGTGCATGAAATTGATGGATCTTCTTTTGCGTGGAGGTGACTTGCTTTGGTTCCTACTTTTTGGGATGCTCTGCCCTTTTTACGACATGGAAGGTCAGTGCTTGATGCATCTTCGAGATAGAGAGTCTGTGGTAGACGTTTCCCTAGCCCGGAGTGATTTCATTGACGTTCCCCCGGCGCGGAGTGTCGCTGGTCGACGTTTCCCCGAGGCGGAGTATCGGCTGGTTGACGTGTCCCCGAGACGGAGTGTCTGCTTGAAGTTTCCTCGAGACGGTGTGTTGGACGTTTCCCTGATCCAGAGTGTCGCTGGTTGACGTGTCCCCGGCATGGAGTGTCTGCTTGACATTTCCCCGGCACGGAGTGTCGCTGATTGACTTTTCCCCGGCGCGGAGTGTCGCTGGTTGACGTGTCCCCGAGATGGAGTGTCTGCTTGACGTTTCCCCGGCACGGAGTGTCGCTGATTGACTTTTCCCCGGCGCGGAGTGTCGCTGGTTGACGTGTCCCCGGCACGAAGTGTCTGCTTGACGTTTCCCCGGCACAGAGTGTCGCTGTTGGACGTTTCCCTGATGCGGAGTGTCTGTGTTGGACGTTTCCCCGACGCAGAGTGTCGCTTGTTGACGTGTCCCCGGCACGGAGTGTCTGCTTGACGTTTCCCCGGCACGGAGTGTCGCTGTTGGACGTTTCCCTGATGCGGAGTGTCTGTGTTGGACGTTTCCCCGATGCAGAGTGTCGCTAGTTGACGTGTCCCCGGCACGGAGTGTCTGCTTGACGTTTCCTCGGCACGGAGTGTCGCTGTCGGACGTTTCCCTGATGCGGAGTGTCTGTGTTGGATGTTTCCCCGATGCAGAGTGTCGCTGGTTGATGTGTCCCCGGTACGGAGTGTCGCTGTTGGACGTTTCCCTGATGCGGAGTGTTTGTGTTGGACGTTTCCTCGGTACGGACTGTCGCTAGTTGACGTATCCCCGGCACAGAGTGTCTGCTTGACGTTTCCCCGGCACGGAGTGTCGCTGTCGGACGTTTCCCTGATGCGGAGTGTCTGTGTTGGACGTTTCCTCGATGCAGAGTGTCGCTGGTTGACGTGTCCCCGGTACGGAGTGTCTGTGTTGGACGTTTCCCCGGTACGGAGTGTCTGCTATTGGACGTTTCCCTGATGCAGAGTGTCTGTGTTGGACGTTTCCCCGATGCAGAGTGTCGCTTGTTGGACGTTTCCCCGGTACGGAGTGTCTGCTGTTGGACGTTCCCATGATGCGGAGTGTCTGTGTTGGACGTTTCCCCGATGCACAGTGTCGCTTGTAGACTTGTCCACGGCACGGAGTGTTTGCTTGACGTTTCCCCGGCACGGAGTGTCGCTGTCGGACGTTTCCCTGATGCGGAGTGTCTGTGTTGGACGTTTCCCCGATGCAGAGTGTCGCTGGTTGACGCAGAGGTCGATGTTGGAATTGGTTGGTTTGATTTGTTTGATTTGAGTTGACATCAGCATCGCTATACTGGAATATGGTACCAGGAGCGAATCATCATCTGTCTTTGAGAGGATTTGGGAATTGGTTTTCTGTCTGCATCTGCATTGCTGCACTGGAATAATGCCAGGAGCAACTCATCATGTGCCCCGGGAGGATTTGGATTTGGTTTTTTTGTTTGGCATTTGCATTGCTGCACTGGAATAATGCCAGGAGCAACTCATCATGTGCCCCGAGAGGATTTGTATTTGGTTTGTTTGGCATCTGCATTGCTGCACTGGAATAATGCCAGGAGCAACTCATCATGTGCCCCGAGAGGATTTGGATTTGGTTTGTTTGGCATCTGCATTGCTGCATTGGAATAATGCCAGGAGCAACTCATCATGTACCCCGAGAGGATTTGCGAATTGGTGGCTTAGGAGACAGGTTTAGATCCCTGTCACCTAAGGCTTTTCCATTTTGTGAGCCGTAAGGGTCTCACAAAGCATTTTCTCCCTACGGGTCGTAAGGATCCCGTAGGTGTATTTTCTCCTTAGGAGTCGTGGGGACTCCTAAGTGTGTTGCTCCTTTCTGAGTCGTGGGGATCTCCCGCGGGAATTTTCTCCTCACAAAGTCGAGAGGACTTTGCGAGTGCATTTCATTTCTTTTTTTTCTTTTACGAGTTTGCGCCCTTTCGGGTTTTCACAAACTCGCCGGCTGTCCTGCTGTTTTTACTTACGGAGCCCTTTCGGGTTTTCATCCGTGCCCATTTTGCTTATGGACATACCGCTCCTTTTTTTTTGAGAGATCGGGATTGTTTTACGCCCGTGGATTGTATACGGCTTTGCAGGATGTATGATCCAGACCGTAGGGCCGGAAAAATTTGAGGACTTTGTTGGCGTCTGCATCGCTGCACTGGAATGTGGTACCAGGAGCGACTCATCATTCGCCGTTGGGGTATGGGATTTGGAATTTGGTTGGCGTCTGCATCGCTACACTGGAATATGGTACCAGGAGCGACTCATCATTCGCCACTTTGGGGTTGGGGAGCGATGGCTTAGGAGACAGGTTTAGATCCCTGTCACCTAAGACTTTTCAATTTTATGGGCCGTGAGGGTCCCATAAAAGCATTTTCTCCCTGCGAGTCGTAAGGATCCCGTAGGTGTATTTTCTCCTTTGGAGTCGTGAGGATTCCTAAGGGTGTTTTTTTCTTTGTGAGTCGTAAGGATCCCACAAAGGTTTGTTCTCCTCATGTATCATGAGGACACATGAGTGAATCTTCTCAATGGAGCATAATTCCTTAGGCGGAGACCAGCCGCGTAACTGGTGATTGTGGTGGGGCATGGGTATGCTGAGAATTATTTGAGCCCGTGGATTGTATACGGCAGTCAATTTGGGGACTAACCGTAGGGTCGGGAGAATTTTTAAAAATTGGATTTTGGTTGGCGTCTGCATCGCTGCACTGGAATATGGTACCAGGAGCAACTCATCATTCGCCGTTTTTTTCTTTTATCTTTTTTTTGTTTTTTTACCGCGATTGCTCTATCATTTCAGCTTTTCTTATCGTGAAGATCGCGATTGCCCCATCATTTCGGCTATTTATTCGCGGTTGCCCTATCATTTCGGCTTTATTTTCATCTTTATTTTACTCGCTGATTTTTATTGCGAGTTGCCCCATCATTTCGGCTTTTCTTTTTTTTTTCTTTTTATTTACACATTTTTTTTTTACAAATTTTTTTACATTCCCAGTTTAACGACTTAGAGGTCGACTGTTTCCAGTTTAATGACGTGGCGGTCGATTGTTCCCAGTTTAATGACGTGGCGGTCGATTGTTCCTAGTTTAATGACGTGGCGGTCGATTGTTCCCAGTTTAAAGACTTAGAGGTCTATCATTCCCAGTTTAACGACTTGGAGGTCATCTGTTTTCAGTTTAACGACTTGGAGGTCATCTGTTTCCAGTTTAACGACTTGGAGGTCATCTGTTTCCAGTTTAACGACGTAGAGGTCATCTGTTTCCAGTTTAACGACTTAGGGGTCTACTGTTTCCAGTTTAACGACTTAGGGGTCATCTGTTTCCAGTTTAACGACGTAGGGGTCATCTGTTTCCAGTTTAACGACGTAGAGGTCATCTGTTTCCAGTTTAACGACGTAGAGGTCATGTGACGAGGATCTTAGAGAAGATACCTGATTGAGTAGCTGTAAGGGGCACCGCTGGAGTTTGCCCGAGATGCCTTATTACTTTATCAGTGTTGATGGCCTTGCCCCCAGCTGGGGCCAAGAGAAATCGTTCAAATGCCGACTTGCATCGAATATGGCAATTGGAAATTGTTAACCTGCAAATAGAAACATTATTTCAGTATAGGCAATCGATATGTATATTGATTGAGTTTGCATGAACATTTTAACCCAAAATATGGGAGGAGAGATGGTCCCACCGGGCGTGCCAGAATCTGTAGGGTGTTTTTTGTCACCCTATTGAGATGGGAATACGCGCGTGCTTGTCAGGCGTACTACAGATTCCCCCTGCCTAGGGTAGGCCGAGGTTTAATGATTGTGGGGATCCGAATCTCCGGCAGCCGCGGACTAAGCTGCCGTTAATTACCCCTCGCCTTTGGAGCGAGGGAACCTCCGATTGACGGGTTAAACTGGTCATGCAAACTCAATGTGCAGTGTGATGTGTTTTGAAAGGGTTTTTGGGTATATCGGGAGCCACGCAGAGTTTTTACGGGGGTCCCGCTACCCGGATAGCGGGCTGGGGGTCAAGGGGGCTAGCAGCCCCCTTGCGGGGTGCGGGGCAGCGCCCCGTTAGAAATTTTTTTCTAACAGGGACAATGTCGTGGAGTATGTGTGTGTGTAAATATGTATACATATGTATATATATATGTATGTACATAAAAAGAGGGGGAAAAGGCATCCAAAGGATGCGTGGGGGCAACACTTTGGGCGCTGTGCGCCTAGGTGCTGTGCGCTCAGACGCTAGAGTGCCACGTGTCGGCACGTGGGCGCTCTACGCTTGAGCGCTGGGCGCTTGAGCACAAGCGCGCCACGTGTCGGCACGGGGACGATTTGCGCTTGAGCGCAAGCGCGCCACGTGTCGGCACCGGGGCGACTTGCGCTCGAGCGCCTGCGCTGGAGCGCAAGCGCGACACGTGTCGGCACGTGGGCGCTTTGCACTTGAGCGCTGAGTGCTTGAGCGCAAGCGTGCCACGTGTCGGCACACGGGCGCTCTGCGCTTGAGCGCCGGCGAGAAAAAGAGGCTTTTAGCCTAAAAAAGATTTCTCGAAAGAGAAATCAGAAAGAGAAATCAGAGAGGAGTTGGACTCCTGAGTGTGTTTTTGGGGTTAATGAAAGGGGTTCTTCTTCTTCCTCCTCTGTTAGCTGGATCTTGAAGATCAAGAGATGTGAGATCTCAAAATCTCTCCTTTTTGAGATCTGATGACAGATCCAAGATCCCCTTTGTGGGTTTCGTGGTGAAAAACTATTTTGTTTTTGAAAAGGAAGAGTAAAACTCTTGATTTAATTCAAAAGAAAGAAGAAGGTTTGAGACCTTCAAAAAGGGAAAGAGATACAAACCCTAGGTTTTTTTGTGAGAATGAAAAGTGTTATTTTATTCATCATCATGTTGCCTTTTATAGGCTTACATATTTGCATATAGCCCCTTGGGCTTTACAAAATGGCATTTTGCCTATCCCATGGCTCATGTGCTATTTCATTTTTGCACATAAGCCATGGGCTTACAAAATATTGGCTTTATGCCCATTTTACATACATTCATGTATACAAATTACATAATAATTATTTATTACATGATTTTGTCGTTGCCATGGGGAGGCTGGCCGTGGGCTTGACTTGAGCATGAGTCCGCTTGACCTGGGCTTGGGCCCATCTAGCTTGGTGGTTGACCTTGACCTTGACCCAGTCAACCGGGGTGTAAAATTTTACCCCAACACCTACCAGCGTTGATCCAATACCTCTGTATTGTGACAACAACGGCGCTATAGCTTTAGTGAAGGAACCCAGGTCCCATCAAAAGTCCAGACACATCTTAAGGCGGTATCACCTGATCAGGGAGATCGTAGATCGCCGGGAGATCGAGGTGAAAAGAGTAGAGACGGAGAATAACATTGCTGATTCATTCACAAAGGCCATTCCTCAGACGCAGTTCGGGAGGCTATTCGAGATGATAGGTCTACGATATGCCAGCTCATGGCCCTAGTGCATGTTAGTTATATGTATGCCCTAAAGGCCATTACTGTACATACGATGTATATTGTAATGGATGCTTGGACATATATAGGGAGGACTTTCTTGCTCGACATGATAGTATGCTATCTGGTTGTACTTTATCTTAACATGTACTCTCATTGTCTCTATATTACATGTTGATAAAGCCCTTAGGATATTTACTCGACTACTGGGACTATGATGAGATCGTACTAGTGGGGCCACGGTAGTCGACGAGTACATCCTATAACTGTTCCTAGTCGAGGGTGTATCGAGACAGGGCATCGATACACCAGAGTAGACTAGCGTATACGCATCTTGACCCATATGATGGGCGATGGATGATCCCATATCCATCGGTGTTTGACATCAAGGATGGTGTACGGGTGCTCAGTGGAGACTGGGTACACTGGACGGACTCGCCGAGAACTCCCAGATGGTATTATACCTCACGTCAGATGGCAGTTCTCCGGTGACACTGGTACAGAGTAGTCTGTTGACTCGAGATCGTCATAGAGTCTTGTGTGATTCCCACTGTGCTTTGATTTCCTTCATACCACGTCCAAGAGCGCGTGCAAAAAGGTGGCTTTTGGGTACAGTCCCGAATCACATGAAGGCAATGAGCGATAGGAGGGGATTCGTTTCTCCCGGTATAGGGAGTTGATGTTGTGCTGTGTTCGATTGGCTATAACCGGAAATCCCTGGCCAGGGTTGCTGAGATTTACTGGTAAGTGTTATCAGTAGTTTCTCGAACTGTTATAGACCTCAAATCGACACGACTTATCGAGCTACTGGGGTCTGACGTTTACCACCCCTAGGCGAGATATGCAACATATCAGACGACGAGACCGGACTGTACGGGAGTGTTACCGATTGGATTCACAGGAGAATGTACAGGCTTGCTTGTTGATCTTCTGAGCGCTCAATACCTGGGTAGCTGTTACGTTTAGCTGACCGCTTGCAGCTTGTGGGTGTTTGATGTGATCATCACCTACTGCCGGTGTATTGACGATTCTTTAGAGTCCTATACAGAGGTTTCTTGACTCAGGCAAAACAGAGTAGGGGCACATATGTGATATGTGCGGGACCGAGGATAATGCGATATGAGATACCGTATTCTATTCTCGCGATATTTGATATCAGCCGGGTCATCGGATCAAGTATTGATTCGATGAATCGGTACGGATAAATATTAGTCGGTTATATGCGATATAGCCGGATTGTCGGATCAAGTGTTGATTCGATAATTTTAATGTATAATAATATATATGATATATTAAATTACATTAACTAATATTAGCTCACTAAAAGATTCTTTTTCTCACTCGGGTAATACATTGATATATATGCGATATATGTTAATTGTATTATTTTATTTTGTTACGATAAATATTGTATATGTGATATATAATATTGTAACATGATATGATTACTAATGCAACATGTTTAGTAGAGATTAAACATGGTTAGGGTTTGATTAGGGTTAAGCTTTTCTAGATGTTTCTAGAAGCTTTCTTTTTGTTTTGTGCAAAGATATTTGTTTAGGTATTTTTGCATGATATTTCTTAACCCAACCACACCCCTTAACCCTAGTTCAATCTCTACAAAGGTTACTTGACCATGGTTGCATTATTCTTCATATTAATCCTTTCATTATTCATCACAAAAGGTTTGATATTTTTTTTATTCATTCTTCTTCTTCTTCCTTCTTCTTTTAATGGAAAAGCTTTCTAGGTTTTTCCAAAGTGATGAATATGAGTGAGAATAAGAAAACAAATGAGAGCAATAATCCCACTTCATCATCCTCATCTATCCTTGCCATTTAGATGAGGGTGTTCACTTCATATTATGAGTGTTAGCTTGTGTTAAAGAAACTTCAAGGTAGATCATCTTTGTATCGAAGATCGGAAGAAAGTCTGCATCTTTCTCTTCGTGGAACCTCTCGAGAGTCCGGAACACGATGATTGCAGCGAAGGGACTTCAACACGGAGCTTTAGAAGTGAAGGACCGGATCTACAAAGGTTGTAATCCCTCTCACTTAGTGTTAAACTGTTTAACATACTTGTTTTCGCCTAAACCCTAGTTTAAAGATCCGGCTTCGGGTTGTTCAGCACGGCTAAATTTTTAATCGGGCATGGTTGATGCCTCGTAGAACCTTGTGAGCGTGCCTAGCAACCCTACAGTGCAAGTGGGAGATTGTTAGTGTATATGTCCTAGGGGCCATTATTGTATCATACTTGTATGTATATTACTTAATGGAAGCTTGGGATATTCACAGTTGTATATACAGTCTTGCTAAAAATGGTAGTATGCTACTTGGTTTGTGTCTACTTTAATATGTGCATATGTTTCTTGTAACGTATCACTTATACATATTAGTAGAGCCCATAATATCTTTGCTTGATTACCAGCGTTGTGATGGCAGTCACACTAGTGGGGGCTGGGTAGTCTATAAGCAACATCCTATACTTGTCCATAGTCGTAGGATTATCGAGACTGGGCATCGATACTCCAGAGTAGACTAGTGTGTACGCTTCTCATCCTAGTTGGGGAGATGGTCTGTCCCACAGCCATCAGTACGTCGTACTGGAGATAGTATACAGGTGCTCGTTAGGTTACGGGTACACCGGACATGACTCGCAGGGGAACTGTTGGATGGTATTATACCCGTCGTCAGTTAACAGTTCCCAGGTGACATGAGTACAGCATAGTCCGCAGACTTGACACTGCTACTTCGCCTCGAGTGTGTCCCACTGTTCTTAGATTGCTACCCTACTACGGCTCAAAGGAGTCATTCAAACAGGTAGCAGTTGGGTGCAGTCCCGATCACTTGGAGGCAGTGGCGGTTAGAAAGGATTTGTCTCTCCCGGTATTGGGAGTTGATATCGCGCTGTATCAGAGAGCCATTACGCAAAGTCCCTGGCCAGGGCAAGCGAGATTTACTGGTAGGTTCCAGTAGTTTCTCAGGGTGTAATGGACTACGCTCCGACATGACTTATACCACTATTAGGGGACTGACGCTTGCTGCCCCCTAGGCTCGATATGCGATAGTCTTAGACGAACAGACCGGACTGTACGGAGATTGTCACATCAGGCTCAGTAGGAGTTCGGATGGGTTTCCTCATCGGCCTTCTTATCGACATCTACCTGGGAACCGTTACGTACAGCTAGTGCCGCTTGCGGTCTGTGGTTAAACCCGCTGCCAGCGTAGTGTCGAGTCTTTAGAGTCCCACACAGAGAGTTTCCCTGCTCCAGGCGAAACGATATAGAGGTCGTATGGTTTTACGACAAGGGTTCGGATGCATACGTGTTTAAACGCACGTGCGACGTTCGGACAGTTTTTACTAGCGGCTTTGGTTTAAGCCAGATTCTAGTATCGGGTTATTGGATTTATACAATCTAAAGTTTTTTCGTGTTTTCACGGATTGGAGGGGTGTTCTCATAATTTTCCGGGAAGCTTCTAGAAGTATGATGAGTTGGAGGCTAAGGTGGCATTTGCATTAATTGGATTAATGAGTTATGTTGTGATTCATACATTGAGTTAATGATTCATTTAATGTTTTATATGACTCATGTGATGAATCACTTAGTGTATTAATGAAACATGGTGATAATTCATTATTTGTTATTTACTTAATATTATCATATGTTTCATATATACACAAATGATTTCATTCATCCAAAAGGATTCACTTTCTCACCTTCTCTCTCCTCAAGCTCTCTCTCTTCAAACCCTAACCCTAACCTCTCATGTGTTGAGATCAAGGGTTAGCTAGACTAATACATCCATAACATCACTCTATATCCCCAAGGTAGCTTTGATTAGCACTTTGAGCAACCTAGTTATCTCAAGTTAGAGATCAAGCTTGGAGAAGGAGCTCTCGGGTGGATCGTCTTTGACTCGAGGAGGCCGTTGAGGTGCCGATGTTCCAAGGAGCCTACGAGGAGTGGAGGACAACAATGAAGATCCGAAGGACAAGTAACGTGAGGTATAACTTCGAATCCGAGTAGTTAAACCTCTCGTAGTTTGCTAGTAACGGTTTAGATACGATTCATGCGCTCAAGTCCGTGTTACGAAGCTTTGATAATCGTTTTTCATATATTCCGCCTCCCCGCAAGTTCGTGGGGTGCGTGACATGGACTTACAGTGGGTCGGGTCGAGAGTGGTCTGATCGGTCACCCGGGCTAAGTTCTTATTTGAAGACATTGTCGGCGCGGATTCCCGGGCAATTAGTCGTATTTTTTGATGATGCCGGTGAATCAGAGAAGAGATCGTGCATTAAAGAGAAAGCGCCAATTCGATCGTACGTTCGTTGAGGCGCCAGGCCACGCGTCCGACGCTGGTTGGCTGACGTGACGGGCCGCTGGTGTCCTCGGCGCTTGAAGGGACGCGTCCAATGCTCTTGTGACACGTGGAAAGTTGATGGCTGTCAAACATGAAGTGTCTGTTTCGACGGGAATCGATCGGCGCCGTTGGATGCGCTTGCCGAATGCTATAAATAGAGGCGGGACCCTCCAGGGTCCACACTTCGCTATAATTTCCTCATCGCTGCGTGTGTTAGCTCGGCGCTCTTCCCTTTAGGTCAGATTTCTTGCGTTCTTTCCTCGGACGCCTCATTCCTTTGCTCAGGTTAGATGTCTTCTTCTTGGGAGTCTGTTGAGATAGTTCGGGTAGAGTCTACGGAGTCTTCTGCAGCTTCCTCTTCTGCCTCGTCCGAGTCGGATTCCCCCCGGGGAGTTAGGGTTAGTCATTCCACCAGGGGTCGTGCGGCGGTCACGTGTCAGGAGTGTCCATGACGCGCCTCCCCTCCTGAGGCACATGGACGAGCTTATCATAATCCGAGCTCGCTTCCACATCCCCCCAGCTACTCGCTTCGCTTGGCCGGGGAGGGAGAGAGGGACGACCGGGTAAGGGGCAAAGACATTGCCTTGTACTTGGAAGCCTTTTGGGCCGGAATGTGTCTGCCCTTCTTGTAAGTCTACGGTAGCGCCCCGGCCGTCTAACAGACGCCAAATGCGGAACAAAAACTTTTACAACTGGCGCTATCGTATACTATAACCCGGATCTGCCATTAAACGCTAAACCAATATACTGTAAAGAGGGTAGAATTGTTATACCGAACGATCCGAGTCCTTCGGTCTTCAACCATCACCCCACGCTTTGTTGCGGCTGCTCCGATCTCCTGAATCTCCAGTCTTCTCGTCCAGGTGACACCACGTCGACGGATCTTTAAACGGGCTCCCGCCTCTGAACCGAGGCAACTCGATCATCAAGTTTGCTAAAAGAGATGACTAAGATTGATGTAGAGAATGAGTAGAACACTTTGTCTCGTTACGTCCAAGGCTATGGACGAACGGTTAATGAAGTTGCCATTTGGAATCGGGTAAATGGAAATTGAGCTATATGAAATTTCCATGAACTAAACTATCATAATCTTTTCCAAAGAAATCAATCCATCCCCTTCCCACAAGGGGCCGGCCACTATGTATAGAAGGAGGGAGGTGAGTGTAGGAGAGGGGAGGGTAACTCTAAGCTATGATACTTATCATAACATTAAAAGAAAAGCATGACTCATTAAGAACAATTAATGCAAAATGGTGATTCATTAACCTAGTCACCATTTCAATTAATGCAACCTAATGAGTCACAATCCTAGTCACCAATCTTGAAGCTTCCACACACAATGACTCACCCAATGAAGGAAAGATAAATCCGTATTAAACCGAATGTTTAATACGGGTGATAGAAAACTGGAAACTGACAACTTCCAAAAGCGATCCCGAAACGAATTTTAGGATAACCCCGTAACTGTATAAACATACCCGCATTTGTATTACGACCGAATACAAATGCAACTGAGACAAAGAACATGGATCCGGCTTAAACCAAAGCCTACCGGTATTATCTGCCCGAAATATGACACGTGCGAAAACGCACGTGCATTTTCCGAACCCTGCCATAAAACCATACGGCCTCTACAATGTTTCGCCCGAACTTGGGAAACTGTCTGTGGGGGACTCTAATGACTCATCAACACACTGGAACTGGGTATAACCACTAGCACGTCAGAGGTACTACCTGTACGTAACGGTTGCCTATATATTGATTAGAAGGGAAGCTGACGAGCGAACTCATCCAGAAACCCTACTGAGCCTGACAGTGACAATATCCATACAGTCCGGTCCATTCGTCTATGAGTATCGCATATAGGGTCTAGGGGGCCGGTAAACGTCAGACCCCCAATAGCGGTATAAGTCGTGTCAGAGAGCAGCCCAGAACACCCTGAAATACTACTGGAATACCTTCCAGTAAATCTCGATTACCCTGGACAGGGATTTCGTGTAATGGCTCTCCTAAACATAGCGCGATCTCACCCCCCAATACCGGGAGAGACGAATCCCCGACGATCTGCTCACTGCCTCCATGTGGCTCGGGACTGTACCCAAAAAATACCTGTTTGCACGACTCCTTTGACCCGTGGTAGGGTATAAATCAAAGCACAGTGGGAACTCACACGAGACAAATGATGACCTCAGGTCGATGAACTAACCTGTACACTTGTCACCAGGGAACTGCTATCTGACGCTAGGTATAATACCAACCAGCAAGTTCCCGGCGAGTCCTGTCCGGTGTACTCATAACCTAATGAGCACCTGTATACATCTTAGGTGAATCAACTAACACCAATGGCTTGTGAGACCGGCCACCGCCCCTCGTCGGGGTCTCGAATGTATACACTAGTCTACTCTGGAGTATCGATGCCCTGTCTCGAAACTCCCACGACTAGGGACACTTTTAAGGATGTGCTTATAGACCCCAGCTCCCACGTATATGATCGCCATCATACTGCTGGTAGTCAGACAAGATCCTAAGGGCTCTATCAAAGTATAACAGTGATAAAGACAAACCAGATATCATACTATCATCTCGAGTAAGACTGTTTTATCGGTATAGGCCCTTCCTCAATCATCACAATTACGTACCTGCGATCCAATAATTGACTTTGAGGGCACTATATCCAACACTTCTCCCCCGAGGTAGGTGCGGCACTGCGTTGCTTTCAATTAGCCCGGGCTAGCTAGTGCCCAACTCGTGGAGGATTCTCCTCAAGTTCCTGATCCGGTTGAGACTGCAGGAGATCCCTTTCAGCCCGAACCTTCTCCTTTCCTCCCTCTGTTTCAAAAATCACCCTGGCACTCGTAAGTAAGAGCCTAGCATGGTATACGTTTCTTTTAGAAAACACAGAGGAGGGGCGGTCGGGTCGGGGGTCGTAGTAGTACCTTCTTCCACTCATGAATGGAAGGAGAAGTTCTTGTTTGTCGGGCCACCCGAGGGTGAGGATTGGTGTTGGAAAACCACCCGCACGCGCAAATGCGTATGTTTTGGAAATGTGTATGTTTTAATGAAATGGAATGCGCACGCGAGATCGTTCTCGTTTTACTATTTATAACCGCAAGTGCACGGCGGGTTGTAGCGAGCCGGCAAGCACGAGTCGATTTGCAGGGAGTTGTGTATTAAGTATTGTTGTTTAAGATTAACAAATTAACGAATTGGGGGTTTGTCACAAAAAATACAAAAAGAATACGAAAACAAGAAACAAGGAAAACAAGTTAAGAAAGAATGGTTGTGGCTTGGCTTAGAAGCTTGAATCGCGACGTTTACCTCTACACTCCCTTGGTCATGAGTTGTCCGGCCTTATCTCGATCCCGGCATGAAGCACGACTTGTCAACACGGTTGCGGAGCACAAACCGTCAAATTCCGATATTCGCCGCAAGGAACGAAACGAGTCCTTTTGATCACTTACCGTTTGTATGTCCGCGCTTGGAGTATCAACACTAAACACAAGGGTTAGCAAGCATACCGCAACAACAGAAACACAAAGTGGTTAGTGAGAGCAAATGATGTTGGTGTTGAGTTTGCTAAGTATTTGTGATGGTATATCGTATATGAAAATAAAAGATTGTCAAGCAATTGATCACAAGATACGATATCCAAACATAGCAAACTTAACACCAAATGGATTTTAACTTAAACATTGGGAATGGGGAAAGAGAATGAATACGGTATATAAGAAGGTTACAAGTAACCATGTGTCAAAATACCGTATCATATCAATACATAAACAATATTTAGGTTAGAATCGTAAGTTAAGCACATGAAACATAAACAAGAGGTGGAGGAGGCAAAACCTTTCATCTCACTTCCTCACCCATACCACAACCAAATAAAAGATTAGTTAAGCATAATAAAACAGCAAGTAAAGAAAATAAACAAGAATAAAAGAAACAACAATATATTAAGCACTTGAAGAAATGAGATACAAGATTTTGGTAGCTTGTTCAACCTCCTTAATGAAGCTCTCCAAAAAGAGCTTCAAGATGGAAGAAGAAGAAGAAACCAAGTGAAGCTCACTCACCCTCAAGCTAAACAAAAAATAAACCAAACTAAGAAATAAAAATGTATGTACATGGTAGAATATGAGAGGGCTCTCCCCTTGCCACTGATCTGCTATTTATACGCCCAAAAGAGGAATAAACAAACAATAAAAATAAACCTACGTGGCATCAAGGGAGGTCCCACAGAAAACTGGGGGCATTTGGGCTTGATGGGGCCGGTGAGCTCGGTTTTGGGGGACATGTGCTTGGCCAAATTCCGAGCACATGGTCTCGTACTTGTGGTGTGGGCTTGTGGACACTCCAATAGCACTCTGGTGCTGTTTGCTTGGTCTAATTTAACCTGGTTTGTCTTTAGAGTTTTGGAGGGAAATAATGTGCTTTAACTCACATCAACACTTTATGCATTTAATGCCATGTCCCCCATGTGCCCACTTCATCATGTCTTGTGCCATGGGCAGCCCTACCTAGGTCCAAGAATCAAAGAGCTAGTGTGTACACTTGTGTTGTGTTGGACAAAAAATGTGTACACATAATTATTTGCAAAAGAGCTCTTCGGATATCGGTCGTTTTTCTGTTCCGTCTGCAGTGTCATCTCCCAAACGTTATATCCATGATTTTGAGTGTGATTCCAGTATTTTATCATGAACACCTGTAATCTGTAATTCTGAGCAGACACTGGTTAATAGCACCAATATATACAAAATAGATAACGAATGAGGGTATTAAAATACAGTTTTCTGTGATGAACAAATACCCTCAACTTATCTTTTGCTCGTCCCGAGCAAAAAAAGAAATCCTAGCCACACTTTCGCAAGGAACGCGATTACACAGAGCATGTGCAAAAAGGCGTTAAATCTCTAGGTGTCCTTAGTAGGAGGAGTTTTGTCTCCTGAAGGTTTTCAGCGGATTATACCCACAAAATCCCGTCAAGCTAGTTTTATAAGTTAATGTCGATTCTACTCCTACAGTTTAGTTTCTAAATTAGAAATTCTATCATGCTAAGTTAAAAATATTCAACCCTTATGTTTCATACCTACAGTCTATTTACCCTTAGATCCTATACGTTTTTACAGTTTAGAAAGTTCTCGGTATCTCCTGAATTTTTCTTCTAAAGTGCGGTCTCTAATCAGGAATTTTTATCATCATTATAGAAAACATAAGTCTTATTCTTCATGTTGGATATAGTGCCCTCAAAGTCAATTATTGGATCGCAGGTACGTGATTGCAATGATTGAGGAGGACCTATACCGGTAGGACAGTCTTATTCGAGATGATAGTATGCTATCTGGTTTGCCTTTATCAGTCGTGTACAGGTTCAGGTGACTGATCACTATTACACGTTGATTGAGCCCTTAGGATCTTGCTTGACTACCAACAGTATGAAGGCGATCATATACGTGAGAGTTGGGTAGTCTATAAGCACATCCTTAATTGTGGTCCCTAATCGTGGGAGTTTCGAGACAGAGCATCGATACTCCGGAGTAGACTAGTGTATACAGTAGAGACCCCGACGATGGGCGGTGGACGGTCTCATAAGCCACTGGTGTCAGTTGGATCACCTAAGATGTATACAGGTGCTCATTGGGTTATGAGTACACCGGACAGGACTCGCCGGGAACCTGCTAGTTGGTATTTATTCCTAGCGTCAGATAGCAGTTCCCTGGTGACATGTGTACAGGTTAGTTCATCGACCTGAGGTCGTCATTTGTCTCGTGTGAGTTCCTACTGTGCTTTGATTTCTACCCTACCACGGCTCAAAGGAGCCGTGCAAACAGGTCTTTTTTGGGTACAGTCCCGAGCCACATGGAGGCAAGTGAGAGGATCGGCAGGGGATTCGTCTCTCCCGGTATTGGGGGTGAGATCGCGCTGTGTCTACGAGAGCCATTACACAAAACCCTCGGCCGAGGTAGGAGATTTACTGGTAGGTACTCCAGTAGTATCTCAGGGTGTTCTGGGCTACACTCCGACACGACTTATACAGCTATTTGGGGTCTGACGTTATCAGCCCCCTAGGCCCGATATGCGATACTCATAGACGAACGGACCGGACTGTATGTATATTGTCACTGTTAGTCTCAGTAGGGTTCCAGGATGAGTTCGCTCATCGGCTTCCCTTGAGGTCAGTACATGGGCAGCCGTTACGCACAGCTAGTGCCGCTGACGGCTAGTGGTTAAACCCACTGCCAGAGTACTGATGACTCATTAGAGTCCCCCACAGATAGTTTCCCAAGTTCGGGCGAAACGTTGTAGAGGCCGTATGGTTTTATGGCAGGGTTCGGAAAATGCACGTGCGTTTACGCACGTGTCATATTTCGGGCAGATAATACTGGTGGGCTTTGGTTTAAGCCGGACCCATGTATTATATTGAGTAGATATAATATCTTTGTCTCAGTTGCATTTGTATTCGGTCGTAATATAAATGCGGGTATGTTTATACTGTTACGGGGTTATCCTGAAATTTGTTTCGGGATCGCTTTTCGAAGTTGCCAGTTTTCTATCACCCGTCTTAAATATTCGGTTTAATACGGATTTATATTTTCTTGAGGGTGAGTCATGAGGATGAGTCATGAGAGGATGCTTCTAGATTTAGTGACTAGGATTAGTGACTCATTGTTTGCATTAATGAGTTGATGAGGTGTATTATGTGACTCATTCTTTTGCATTAATGTTTCTTGTAAAGCTTTAGGATATTACTTCTTGATCTTTTCCTTTATGGTCACCCCCCGTTTGCTCCTACACTCACCCCCACCTCCTATATAGTGGCCGGCCATGGTTTTGGAGGCATTATGGTTGTTGGAAAAAAGATTATTGATTTGGTTCATGAAAATTTGATAGCTCATTTTCTCATTACATGATCAAAAGGCAACTTCATTAACCGTTCATCCATGGCTTTGGATGAAGCGAGACAAAGTATTCTACTCGTTCTCTACTTCATCTTGGTCATCTCTTTTAGCAGACTTGATGACCGAGTTGCCTCGGTATAGAGGCGGGAGCCCGTTTAAAGATCCGTAGATGTGGTGCCACCTCGACGAGGAGCCAGGAGATTGGAGCAGCCGCAACGGGGCGTGGGATGATGGTTAAAGACCGAAGGACTCGGATCGTTCGGTATAGCCTTTCTACCCACTTAGTAGTTTGTTAGTTTAGCGTTAATGGCAGATCCGGGTTATAGTATGCAATAGCACCAGTTATAAAAGTTTTTGTTCCGCGTTTGGCGTCAGATTGACGGCCGGGGCGCTACCGTAGACTTACATGGTATCAGAGTCAGGCCATTAAGTTTTACTAACTTGTTCTAACGCGTTTAAAACAACGATCGGACAAAATTTTGAAAATCGCAATTTTCTGAGTAAAGTTTCTGTTGAATTTTTAAACAGGCCTAAAAATCATTTTGAGCATCTCAGAAAATCGTGCAGGCTTTTTTAAGAACACAGTTGAAATTTGAGCCCCTGATTCGACCGTACGGCCGCGGAACCGCCGCACTAGCCTAGCTTTGGCCGCGGATCCGCGGCCGTCATGGTGCTTCAGTGGGCCAAATTTCTTCTGGGGCTTCTTCATAGGGAATTGTGGTTTTTGGAATACTTGTTTTGGGCCCAGATTTTATTACTGTACTGCAGATGTACGTGGGGCCCACTTCGGGAAGTTTTGTCGATCGAAATTTTAAACTTGTTAGTTTACAGTACTTACATTATATATCCAACCGTGAATGTCATTCGAGCGGTAAATGCAACATTTCAGAAAAATATAATATTATTTTTGGGAATTTTTATAATTTAATATTATTTTATTAAATATTATAATATTTCAGTATAATTAAATACCGATAAATGGGGAAAATTCTGAAGAAAAATTATGGAAATTCTAAAATGTGTTTAATGTAGGGTTTTTGGTAAAAAGTTTACCAAAATTAGTTTCTGATGATTTATCTGGTTTTATGAATATTTTATCGGATGTTTTATCTGGGCTGCACACATATGTGCATGGTAGCTAGGGTTAAGCCTAGGGTTAAACCATGCTTAGATGACCATAGTGGCTTAAACCTTATGATTAAGTTAAATGTGTTGTTTAAGGGTGATTAGGGATAAGTTGACTTGTGGCTAGAAAGAGAGGTAGGTGGCTCCTAGGTAATGTCACAATCACCATTCACTTCAAAACTTTTGCCTCTCACATCTCTCCCTCTCACTCTCACACACCACACTACATCAGCAGCTCAAACCCTACCTGATAACAGCCCCCAATATCTATAACACCTACACACTCACATCAGCTGCACAAAGCATCAGCAACTCAGCATCAGCAGCCACCCCAGCCCCTAATTTCAGCTGCAGCAGTACTATCAGCTATCATCACCCCACTAGCTACACTCCACCATACAACAACACCAACCCCAACACTGCTACTGCTGCACTCAGCCACAAGAAAAAGAGAGAGAGGGTTGCAAGCAACAACAACAACAACAACATGCTTTCATGTGAAAAACAGCAGCATCGGCTTCAGCTCAACTGCAACTACAGGAGCTGTAGAAGCAGCTCAGCAGCAGCAACAGATCCTTCTCCTTCCCCTCTTCTCCTTCATCTTGAATCCCTTGAGGTATAATCGCACAACCCAACTCCTTTCTTGCAAGTTATGGGTAATAGGCTGAAATTTAGTGTTTATATCGTGATTAGTGCTAGTTTAGGCAAATTTGAGTGAGACTTGACCAAGTGTTGGTTTTGATGGTTGGTATAACTTTATTAGGTGTGTTTGAGAGCAGTTCACCCCTGAATTTCCCCAGATCCCAGCAAAATACCAGATTGTTCGATTTAGTGTCGGTTAGCGTTTTGTCGACTTTTTAAGCCTTTCTGGAATCTGCTACAACCCGAGACCTCCTAAAATAAAATTGACTTGGCAGTGAGATGTGCAGGTAGATAGAAGACAACACCCAAAGCCCCAGCCCCTGGACCCACTTCCTGGCCGCAGATTTAATCCCTCTGGCCACAATTTGCGGCCAGAGCAGTAGGGAACCCCCTCGTTTTGCGTGCACAGCTCTTTTACCTGTAAACTTGACCCTGGGAATGTCTAGTTTTGACTGGTTCCAACCAGGGTAGAATCTGGGTTGATTTTCTTGACTTGGCGCATGATTTACGACTTGTTTTCGTATGGATTTTGGTATTTGATGATTCGTTTCTGTTGGGTAGCGTTTGAACGCCAACGGCAGAGGGTTATGGACTGTGTTTGCACGCGAGGCCACAGGGTTTTACCTAAGGGCGTAGCATGCACCATTTTGGCTTCCGACATGGTTTTTATGTGTTTTAGCGTGTGATATCCTTGTAGGTACCCCACGTGGCGTCGAAGCGTTGGAGATGCAAATGGCGACATCGGCACCGGCACACATAAGAATGTGAGTAGATTTATATCTACGGGGAGAAGTCGGGTGGATGGCGTATAGCACCCCCGCAGTCCGATGTCTAGTATACCATATATACTGTACTTATATATGATAACTTATGTGTGACTTAGTTGTTTAGGATGTGGTAGGTGTACTATGCATTGATTAGGGTTAAAAGTAACTAGTGTAGTTCCTAGTCGCGAACCCTAGAATAGTTTGCACCCACACGCACACACGTGCTTATTTGCTATGTTCATACTGTGATGACGAGGATATTGGAGGACTTTGGATGTGAGTCGATGAGTTTGGGCATGGTTCTATGATATCGGTGATGTGATGTGATTCGTATTTGGGATACGATATATGATTTTTAGCGGGCCTTTGGGTGTGTCTTTCGCACACGCATTCATACTTATGTAGATGGTATCGATTCGTACTAGACTTAGATCAGTACCCCTGATTTTGTGATATGATGATAAGGATACTAGATAATTGATGTGATGACTGTGATATTGACCCGCACCCAGCTATTGGGATGCCGCACGACGATTTACCGTACGAGCTTTATATTGATGATTGATCCGCACTCATGACTTGAGGGTGTCAGATGATTTACGGTATCGTATGCGATACTATTGATGCGGGATCACCGACTACTATCATTATTTTCATATGTATCGACTCAGATTTAGGTGGTTTCCATACACTTCCATATTGACTTGATAGTTGATCAGTAGTTAGTATAGTAGATGTTAGACTAGACCCGAGTCATACCTATTTCAAAACTAACGAATCGGTAGTATTTTAAAGACAGGCAAAAAGGGATTCTACGGATAATTTCAAAGGGCGCATCTTTTCTTAAAAACACTGTAGCCCTTATTTTACTAAAAACCCCGATTCGTCTTATTTCCAAAAGGCAAAACTACATGACACTTACTTATTGATGTAGATTCTCCACTATGGCATGAATTATTTGATTCCGCATATTTATATTATTGCATCGCATTACTTGTGTTTATTGAGACATTACCATCATGCTGTTAGGACACCAGCACCATTATCGATGATGCGTATGTTCCACGTACACTATTTGCCGGCTCACACACTTCATCATCGATAATTGCCATGCCACTACACTGTAGTACTGTTGCATTCATGATATGATTCTTGCATGGCATATTGTACACTTATACCTGTACACATACATAGATGATTCCGGCTTGATTAGAGATTTGGGAACCGCAAGATATTCTTTAAAACTGATTCATTTAAAAGAGCGGTTTCCCTCGACATGCGCACATTACTATTCCATGTTGCATGACTTACTGATTTGCTTACCTTTCTTTACATGTCGCATACATCATGTCTGATTATACGCATTGAGATATGTTGTTTCCATGATATTTTTGGATTTGGGGACCGTGGATATTTCAAAAGAAAATATGTAATTGTTTTAAAAATCCGGTCACCCTTGATATGATATTTCAGTGCGTCCACCATGAGTTTTCTCGGTTCCAGAGAGCTTGTGTGGGTATACCCGATTCGAGGAGCGGTAGGCACCGATTGCGGGTACATTGTGGACCCGGTGAGGCACCCCGGGGCAAGAAGACTCGTATAAGCTAGACGGTGAGCCCGGCAGGGGGTGTACTACCTACCGGTGATAGTATTTGGGACCCGTCGGTTATCTGGGGGATACCGACTGGAGTCATGAGATGGGTATGAGGGCCGACCAGGGTGTGTGGCGCCTAAGATACATGAGGATTTACGTGTCGATGCTAGGCACAGGTGTTCATGATGTTTTCGAGTGTCGATGCTAGGCACTCAGGTTCCATGATTTGATTATATCCTCATATTTCCATGCATATGCTTTACGATATTTACATGCATGATGCTTGTTGTCAACTACGCCTGCTGGAAGCTAGTTGGCTCATCATAATCTAAGATGCAATCCTCTCTATCCCCGTCTATGAGAAAACCGTAGTATCTCTCGGGCGGATGAGACTGCCTACTACTCCTGCGGAGCGGCGTAGGAATGTCATTTTCTTTTGAACCCTCTCGTTCTACTAAGCTTTCAGTAATAGTCCGTGGTTCTGGAATTTCTTCCAGTTCTATTTCGCTCCCACTTGATTCCTTTTCTAAGAACCGGTGTTCCAGAAAATGGGCATTACGAGAAACAATGATCTTTTGTTCCTCTGCGTAATAGAAGAGATACCCCCTGGAGTTCTTTGGGTATCCCACAAACTTGCACAGTACTGAGCGTGCCTCGAGCTTGTACGCATGCTGCTTTTTGACAAAAGCCGGACATCCCCAGATCTTCAGATATTGAAGATAGGGTTTCTTCCCACTCCATATCTCATATGGTGTGGTAGGCACAGTCTTAGTTGGAACTCGGTTCAAAAGCTATGCAGCTGATTCTAGTGCATATCCCCAGAATGATCGCGGTAACTCAGTGTTACTCATCATGGAACGTACCATATCCAATAGGGTCCGGTTCCGTCTCTCCGATACACCGTTATGTTGCGGAGTGTATGGAGGAGTAAGCTGAGAGAGAATTCCATTCTCTTTTAAATAGTCCAGGAACTCGGCACTCAAGTATTCACCACCTCGATCCGATCTTAGAATCTTGATACTTTTGCCGGTTTGTTTTTCTACTTCATTCTTATATTCCTGGAATTTTCCAAAGGCTTCGGACTTATGTTTCATTAAGAAGACATAACCGTACCTTGAAAAGTCATCCGTAAAAGTAATGAAGTAAGAATAACCGCTTCGCGCATGTGTAGACATTGGACCGCACACGTCGCTATGTACGAGTCCCAAGAGCTCGCTCGCTCTTACTCCGTGTCCAGTGAACGGAGTCTTTGTCATCTTTCCTTTGAGACAGGATTGACAAGTGGCATACGATTGATATTCGAACGGATTCAAATATCCTTCTGCATGTAACTTCGTCAACCTTCTCTCATTGATGTGACCCAGTCTACAATGCCATAAGAAATTCTGATTTATTTCCGGAGACTTTCTTTTGTGTGTATTCTGGACATTGAAAATCTGTGGTTGGTTTAATACGTATATACCATTGCTTAATGTACCTGACCCAATCAGAACTTGATTAAGGTGAATGTTTACAACATTACTTACAAACGCAAATTCATAACCTTCTTTAGAAGTCAAAGATACAGAAATGATATTACAAGTTGCGTTGGGTACAAAATAGCAATTACGCAAAACCAAAACGTGTCCATCTGACAACCCCAGGTGATAGTCCCCCATGGCCTTAGCATCCATGCTAGCTCCGTTTGCAACTTTGAGGGTCATGTCACCTGCCTTCAAAACCCTACGGTTTCTCAATGCCTGCAAAGAATTACAGATATGAGATCCTGATCCGGTATCCAATACCCAGGAAGTAGAGTTTATTGATAGACAGTTTTCAATAACATACACCTGAAGCTGAAACCGCAACTTGCTTCAGTTCCTGTGTCCTGGCTTTCCAAGTCCTGCAATCTTTCTTCCAGTGACCACTCTTATGACAGAAAAAGCACTCTTCCTTCCCTATAAGCTTCCCCGCTATCTTTGTTGCTTTTTCTTTTCCCTTCGTATCCACTTTACTAACACCATCCCTTGGTTTGGCGGAGGCTTTCTTCTTCTTTCCCTTGGCTTTCGCCTTGGACCTAGAAGAGGAAGATCCTCCTACAAACAAAGTGGATGTTTCCCTACCTTTCTGTAGGGTGCCCTCTGCACTCCTCAGCATGTTGAGGAGCTCTGAAAGTTCAACTTCCTTTTCTTGTAAGTTGAAGTTCAGGATAAACTGGGCGTAAGTGGAAGGAAGGGACTGGAGAATCAAGTCCGTATAGAGCTCGTTCTCTAACGTGGTCCCAAGTTCCGCGAGCTCCTCAATGAAGCCAATCATCTTAAGCACGTGTTCTGCTACCGATGATCCGATGGCCAACCTTGCCGAAAATAACTTCTTCGACACTTCGTATCTTGCGATACGAGATTGCTCTCCATACAGTTCTTTTGTATGGAGAAATATGGATTCAAGGTCCATATTCTCGTGCCTCCTCTGATGTTCGTTGTCCATAGAGGCAAGCACGAGGCATTTGGCCTTCGCGCTATCGATCTCCCAAGTCTTACGGATTTCCCTATCCGCGACGCTGGAGGTAGGTCCTGGGACAGGGGGAGCTTTGGTGGTAAGGAGATACCCCAACTTGTCATAAGTGATTGCCATTTTGACATTCCTGAGCCAATCTTTGTAGTTTGGCCCTGTCAGTATGTTTTTATCTAGTAATAACTTAAGTCCGGTCATGATGATTGGTCGCTGCAATTTAGGAGAGAGAGAAGAAACACTTTAGCATGATGCTCTTGCAAGTTTAGAGTGGTTTTTAATTTGTATAAACAGGATGGCTCCCACTGTCTCTCGAATCCCTCCTCAAACCAAAAAGGAAGAATTAGTCAGGATCAATCTCACCGTACAATACTTGCTTAACCGTTCGGCCAGGCAGGTGTCGGTACTTCGAGGGAGGTTTTCCAACGCTTTCGCGAAGTTCCTTAATTAAAGAACCTCTTTTCCCTGGGGGCGTAGCCCCGCTAACACCTTTCTAGACACCTACTTGGTTTATAGCATTGATCGTTAAGTGAGAAATTTCCCGAGGAGTAGCTGTCACGCCCCGCTTCCCAGAGTACGCTAGATTGGGCACGTGACATAGCCAACCATGCTACCTGTAGGTAGGAAGTATCCATCCACAGTCACATTACGGCTGTAGAAATATCAAGAACAAGATAAAACTATCTAAAACATGTCCATAATCCAGAATAACAGGAGTCAATAATAAATAAATGCGGAAGCAAATGATCCAATACAAATAACTGAAAAGTGTGTCCCATAATGCGGGCTCACATCAGGAAATAAATGCAGAAAATAAAACTAACTACTACTGAACTCACAGCTCAGCCTGCTGGCTGAAGTACTCCTGCTCGGACTGCAACAGCGGTACGGAATCTGGGCCATGCAAAACCCAGACGTCAGCGCGTCATGTCATCAAGTAATATAATATGAACAGTGTAGCAGGCAATGTAATATAAACATGAATACAGCAAGAATAACAATAATATGAATCATACCAGTACAGGGTAGCGTGCAGTGGGTAAACTAAACTGTTCTATCAGGTTTTCTATTCTAAAGTCTTTGAAATCAAATTGATGAATCATCGATGTAACTCAATAGTATCCCGTACATACCGGGACCACGGCCACAATATTCTCGGCTGCAGCCGAGACATGCCGCTAGGCACAAGACAGGAATGTGTACACTCGATAGTATCCCGTACATACCCGGGACCACGGCCACAATATTCTCGGCTGAAACCGAGACATGCCGCTAGGCACAAAACATGAATGTGTACACTCAATACAGGTAGTGAACTGTCGAGTTACAAGTCAGATTTCACCTTTGATTTCCCCATACCCCAAGTTATATGTGTATGTCAAGTCAGGTATCTAGTAATCAAGAAACTAATGCCAACACAGGATCAGGTAAACAGGTTTGTCTGGATAGACAACAGGAACGGTCCATGAGGACTACATGTTATGTTTGTTGGCATTAGACACAAGATCAGGTAACAAGTAAAGCCATGGTACATCAGGTCAAGCCAGGTAATGTATAAAGGTATCATGTCATGTCAAGAGTGTACGGTACCATGTCATGTCAAGTAGGAAGTGTAACAGGTCATGTCAGGAAGCACAAGATGTCATGTGGGTGCTCATAATCAAACTAACATAAGCATGTGTATAAATAAACAAGCATGAGTACTATCAGAAAATAAACTGGAACATGTAATATGATATGCAAATAGATATAATTTCAAGGATATGGATGCACAGTTATCGATTAGGGTTACATTTATAGTTCCAATATTATTATTAAACATGGAGTGTTAATATCACATTATTATGTAGTAATGTGATCTATGGATGCAATTATATGTATCTTAAATGCGATGGATGCAAACGGGTATCCGAAAAGTTATAAAACTTTAAAATGGTAATGTGGGATGTACAACTAAGCAATATGTGATATAAATATTGATATAATAATATTAATATGGATAGCATATTCAAAGCGATTAATAACTATAAAAGTGATATTGATTAACCATGCACAAGAAAGTTCTGTTCAGAAATTCAGCGTCACCCTAATTTATAAAATAGCTTAAAAATAACAAACGTTCTCCAAAAGGGACGTGTCTTATACCAAAACATAGATAATTCAATAAGGTTTTCAATTTTATAAGTATAAGCATCTCAGGTTGTTCCTACAAAAAGTTATGAACATTCGAAGTTGAAAGTTTGCTGCTGGAATTTCCCTGGACAGCAGTTTAGAGACGTGTTCATTTGCATTTTACGTTATTTAAACAATTTATTTTGCAAGTAAATATTTCATAGAGTTATAGTATTCTGAGTTATCTTCGCAACTAACTAAAGAACGTATACTAAGGATTTTTCTATGATTTATAATGAATTTTATAAGGTAAGGTGTACAGTAAATTTCAGATTTGTCGTGTCCACTTTTCAACGACGTTTCATGTGTAAACTATAATATTTTCAAGTGTATAATATTATAAAATTTAGATTATAAACTAATTAAAGTTAATAATAAAAAATATTATGACGATATATATTTTAAATGATATGGATGCAGTATAATGTAATCTAGTATGTCACAAGATAAGTTTTCATGATCTAGATTTAATATGATATAAACGGATGCAAACGGAACATCGAAACGTTATAAAATTAAACATGGGCCACTAGATTTAAACTATAGGTATGGTATTTATTTAAATAGGTATAAAATGAATTATATAGCATGTAGCAAGATTAACTTGCCTCGATGGGTCGCGAATCGGGAAAACGGAACGTTAACCGTCGGCGGGGAAAACTCGCGACGGGCGCACGGTTCACGGAATGAACCCAAACGATGAACAAAGGAACCATACGGGTCGGGGTACCTCGCTGGAACGTCGAGAAGCGTCACCGGCACGACGAAATTCCGGCAACAAAAGAACAGTTAAAAAAAATGAGAAACGAGACATGAAGCAAGAAGAGAAAGAATGATAAAGAGAAGTACGAGAGAATATATGAGGGAGAGAGAGAGAGAAAAAGTGGAGAGAGAGAGAAAGAAGAGGGAGAGAGAGAAAGTGGGGCCCACGGGGTTAAAGCGGAGGTTGCGATTGGCTGAGAGAATAAATTGAGAAGGATATAAAAGATTGTAAAAATATTATATGGTTAACTTAAAGATTTAAAAGATAGGTAATGAATAGTTAGATATCAGGTTAGTTAGAAAAATATATGCGATGGTTTTAATAATATTAAAATTTGGGATTTTGGAGCCAAATAAAACATTTCCAAATCGCGCCCGGGTCGAGTCCAAAAATTTGAAATTGAAATAATAGAATTTTAAGCGGGATCCAAATTTTAAAATTAAGTGTTTTATGATTAAAAAGCTTACCCCCAAAACGGACACACGTACGTGCACGTAGCCATCCAAACTCGCCCGTTTCACTGAACGGGACGAGAACACAATGCACGGACGCTACCACGAGGCTAGGGGTGTCAAGTAGGCCAAGATGAATATTTTCAATTTTATTTTAGATGCCAAAATTTGTTATATGTAGAAATGACTTTGCCGGGTAAATTTTACAGTAAGCAACAAACAAGCAAGTTAAATGAAATGAGTACCACATTATGCTCAAACAGTAACTGAAAATAGTAGCATTGGGCTCGGGTGTTACATTATACCCAACTACAAAAAGAATTTCGTCATCGAAATTCCAAGAATACAAGGATAGATAACTACAAGAAAAGGTGAGGAAACTTCTGCCGGATTTCATCTTCTCGTTCCCAAGTGGACTCTCCATGCGAGCGATTACCCCAAGAAACAAGCACAAGGGGGATAACCTTGTTCTTAAGAACCTTTTCCCTTCGATCCACGATTTCATTCGGTCGCTCCTCAAAAGTCAAGTCTTCTCGTACTGTTAGCTCCGAATGATCCAAAACATGTGTTTCATCTCGAACATACTTACGGAGTTAAGATACGTGAAACACATCGTGCACATTTGCCAAGGACTGCGGTAACGCCAAATGATACGCTACCTCACCAACACGCTCCACGATCTCAAGGGTCCCACAAATCGAGGACTAAGCTTTTCTCGACTTCCAAAACGAATCACCCCTCTAGTCGGTGATATCTTCAAGAATACCAAATCACCCACGGTGAACTCCAGAGGTCTTCTTGACGTATCTGCCCAACTCTTCTGTCGGTCCTGTGCTGCCTTCATATGATTTCTGATAGGGTTAACCTTCTTAACTGTCTGCATAACTAAATCTGGTCCCAATAATCTTCTTTCACCGACATCGTCCCAACAAACAGGTGAACGGCATTTACGACCATACAAAGCTTCAAATGGAGCCATCTGAATAGTTGCCTGAAAACTGTTGTTGTAAGACAACTCCACCAAAAGCAGATGATCCTCCCAAGACCCCTTGAAGTCCAACCTGCATGTTCTCAACGTATCCTCAAGAGTTTGGATCGTTCTCTCCGACTGACCATCAGTTTGAGGATGATAAGCTGTGCTAAACTTCAATCGAGTCCCCAAACTTTTCTGTAAACTCCTTCAGAAGTGTGATAAGAACCGAGTGTCCCGATCGGACACGATGCTCACCGGTACTCCATGCAATCTTACGATCTCCTACATGTACCGCTCTGCCAAAGTCTCTGTTGATTGACCAACCCGAAAAGGAATAAAGTGAGCTGCCTTGGTCAATCGGTCAACAATTACCCATACTGCATTGTTGCCTTTTGGACTCCGCGGTAAAGCCGTCACGAAATCCATGGTTATATGTTCCCACTTCCACTGAGGAATCGGAAGTGGTTGCAATAAACCAGCAACTCTTTGATGTTCAGCCTTAACTTGCTGACACACCAAGCACTTTGCCACAAAGCGAGCAATCTCCCGCTTCATGCCCTCCCACCAGAAATGCTGTCGAATATCTTGGTACATCTTTGTGCTTCCTGGATGTACAGAATAAGCTGAACTGTGTGCCTCCTTCATAAGCTCTTCACGAACATCACCCTTTGGCACACACAAACGGCTACCATACCTCAACGAACCATCTTCGTGGATCAATAAATCTGTTCGTAGCCCGGCTTCAACCTGCTCTCGAAACTTTTGCAGTCTAGGATCCTGCGATTGAGCTGCTTTAATATTCTCGATCAATGACGAATGTACTTGCAGCTGCAACAACTGTCCCGTATAATGTGGTAGCACAACCTCCAACTCAAATCTTCGAAAGTCTGCGACGATCTCCTTCTGCGTAGTTAACACCTGAATTACTGGTAACCGACTAAGCGCATCCGGCCCAACATTAATCTTCCCCGGATGGTACTTAAGATCAAGATCATAGTCAGCCATCAGCTCCAACCATCTACGCTGCCTCATGTTAAGCTCCTTCTGTGTGAACACATACTTCAAGCTCTTATGATCTGTAAAAACTTCGACTCTTTCGCCCAAAAGGTAGTGTCTCCAAATCTTCAAAGCGAAAATCACAGCCGCAAGCTCCAAGTCATGAGTTGTATAATTCTTCTCATGGGTCTTCAACTATCTCGATGCGCATGCTACAACCTTCCCATGCTGCATCAAAACACATCCCAATCCTTTCCCAGATGTGTCGCTGTGAATCACCAATCCTCCGGAATTGTCTGGCACGGTCAGAATAGGGGCGGTTATCAACTTCTGCTTCAACGTCTTGAAAGCTAACGCACACTTATCCGCCCATACAAAAGGTATCTCCTTGCGCGTAAGCTTGGTCAACGGCTCTGCCAGACGAGCAAAGTTCTCCACAAATCTCCTGTAGTGTCCGGCTAATCCAAGGAAACTTCTTATCTCAGCAACATTCTTTGGAATAGGCCAATCTCGAACTGCTGCAATCTTTTCTGGATCGACGACAATGCCATCGCCAGACACAACATGCCCCAAAAACCTTACTTCCTCCAGCCAAAACTCGCACTTACTCATCTTCGCATACAATTTCTCCTGTCTCAACGTCTGCAATGCGATCTTCAAATGCTCAGCATGCTCTTCAAAACTCTTCGAGTAAACCAGAATATCGTCAATGAATACCACAATGAACTGATCCAAGAACGGTGAAAAGATTCGGTTCCTCAAGTCCATGAATACTGCCGGCGCATTCGTTACTCCGAAGGGCATCACTAAGTACTCGTAATGTCCATACCGAGTTCGGAACGCCGTCTTGGAATATCTTCTGTTTTCACTCGGAACTGATGATATCCGGATCGCAAATCCAGCTTCGAGAATACCCTCGCGCCACTAAGCTGCTCAAAAAGTTCTCCAATGCGAGGGATAGGGTACTTGTTCTTAATAGTCACCCGGTTTAATTCTCGATAGTCGATGCACATCCTTCTTGTGCCATCCTTCTTCTTTACTAGAAGAACTGGAGCTCCCCAAGGCGAGTTACTGCTTCGAATCCAACCCTTTTGAAGCAATTCTGCAACCTGTTTCTTGACTTCTTCCAATTCTACTGGCGCCATTGGATAATACGCTTCGGATACTGGCGCTGCCCCAGGAATAAGATCAATTGCGAACTCCACGTCTTGCTTTAGAGGTAAACTCGATATATCTTCAAACACGTCTATAAAATCACGAACAACAGCCGGCTCTTCACTTTCATCACTTCCATTGATGCAAGAATATTATTTGTCGGCCTAGCCCTAAACTCGACTGGCCCGACAGAAAAACTCCCCTTCATCCCAGATAAACTCTGCTGCTCTCGACTGCCGCAAGTACTTGTGAGAAAGTGGTCAAACCCAGGGAGACAATCTGCCTCTGGATGTCCACGTCCAGGCTGCGCATGAACCTCCGTGCCCTGTCTGCATCGTTGGCAACTAAAGGTCCAGCGAAACTACTGAGTCTCATCCATTCTGCTGCATGCACATCTACGGGTGCTCCCTTCTGCTTTAGTCCGATGAACTTCTCTTCCATTTCCTCCCGTGCAGTCCGCGAGAAGAACTTCTCTAGGAAACTCTTCGAAAAATCCGCCAACTTGATTGACTTGGGCAAACGGTTCTCTTCTACAAGCCACCATTCTCGGGCGTAATCCACTAACTGAATACGTACCACATCAACTCTTTCTCATCTGGAATCTGTGCCGCAATAAGCAAATTCTCTGTGTCAACTAGCCACTGCTCTGTTGGCAACGGCTCCTCCAATCCAGTAAATGTATACGGACCCAAACGTCTGAAATCTGCTACTGTGCCTACTCGGTCAACTGGCTTAGCTCCAATATTGTTCACAGACTGCTGAACGATCTGCAAACCTTCCTGAAACGAGTCCGCTTGCTGCTGGATCCGTTCGGTCTGTTTCCTTTGATTCTTCAGCATTCCCCTTATCATTCCAAGCATGGCGGCTTCGTCCACACGACTTGGTACGTCTTCAAATTCTTACCGGCCATATTCCTGAACTCAAAACACCCAACATTAGCATGATGATAGATTCTGAATATAGATCAAGGCTAGAACTCCAAGATACTTAAATAGAGTACCGCATTGTAACTATGCCGCGGTATCATAGCCATAATTACATAACTCTATCCAAGTCGCCTAAGTCCTAGAGATAACAAGGAATCAGGTTTTCGAATCGATATGCAAAGGAAGTTTGCACATCGTAAAAGATATAATCAGGAAGAATGTGATTCAAGAATGGTAAAACGGTCAAGGTGGCAGGACATGTTTCCTAAACACGGGTATTCTGATTCGTGTATTGGGTACAATACCCAACTACAAAAGAATCAACCCGACTATCCTATGGCTCTGATACCAAAAGAACCATGTCACGCCCCGCTTCCCAGAGTACGCTAGATTGGGCACGTGACATAGCCAACCATGCTACCTGTGGGTAGGAAGTATCCATCCACAGTCACATTACGGCTGTAGAGATATCAAGAACAAGATAAAACTATCTAAAACATGTCCATAATCCAGAATAACAGGAGTCAATAATAAATAAATGTGGAAGCAAATGATCCAATACAAATAACTGAAAAGTGTGTCCCATAATGCGGGCTCACATCAGGAAATAAATGCAGAAAATAAAACTAACTACTACTGAACTCACAGCTCAGCCTGCTGGCTGAAGTACTCCTGCTCGGACTGCAACAGCGGTACGGAATCTGGGCCATGCAAAACCCAGACGTCAGCGCGTCATGTCATCAAGTAATATAATATGAACAGTGTAGCAGGCAATGTAATATAAACATGAATACAGCAAGAATAACAATAATATGAATCATACCAGTACAGGGTAGCGTGCAGTGGGTAAACTAAACTGTTCTATCAGGTTTTCTATTCTAAAGTCTTTGAAATCAAATTGATGAATCATCGATGTAACTCAATAGTATCCTGTACATACCCGGGACCACGGCCACAATATTCTCAGCTGCAGCCGAGACATGCCGCTAGGCACAAAACATGAATGTGTACACTCGATAGTATCCCGTACATACCCGGGACCACGGCCACAATATTCTCGGCTGAAACCGAGACATGCCGCTAGGCACAAAACATGAATGTGTACACTCAATACAGGTAGTGAACTGTCGAGTTACAAGTCAGATTTCACCTTTGATTTCCCCATACCCCAAGTTATATGTGTATGTCAAGTCAGGTATCCAGTAATCAAGAAACTAATGCCAACACAAGATCAGGTAAACAGGTTTGTCTGGATAGACAACAGGAACGGTCCATGAGGACTACATGTTATGTTTGTTGGCATTAGACACAAGATCAGGTAACAGGTAAAGCCATGGTACATCAGGTCAAGCCAGGTAATGTATAAAGGTATCATGTCATGTCAAGAGTGTACGGTACCATGTCATGTCAAGTAGGAAGTGTAACAGGTCATGTCAGGAAGCACAAGATGTCATGTGGGTGCTCATAATCAAACTAACATAAGCATGTGTATAAATAAACAAGCATGAGTACTATCAGAAAATAAACTGGAACATTTAATATGATATGCAAATAGATATAATTTCAAGGATATGGATGCACAGTTATCGATTAGGGTTACATTTATAGTTCCAATATTATTATTAAACATGGAGTGTTAATATCACATTATTATGTAGTAATGTGATCTATGGATGCAATTATATGTATCTTAAATGCGATGGATGCAAACGGGTATCCGAAAAGTTATAAAACTTTAAAATGGTAATGTGGGATGTACATGTTGGAGATAGTGCCCTCATAGTCAATTATTGGATCGCAGGTACGTGATTGCAATGATTGCGGAGGACCTATCCCGGTAGCACAGTCTTACTCGAGATGATAGTATGCTATCTGGTTTGCCTTTATCAGTCGTGTACATGTTCAGGTGACTGATTGCATGTTACACTTTGATAGAGCCCTTAGGATCTTGCTTTACTACCAACAGTATGATGGCGATCATATACGTGAGAGTTGGGTAGTTTATATGCATATCCTTAATTGTGGTCCCTAGTCGTGGGAGTTTCGAGACAGGGCATCGATACTCCGGAGTAGACTAGTGTATACAGTCGAGACCCCGACGAGGGGCGGTGGCCGGTCTCACAAGCCACTGGTGTCAGTTGGATCACCTAAGATGTATACAGGTGCTCATTGGGTTATGAGTACACCGGACAGGACTCGCCGGGAATCTGCTAGTTAGTATTATATCTACCGTCAGATAGCAGTTCCCTGGTGACATGTGTACAGGTTAGTTCATCGACCTGAGGTCGTCATTTGTCTCGTGTGAGTTCCCACTGTGCTTTGATTTCTACCCTACCACGGCTCAAAGGAGTCGTGCAAACAGGTAGCTTTTGGGTACAGTCCCGAGCCATATGGAGGCACGTGAGCGGATCGGCAGGGGATTCGTCTCTCCCGGTATTGGGGGCGAGGTCGTGCTGTGTCTAGGAGAGCCGTTACACAAAGTCCATGGCCATGGCAGGAGATTTACTGGTAGGTACTCCAGTAGTATCTCAGGGTGTTATTGGGCTTCACTCCGACACGACTTATACTGCTATTGGGGGTCTGACGTTGCTAGCCCCCTAGGCAGATATGCGATACTCATTGACGAACGGACCGGACTGTATATACATTGTCACTGTTAGGCTCAGTAGGGTTTTCGGAGGAGTTCGCTCATCGGTCTCCCTTGAGTTCGCTCCTCGGTCTCCCTTGAGGTCAGTCCGTGGGCAGCCGTTACGCATTGCTAGTGCCGCTGACGGTTTGTGGTTAAACCCACTGCCAGGGTACTGACGAGTCATTAGAGTCCCCCACAGACAGTTTCCCAAGTTCGGGCGAAACGTTGTAGAGGCCGTATGGTTTTATGGCAGGGTTCGGAAAATGCACGTGCGTTTACGCACGTGTCAGTTTTCGGGCAGATGATACTGGTCGGCTTTGGTTTAAGCCGGATCCGAGTATTATATTGAGTAGGTATAATATCTTTGTCTCAGTTGCATTTGTATTCGGTCGTAATACAAATGCGGGTATATTTATACAGTTTCGGGGTTGTCCTGAAATTCGTTTCAGGATCACTTTTGGAAGTTGCCAGTTTCCAGTTTTCTATCAGCCGTCTTTTAACATTCGGTTAAAGACGGATTTATATTTTCTTCAGATATGAGTGAGTCATCATTCTAGAAGCTTCTAGAAGTGATGATGAGGCTAGTGAGTCATTAGTGCCATTAATGATTCATTTAATGCAAGGGAGAGTTGTTTTATGTTCATTGGTTTGCTTTAATCACTCTTTGTGACTCATGCTTTGTTGAATGGTTATGATAAGCTTTAGGTTTATTATCACCCTCCTTCTTTGCTCCTACACTCACCCTCCTCCTTCTCTATATAAGAAAGGCCCCTCCCCTCTCTCATTTACTTACTTGATTCATTTATGAAAAGATTATGATAGTATTTGGGGTGCATGGAATTTTACAGTTTATTTCATTCCATCACCCAATTCCCTCAGCAACTTCATTAACCGATCGTCCACGGATTTGGACGAAGAGAGACAAAGTCATCTACTCATTCTCTACACCATTCTTGGTCGTCTCTTTTAGCAAACTTGATGATCGAGTTGCCTCAAGTCAGAGGCGGGAGCCCGTTTAAAGAACCGATCATGTGGTGCCACCTCGACGAGGAGATCGGAGCAGCCGCAACGGAGCGTGGGATGATGGTTGAAGAACGAAGGACTCGGATCGTTCGGTACAATCTTTCTACACTCTTTACAGTTTGTTAGTTTAGCAATAATGGCAGATCCGGGTTAAAGTATACGATAGCGCCAGTTAAAAAGTTTTTATTCCGCATTTGGCGTCTGTAGACTGCCGGGGCGCTAGCGTAGACTTACAGTGGTATCAGAGCCTCACCATTTTGCTATACTAACTTGTGCTAACGCGTTTAAAATATCGATCGAACCGGAAATCGAAAATTGTAAAATCCAAGCTTGACAGTTTCTGTTGTTTTTAAACGGTGTCAAAAATTAATTCTGCATGTCTTAAAAATCAAAGCAGGCTTTTTTAGGAATACTGCAGAAAAACGACGAAGTAATTCGACTGTTCTAGCGCGGATCCGCGGCCCAAGCATGGGTTTGGCCGCGGATCCGCCGCAGAAAAGTCAAATCAGTTGGTCAACTTTCTACAGTATATTCTATGTTGGATTTTGTGATTTTTGGTAAATATCGTTTTGGCCCAGGTTTTGTTACTGTTCACCAGTAAGTCGTGGGGCCCATTTTTTTGATATTTGGTCGATCGAAATTTAAACACGTTAGTTTACAGTGCTTACATTATATCTCCGACCGGGAATGTCATTTGATCGGTAAACCGCGTCTGATTGCTATAGTTCTTTTAGACGGGTTTGCGAACGTGACATTCGCGTTGATGTTCTGTGTTGTGCTGTGATGTTGCGGATTTGTCGTGGTGGATAGCAGTGTGCAATGGTAGTACAGTTTGAGTTTATTTGTACATTTGATATTGCGGGGCGAGCGTCCAACTTGTGGACAGCCGTCACTGCCTGTTGTATAATATTCTTTTTGGGGCACGACCAGGTTGCGGTCGATGTACCTATTGTACTATTTTTCATTACTGTACTAGGTTTTGCCCCGAGACGGAGTGCACGGATAGCCGGGTTCTGGGGGGCAACGGGTCCGCATCTCATGGCTTTGAGAGGCAGAGGGGTCCCACTCTAGAATTGGCAGACTATTCGCCGCACTCGTAGGGGGTACAGGTTGACCCAAGGAGGGATGCCCAAGATTACCGGATTCCGTGGAGTGCTGGGTGGTCCATTCACTATGCTGTAGGGGGCTGCCTCGCTTCAGGTTTTGGCGGGTAACTTGCCGCGCCCGTAGGGGTCTAGGTTTCATTGCACAAGCTATCCACACGACAGGGGAACGTCGAGTTTCAGCAGCGGCTCTGTGAAACTCGGGGATCCCAGATATCTGTATTGTTCTGTGATGCTTATTACTTTTTTGTAATGTTGCATACTATCACGCCTGGAGCGATTATTGTATATTGGTTTATATACTATTAGATGTTGTATATGTTTTACACCCGCGCTAGTCCAGCCCCCGCTCTGTCGTTAGTTAAGTAACCTAACGAGTGATGACGGGACCCAGTGACGAATGCGGATGGCATATACGTACATTTTATTTTCGTTCTTTTCTGGTGTGATAATTGATGGGACTGCGTTGATTCTGATCAATGCAAAGTTAAACAAACCTGTTTACAGTTGTTGGAACAAATTTAAAAAGTGTTATTGCAAAGACGTTTCTTTTTGTTATGCATAGCGGTATTCAGTGGAATATCCTGCACCTCATTCGACGAGGCAATGGCTGATATCCCTTCACCGGGACCGACCCCTTGGACAGAAGTTTGCGTCAGGGTAATAACTTCACTATAGTCGATTACATGTTGCTTTGCATAGCGGTATTCAGTGGAATATCCTGCACCTCATTCTACGAGGAAAGAGCCAAGATCCCTTTACCGGGAGTGACCTCTTTAGCAAAAGGTTTTCGCCACTATATTTTAAAAAGCTATCAGGTTCCTTCAGCGATATCAAGTTCACTACGTTAAAGGTTTTTCGCCAAAAACCAGTCGTAGCCCTCCGTCGTTTCTTATGGATGGTCAGTAGTATTCAAGCTATGTTTGTTGGCTTTCGTCAAGGCATAGTGTTTGGTAGCTGCTGGGTATTCATTTGTTGCATAGATAGATGAGTTGGTTTGGGACAGTCGTATTACCTTGTTGGCTTTCGTCAAGGGTATGTACGGGTGGATTCAAATTAACAAGATAATGACGGGCAGAACTTGACATGTGACTTATGATTTGTTGACTTTCGCCAAGGTCATAAGAGCATGGGGCAAGAAAATGATATCGGGAGTTTCTAAAGAAACTGAAACTTGCCAAGCATGCGCATACCTTCTGGAGTATGAATAACGTGGATGCATTCCATCACGTTAACATGCGATGAGAGTTGGATCCCGATTCCCACTGATGAGTTGGTTTACTCTTCGGGTGATCCCGATTGATTCTTCTTTAGGTTTGGAGGAGAATTTGACAGGACAGTGGGAGGTTTCCGGATTAGATAAAGTGATGACCATTCTGATCTAGGTTAGAGTGCACGCAGAGTGTTTCTTTTCTCTCTCTCTCTCTTTGGCAGCGACCTTTGACCGACCCTAGACTATGACTCAGTGACCAGGTTGACCGAACCTTCTTAAAATATTGGCTTTTGGATTGTCTGAGTTGCATAAGTCATTGCCACTCCTTCTTTTACCCTTTGCATTTCTCAGAACACCCGTATTACTACGGATATCCACTTCCATTGGATAGATCCATCGTATGGTTATATACGAACTCGAAGGGACTTCTTCGAGGATGGATCCAGGTTCAGGAGAAATAGAATTGGTTTATTCAGTTGTCTTTTATTATCACCTTCTCTCAGGTTGCGAGAGCTCCTTGGTTTAGGAGAGTACACCTATTACGCTTATTGGATAGTCTTATTGCAAACCATAGGCTGGTGCCGAAAGGTAGGGAATGAAGAAAACCAATTAGCCTAAGTAGGGTGTGCAGAAGGTAATATGTAAAGACAAAATAAAGGGATTAGAAAGAGGGCAAAGTAAATTGCGACTGATATCATTCACGACCAAAACCGCGTACTTCATCGCCGCTCCTATTTCACCTTTAAAAGAATAAGGTTTTATTCAGTTGTCTTTTATCATCACCTTCTCTCGAGATGCGAGTACTCCTTGGTTTAGGAGGGTACACCTATTATGCTTACTGGATAGTCTTCTTCCAAACCATAGGCTGGTGCCGAACGGTAGGGAAGGAAGAAAACCATTTAGCCTAACGATGGTGTACAGAAGGTAACGACTAAAGACAAATAAAGTGATTTGGAGAGATGGCAATAAAATATACGGTTAAAGTCATGAATTTGATTATGGAAGAGGCATTACTATGAATACCAGGATACCCCTACGAAACATTTTCATGTTTCAGTGCATTGTTAAAGAAAAACTGTTTTCCCGATTAGACACTTACTCCAAGGGTATGTATTTACCAGGTTTCATTCTCATATCTGTATGGCTTTACAGATGATGAGTGGGAGTAAGATATTGGGAATTAGGTGATCATCCTCATTATATCGGAATTCGTTGTAATTGGTGATATTTGAGGAAATCGCCAGGGTACAGTTTTCAACCTACGACGCACAGGTTTTGAGTTGTTTAACTCAGCGGACTTATACAGAGTATTGTATGTTGTCCAAGTGTCCATCAGGCCAAAGGGGTAGGTCCTCGTACTATGTTCTGTTTACTTATAACTTCTCTAGTATTTAGACGAGTGTTTCGTAGAAATACAAGGTCTAAGTTTTGAGAAGTTGTGGGTATAAGAATAAAGTAAAGAACCAGGTATCACAAGTATCGGGATTCTTCAAAGAGATCGAAGATGTAGATTCTTGTGATTGGTATTCAGATGATAGTGATGGTTTTGAGAAACGTGTTTCTCTTTCAGGTTACTCATAATTGGATGGATTCCTAAGTTGAGTAATGCTGATTAACCTCTTTCCATTAAGTTGAAATGCACTGGAGACAGCTGCATGATTTGAATATGGTTCCAATTAAATAAGTGCCAAAGTTTCTGTATTGGATATAGAATGGATCGTACCTTAAAAGAAATTAAGATATGGGGAGTTGTCCAGCTTATGCTTAAAACCAGACTCTGGATAACTCAGGGCACGTTTCTGTAATGGCTGTTTGTGGGTTTACCCTGGCTATGACGAGGGTTGATATTCTACCATTTGGAAGATCAATAGTGATATTGTTCTTGACTCGCCACAGTTTTAGTTAAAATGGATCTTTTTCAGAAAAACAGTAGTGGGAGTATGGTAGAACTGGAAGTGATTCCAGAACCGCGAACGATTACGGAAAATTTAATAGGACCTATACATTCAATCAGGTTGACATTCCAATAGCCACTCCGCAGATTTGGTGGGTAACCTCAGACACCCGAGAGGTACTTCGGTAGCCTCAAGGACGGTGACAGGGAGGTTCTTATCTACCCAGACTTGACACTACTGTTGTTCCAGGATATGAGACCCGGTAGGAGGGTTGTCGTAGTCAGTGGGAGCAGCGGAAGCATAGTGGGCAAGATGCTTATATCTATTTATAGACTTGAGCAGTTTTAGCGGAGATAGATCATCTAATTTTGATGTGACAGTCATGGGCTTGACTTCAATCAGAATAGGGGATGGATCAGTTAAGAAGGTAGTAGGGTGTGATGTCATGGTATTTGGATGACATACACAGAGTAGGAAGTAAAACTCCTGTACTACGATCGGTTGTACTGTGGTTGTCACACAGTTGTTTCTCCAGACAGGACATGGATATAATATTAGACATTCTGGTTTCTGGATCTATGGTTTTAGATCTAGATTTGGGTGGTTTCCCAATGTGGGTACTTTGACAGATATTCTAATGGTTTTTAGAATAGTTGACTCCTAGCATGGTAGTGTACCTGCAGGTGATGGAGTCACCCTCTCTAAAGGTGTCGCATAGACTAAAGGGGAGAGGGATGTGCATGATTGGCAGATCACTTGCTTAGGCAATTGAGTCAATCATGTGATGTCAAGTACCACACCAAATGTTGGTTTTGCACTAGATGCAATAAGTTTGTATTAATCCAATCCTGGAGAAACATAAGGAAGCAGTTTTAGAACATTGGTACATGTTCTACGGATTTGATAACGGCAGCCTTTTTCGGGAGACGGTTATCATTCCAGGCTTCAAAGGTGACATGGATGACAGAGTGATTGTCAGAGTTTTTTAGTTTTCCCTCTGACGAGGGACAGTATTATGGACAGGTGGTTCCAGAGGATACTGTGGGTGGCATGGTGCCGGATACTGATTAGGTTCAGTGATCCATACAGTCTAAGAAGTTTGGATATGGAGTTCATTTATGAACAAAGGTCCCATCAGATATCCAGACATATTCTAAGACAGGTACTACTCAATTCGGGAGATGGCTTTCTCCGCGAACTTGAGATTAAGAGAGATACAGAAAGAAACTTCTAGGCGGATCCACTCACCGAGGCTATTTCTCGAACACAATAGTTTTACAAACGGGCTTTGTGAAACTGATTAGTAGAGGAGTTGGATGTTCGGTTTCACACGGGCTGTGAGTAGTCGACATCGCAATATTAGCCTTGAGTGCAAGTGGGAGATTGTTGGAGATAGTGCCCTCATAGTCAATTATTGGATCGCAGGTACGTGATTGCAATGATTGCGGAGGACCTATCCCGGTAGCACAGTCTTACTCGAGATGATAGTATGCTATCTGGTTTGCCTTTATCAGTCGTGTACATGTTCAGGTGACTGATTGCATGTTACACTTTGATAGAGCCCTTAGGATCTTGCTTTACTACCAACAGTATGATGGCGATCATATACGTGAGAGTTGGGTAGTTTATATGCATATCCTTAATTGTGGTCCCTAGTCGTGGGAGTTTCGAGACAGGGCATCGATACTCCGGAGTAGACTAGTGTATACAGTCGAGACCCCGACGAGGGGCGGTGGCCGGTCTCACAAGCCACTGGTGTCAGTTGGATCACCTAAGATGTATACAGGTGCTCATTGGGTTATGAGTACACCGGACAGGACTCGCCGGGAATCTGCTAGTTAGTATTATATCTACCGTCAGATAGCAGTTCCCTGGTGACATGTGTACAGGTTAGTTCATCGACCTGAGGTCGTCATTTGTCTCGTGTGAGTTCCCACTGTGCTTTGATTTCTACCCTACCACGGCTCAAAGGAGTCGTGCAAACAGGTAGCTTTTGGGTACAGTCCCGAGCCATATGGAGGCACGTGAGCGGATCGGCAGGGGATTCGTCTCTCCCGGTATTGGGGGCGAGGTCGTGCTGTGTCTAGGAGAGCCGTTACACAAAGTCCATGGCCATGGCAGGAGATTTACTGGTAGGTACTCCAGTAGTATCTCAGGGTGTTATTGGGCTTCACTCCGACACGACTTATACTGCTATTGGGGGTCTGACGTTGCTAGCCCCCTAGGCAGATATGCGATACTCATTGACGAACGGACCGGACTGTATATACATTGTCACTGTTAGGCTCAGTAGGGTTTTCGGAGGAGTTCGCTCATCGGTCTCCCTTGAGTTCGCTCCTCGGTCTCCCTTGAGGTCAGTCCGTGGGCAGCCGTTACGCATTGCTAGTGCCGCTGACGGTTTGTGGTTAAACCCACTGCCAGGGTACTGACGAGTCATTAGAGTCCCCCACAGACAGTTTCCCAAGTTCGGGCGAAACGTTGTAGAGGCCGTATGGTTTTATGGCAGGGTTCGGAAAATGCACGTGCGTTTACGCACGTGTCAGTTTTCGGGCAGATGATACTGGTCGGCTTTGGTTTAAGCCGGATCCGAGTATTATATTGAGTAGGTATAATATCTTTGTCTCAGTTGCATTTGTATTCGGTCGTAATACAAATGCGGGTATATTTATACAGTTTCGGGGTTGTCCTGAAATTCGTTTCAGGATCACTTTTGGAAGTTGCTAGTTTCCAGTTTTCTATCAGCCGTCTTTTAACATTCGGTTAAAGACGGATTTATATTTTCTTCAGATATGAGTGAGTCATCATTCTAGAAGCTTCTAGAAGTGATGATGAGGCTAGTGAGTCATTAGTGCCATTAATGATTCATTTAATGCAAGGGAGAGTTGTTTTATGTTCATTGGTTTGCTTTAATCACTCTTTGTGACTCATGCTTTGTTGAATGGTTATGATAAGCTTTAGGTTTATTATCACCCTCCTTCTTTGCTCCTACACTCACCCTCCTCCTTCTCTATATAAGAAAGGCCCCTCCCCTCTCTCATTTACTTACATGATTCATTTGTGAAAAGATTATGATAGCATTTGGGGTGCATGGAATTTTACAGTTTATTTCATTCCATCACCCAATTCCCTCGGCAACTTCATTAACCGATCGTCCACGGATTTGGACGAAGAGAGACAAAGTCATCTACTCATTCTCTACACCATTCTTGGTCGTCTCTTTTAGCAAACTTGACGATCGAGTTGCCTCAAGTCAGAGGCGGGAGCCCGTTTAAAGAACCGATCATGTGGTGCCACCTCGACGAGGAGATCGGAGCAGCCGCAACGGAGCGTGGGATGATGGTTGAAGAACGAAGGACTCGGATCGTTCGGTACAATCTTTCTACACTCTTTACAGTTTGTTAGTTTAGCAATAATGGCAGATCCGGGTTAAAGTATACGATAGCGCCAGTTAAAAAGTTTTTATTCCGCATTTGGCGTCTGTAGACTGCCGGGGCGCTAGCGTAGACTTACAGTACAACTAAGCAATATGTGATATAAATATTGATATAATAATATTAATATGGATAGCATATTCAAAGCGATTAATAACTATAAAAGTGGTATTGATTAACCATGCACAAGAAAGTTCTGTTTAGAAATTCAGCGTCACCCTAATTTATAAAATAGCTTAAAAATAACAAACGTTCTCCAAAAGGGACGTGTCTTATACCAAAACATAGATAATTTAATAAGGTTTTCAATTTTATAAGTATAATAATCTCAGGTTGTCCCTACAAAAAGTTATGAACATTCGAAGTTGAAAGTTTGCTGCTGGAATTTCCCTGGACAGCAGTTTAGAGACGTGTTCATTTGCATTTTACGTTATTTAAACAATTTATTTTGCAAGTAAATATTTCATAGAGTTATATTATTCTGAGTTATCTTCACAACGAACTAAATAACGTATACTAATGATTTTTCTATGATTTATAATGAATTTTATAAGGTAAGGTGTACAGTAAATTTCAGATTTGTCGTATCCACTTTTCAACGACGTTTCATGTGTAAACTATAATATTTTCAAGTGTATAATATTATAAAATTTAGATTATAAACTAATTAAAGATAATAATAAAAAATATTACGACGATATATATTTTAAATGATATGGATGCAGTATAATGTAATCTAGCATGTCACAAGATAAGTTTTCATGATCTAGATTTAATATGATATAAACGGCTGCAAACGGAACATCGAAACGTTATAAAATTAAACATGGGGCACTAGATTTAAACTATAGGTATGGTATTTATTTAAATAGGTATAAAATGAATTATATAGCATGTAGCAAGATTAACTTGCCTCGATGGGTCGCGAATCGGGAAAACGGAACGTTAACCGTCGGCGGGGAAAACTCGCGACGGGCGCACGGTTCACGGAATGAACCCAAACGACGAACAAAGGAACCACACGGGTCGGGGTACCTCGCTGGAACGTCGAGAAGCGTCACCGGCACGACGAAATTCCGGCAACAAAAGAACAGTTAAAAAAAAATGAGAAACGAGACATGAAGCAAGAAGAGAAAGAATGATAAAGAGAAGTACGAGAGAATATATGAGGGGGAGAGAGAGAGAAAAAGTGGAGAGAGAGAGAAAGAAGAGGGAGAGAGAGAAAGTGGGGCCCACGCGGTTAAAGCGGAGGTTGTGATTGGCTGAGAGAATAAATTGAGAAGGATATAAAAGATTGTAAAAATATTATATGGTTAACTTAAAGATTTAAAAGATAGGTAATGAACAGTAAGATATCAGGTTAGTTAGAAAAATATATGCGATGGTTTTAATAATATTAAAATTTGGGATTTTGGCGCCAAATAAAACATTTCCAAATCGCGCCCGGGTCGAGTCCAAAAATTTGAAATTGAAATAATAGAATTTTAAGCAGGATCCAAAATTTAAAATTAAGTGTTTTATGATTAAAAAGCATACCCCCAAAACGGACACACGTACGTGCACGTAGCCATCCAAACTCGCCCGTTTCACTGAACGGGACGAGAACACAATGCACGGACGCTACCACAAGGCTAGGGGTGTCAAGTAGGCCAAGATGAATATTTTCAATTTTATTTTAGATGCCAAAACTTGTTATATGTAGAAATGACTTTGCCGGGTAAATTTTACAGTAAGCAACAAACAAGCAAGTTAAATGAAATGAGTACCACATTATGCTCAAACAGTAACTGAAAATAGTAGCATTGGGCTCGGGTGTTACAGTAGCATATACTCACAGTAGGATCGGGATCCAAATATCATTGCGTGACAAAACTGAAGGAATCCTGCTAGAATCATCACACTCCAAATGGTATGCAGTGCTAGCAAGTTTCAGTTCTTTTGAAACTCCCGATGTGGATTTTTGCCCCATGCTCTTATGACCTTGGCGTGAGGTCAAAATGTCATAAGTCACATGTCAAGTTCTTCCCATCATTATCCAGGTTAATTTGAACCCACCCGTACGTACCCTTGACGTAGGCCAAAATGGCAGTACGACTGTCTCAAATCAACGCATTCTATCTATGCAACAGATAAATATCCGGCAGCTACCAATCACTATGCCTTGGCGTGAGGTCAAAATACATAGCTTGAATACTACCGAATATTTAACTGAAATGATGGAGGGCTACGGATGGTTTTGGTAAAACCTTGAACGTAGTGAACTTGATATGATCGATGGAACGAGATAGCTTTTAAAAGGAGTGGCTTAAGCTCCGCGTTTAAAAGTTCTTTTGAAAAGAAACCGAGTGGTTTTGAAAGTGTTCCAACGACTTTTACTTGGTTTATTTTTCTTGCATTAGTTCTTTTAATGCGTGTTATTCTTGCATTAGTTCTTTTAATGCGTCCCATCATTTAATCCTACCATTGCAGAAAACAACAAAAATATGACGTACGCTTATGCCATTCGCATTCGCCACGGGGCCCCGTCATTACCCGTTAGGTTACTTAACTAACGACAGAGCGGGGGCTGGGTTAGCACGGCTGCAAAACATAAGCAACGCCTAAATAATATCATATATAGATATATTGTAATGATAGCCATTTCAGATCACAGATGAATACATTGGATATACTAGGAATCCACAATTCGTACGAGCCTGTAACGAAAAGCGGATTGCACGGTCGCGATGAATAGCCAATACCCCACCCTAAACCCCTACTGGTGCAGCAAACTACCCGCCTAATATCTGAAGTGGAGCAACCTCCCTCAACGACGTGAGTAGGCCACTCGGCACTTCGAGATACCCGGTAGCTTGTGCACCCCACCTTGGGTCTATCCTAGGAGCAAAAACAGTAAAAAGAAATTATACAATGACGGCTACAACCCCGACCCGGTTGTGCGGCCAAAAATAATATTACATCAATTTACATATTACATGAATTGAAAGATAAAAGGAAAAACTCTCATCTCACAACCCCCGGCTATTCATCCGCGACAATCCAAAGAATTCATATACACATACCATCAATCATTACAGATCACAGATATGTATAACCCCCACTAATCGACGTATAGCGATTAGCGGACGTTCAATACATATAACACATCACAGATATATACCCGTTAGCCTTAGTCTTTAGAAGTTCGATAAAAATACGGATTTTCAAGCCCCAAAAACTAATTTTTCTTTCTGGAAAATCTGGGCTGAAAAGACATGCTCCAAAAATCCCAAAATACCCCTATGAACAAACTGCAAAAATAGAACCCCACGGCCGCGGATCCGCGGCGCGTTGATCGATTCAGTGGGCCAATTTTTTGCAGTTTCTTCTAAAAACCCTGAGTCGATTTTTGGTATATCTCAAATAATTTTTACAGCACTTTGAAAATCGACAGAAAGTTTGATTTCCGGGTGTATTTCGCGACTTTTTCTCCGATCGAACTTCTACTTACATTTCTAACATGTTAGATAGTGTTTAACTAGGCTTTGATACCACTGTAAGTCTATGCTACCCTTCCCCGGTTCTTACGGGGTTGCGGAAGTGGTGAAAAACGATTTTCAAGAGGGTGGTAACATGGACTACCAATACGGATCTTTGTTAAACGACTAACTAACAACCTAACAAGAGTTTACCTACTCGGCTAGGGGGCTATACCTTTCTTGAACTCCTTCGTCTTCAACTCCTCCCGGTGTACGGATCGGCTTCACCTCGTCGTCTCCTTGCGCCGAAGATGGATCCACCCGAAAGCTTCTACCTTTGGCTTCTTTTTCGAACTTTGAAGAAACTAGATCACTTGGCTTGCTAGGCCTTGTGAACTAGAATGAGTAGAGGAATGTTTTGGTGTCTTTTATCTCTAAGGCAATGAGTCTCAACACATGAGAATGATTTGCCTTGAGCTAGAGAGAGCAAGAGGAAGAGGGAGAGCTTGAGAATGAGAGAGCTCAAGAGAGAAAAAGCAAATGAAAGAATGAACCATACTCTTCTCATTCTCACCTCTCATAATCCAAAAGCATCATGAGCCATAATGATAAATCAAGTATTATGTGATGGTTATCATATCACAAAAGGCAATATCATATCATGCATTAAATGCAATGTGTGAACAAATAAGCAAGCCAAAAGTCTTTGCATGAAATGATAGCCATAGTAATGATGGTGGTCAACAGTCCAACCTAATCAACCGGTCAACAAAGTCAACAAGTCAACAAGGTTAACCTTTCAACCCAACCATGGCACAATAATACTTAATTATCATTAACCATAGTCAACAGTCAACAACCCCAATGAGAATCCTCTGCCTCTGTCTCTCTGTCAACTGTGCATACACACCCGCATCCGCGTTCCGAGGAACACGAATACAAACGAGATAAAATCAATCCCAAAACTTACACTAGGATCTGGCTTAAACCAAAACCCGCTAGTGTAAACTGTCCGGACACAGTACGTGCACAAGTGCACGGATGTGACCGAACCCTATCGCAAAACCATGCGACCTCTACTCTTTTGCCTAAAGGCGAATAGCTTTCTGTGTGGGACTATAAAGACTCGACACTACGCTGGCAGTGGGTTTAACCACAGACCGCAAGCGGCACTAGCTGTGCGTAACGGTCCCCAGGTAGATGCCGACAAGAAGACTGACGAGGTGAAACCCATCTGAACTCCTACTGAGTCTGAATGTGACAATCTCCATACAGTCCGGTCTGTTCGTCTGATACATCGCATGGCGGGCCTAGGGGGCGGTAAACGTCAGTCCCCCAATAGCGGTACAAGTCATGTTGGAGTGAAGCCCAGAACACCCTGAGATAACACTGGAAACCTACCAGTATATCTCGCTTGCCCTGGCCAGGGACTACTCGTGTAATGGCTCTTCTAGACACAACGCGATGTCAACCCCCAATACCGGGAGAGACGAATCCTGTCTAACCGTCACTGCCTCCAAGTGCTTCAGGACTGCACCCAACTACTACCTGTTTGCACGACTCCTTTGAGCCGTGGTAGGGTAGTAATCTAAGTACAGTGGGAACACACTCGAGGCGAAGTGACAGTGTCAAGTCAGCGGACTAAGCTGTACTCATGTCACCTGGGAACTGATAACTGACGATAGGTATAGTACCAATCAACAGTTCCCGACGAGTCTTGTCCGGTGTACTCGTAACCCAACGAGCACCCGCATACTATCTCAAGTACGACGTACTGACGGCTGTGGGACAGACCGTCTCCCACACTGGGATGAGAAGCGCATACGCTAGTCTACTCCGGAGTATCGATGCCCTGTCTCGATAGTCCTACGACTAGGGACCTGCATAAGGATGTGCTTATAGATTACCCAGCCCCACTAGTGTGACTGCCATCACAACGCTGGTAATCAAGCAAAGATCCTAAGGGCTCCATTAATGTGTATAGATGATATACTAAAATAAACACATGTACACATTGAAGTAGAAACAAACCAAGTAGCATACCACTATATTGAGCAAGATTGTCTTACCAAGGTGAATATCCCAAGCTTCCATTAAGTAATATACAAACTAGTATGATACAGTAATGGCCTCTAGGGCATATACACTAACAATCTCCCACTTGCACTAAGGCCATGTACTGGCGTATCTAAGACCTATCATCTCGATCAGCCGCTCGAACTGAGTCTGGGGCAAGGCCTTTGTGAGTGGATCAGCAGTGTTGTCTTCTGTAGAAACTCTCCGAACCTCGATCTCCTGGCGACCCACGATCTCCCTAATCAGGTGATACCGCCTCAAGATGTGTCTGGACTTCTGATGGGACCTTGGTTCCTTCGCTAAAGCTATAGCCCCGTTGTTGTCGCAATACAGAGGTATTGGATCAACAATGGACGGAACCACCTGAAGTTCAGTTAAGAACTTCCTTACCCAGACAGCTTCTTTTGCGGCATCTGCAGCAGCGATATATTCCGCTTCCATCGTCGAGTCAGCAACGGTTTCCTGTTTGGAACTCTTCCAACACACCGCCCCTCCATTGAGGGTAAAGACATAACCCGACATGGACTTGGAATCATCCTTGTCACTCTGGAAGCTGGAGTCAGCAAAGGCCTCGATCTGGAGGTCTTTTCCGCCATACACCAAGAACATCTCCTTAGTCCTTCTCAGGTACTTGAGAATGTTCTTTACTGCTATCTAATGTTTCTCCTCAGGGTTTGACTGATACCGGCTTACCACACTCAGTGCATAAGCTACATCTGGTCTGGTACACAACATCGCATACATTATAGAGCCTACCGCAGAAGCGTAGGGTATAATAGACATGCGATCCCTTTCCAAATCAGTCTTGGGAGACATCTCTTTGGAAAGGGTGATCCTGTGACAAGCCGGTAGATTACCGCGCTTGGAATCTTCCATACTGAATCTTTTCAGTATGGTGTCGATGTACCTGGACTGTGAGAGTCCCAGTATTCTCTTGGATCTGTCACGATAGATCCGGATCCCCAGAATGTATGAGGCATCACCCAGGTCTTTCATGGAGAACCTGTGTGACAAGAACCCCTTGACAGATTGTAGCATAGGAATGTCATTTCCTATTAAGAGAATGTCATCCACGTATAAAACGAGGAATACTACAGTTCTCGCTACAAATCTACTATAGATGCATGGTTCATCTGGATTTTTGATAAAGCCAAATTCTTTGACCGTCTCGTCAAAACAGATGTTCCAACTCCGCGATGCCTGCTTTAGTCCGTAGATGGACTTAAGCAACTTGCACACCTTTCCGCTGCTCCCACTCTGAATGACCCTCTGGCCGGTCCATATAAACACACTCCTCTAAATTTCCATTTAGAAAAGCGGTCTTAACGTCCATCTGCCAAATCTCATAATCGTGGAAGGCAGCAATGGCAAGAAGGATCCGAATGGATTTCAGCATAGCTACTGGAGAAAAGGTCTCGTCATAGTCCAAACCAGGTCTTTGACGAAAACCCTTTGCAACCAGTCTAGCTTTATAGGTCTCAACCTGTCCATCTACACCAATCTTCCTTTTGAAGATCCACTTGCATCCTACGGGTTTTACCCCATCTGAAGCAACGTCCAACGTCCAAACTTTGCTGGTGTACATGGACTCCATTTCGGTCCGCATTGCATCCAGCCATTTTACCGAGTCAACGCTCTGAATGGCCTGCTGGAAGCTAGTTGGCTCATCATAATCTATGATGCAATCCTCTCTATCCCCGTCTATGAGAAAACCGTAGTATCTCTCGGGCGGATGAGACTGCCTACTACTCCTGCGGAGCGGCGTAGGCATGTCATTTTCTTTTGAACCCTCTGGTTCTACTAAGCTTTCAGTAATAGTCTGTGGTTCTGGAATTTCTTCTAGTTCTATTTCGCTCCCACTTGATTCCTTTTCTAAGAACTGGTGTTCCAGAAAATGGGCTTTACGAGAAACAATGATCTTTTGTTCCTTTGCGTAATAGAAGAGATACCCCCTGGAGTTCTTTGGGTATCCCACAAACTTGCACAGTACTGAGCGTGCCTCGAGCTTGTCCGCATGCTGCTTTTTGAAAAAGGCCGGACATCCCCAGATCTTCAGATATTGAAGATAGGGTTTCTTCCCACTCCATATCTCATATGGTGTGATAGGCACAGTCTTAGTTAGAACTCGGTTCAAAAGGTATGCAGCTGATTCTAGTGCATATCCCCAGAATGATCGCGGTAACTCAGTGTTACTCATCATGGAACGTACCATATCCAATAGGGTCCGATTCCGTCTCTCCGATACACCGTTATGTTGCGGAGTGTATGGAGGAGTAAGCTGAGAGAGAATTCCATTCTCTTTTAAATAGTCCAGGAACTCGGCACTCAAGTATTCACCACCTCGATCCGATCTTAGAATCTTGATACTTTTTTCCGGTTTGTTTTTCTACTTCATTCTTATATTCCTGGAATTTTCCAAAGGCTTCGGACTTATGTTTCATTAAGAAGACATAACCGTACCTTGAAAAGTCATCCGTAAAAGTAATGAAGTAAGAATAACCGCTTCGCGCATGTGTAGACATTGGACCGCACACGTCGCTGTGTACGAGTCCCAAGAGCTTGCTCGCTCTTACTCCGTGTCCAGTGAACGGAGTCTTTGTCATCTTTCCTTTGAGACATGATTGACAAGTGGCGCACGATTGATATTCGAACGGATTCAAATATCCTTCTGTATGTAACTTCGTCAACCTTCTCTCATTGATGTGACCCAGTCTACAATGCCATAAGAAAGTCTGATTTATTTCCGGAGACTTTCTTTTGTGTGTATTCTGGACATTGAAAATCTGTGGTTGGTTTAATACGTATATACCATTGCTTAATGTACCTGACCCAATCAGAACTTGATTAAGGTGAATGTTTACAACATTACTTACAAACGCAAATTCATAACCTTCTTTAGAAGTCAAAGATACAGAAATGATATTACAAGTTGCGTTGGGTACAAAATAGCAATTACGCAAAACCAAAACGTGTCCATCTGACAACCCCACGTGATAGTCCCCCACGGCCTTAGCATCCATGCTAGCTCCGTTTGCAACTTTGAGGGTCATGTCACCTGCCTTCAAAACCCTACGGTTTCTCAACGCCTACAAAGAATTACAGATATGAGATCCTGATCCGGTATCCAATACCCAGGAAGTAGAATTTATTGATAGACAGTTTTCAATAACATACACACCTGAAGCTGAAGCCGCAACTTGCTTCAGTTCCTGTGTCCTGGCTTTCCAAGCCCTGCAATCTTTCTTCCAGTGACCACTCTTATGACAGAAAAAGCACTCTTCCTTCCCTATAAGCTTCCCCGCTATCTTTGTTGCTTTTGCTTTTCCCTTCGTATCCACTTTACTAACACCGCCCCTTGGTTTGGCGGAGGCTTTCTTCTTCTTTCCCTTGGCTTTTGCCTTGGAATTAGAAGAGAAAGATCCTCCTACAAACAAAGTGGATGTTTCCCTACCTTTCTGTCTGTAAGTGCACGGTGGCGCCCCGGCCGTCAATCCGACGCCGGAATGCGGAAGCGATGATTTACTTTAACTTTTTAAACCGGCACCACCGCACACTATAAACCCGGATCGTGCCATTAAACTAGTCCTAGCTAACAAGAAGGGGATAGAGAGATATACCGAGCGATCCGTGTCCTTCGGTCTTCTCGTCGTCGTCCCGATCTCCCCGCGGAATCTCCGGTCTCCACCAAGTCACCGGAAGGGCACCACGTCGCCGTCTTCTTTTACGGGCTCCCACCTCTTGACCGAGGCAACTCGGGCAAGAAGCTGGCGAGTCGACGTGCCCAAGATTTGCTGTAGAATATAGTGTAGAAAGCTATGTCTCATTTTGAGGTTTGAGGAAGTTGCCATTTGGTGGAGGAATGATGTGAGCTTATGGAGATGGAACTTGTGGGATTTTACAAAGCCAAAGAGATCAAGAAAACCCTACCACAATTTTTGGACAGCCCCTCCATGACTTGGCCGGCCATGCAATGGGAATGAATGAGAGGAGAGTGTGAGAATGAGGGAGGAGTCTCACTAATCCAAAGGAGAGCAAGTGAAAAGGCTATCATGCATGAGAGAGAAAAAGGGGTGATGATGATCAAGAATCATCACAACCAAAATCACACTCAACCATTTCAAAAGATAAGCAATCATGAACCATCATGATCCTAGAAGTCAATGGAGGCTAAGTCATCATGATACAACAATATGCAAATAACACCCTCCAAAATGCTTATTTGCACAAATGCAAATAAGCCCTCCTCCACCAATCTTCAGCCAATGAAAGATACAAAGAAATATGGCTGAAACGGAAAACAAACTGGCAACTCCAAAAAACTGATCCCGTAATAAATTACCGGAAAACCCCGTTACTGTATATACATACCCGTATTTGTATTCCGACCGAAATACAAATGTAATGAGACAAAATCTACACTGTACAATACTAGCATCCGGTTTAAACCAAAGCCTGCTAGTATTATCCGTCCGATCATGATCCGTGCAATACTGCACGTATCTGATCGAACCCTGCCATATATCCATACGGCCTCTAGTATTAACCGTCCGATCCTGATCCGTGCAATTCCGCACGTATCTGATCGAACCCTGCCATATCTCCATACGGCCTCTACAACGTTTCGCCCGAAACTTGAGTAACTGAATGTGGGTGACTCTAAAGACTTGTCAATACTTTGGTTGTGGATTTAACCACTAGCACGTCAGAGGTATTAGCCATACGTAACGGGCTACCAGGTATTGACTAAAAGGGACGTCGATGAGCGAACTCATCCTGACACCCTACTGAGCCTGTTAGTGACAATATCCGTACAGTCCGGTCCGTTCATCTATGAGCATCGCATGGCGGGCCTAGGGGGTTGGTAAAAGTCAGACCCCCAAAAGCGGTACAAGTCGTGTCGGAGTGTAGCCCAGAACACCCTGAGATACTACCGGAATACCTACCAGTAAATCTCCTGCCTTGGCCAAGGACTTCGTGTAATGGCTCTCCTAGACACAGCGCGACCTCACCTCCAATACCGGGAGAAACGAACCCCTGAAGATCCGCTCACTGCCTCCATGTGGCTCGGGACTGTACCCAACTAAAACCTGTTTGCATGTCTCCTTTGAGCGTGGTAGGGTAGTAATCAAAGTACAGTGGGAACTCACACGAGACAAATGACGATCCTCAGGTCGATGAACTAACCTGTACACATGTCACCAGGGAACTGCTATCTGACATCAGGTATAAGACCAACTAGCAAGTTCCCGGCGAGTCTTGTCCGGTGTACTCATAACCCAATGAGCACCTGTATACATTTTAGGTGAACCAACTGACACCAGTGGCTTGTGAGATCGGCCACCGTCCCTCGTCGGGGTCTCGACTGTATACACTAGTCTACTCTGGAGTATCGATGTCCTATCTCGAAACTCCCACGACTAGGGACCATTTAAGGATGTGCTTATAGACTACCAGCTCCCACGTATATGATCGCCCTCATACTGCTGGCAATCAAGCAAGAATCCTACGGGCTCTATCAACATGTAATAGCGACCTGTCAGGTCACCTAAAGCAGTACACAATGATAAAGGTAAACCAGATAGCATACTATCATCTTGAGTAAGACTGTCCTACCGGGATAGGTCCTCCCTCAATCATTGCAATCACGTGCCTATGATCCAATAATTGACTCTGAGGGCACTATATCCAACAATCTCCCACTTGCACTCAAGGCTAATTATTGCGATGTCGCATACTCACAGCCCGTGTGATGCCGAACACCCAACTCCTCTACTAATCAGTCTCACAAATCTCGTTTGCGAAACTATTGCGTTCGAGGAATAGCCTCAGCGAGTGGATCCGCTTTGATGTTTCTTTCTATGTCTCTCTATATCTCAAGTTCGCGGAGAAAGCCATCTCCCGAAATGAGCAATACCTGTCTTAGAATGTGTCTGGATGTCTGATGGGACCTAGCTCATAAATGAACTCCAAATCCAAACTTCTTAGACTGTATCGTCAACTGAACTTAATCAGTATCCTGCGCCATGCCTCCCTCAGTATTGCCTTGGACCACCTGTCCAAAATACTGCCCCTCGTCAGAAGGAAAACTATAACTCTGACAACCTCCTTGTCGTCCAGGTCACCTTGGAAGCCTGGAATGATAACCGTCTCCCAAAAGAGGCTGTCGTTATCATATCCCTAGAACATCCACTTATGTTCTAAAACTGCTTCCGACTGCTTCTCCGGGATTGGATCAATATCAACTTATTGCATCTACTGCAAAAACAACATCTGGTGTGGTACTTGACATCTCATGATTGACTCAATTGCCTAAGCAAGTGATCTGCCAATCATGCACATCCCTCTCCCTTTTAGTCTGTAAGACACCTTTAGAGAGGGGTGACTCCATCACCTGCAGGTACACCACCATGCCAGGAGTCGTCCATTCTAAAGCATCTCTAGTGTCTAAGTACCCTGATTGGGAAACTACCCAAATCTAGATCTAAAACCATAGATCCAGTAACCAGAATGTCCGATATAATATCCAAGTCCCATGTGGAGAAACCACTGTGTGACAACCAAAGCATAACCGATCGTAGTATAGGAATATCACTTCCTACTCTGTGTATGTCATCCAAATACCAGGACATCACACCCTACTACCTTCTCAACAGATCCATCCCCTATTCTGATGAAATCAAACCTATGACTGTCACATCAGAAATAGATGATCTATCTCCGCTATATCTGCTTTAGTCTATAAATAGACATAAGCCCCTTGTCCACCAATGCTTCCGCTGCTCCAACTGACTACGACAACCCTCTGGCAGAGTCATATACACGTACACTTCTAAAGCTAGTTTAGAACGACGCTATACTCATCCTCCTGCCGGGTCTCGTATCCTGGAACAACAGCAATGGCCAGTGTGGGTAAACAAGAACCTCCCTGTCACCGTCCTTGAGGCTACCGGAGTACCCCTCGAGTGCCTGAGGTTACCCACTGTATCTGCGGAGTGGCCAATGGAATGTCAAGCCAGATTGAATCTTTAGGTTCCTTATCAAATCTTCAGTAATCGTTTGCGGTTCTGGAATCACTTCCAGTTCTACCATACTCCCACTAATGTTTTCTGAAAAAATCCATTTTTATTAAAACTGTGGCGAGTTTAGAACAATATCTCTATTGATCTTCCAGATGGTAGAATGCCAACCCTCGTCATAGCCTGGGTCAACCCAAAAACAACCATTACAGAAACGTGCCTTGAGTCATCCAGAGTCTGGTTTTAAGCATAAGCCGGACAACTCCCCGTACCTTAACATCGTTAAGATATGAACTGTTCTATATCCAATATAGAACCAGATGCACTGATTTAATTGAACCAGATTCAAATCATGCAGCTGTCCCCAGTGCATGTTAACTAAATGGAAAGAGGCCGATCAGCATTACTCAACTTAGGAGCACTTCCAATTATGAGTAACCTAAAAGAGAAGCAAGTTCTCTTAACCATTACTATCAACTGAATACCATACGCAAGTATCTACATCTTCGATCACTTTGAAGAATCCCGATACTTGCAATACCTGGTTCTCTACTTTATCCATATACCTATAACTTCTCAAAATTCAGACCCTGTGTTTCCACGAAACACCTGTCTAAAAACTAGAGAAGTCATAAGTAAACCGAATATAGTACGAGGACCAACCCCTCTGTCCTGATGGACCCTGGACAACATACAATACTCTGTATAAGTCCCTTGAGTCTGATAACTCAATCCCTGTGTGTCGTAGGTTGAAAACTGTACTTATGGTTATGAAGAATTACACTGCTGTTCAATGCTCCTTACCTAATCATCCACTGATATAGGTAAATGTCATGGACATAATTTCAAAAAGGTAAATCTCACTCTATAAAAATAGACGTACAGATATATCAATTTGAAATTGGTGCATAACAGCGGATAATCAAAACCAAATATTTGCCGACCGGCAAACAACCCAGGTGATTTCTTCAAATATCACCGATTACAATGAATCCTGATATAATGAGGATGATCACCCAATTCCCAATAACTTACTCCCACTCATCATCTGTAAAACAATACAGATGTGAGAATCATACCTGGTAAATACATACCCTGGAGCAAGTGTCAAATTAGGAAATCAGTTTTCTTTTAACAGTACACAGTGAAACTGAAACATTGAAATGTTTCGATGGGGTATCCGAGTATTCCTAGTAATGCCTCTTCCATTATCCAGATTCACAACTGTAACCGTGTAATTCTTTGCCATCTTTCCAAATCCCTTTATATGTCTTTAGTCGTTACCTTCTGTACACCCCTTTAGGCCAAATGGTTTTCTTCCTTCCCTACCGTTCGGCACCAGCCTATGGTTTGGAAGAAGACTATCCAATAAGCATAATGGGTGTACTGTCCTAATCCTAGGAGCACTCGCAATGCGAGAGAAGGTGAAGATAAAAGACAACCGAATAAACCTTATTCCTATTTCTCCTGAACCAGAATCCATCCCCGAACTGGAACAAGTTGCTTTCGAGTTCGTATATAACCATACGATGGAGTATCCAGTAAACTGTGGATCTTCGTAGTGATACGGAGTGTTCTGGAGAAATACAAAGGTGATTTAAAATTGGCGAAGAAATACTTGGTCTGGTCGTGAACAGCAGTCGCAATTTACTTTGCCCTCTTACTAATCCCTTGTTATGTCTTTACTTAATACCTTCTGTACACCATCGTTAGGCTAACTGGTTTTCTTTATTCCCTACCGGTCGGCACCTGCCTATGGTTTGGAAGAAGACTATCCAATTTGCGTAATGGGTGTACTATCTCCTAAACCAAGGAATACTCGTAACCTGAGAGAAGGTAAAAGGAAAAGACAACTGAATAGTCCTATTCGTTTTCTCCAGAACCGGAAACCATCCTCGAATAAATCCCTTCGAGTTCGTATATAACCATACGATGGTTTTGTCCAATGGAAGTGAACGTTCGTAGTAATACGGGGTGTCCTGGAGAAAAGGGTAAAAGTAGGAGTGGCAATGAGGTTTGCAACTCTGACAATCCAAAAGCCAGTGTTTAAGAAGGTTCGGTTAATTTTGGTCACTGAGTCATAGTCTTAGGGTCGGGTCAATGGTCGCTGCCAAAGAGAGAGAGAAAAGAAACACTCAGCGTGCACTCTAACCTAGATCAGAATGGTTACCAATTTGTCTAATCTGGAAACCTCCCACTGTACCGTCAAATTCTCCTTCAAACCTGAAAGAAGAATTAGTCGGGATCACCCGAGGAGTAAACTAACTCATCAGTGGGAATCGGGATCCAACTATCATCGCATGATAATGTGACGGAATCCGCTCACGTTATCACACTCCAGAAGGTATGCGCATATCTGGCAAGTTTCAGTTTCTTTAGAAACTCCCGATGTGATTTTTGTCCTATGCTCTTATGACCTTGGCGTGAGGTCAAAATATCATAAGTCACATGTCAAGTTCTGCCCATCATTATCCAGGTTAATTTGAACCCACCCGTACATACCCTTGACGTAGGCCAAAATAGTAGTACGACTGTCCCAAACCAACGCATCTATCTATGCAACAGATAAATATCCGGCAGCTACCAATCACTATGCCTTGGCGTGAGGTCAAAATACATAGCTTGAATACTACCGAATATTTAACCGAAATGATGGAGGGCTACGAATGGTTTCTGGCGAAAACCTTTAACGTAATGAACTTGATATCGTTGAAGGAACCAGATAGCTTTTAAAAATATAGTGGCGAAAACCATTGCTAAAGAGGTCACTCCCGGTGAAGGGATCTCGGCTCTTTCCCCGTAGAATGAGGTGCAGGATATTCCAACTGAATACCACGATGCAAAGCAAAAGTAATCGGCTATAATGAAGTTATTGCCCTGACGCAAACTTCTGTCCAAGGGGTCACTCCCGGTGAAGGGATCTCGGCCCTTGCCTCGTCGACTGAGGAGCAGGATATTCCAACTGAATACCACGATGCAAAACAAAAGAGAACGTCCTTGCAATAACAGCTTTTTTTGAAAAATGTTCCAACAACATCAGAATAGGTTTGTTTTTAACTTGCATTGATCCGAATCAACGCAGTCCCATCAATTGATCACACCAATAAAGAACGAAAATAATGATGTACGTATATGCCTTCCGCATTCGCCACTGGGTCCCGTCATTACCCGTTACGTTACTTAACTAACGACAGAGCGGGGACTGGACTAGCGCGGATGCAAAACATATACAACATCTACTAGTATATATATCAATATATAATATTTCGCTCAAGGCATGATAAAATGCAACATCACAGAAATGTACAGCATCACAGAACAATACAGATATCTGGGATCCCCGGGTTTCACAGAGCCACTACTGAAACCCGACGTTCCCCTGGTCGTGTGGATAGCCTGTGCAATGAAATCCTAGACCCCTACGGGCGCGGCAAGTTACCCGCCAAAACCTGATGTGGGGCAGCCCCCTTCAGCAACGTGAATGGACCACCCAGCACTTCACGGAATCTGGTAACTTGGGCACCCTTCCTGGGTCAACCTGTACCCTCTACGAGTGCGGCGAACAGCCCGCCAATTCTAGAGTGAAGCCCCCTCTGTTTCAATGCCATGAGATGCGGGCTTGTTGCCCTCTAGAACCCGGCTATCCGTGCACCCCACCTTGGGGTAATCCTAGTACAGAAAGTAAAATATACATACAACGGGTACATCGACCTCGACCCGGTCGTGCCCCAAAAGAATAATATACAATCAGGCAGTGACGGCAGTCCACAAGTCGGACGCTCGCCCCGCAATATCAAATGTACATAATACAACAAAAACTGTACTAGCATTGCATCCAGGCTATCCCCACCGACCAATCCGCAACATCACAGCATAACACAGAACATCAACGTGAATGTCACGTTCGCAAATCCGTCTAACCGGTCTATAGTAGTTAGACAGGATTTACCGATCAAGTGACATTCACGGTCGCAGATATAATGTAAATACTGTGAACCAACATTTTAAAAGTTTCGATCGATCAAATTTACCAAAGTGGGCCCCAAGCAATACTGTAGCACATAAAGAAATTCTGGGCCCAAAATGAATGTTCAAAAACCCCCATTTCCAACCCAAAAGCCCACTGGAAAAAATTGGAACGATGATAACATATTACTGCCGCGGAACCGCGGCCAGAAGGGGGTTTTGGCCGCGGTTCCGCGGTCTTCCTAATGAATCATGGTGTCGAATTTTTACAGTAAGCTTATAAGTCCCTGCACATACTTCTGCAATACACTGAAAAAAATTTCGAGCCAGAAAAAAACCGACAGAAAACTGATGCAATGAAAAACGCGGTTTTGGAACATTTGTTCGATCGAAGCTTTAAACATACTAGAGCTAGCTAGAAAAGAGTAATGTCCTGGCTCTGATATGACTGTATGTGCACGGCGGCGCCCCGGCCGTCAATCTGACGCCGGAATGCGGAAGCGATGATTTACTTTAACTTTTTAAACCGGCACCACCATGCACTATAAACCCGGATCGTGCCATTAAACTAGTCCTAGCTAACAAGAAGGGGATAGAGAGATATACCGAGCGATCCGTGTCCTTCGGTCTTCTCGTCATCGTCCCGATCTCCCCGCGGAATCTCCGGTCTCCAGCAAGTCGCCAGAAGGGCACCACGTCGCCGGCTTCTTTTACGGGCTCCCACCTCTTGACCGAGGCAACTCGGGCACGAAGCTGACGAGTCGACGTGCCTAAGATTTGCTGTAGAATATAGTGTAGAAAGCTATGTCTCATTTCGGGGTTTGAGGAAGTTGCCATTTGGTGGAGGAATGATGTGAGCTTATGGAGATGGAACTTGTGGGATTTTACAAATCCAAAGAGATCAAGAAAACCCCACCACAATTTTTGGACAGCCCCTCCATGACTTGGCCGGCCATGCAATGGGAATGAATGAGAGGAGAGTGTGAGAATGAGGGAGGAGTCTCACTAATCCAAAGGAGAGCAAGTGAAAAGGCTATCATGCATGAGAGAGAAAAGGGGTGATGATGATCAAGAATCATCACAACCAAAATCACACTCAACCATCAAAATCCATCATCATCACCATGTCAAAAGATAAGCAATCATGAACCATCATGATCCTAGAAGTCAATGGAGGCTAAGTCATCATGATACAACAATATGCAAATAACACCCTCCAAAATGCTTATTTGCACAAATGCAAATAAGCCCTTCTCCACCAATCTTCAGCCAATGAAAGATACAAAGAAATATGGCTGAAACGGAAAACAAACCGGCAACTCAAAAAACTGATCCCGTAATAAATTACAGGAAAACCCCGCTACTGTATATACATACCCGTATTTGTATTCCGACCGAAATACAAATGCAATGAGACAAAATCTACACTGTACAATACTAGCATCCGGCTTAAACTAAAGCCTGCTAGTATTATCCGTCCGATCATGATCCATGCAATACTGCACGTATCTGATCGAACCCTGCCATATATCCATATGGCCTCTAGTATTAACCGTCCGATCCTGATCCGTGCAACATCGCTCGTATCTGATCGAACCCTGCCATATCTCCATACGGCTTCTACAGCGTTTCGCCCGAAACTTGAGTAACTGAATGTGGGGGACTCTAAAAACTCGTCAATACTTTGGTTGTGGATTTAACCACTAGCACGTCAGAGGTATTAGCCATACGTAACGGGCTACCAGGTATTGACCAAAAGGGACGTCGATGAGCGAACTCATCCTGACACCCTACTAAGCATGTCAGTGACAATATCCGTACAGTCCGGTCCGTTCGTCTATGAGCATCGCATGGCGGGCCTAGGGGGTTGGTAAAAGTCAGACCCCTAAAAGCGGTGCATGTCGTGTCGGAGTGTAGCCCAGAACACCCTGAGATACTACCGGAATACCTACCAGTAAATCTCCTGCCTTGGCCAAGGACTTCGTGTAATGGCTCTCCTAGACACAGCGCGACCTCACCCCCAATACCGGGAGAAACGAACCCCTGAAGATCCGCTCACTTCCTCCATATGGCTCGGGACTGTACCCAACTAAAACCTGTTTGCACGTCTCCTTTGAGCGTGGTAGGGTAGTAATCAAAGTACAGTGGGAACTCACACGAGACAAATGACGATCCTCAGGTCGATGAACTAACCTGTACACATGTCACCAGGGAACTGCTATCTGACATCAGGTATAAGACCAACTAGCAGGTTCCCGGCGAGTCCTGTCCGGTGTACTCATAACCCAATGAGCACCTGTATACATCTTAGGTGAACCAACTGACACCAGTAGCTTGTGAGACCGGCCACCGCCCCTCGTCGGGGTCTCGACTGTATACGCTAGTCTACTCTGGAGTATCGATGCCCTATCTCGAAACTCCCACGACTAGGGACCATTTAAGGATGTGCTTATAGACTACCATCTTCCACGTATATGATCGCCCTCATACTGCTGGCAGTCAAGCAAGAATCCTACGGGCTCTATCAACGTGTAATAGCGACCTGTCAGGTCACCTAAAGCAGTACACGATGATAAAGGTAAACCAGATAAAATACTATCATCTTGAGTAAGACTGTCCTACCGGGATAGGTCCTCCCTCAATCATTGCAATCACGTGCCTGTGATCCAATAATTGACTCTGAGGGCACTATCTCCAACATGGGTGACACGTGGATGGGATCCACTGATTTACAGATATTGATTACCTAGTTGGAGGACATCCACATACTACTAGATTCATGTTATAGCTGGCATTGATTCATATTGATTATATCGATCATACCTCATTTGTATATATAACAGTGAGTGAGGACGCTGTTATATATACCCTTACACCAATATTAGTGGAATGGGACGATAATATATGTGTATTGATATCATTTTAGATACTTCATCATATTACTCTATGCAGACATACCTCATATTTATGACATGTTATTACCCGAGGCATTGGCGAGTACTTGGTACTACATACCTGTATAGATGTTACATTGCCACCTCAGCATGCTTCAGACTTATTCATTTGAGGTTTATATTTGTTGATCGTATGACCTAGGATTGCGTCATACATGCGATTTTCTGTTCGTAGATGTTCTTCTATTCACGAGTTGGCAACTCACCCCCGTTGTGCCCCAGTTCTTGCAGGTGTTTGCCGTACATGGTTCATTACGGCTTGCGGTACTGCTTCCTTCGGGCGACTTGCTAGTAGGTGGGTTTATTTGTATCGTACCCATCATTATACATTGTATATTATATTCAGTTGTATCTAGAAGTTCCATCAACCAAACATGTACTTATTTGAGATAGAGACCAGTGTTGATTATTCTTTCGACCTTAGAGTCGCACGTTATATTTCTCTGGGTTTCATGCTGTTGAGTTTCCTTTCTGATGTGATCCTCGCCTTTAGGCGTTGTATATTATATTGCAGACCGGTTGATTTACTTATGGTTTTTCCTTCACTCCACTACTTTTTCTTGGTTTGGATTTCTGGGCTCGGCTTACTTAGAGCACGTACGCCTTGTGACGTTCGTAGCCTAAGTGCCGGTCATGTTCCGTACTTTCGGGTCGTGACAAAGTTGGTATCAGAGCGTTAGGTTTTACCTTCGGAGCGTAGGATGACCCTTGGTTGATGGAATAGATGACTAAAGTAGAGTGACGTACCGGGGGTATGTCCGCGGCATATTTACGACTCGCCACTCCACTTAAGAAGCCTTAGGATGTACATTTCCTTGTTCAGTACCATATTCATTCCTGATCTAGCCTCATTGGTACCCGTTATATTTTACTGCCATGATTATGGGCAGGGAGAGTTATGGCTAGAGTTGCGGTCAGCATGAGCTCGTTACGAACGAGGACTGACCGGGGTGTAATTCCGGCGACACACGATGGTAGGGATGTGTCTTTTTGATTGTGTTTCCGGGTGACGCGGGAACGTCTCGAGTTAGTTTTGATGATTGTGACCTCTTGTGGAGGAGAGTTCTTAGTTTTACACCGGATGATCGGGCCATTGTTAGAGCTGCCAGTTGAGAGAGGACTGTCGATGTACAGCATACCTCAGAGATTATGATGCCACCTACCGTGCATGCAGATGAACCAGCTATTGCTGAGATTGATAGGAAGTTGCTTCCGGAGCTTATGAGCTGAGATCGCCGGAGCTTCAAGGCAGATACGAGACAGATGATAGCTAGTCTACCCGATTGAGAGACGAAGGTGGTTCGTCCGATTTAGGCGCCGGAGCAGGCCCAGTTGAGCTGAAGATTTCTAGTGTGGGGAGTCTTACTCAGATCTAGAGCAGTCCGATTTGGAGATGACCGCCAATGTATCGCCTTTCCTGGAGGATTGAGGCGCTGATCAGCGTACAAACGAAGGAGCCAGTTGTTGCTGCAAACGACGAGATATTGCCCCAGATGTTGGAGCTATTGCAGTACGGGTTATACTAAGAGATGATAGAAGTCCGCTAGTCACCGAGGATGAATGACTAGGACTTGTGGATCGTTCGCTACCCCGATGCGAGGTCATCAGATAGATTGATTCCAGCTAGAGACGACTTCACGCGGAGACGTTGAGAGTCGACAGAGATGATCGAATGTCAGAAACCTACTATTCTAAGTTTAAAGTATTCGGAAGGACGTGCAGGCAATTCTATGGACCCTCTAGAAGAATGAAACCCTAACTCGACTTAATGACCGTGTGAAAGCCTTTGAACCTTAGGGTTTACGGCAGTTCTGCGGCGCCATTAGTGAGGCTTGGGTTTACCCTTCTACGGCTGGACCACCGATGATGTGGTGTGTACTCAATACTGTTAAACTGTACCCAAGATGCTGAGCTCTTTGGAGATTATGAGGTTCTGACGAGTCGATTGGATGGTTCGACATCATTCGGATATCATGTGATGTGACACACTGCTTGGGAGACTCCAGATACGAGCATAGCCATTGGAGCGCAGTCCAGCAGGCCAGAGTTCGGCATCGTCGACGAGATAGTTGACCGGATTCGGATAAAGGACCTCACCCAGATGTGTTGTGAGTTGATCGAGGACGGACGAGTATTGAGTATTCCTCCGATGGTTGGGACGCGTTCCCGAGAATCTGTTCGGCCAGACGTCTTCTACCGAATGATGAAGCTACAGAGGCGTTGGGATACGGCCAGTTTCCGAGGAAATGTGTGTGGAACACGCAGATGTCCAGAGAACGAGAAAGGATTATGTAAGAGTACCAGTCTCCGTACAGTTCGGCATAGGCAAGATCGGAAGAGACCCTGCGCAGGATTCCTTCCAGGACACTGCTGCAATGATAGTTGCACCAGGATCAGATGTGTGATGTGCATTCAGAAAGCCAGAGGCTGACGCCAGTGAGATGCTGCTTTACGCGTGGTCGTGATGATTGACCGAGAGATGACCAGAGAAGTGCCAGAACGGAATCATTCCCGTTAGCACACCTGACTGGGCCGATGAGCCGATGGATGGAGAGATTGGTAAATCCACAGAGAAGATAAGGACCCAGAGACAAAGGACGCCAGACCGTGAGCAAGAGGCAAGTAGATATCTTGCGCTGCTAGCATTGGATGCACCGACACCTTCTCGAATTTGAAGGAGGAACTACCGACGACGGTATTTATGATTTGTGATTTTTGTGATTCGATTATCACGTATCCGTCATCTGGGATTTCGATATTTTGAGCGTTCTGTTTGCATGATTTAGTCTTGATGATTGAGTTTCATGACATTTGTTTTCATGCACCTTGGTTGCACCTATTGAGTATTTACGATTTTGCACAGTTGTTGCACTTGATATCGTTTTCGTGCCTTGGTTTCACATATTTGTGATTTTATGGATTTTAGACCTTTGAGTTGATTTTGTGCGTATGCACGCACACGATTTGGTTTTGCACTCTGTATAGTTTACATATGCTTGTAGTGCAGTGACATGTATTTTGTGCACTTGGATGCACTAGACTTCGATTTCGATGGTGATGCTCGATATTTGTCTTGTGCACTTTACGCACCTGATTGGATTTGCGCGTGTTCGGCGCTTGATATTGGATTTCGTGATTTCGTGCATGATGGATGCACCGGATTTGGATTTTTAGCGCATGTTGGGCACATGTTATGAGATGAGATTTGGTGCACACCAGATGCACTAAATTGGGATTTTTCGTGCATGTCAGATGCACCTGATTTTTACTGTCAGGCACGCACGTTGCCTATGACCGATGTTGTGTGCACAACCGTTGCACCTTGATGTGGTTTCTGTGCACTGTTCATAACAGAATACTGCATTTTATACCGCCCATTCTTATGCTCGTGTGTTTATAGGTAGGTGCTTTTAATTCGTGTTTGTTACATATTTACAGATTACAGGTTTCCAGTACAAATATTGCAAATCAAGACAAAATCTCCACAGTTACGCCAAATACAGAACATCTGTTGACAGCAGATAAAAGCCGGGTTCCGATCATCCATATCCGTCCAGTGCCGAGTGCCAGTTCCTAAGACAAGACATATGACAGTGGTCATTCGTGTCTGGGACACGCACAGAGCACGAGGGAGGCTGCACAAGAATCAATGGGTGCGTGGAGCTCGAGGGAGATAAAGTCAAATGTGTTGAAAAATGAAGCCATCATTGTTGACTATTGGAACCTGAAGCAATAATAGAAGAATATTGAAAATCTGTACATGTTTAACAGAAGAAAACAGCAACACAGGACCACCAAAGAAACCCGACCCCATAATTCCTCCACATGGCCGCGGATCCGCGGCCAATAGGGGGTATTGGCCGTGGATCCGCGGCCGTACTGACTCCTTGATGTGTCGTTTTTTGGGGGTAGTTTGGGGACTTCATATAGTGGCAGATTCTTGCCCTAGGTCTTCAACCCTCTGCCTATAAATACTCCAGAATTGAGCTAAGCCAAGGGTCCAATTTTGTGTTCATTCTTTGTTCTTCTTTCTTTTTAGGATTTAGTCTTTTTCTTCTTCTTCTTCATTCTTTTTCCATGAAAATTGTAGTGAGAGCTTTTTGAGTGGGAGATCAATGAAGATGAGGGCTTTTTGTATCATTCTCTTTTGTTTCTTCTTCCCCTTGAGATTCTTGCTTTCTCTTGATCATTCAACCTCTTCATTGAGCTTGAATGGTTAAGGGTTAGTTATTGATCTCAAGGGTCGTATTTTCTTATGGAATTAGCGCTTCAATTCACATGCGTTCTCTACCCTTCTCTTGATCTTGCAACCTCTTGATTGAGCTTGCAAGTTTAAGGGTTGGCTATTGATCCCATGCTTGTCTGGAGTTCTACTTTCTTGTTCTTTTTATCGCTTTTTATTACTTGCTTATTATTATCTTGCTTTTCTTTCTTGCAATTTATTTCATGCACTTAAATTCATGCACTTAATACTTGTAATCTTTTTTTTTCTTTGTTCTTTTCTTTTGCTCTCTTTTGTTCATTTTGTGAATGTTGTAATTATTATTGTTAAGAAGAAATACGATATTATAAGTTAAAGATTTTCTTTTCTCTTTTCCTTTTCCCGTTATTTTCCATTGAACTCCGCCCAAACCATACGCAAGCGCTCCGTTAGGCACCCTACCCTGACAAGGTAACGGTGATTCCTAACCGTGACCGGTTGCGTTCGGTTTGGCCGGAGGCGAAAGCAAGAGACAAGAACGGAAGGACAAGGGTAAATAAGCCGGATTCCACGAATACCGCGCTTAAATCCCCTAATCCACGTTGTTGCCGATTGCTCTAGCTTCAATTAGTCAAGACTCGGCTCAAAGGTTTTGAGTACGGATTTCTTAGCTTACAATCTCGTATCTGTTCTTAACAACTTTATACTTGCAAATAATACACATAGGTTAGAATCGAACAAACATATACACAATTCTTTATCGACTCGTCTAAGACAAGAAAGGACATACAACCATCTCCCTGTGGATTGACCCGTGCTCAACCGGCTAGCTGCATAGCGACACCGTCCTGATCGCGGTAAACTTTAGAACTTTGAACTTCCGACACGCCAAAAGCGTGCGATCAAATGGCGCCGTTACCGGGGAGACGGTAGCGTATTTTCTTTCTTGTTATTCGGGTTAATATTCTTTTCGTATATATTTATAAAAAAAAAAATCGTTTTGTTTTTTTTGATCATTTTTGTGGGCAAGTGTGCAGATTTTTGCGTATTTGCAAACTGCGATTGTGGGGAGTAAAGTGTGCATTCAAGGCAAAGGTGATTACGAAGTACAGTGCCAAAGATCCGGGTAGTTTGACCCGCGCAAGCGAACCTTTCAAGCTTACCGGATTTGATTCAACGGGGGTTTCCTAACCCAAAATTTAACGGTACGTATTTTACTAACACCTTCTTCTCAAATCCGACGCATCCAATATACTATTCTTTGCAGGATTCTTTGCAAGTTCGCTAGCAAACGCTAAAAATTGACTAACCCGTATTTGTTGCAGTGCCGCGCTTAAACTAAAAAAAAAAAACAATTTTTTTTGATTCTTTATAGAATTTTTTGAATTGCGCATTGCATCAATTAATACGGACTTAAGGGCAAGCGAACCCCACAACATACGGTAAAGGATTTCATCACCTTTTCCGTGGCCCACAAATCACGAACTTGAGCATAACGTTTACCCGCACAAAATTTAAAAGAAACTAGACTTTAAGCCTTAAGGACTTCGCGCTCACTAGGAGAAGTTAACTGTGTTTAGAACCTCGCTTAACGGTATATTATTTACGGGGTGTCTAGGAAAGTGTTAACGGTGCAACCGCCAAAAGAGAAAGGGTTATTTAATTAAGGAACTTCGCGAAAGCGTTGGAAAACCTCCCCTTATCTCTGCACTTACCTGGCCTCGTGATCAGTGTATCTTGAGCCCGTTTCTCGACACAGTTTTACTTCGACAATTAAGTTCTGGAGCAGGTCTAGTTGACCTAGGTGAACCCTAGAACGATTAGGTGTGTGGTATTTTTGTGTCGTGATTGTTTTTGTCAATATTCTTTTTGTATGTATATTTCATTCTTTTGTTAATATATAACTAAAAAAAAAAAAACTAAAAAAAATAAATTATCACATTCTTTTTCCCCTCCTTTTCTCTACCTGTCTTTCTCTCTCTTCATATCATGGGTACCCCACCGCGAAAAACTCTTGCCGAACTTTGGTACCCACAACCAGACATAACTTCCTACGGTTCTTGTTTTGGTCGAACTTCGAACGACCCCTCCATGCCCAAAATTTCTTTGAAAGATCGGATAGACGCGTCTAGGACGAACAACTGGACCCCGCAATCCACTTCGTATCAACCATTTCAAACATTCACCCCTTCTTGCGTTAATACCCCTTTTGAAAGTCCAGTTGTAGCCACCAGACCTATGTCTCTTGCTGAACGTATTGAACAATCCCGTGGCCGATCTTTCACTCCTTTCACCACTTCAAATTCTTGGGATCAACAATTTCATTCACCTTCCTATCCAAATGTTGATCCTGCTCCTGTCCAGCCATTCAATTCCTACCAGTCCTACCCGACTTTTTCACCTTCCCTAGACATTGTTTCTGAACCGCCATTTAGGAGTTTTCAGTATCCAAACAACTTTGAATCTTTTACTGAAACCCATTCACAACCTATGTCTAGTCTGGAACAGTCGTTGGAAGATTTTAGGGTAGCGTCAAGCCAACAGATGATGGATTTGAATGCGTCCATGGCCGCCCTCATGCAACCTAGTGACCCGGTAGCTAGTTTTCAACTAGCTCCAACTTTTTCAATGTATGATGAGGCGGCAGGACAGGCTGTGAATTTGAGTGGAGAGAGTGAGATGTACCCCCTTCCAAATCAAACCTACCCATCCCAAATTGAATCCCACACCTCCTGTTTTGAAAGTCTATCGAGTATCCCACATGATTTATCAATTAAAGATAGAATGATGAGTGAGTTGTGCGACTTCGTAGTGTTTGATTTGCCCGATTGTGAAGGGACTCATCCAAGTGAAACCGATCCTAAACCTTTTGACCTCTACACCTCCACTTTAGAACCTGAATCGATTGATATCCATGCTTTTGTTGAGGTGTCAGAGAATTTTGATTTTCACTTGATTAAGGATATTGACGCCGGGAATATTTTGGATGATGAACCCGTAGATTTGACTGAGTTTTTCTCTCCAATTCATCATCCCGAGTCATTAAATGTTTTTCCCGAACTTCATATGCGTCTTGATTTTGAAGAGAAGTGCATGGATGTGCTAAATTTTGAGGAGAATAATGAGGATAGTTTTGAGGATGAACCAGTTTTAATTGATGAGTCGGATTTTCCAATTCATCCTATTCCTTCCACTGACTGTGTACACCCTCCTGAACCCTTAACCGATACCCTTCCTCAACCACTTCCCTCCATCCTTTCCATCGTTCCGACCTTGCAAGAACCCGTATCACTTACATTTCATATGTCTGGTTTACCAAGTTCGGCGTACCCATGGTTTCTCACGAATCTTGAGGGATTTGACCCCATCTCTCGACGGGTTAATAAATTAGCACAATCGCTTTTTACACATCACTCATCACAACTTGTGCTAATCTATTTACTCCATTTGCACCCTCAAGTTCGTATTCCACTTCTTTTTCCCTTCCGCCATTCTTCTTCCTCTCATATACCGAGACCGTATCCCGCTTCTCTTCGCATACGGTCTCGCGTATTGTCCATCTCTTTTCTCTACGCCTTCTTTCCCCAACCAGCACATTATAGAGACAAAATCTTTGAATGGTTGGTGCTCACTTTTGGCCTGTGTAAGGCCTTGTATAGCTTGATACTATTCTTTCCCCCCTAATCCTGAACTTCAACGCTTAACAGTGGAAACACTGTTTTACTTAAGTTTGGGGGGGGACACTTTTTTTGTATATATTTTTTGTTTTCCTTTTTGTATATAATTTGTTTCTAGGGAGCACCGACAATTTTGACCCTCTTGGTGTAGCCTGACAGTGAGGGCACTGCCAAGTTTAAGTTTGGAGGTGTGCTCGGTAAGCTTTCTTCCTTCGCATTCATTTGTATATTTTGCATTTACATACCTTATTTAAAAACCCATAAAAATCGAAATTTTTCCAAAAAATATAAAACTTTGTCGTCAAGTTAGCTAATAGGGTAACTTAGATCTTTATTCCGAAAGATTAGTTGATATGATAGAAATAACTAAATTCTAGGCTTAGGATTTGAAAACCCTAAAAATAACCCTCATTCTGTCTAACTTTGGTAAGTATACGTCCTTACAGTTTTTTTTTCAGAAATAGATAATCTTGAGTTCAGTTCTTGAGTTAAGTCAAGATGAAGAGAAAGTATTGAAGCTTTACTGGAGGATAAGTCTGAAAAATAGTTTCTTTTCTTGAGTTCAAATTTAGAAAGTATATACCCTACAAACTGCACTTACACGCACCTTGAAACTTGGGATAGTAGATGATACCTAGAAATACTCTTGCCTGAAAGCCTAGTATGAAAGAAAAAACGGTATTTAAAGCTAAACACCAAAATAGCATATTGAAAAATATATCCGGTCTTGAAAAAGAAAAAAGAAAAAGAAAAAGAAAAAGAAAAAATAATAGAATAAAGTCAAGACCTGGAAACTGCTATTTACGCTTTAAAGTTCACACATTCAGTAATCGGTCGTTAGTGCCTCAAGAAGCATTAATAATCGCATGAAAGGTGTGTGAGCAAATCCGTCCATCCTTAATGAAAAGAAATAGTATTAGATATTAGGGCAAGGGTATTATAGCTTGAATTGAATTCTTGAGTGTAGGGGTGCAAATATACACACACGTAGGGGTATACAATCGATGTTTGAATAAAAGATAGAAATAAAGAATAAGACTTGTGTTTTCTGTAAAGTTGATAAAAATCCCTGATTTGAGGCCGCACTTTAGAAGGAAAACTCAGGAGAACCAACATCTTTCTAAACTTTTTTGGAACGTATAGGACCTAAGGTTAAATAGATAGGAGGTGTGAAAAATAAGGGTTGGATATTTATAACTTAGGATAATAGAGTTTCTAACGTAAATACTAAACTGTAGGAGTAGAATCGACGTTAACTTATGACACTAGCTTGACGGGATTTTGTGGGTAGTATCCGCTGAAAACCCTCAGGAGACAACACTCCTCCTACTAGGGACACCTAGAGGTTTAACGGCTTGTTGCACGCGCTCAGTAAAATCGCGTTCCCTGCGAAAGTGCGGTTAGGTTTTTATTTTAGTGAATAATTGGTTTTGCTCGGGACGAGCAAAAGTTAAGTTTGGGGGTATTTGTTCATAACAGAATACTGCATTTTATACCGCCCATTCTTATGCTCGTGTGTTTATAGGTAGGTGCTTTTAATTCGTGTTTGTTACATATTTACAGATTACAGGTTTCCAGTACAAATATTGCAAATCAAGACAAAATCTCCACAGTTACGCCAAATACAGAACATCTGTTGACAGCAGATAAAAGCCGGGTTCCGATCATCCATATCCGTCCAGTGCCGAGTACCAGTTCCTGAGACAAGACATATGACAGTGGTCATTCGTGCCTGGGACAAGCACAGAGCACGAGGGAGGCTGCACAAGAATCAATGGGTGCGCGGAGCTCGAGGGAGATAAAGTCAAATGTGTTGAAAAATGAAGCCATCATTGTTGACTATTGGAACCTGAAGCAATAATAGAAGAATATTGAAAATCTGTACATGTTTAACAGAAGAAAACAGCAACACAGGACCACCAAAGAAACCCGACCCCATAATTCCTCCACATGGCCGCGGATCCGCGGCCAATAGGGGGTATTGGCCGCGGATCCGCGGCCGTACTGACTCCTTGATGTGTCGTTTTTTGGGGGTAGTTTGGGGACTTCATATAGTGGCAGATTCTTGCCCTAGGTCTTCAACCCTCTGCCTATAAATACTCCAGAATTGAGCTAAGCCAAGGGTCCAATTTTGTGTTCATTCTTTGTTCTTCTTTCTTTTTAGGATTTAGTCTTTTTCTTCTTCTTCTTCATTCTTTTTCCATGAAAATTGTAGTGAGAGCTTTTTGAGTGGGAGATCAATGAAGATGAGGGCTTTTTGTATCATTCTCTTTTGTTTCTTCTTCCCCTTGAGATTCTTGCTTTCTCTTGATCATTCAACCTCTTCATTGAGCTTGAATGGTTAAGGGTTAGTTATTGATCTCAAGGGTCGTATTTTCTTATGGAATTAGCGCTTCAATTCACATGCGTTCTCTACCCTTCTCTTGATCTTGCAACCTCTTGATTGAGCTTGCAAGTTTAAGGGTTGGCTATTGATCCCATGCTTGTCTTGAGTTCTACTTTCTTGTTCTTTTTATCGCTTTTTATTACTTGCTTATTATTATCTTGCTTTTCTTTCTTGCAATTTATTTCATGCACTTAAATTCATGCACTTAATACTTGTAATCTTTTCTTTTCTTTGTTCTTTTCTTTTGCTCTCTTTTGTTCATTTTGTGAATGTTGTAATTATTATTGTTAAGAAGAAATACGATATTATAAGTTAAAGATTTTCTTTTCTCTTTTCCTTTTCCCGTTATTTTCCATTGAACTCTGCCCAAACCATACGCAAGCGCTCCGTTAGGCACCCTACCCTGACAAGGTAACGGTGATTCCTAACCGTGACCGGTTGCGTTCGGTTTGGCCGGAGGCGAAAGCAAGAGACAAGAACGGAAGGACAAGGGTAAATAAGCCGGATTCCACGAATACCGCGCTTAAATCCCCTAATCCACGTTGTTGCCGATTGCTCTAGCTTCAATTGGTCAAGACTCGGCTCAAAGGTTTTGAGTACGGATTTCTTAGCTTACAATCTCGTATCTGTTCTTAACAACTTTATACTTGCAAATAATACACATAGGTTAGAATCGAACAAACATATACACAATTCTTTATCGACTCGTCTAAGACAAGAAAGGACATACAACCATCTCCCTGTGGATCGACCCGTGCTCAACCGGCTAGCTGCATAGCGACACCGTCCTGATCGCGGTAAACTTTAGAACTTTGAACATCTGACACGCCAAAAGCGTGCGATCATGCACCCGCTTGGCACATGTATGAATTTTGATTTTCGTGCGCACCGGACGCACAGGGTTTTCATATGCACTTTTGTGACTGATTTCTTATAGAGCAGTACATTTTTATGATATTGCGATTTGTTTTCGCACTGAGCAGGACTAGTCAGAGGACAGTGCCTGGATATATTTTGCATGCATAGATAGATTTCAAAGGGATTTCCAAAAGCGAGCTATAGTCTCATTATTTGCATACGTGTCCGATATGACACGAAACGTTTAAAAACAGGGAACCCTTCTAAATTGTTTTCAAACGGCGGATCGTGCATACTAAACAAAAGATATATACGTATATGGCTATTTTCTTATAAAGACGTCCGCCACTGTGCAGTGTTATGCGCATTGCACATCGATTTTAAGGAAATTCTGGCATGCATTTCCTTCATATATTTACATATATAGTTCTGATTGATGGCATATCGGTTTTGCTTTGGATTTAGCCTTCGTGTTTTCGCCTTGACTCTGATGATTGCAGGATGCTTGACGGAGTTTTGATTTTGAGTTATCTGCTCATTGCTCATGCGCTTATATTGCGCTACGATGTGTTTTATGGATTGATGATTTCGGAGCCCCGTGGACTTGGACATTTTATTGAAATATTTTGGAATTTGGGGGTTTTAAATTTAAATTCGGGGGCCGAATTTCTTTAAGAGGGGAAGACTGTAACATTTTAGAAAAATATAATATTATTTTTGGGAATTTTTATAATTTAATATTATTTTATTAAATATTATAATATTTCGGTATAATTAAATACCGATAAATGGGGAAAATTCTGAAGAAAAATTATGGAAATTCTAAAATGTGTTTAATGTAGGGTTTTTGGTAAAAAGTTTACCAAAATTGGTTTCTGATGATTTATCTGGTTTTATGAATATTTTATCGGATGTTTTATCTGGCTGCACACATATGTGCATGGTAGCTAGGGTTGAGCCTAGGGTTGAACCATGCTTAGATAACCATGGTGGCTTAAACCTTATGATTAAGTTAAATGTGTTGTTTAAGGGTGATTAGGGATAAGTTGACTTGTGGCTAGAAAGAGAGGTAGGTGGCTCCTAGGTAATGTCACAATCACCATTCACTTCAAAACTTTTGCCTCTCACATCTCTCCCTCTCCCTCTCACACACCACACTACATCAGCAGCTCAAACCCTACCTGATAACAGCCCCCAATATCTATAACACCTACACACTCACATCAGCTGCACAAAGCATCAGCAACTCAGCATCAGCAGCCACCCCAGCCCCTAATTTCAGCTGCAGCAGTACCATCAGCCATCATCACCCCACTAGCTACACTCCACCATACAACAACACCAACCCCAACACTGCTACTGCTGCACTCAGCCACAAGAAAAAGAGAGAGAGGGTTGCAAGCAACAACAACAGCAACATGCTTTCATGTGAAAAACAGCAGCATCAGCTTCAGCTCAACTGCAACTACAGGAGCTGTAGAAGCAGCTCAGCAGCAGCAACAGATCCTTCTCCTTCCCCTCTTCTCCTTCATCTTGAATCCCTTGAGGTATAATCGCATAACCCAACTCCTTTCTTGCAAGTTATGGGTAATAGGCTGAAATTTAGTGTTTATATCGTGATTAGTGCTGGTTTAGGCAAATTTGAGTGAGACTTGACCAAGTGTTGGTTTTGATGGTTGGTATAACCTTATTAGGTGTGTTTGAGACCAGTTCACCCCTGAATTTTCCCAGATCCCAGCAAAATACCAGATTGTTCAATTTAGTGTCGGTTAGCGTTTTGTCGACTTTTTAAGCCTTTCTGGAATCTGCTACAACCCGGGACCTCCTAAAATAAAATTGACTTGGCAGTGAGATGTGCAGGTAGATAGAAGCCAACACCCAAAGCCCCAGCCCGTGGACCCACTTCCTGGCCGCAGATTTAATCCCTCCGGCCGAGCAGTAGGGAACCCCCTCGTTTTGCGTGCATAGCTCTTTTACCTGTAAACTTGACCCTGGGAATGTCTAGTTTTGACTGGTTCCAACCAGGGTAGAATCTGGGTTGATTTTCTTGACTTGGCACATGATTTACGACTTGTTTTCGTATGGATTTTGGTATTTGATGATTCGTTTCTATCGGGTGGCGTTTGAACGCCAACGGCAGAGGGTTATGGACTGTGTTTGCATGCGAGGCCACAGGTTTTTACCTAAGGGCGTAGCATGCACCATTTTGGCTTCCGACATGGTTTTTATGTGTTTTAGCGTGTGATATCCTTGTAGGTACCCCACGTGGCGTCGAAGCGTTGGAGATGCAAATGGCGACATCGGCATCGGCACACATAAGAATGTGAGTAGATTTATATCTACGGGGAGAAGTCGGGTGGATGGCGTATAACACCTCCGCAGTCCGATGTCTAGTATACCATATATACTGTACTTATATATGATAGCTTATGTGTGACTTGGTTGTTTAGGATGTGGTAGGTGTACTATGCATTGATTAGGGTTAAAAGTAACTAGTGTAGTTCCTAGTCGCGAACCCTAGAATAGTTTGCACCCACACGCACACACGTGCTTATTTGCTATGTTCATACTGTGATGACGAGGATATTAGAGGACTTTGGATGTGAGTCGATGAGTTTGGGCATGGTTCCATGATATCGGTGATGTGATGTGATTCATATTTGGGATACGATATATGATTTTTAGCGGGCCTTTGGGCGTGTCTTTCGCACACGCATTCATACTTATGTAGATGGTATCGATTCGTACTAGACTTAGATCAGTACCCCTGATTTTGTGATATGATGATAAGGATACCAGATAATTGATGTGATGACTGTGATATTGACCCGCATCCAGCTATTGGGATGCCGTACGACGATTTACCGTACGAGCTTTATATTGATGATTGATCCGCACTCATGACTTGAGGGTGTCAGATGATTTACGGTATCGTATGCGATACTATTGATGTGGGATCACCGACTACTATCTTTATTTTCATATGTATCGACTCAGATTTAGGTGGTTTCCATACACTTCCATATTGACTTGATAGTTGATCAGTAGTTAGTATAGTAGATGTTAGACTAGACCCGAGTCATACCTATTTCAAAACTAACGAATCGGGAGTATTTTAAAGACAGGCAAAAAGGGATTCTATGGATAATTTCAAAGTGCGCATCTTTTCTTAAAAACACCGTAGCCCTTATTTTACTAAAAACCCTGATTCGTCTTATTTCCAAAAGGCAAAACTACATGACACTTACTTATTGATGTAGATTCTCCACTATGGCATGAATTATTTGATTCCGCATATTTATATTATTGCATCGCATTACTTGTGTTTATTGAGACATTACCATCATGCTGTTAGGACACCAGCACCATTATCGATGATGCGTATGTTCCACGTACACTATTTGCCGGCTCACACACTTCATCATCGATAATTGCCATGCCACTACACTGTAGTACTGTTGCATTCATGATATGATTCTTGCATGGCATATTGTACACTTATACCTGTACACATACATAGATGATTCCGGCTTGATTAGAGATTTGGGAACCGCAAGATATTCTTTAAAACTGATTCATTTAAAAAGAGCGGTTTCCCTTAACATGCGCACATTACTATTCCATGTTGCATGACTTACTGATTTGCTTACCTTTCTTTACATGTCGCATACATCATGTTTGATTATACGCATTGAGATATGTTGTTTCCATGATATTTTTGGATTTGGGGACCGTGGATATTTCAAAAGAAAATATGTAATTGTTTTAAAAATCCGGTCACCCTTGATATGATATTTCAGTGCGTCCACCATGAGTTTTCTCGGTTCCAGAGAGCTTGTGTGGGTATACCCGATTCGAGGAGCGGTAGGCACCGATTGCGGGTACATGGTGGACCCGGTGAGGTACCCCGGGGCAAGAAGACTCGTATATGCTAGACGGTGAGCCCGGCAGGGGGAGTAATACCTACCGCTGATAGTATTTGAGACCCGTCGGTTATCTGGGGGATACCGACTGGAGTCATGAGATGGGTATAAGGGCCGACCAGGGTGTGCGGCGCCTGAGGTACATGAGGATTTACGTGTCGATGCTATGCACAGGTGTTCATGATGTTTTCGAGTGTCGATGCTAGGCACTCAGGTTCCATGATTTGATTATATCCTCATATTTCCATGCACATGCTTTACGATATTTACATGCATGATGCTTGTTGTCATTGGGTGACACGTGGATGGGATCCACCGATTTACAGATATTGATTACCTAGTTGGAGGACATCCACATACTACTAGATTCATGTTATAGCTGGCATTGATTCATATTGATTATATCGATCATACCTCATTTGTATATATAACAGTGAGTGAGGACGCTGTTATATATACCCTTACACCAATATTAGTGGAATGGGACGATAATATATGTGTATTGATATCATTTTAGATACTTCGTCATATTACTCTATGCAGACATACCTCATATTTATGACATGTTATTACCTGAGGCATTGGCGAGTACTTGGCACTACATACCTGTATAGATGTTACATTGCCACCTCAGCATGCTTCAGACTTATTCATTTGAGGTTTATATTTGTTGATCGTATGACCTAGGATTGCGTCATACATGCGATTTTCTGTTCGTAGATGTTCTTCTATTCACGAGTTGGCAACTCACCCCCGTTGTGCCCCTGTTCTTGCAGGTGTTTGCCGTACAGGGTTCATTACGGCTTGCGGCACTGCTTCCTTCGGGTGACTTGCTAGTAGGTGGGTTTATTTGTATCGTACCCATCATTATACATTGTATATTATATTCAGTTGTATCTAGAAGTTCCATCAACCAAACATGTACTTATTTGAGATAGAGACCAGTGTTGATTATTCTTTCGACCTTAGAGTCGCACGTTATCTTTCTCTGGGTTTCATGCTGTTGAGTTTCCTTTCTGATGTGATCCTCGCCTTTAGGCGTTGTATATTATATTGCAGACTGGTTGATTTACTTATGGTTTTTCCTTCACTCCACTACTTTTTCTTGGTTTGGATTTCTGGGCTCGGCTTACTTAGAGCACGTACGCCTTGTGACGTTCATAGCCTAAGTGCCAGTCATGTTCCGTACTTTCGGGTCGTGACAGTAAACCGCGTCTAATTGCTATAGTTCTTTTAAACGGGTTTGCGAACGTGACATTCGCGTTGATGTTCTGTGTTGTGCTGTGATGTTGCGGATTTGTCGTGGTGGATAGCAGTGTGCAATGGTAGTGCAGTTTGGATTTATTTGTATATTTGATATTGCGGGGCGAGCGTCCTACATGTGGTCTGCTGTCACTGCCTGCTTGTATAATATTCTTTTGGGGTACGACCGGGCTGAGGTCGATGTACCCGTTGTACATATTTTTTTATTTCTGTACTAGGTTTTACCCCGCGACGGAGTGCACGGATAGCCTGGTTCTGGAGGGCAACGGGTCCGCATCTCATGGCTTTGAGAGACAGAGGGGTCTCCCTCTAGAATTGGCAGACTATTCGCCAAACTCGTAGGGGGTACAGGTTGACCCAAGTTGGGGTGCTCAAGTTACCGGATTCCGTGAAGTGCTGGGTGGTCCATTCACTTTGCTGTAGGGGCTGCCTCGCTTCAGGTTTTGGCGGGTAACTTGCCGCATCCGTAGGGGTCTAGGTTTCATTGCACAGGCTATCCACACGACCAGGGGAACGTCGGGTTTCAGTAGCGGCTCTGTGAAACCTGGGGATCCCAGATTATCTGTATTGTTCTGTGATACTTATTACTTTTCTGTAACGTTGCATTTTATCACGCTTGGAGCGATTATTGTATATTAGTATATATACTAGTAGATGTTGTATATATTTTACACCCGCGCTAGACCAATCCCCGCTCTGTCGTTAGTTAAGTAACCTAACGGGTGATGACGGGACCCAGTGACGAATGCGGATGGCATATACGTACATTTTATTTTCGTTCTTTTCTGGTGTGATTAATTGATGGGACTGCGTTGATTTTGATCAATGCAAAGGAAAACAAACCTGTTTGGATGTTGTTGGAACAATTTTAAAAAGTGTTATTACAAAGACGTTTTCTTTTGTTTTGCACAGTGGTATTCAGTTGGAATATCCTGCACCTCATTCGACGAGGCAAGGGCTGAGATCCCTTCACCGGGAGTGACCCCTTGTGCAGAAGTTTGCATCAGGGTAATAACTTCGCTATAGTCGATTACATGTTGCTTTGCATCGCGGTATTCAGTTGGAATATCCTGCACCTCATTCCACGAGGAAAGAGCCGAGATCCCTTCACCGGGAGTGACCTCTTTAGCAAAGGTTTTCGCCACTATATTTTTATAAAAAGCTATCAGGTTCCTTCAACGAGATCAAGTTCATTACGTTAAAGGTTTTTCGCCAAAAACCAGTCGTAGCCCTCCGTCATTTCTTATGGATGGTCAGTAGTATTCAAGCTATGTTTGTTGGCCTTCGTCAAGGCATAGTGTTTGGTAGCTGCTGGGGTATTCATTTGTTGCATAGATAGATGAGTTGGTTTGGGACAGTCGTATTACCTTGTTGGCCTTCGTCAAGGGTATGTACGGGTGGGTTCGAATTGACAAGATAATGACGGGTAGAACTTGACATGTGTCTTATGATTTGTTGGCCTTCGTCAAGGTCATAAGAACATGGGGTAAAAATCACATCGGGAGTTTCTAAAGAAACTGAAACTTGCCAGGCATGCGCATACCTTCTGGAGTGTGATAACGTGAGTGGATTCCGTCACGTTATCATGCGATGAGAGTTGGACCCGATTCCCACTGATGAGTTGGTTTACTCTTCGGGTGATCCTGATTGATTCTTCTTTCAGGTTTGGAGGAGAATTTGACAGTACAGTGGGAGGTTTCCTGATTAGATAAAGTGATAACTATTTTGATCTAGGTTAGAGTGCACGCGGAGTGTTTCTTTTCTCTCTCTTTTTGGCAGCGACCTTTGACCGACCCTAGACTATGACTCAGTGACCAAGTTGACCGAACCTTCTTAAAATACTGGCTTTTGGATTGTCTTAGTTGCATAAGTCATTGCCACTCCTTTTACCATTTGAATTTCTCAGAACACCCCGTATTACTACGGACATCCACTTCCATTTGATAGATCCATCGTATGGTTATATACGAACTCGAAGGGACTTCTTCGAAGATGGATCCAGGTTCAGGAGAAATAGAATTAGTTTATTCGGTTGTCTTTTATCATCACCTTCTCTCAGGTTGCGAGGGCTCCTTGGTTTAGGAGAGTACACCTATTACGCTTATTGGATAGTCTTCTTCCAAACCATAGGCAGGTGCCGAAAGGTAGGGAATGAAGAAAACCAATTAGCCTAAGTAGGGTGTACAGAAAGTAATAAGTAAAGACAAAATAAAGGGATTAGAAAGAGGGCAAAGTAAATTGCGACTGCTATCATTCACGACCAAACCGCGTACTTCATCGCCACTCCTATTTCACCTTTGCTTTTTTCCCCAGTTCGGGAGAAATAGAATAAAGAATTATTCAGTTGTCTTTTATGATCACCTTCTCTCAGGTTACGAGTACTCCTTGATTTAGGAGGGTACACCTATTACGCTTACTAGATAGTCTTCTTCCAAACCATAGGCTGGTGCCGAATGGTAGGGAAGGAAGAAAACCACTTAGCCTAAAAGGGGTGTACAGAAGGAAATGACTAAAGACAAATAAAGGGATTTGGAGAGATGGCAAAGAAATATACGGTTACAGTCATGAATTGGATTATGGAAGAGGCGTTACTAAGAACACCAGGATACCCCTACGAAACATTTTCATGTTTCAGTTTCACTGTGCGTTGTTAAAGGAAAACTGATTTCCCGATTAGATGCTTACTCCAGGGTATGTATTTACCAGGTATGATTCTCACATCTGTATGGTTTTACAGATGATGAGTGGGAGGAAGTTATTGGGAATAAGGTGATCATCCTCATTATATCGGAATTCGTTGTAATTGATGATATTTGAGGAAGTCGCCTGGGTTTTTGCCGGACGGCATGTATTTGGTTTTGAGTATCCGTTGTTGTGCACCAATTTCAAAATGATATATCTGTACGTTTATTTTTATAAAGTGAGATATAACTTTTTGATATTATGTCGATGACATTTACCTATATCAGTTGACGATTGGGTAAGCAGCATTGAACAACGGAGTAGTTCTTAACCATAAGTATAGTTTTCAACCTACGATACACAGGTTTTGAGTTATTCAACTCATGGGACTCATACAGAGTATTGTATGTTGTCCAGTTTCCATCAGGACAAAGGGGTTGGTCCCCGTACTATGTTCTGTTTACTTATGACTTCTCTAGTTATTAGATAAGTGTTTCGTAGAAATACAAGATCTAAGTTTTGAGAAGTTGTGGGTATAAGAATAAAGTAGAGAACCAGATGTCGCAGGTATCAGGATTCTTCAAAGAGATCGAAGATGTAGATACTTGTGATTGGTATTCAGTTGATAGTAATGGTTTTGAGAAACTTGTTTCTCTTTCAGGTTACTCATAATTGGATGTATTCCTAAGTTGAGTAATGCTGATCGGCCTCTCTCCATCAAGTTGATATGCACTGGAGAAGCTGCATGATTAGAATCTGGTTCAAATTAAATAAGTGCCAAAGTTTCTATATTGGATATAGAATGGTTCATATCTTAACGATGTTAAGGTATGGGGAGTTGTCCGGCTTATGCTTAAAACCAGACTCTGGATAACTCAGGGTACGTTTCTGTAATAGCAGTTTGTGGGTTGACCCGGGCTATGTCGAGGGTTGACTTTCTACCATCTGGAAGATCAATAGTGATATTGTTCTTGACTCGTCACCGTTTTAGTAAAATGGATTTTTTCATAAAACAGTAGTGGGAGTATGGTAGAACTGGAAGTGATTCCAGAACCGCAAACGATTACGGAAAATTTAATAGGACCTACAGATTTTATCAGGTTTGGCATTCCAATAGCCACTCCGCAGATATGGTGGGTAACCTCAGACACCCGAGAGGTACTCTGGTAGCCTCAAGGACGGTGACAGGGAGATTCTTGTTTACCCAGACTTGACACTACTGTTGTTCCAGACTATGAGACCCGGCAGGAGGTTAAGTATAGCGTCGTTCTAAACTAGCTTTAGAAGTGCACGTATATATTATTCTGCCAGAGGGTTATTGTGGTCAGTGGGAGCAGCGGAAGCATAGTTGGCAAGTAGCTTATATCTATTTATAGACTTAAGCAGTTATAGCGGAGATAGATCATCTAATTTTGATATGACAGTCATGGGTTTGACTTCATCAGAATAGGGGATAGATCTGTTAAGAAGGTAGTAGGGTGTGATGTCCAGGTATTTGGATGACATACACAGAGTAGGAAGTAAAATTCCTATACTACGATCGGTTGTACTGTGGTCGTCACACAGTTGTTTCTCCAGACAGGATATGTATATAATATCAGACATTCTGGTTTCTAGATCTATGGTTTTAGATCTAGATTTGGGTAGTTTCCCAATGTGGGTACTTTGACAGTATTCTAATAGTTTTTAGAATAGATGACTCCTGGCATGGTGGTGTACCTGTAGGTGATGGAGTCACCCTCTCTAAAGGTGTCTTACAGACTAAAGGGGAGAGGGATGCGCATGATTGACAGATCACTTGCTTAGGCAATTGAGTCAATCGTGAGATGTCAAGTACCATACCAGATGTTGTTTTTGCACTAGATGCGATAAGTTTATATTAATCCAATCTTGAAGAAACATAAGGAAGCAGTTTTAGAACATAAGTGCATTTTCTACGGATTTGATGACGGCAGCCTCCTTCGGGAGACGGTTATCATTCCAGGCTTGAAAGGTAACATGGATGACAGAGTGATTGTCAGAGTTATAGTTTTCCCTCTGACGAAGGGGGCAGTATTATGAACAGGTGGTCCAAGAGGATGCTGTGGGAGGCATGGTTCAGGATACTGATTAGGTTCAGTTATCGATACAGTCTAAGAAGTTTGGATTTGGAGTTCATTTATGAACTAGGTCCCATCAGATATCCAGCTATATTCTAAGACATGTATTACTCATTTCGGGAGATGACTTTCTCCGCGAACTTGAGATTAAGAGAGACATAGAAAGAGACATCGGGGTGGATCCACTCATTGAGGCTATTTCTCGAACACAAGAGTTTTACAAACGGGCTTTGTGAAACTGATTAGTAGAGGAGTTGGGTGCTCGGTATCATACAGGCTGTGAGTATGCGACATCGCAATAATTAGCCTTAAGTGCAAGTGGGAGATTGTTGGATATAGTGCCCTCAAAGTCAATTATTGGATCGCAGGTACGTGATTGCAATGATTGAGGAGGACCTGTACCTGTAGGACAATCTTACTCGAGATGATAGTATGCTATCTGGTTTGCCTTTATCAGTCGTGTACAGGTTCAGGTGACTGATCACTATTACACGTTGATTGAGCCCTTAGGATCTTGCTTGACTACCAACAGTATGATGGCGATCATATACGTGAGAGTTGGGTAGTCTATAAGCACATCCTTAATTGTGGTCCCTAGTCGTAGGAGTTTCGAGACAGGGCATCGATACTCCGGAGTAGACTAGTGTATACAGTCGAGACCCCGACGAGGGGCGGTGGCCGGTCTCACAAGCCACTGGTGTCAGTTGGATCACCTAAGATGTATACAGGTGCTCATTGGGTTATGAGTACACAGGACAGGACTCGTCGGGAACCTGCTAGTTAGTATTTATACCTAGTGTCAGATAGCAGTTCCCTGGTGACATATGTACAGCTTAGTTCATCGACCTGAGGTCGTCATTTGTCTCGTGTGAGTTCCCACTGTGCTTTGATTTCTACCCTACCACGGCTCAAAGGAGTCGTGCAAATAGGTCTTTTTGGGGTACGGTCCCGAGCCACATGGAGGCAAGTGAGCGGATCGGCAGGGGATTCGTCTCTCCCGGTATTGGGGGTGAGATCACGCTGTGTCTAGGAGAGCCATTACACAAAACCCTCGGCCGAGGTAGGAGATTTACTGGTAGGTACTCCAGTAGTATCTCAGGGTGTTCTGGGCTACACTCCGACACGACTTATACCGCTATTTGGGGTCTGACGTTACCAGCCCTCTAGGCCCGATATGCGATACTCATAGACGAACGGACCAGACTATATGTATATTGTCACTGTTAGGCTCAATAGGGTTCCAGGATGAGTTCGCTCATCGGCTTCCCTTGAGGTCAGTACATGGGCAGCCGTTACGCACAGCTAGTGCCGCTGACAGCTTGTGGTTAAACCCACTGCCAGAGTATCGATGAGCCATTAGAGTCCCCCACAGATAGTTTCCTAAGTTCGGGCAAAACGTTGTAGAGGCCGTATGGTTTTATGGCAGGGTTCGGAAAATGCATGTGCGTTTACGCACGTGTCATATTTCGGGCAGATAATACTGGTGGGCTTTGGTTTAAGCCGGATCCATGTATTATATTGAGTAGATATAATATCTTTGTCTCAGTTGCATTTGTATTCGGTCGTAATACAAATGCGGGTATGTTTATACTGTTACGGGGTTATCCTGAAATTCGTTTCGGGATCGCTTTTCGAAGTTGCCAGTTTTCTATTACCCGTCTTAAACATTCGGTTTAATACGGATTTATCTTTTCTTAAGGGTGAGTCATGAGGGTGAGTCATGAGAGGATGCTTCTAGATTTGGTGACTAGGATTAGTGACTCATTGTTTGCATTAATGAGTTGATGAGGTGTATTATGTGACTCATTCTTTTGCATTAATGTTTCTTGTAAAGCTTTAGGATATTTCTTCTTGATCTTTTCCTTTATGGTCACCCCCCCTTTGCTCTTACACTCACCCCCACCTCCTATATAGTGGTCGGCCATGGTTTTGGAGGCATTATGGTTGTTGGAAAAAATATTATTGATTTGGTTCATGAAAATTTGATAGCTCATTTTCTCATTACATGATCAAAAGGCAACTTCATTAACCATTCATCCATAGCTTTGGATGAAGCGAGACAAAGTGTTCTACTCGTTCTTTACTTCATCTTGGTCATCTCTTTTAGCATACTTGATGACCGAGTTGCCTCGATATAGAGGCGGGAGCCCGTTTAAAGATCCGTAGATATGGTGCCACCTCGACGAGGAGCCAGGAGATCGGAGCAGCTGCTACGGAGCGTGGGATGATGGTTAAAGACCGAAGGACTTGGATCGTTCGGTATAGCTTTTCTACCCACTTAGTAGTTTGTTAGTTTAGCGTTAATGGAAGATCCTGGTTATAGTATGCGATAGCGCCAGTTATAAAAGTTTTTGTTCCGCGTTTGGCGTCAGATTGACGGCCGGGCGCTACCGTAGACTTACACTTCATCCCTATCTTTCCTCCAAATATCGATAGCATACCCCTACGTGTGTGTAAATTTTCACCCCTACACTTAAGAATTCAATTCAAGCTATAATACCCTTGCCTTAATACCTAATACTACTTCTTTTTCATTAATGGATGGACGGTTTTGCTCACACATCTTTCATGCAATTATTAATGCTTCTTGAGGCTCTAACAGCCGATTGCTGAGTGTATAAACTTCAAGCGTAAATAGCAGTTTTCAGGTCTTGACTTTATTTTTTTTTTAATTTTTCTTTTTCTTTTCAAGACCGGATATATTTTTCAATGATGCTCTTATGGTGGTTAGCTTTAAATACCGTTTTTTTTCATACTAGGCTTTCAGGCAAGAGTATTTCTAGGTATCCTCTACTATCCCGAGTTTCAAGGTGCGTGTATGTGCAGTTTGTAGAGTATATATTTTCTAAATTTGGACTCAAGAATAGAAACTATTTTTCAGACTTATCTTTCAGTAAAGCTTCAATACTCTCCCTTTATCTCGACTTAACTAAAGAACTGAACTCAAGATTACCTATTTCTCAAAAAAACTGTAAGGTCATATAATTACCAAGGTTAAACAGAATGAGGGTTAATTTTAGGGTTTTCAGTTCCTAAGCCCAGGATTTAGTTACTTCTAATATATCAACTAAATTTTTGGAATAACAATCTAAGTTACCGTACTAGCTAACTTAACGACAATTTTTTTTAATGTTTTTAGGAAAAAATTTCAATTTTTATAGGTTTTTTTTAATATGTATGTTGTTCCCCGCCGAAACACGGAGACACGACCGCGCAGGACCGTCTTGCCAGAATTTCGGGGCAGATGCTAATTGGTGTTATCCGTCCACCTCTCCGAAGATGTCAAGTTGATTTATGGCACCATGTATCGAATGTTTAAACGGATGCGGCCGATGTAGCAGAATTCGTCAGATTCCCCCTCGTTTGAGGGGTTTTTGATTGTGGGGACGCTTTTCCCTGCAGGCGCAAGCCCCTGCAGTTAATTACGCTACCACATCGCGGTAACAACTTTCTCCTTCTCCAGATGGTCACTTCGTGTCGTGGGTGTTTGTTTTGTGTTTGGTTGCCCGTGGATTGTATACGGAGACTAATTTATGTTGTCGACCGTAGGGCATGGACTAGTCCAAATCCGTATCTTTCTTAGATTTGGGTTTGGGGGTTGGGTTTAAGGATACGTTAGCCTTATTTGAGACTAAGATCAACTTAAACGTTTGTTAGGGATACGTTAGTCTCATTTTTTAGACTAAGATCAACTTAACGGGATCGTTTAGACCTGACAAGAGAGCAATTGGGCTCTATTGTTTAGTTTAGTGACATTGCGGTCGATTAGTTTAAGGACATTACGGTCCATTGTTAGTTAAAAGACATCGCGGTCGAGGTTAAGGACATCATAGTCCGTGAGTTTAAGGACCCCACAGTCCAATGTTAGTTTAAAGACATCACGGTCGAGGTTAAGGACATCATAGTCCGTGAGTTTAAAGACCTCACAGTCAAATGTTAGTTTAAAGACATCACGGTTGAGGTTAAGGACATCATAGTCCGTGAGTTTAAAGACCTCACAGTCAAGTTTAAGGACATCATAGTCCGTGAAATATGTGGTTGTCGGGACCCGTCACCTCTCTGAAGACGTTGAAGGATTACAACGACAAATATCAAAGGAGTGAAGAGATGTACCCTTGAACCAAAATTGATTGGGAAGATCTATAGTCCAATTTTGGAACTAAGATCAATTAATTAGATTATGAGCACACCGGCTCATTTAAATCTGAATTGAGGACTTATGGCCAACTTGGGCTAAGTCCAATTAGATTTGAAGTGTTGGCCCTTTATTGGACCATTAGACATTTGTCTGGGTTCAGCCCCTCATCATTTAGCAATACTAAACAAGAGTTTGAGGGATCTGATATCATTTTTGTCTTTGACTGAGCATTAAACACTATAGCTCAGAGTTTTACTCAATTTTGAGATTTAGTTAAAGGAGAGGTTTTTGCCTCTGGAAACCTAGCCAATTTGGCTAAGATTGACTTTAAGATAGTGTTAAACAATAGAGGACAGTTGTATTAAACACTGGAAATGAAATGTTCAAATTAGTGTTAAACACTAGAGAACAACAGTGTTAAACACTGAAAATGAAACGCTCAAATTAGTGTTAAACACTAGAGAGGAAGGGGTCACGTGGGGACACGTGAGAGCGCCCAAAGGTGGGGCCAGATTTCCTTTACTTTGTCTTGCAAATAAGTGTTAACACTTTTGATATTCTGGCCATCACGTGTTGGCACGTGATGGAGATTTGTGCGTTGATTATTAAAGCATTTACTAGGGGTCACGTGGTAACACGTGAAAGCGCCCAAAGCCAACATTGCCTTTGCTTTTATTCTCTTTGTTTTGGAGGTCACGTGGGAGCACGCGAGGCATTGCCTCTGGGCTGTTTCCTTCTTATTTAGGAGGATCCTTTCAGAGGTCACGTGGGGACACGTAACCTTAGTTCTTTTACATGCATGGAGATCTTTCAAGTCTCTTTATTATTTTTTTTTAAGAATTAAATTCTTTGTAGGGTTAAACCCTAATTTAATTTTTAAAGGAATTAAATTCCTATGCTTGTGGAAGAATTGAATTCTTATGTAGGGTGAAACCCTAATTTCATTTAGGAGGAATTAAATTCCTGTGAATTTGGGAGAATTAAATTCTCTTATAGGGTTAAACCCTAGTTTTGTCTGTCTTGGAGGAATTGAATTCCTATAACTTTGGGATAATTAAATTCTCATATAGGGTTAAACCCTAGTTTTATCTTGAAGGAATTAAATTCCTGTGAGTTTGGGAGAATTAAATTCTCATATAGGGTTAAACCCTAGTTTTATCTTGAAGGAATTAAATTCCTGTGAATTTGGGAGAATTAAATTCTCTGAACTCAATTCTCCCTCTAAGTTTTGGATCTGCATGGCAGAATCTCCCCGATGAGAATTAAATTCTCAACCTTTGGGGAGATTTGCTTCTGCAGATCTTCAACCAGAGGAAGAACTAAGTTTTTTTACAGAAGAGTTAAACTCTTAGATTGAGAATTAAATTCTCTTTTTTGCTTTATGACGTTTTGATCCCTTTCCCCTTTCTCACCTAGGGTTTCTTTCTTGTGAATTAAATTCTCCTTTCTTTTCTCTCTGCTATTTGCCTTTAGAAAATTTCAAGTTCCCAAAATTCTATCTCTTTTCTTCTCCTCTTGGCTCCTATTTATAGGAGAAGGAAACGAATCAATTTGTTTAGTAAATCTTTCATTGAAGGATTTTGTTTGTTTTCGTAACTAATATGATCTTTTAGATCACTCAGTGAATTTTATTCACCATTGGATTTTTACTCCAAAAGATATTCTGTTTATTATTTTTGGTGAAATTTAGGGAAATCTTTCCTTGTCTAAAATCTTTCCATAAATTGTTGATTTTTAATCACCCTTGGATTTTTAATCCAACGATCCCCCATAATCCTTTTTTGCTTGGAAAGATTTAGAAAAATACTTTTCCAGTTAGGGTCTTTAATTTCCCTTAATTAGAATTTAATTCTATCAATTTATAAGGCTTTCAAAGCCCATCACGTGTTGGCACGCGACCCCTCCTTATTCAGAATTTTAATTGTCTTTTAACTGGGCTGAAGGACCATCATGTGTCAGCATGTGATCCTTGGTCACGTGTGAGCACGTGATGCCCCATTGGGGTCTTTGTTTAGCCATTTTGTTTACCCTTTTGTTTGATTAGAATTTAATTCTATAAAGAGATCACGTGTCAGCACGTGACCCTTGATCACGTGTGAACACGTGATACCTCATTGAGGTGTTTTCCTGATTTTTATCAGAGAACAAATGCCCCCACAGCGTTGCTCTCACGTGTCTGCACGTGAGTGCAACGCTGTCACCTTTGTGACCGTTGGATCTGTCTAGAGAATATGGAAGATGAAACGTTTCCCATCACATCCTATAAATCCCAGTGTCCCTTCAGAAGCGCCTCCACTTTGCTCATCTTCTTTCTTGCTTACTTTTTCTTTTGAGAATTTAATTCTCTCTTCCAGAGCTTAGCTCTCTGATTCAGAAAATTTTCCAGAGTTTAACTCTGTCAATAAGACTTCCCTTTTTTCAGGTGAGGATCTTGAACGACTGAAGAACTTTCACAGAAATCTTCATTGGATTTTAAATCTATACCAAGGGTTTTCCCCTTTAACAAGAACCCATTTTTTTAAAGTTCTTTAAAAAGAAAACCACTCATTCTTTAATCAACAGACCCTTTAGGGTTTCTCTGATCTTCGGGGATTGACGACGATGCTTATCTTGTCGCTGGAATTTAATTCTATTTCAAAGAACTTTGGCTATGAAAAAAAAATTCTGGGAATTTAATTCCCTTGTTCAAAAAGGAATTTAATTCCTCTGAAGAACTTAGTTCTTCCCAGAGAACTTCTTGGGGTTTTCTTACCCTAAGTTGTTTCTTTGCAACAAAAGAAGGGATTTGCAGTAGGGTTTTTCTGGGAATTTAATTCCCTTGTTTTGCTTGATTTTTGCAGAGTCCAAGATGGATTTGTTTTTGGGGAATGTGTAAGGTCATTTGAAATCCATTGTTTATTTATTGAGAATCTTTCTTTTGTTCTCATATTAATTGCTTTGCCTCATCATTAGTAAGCCGCCATCTTGATTTTGTGGGACCCATGTGTTTTGTAACCAATGGTCCCATGAAATGAGTCCTATGTTGCTTTCTTCCATTGTATTTTTATATATGCCTTTATAAACATATATATATACACGTGTTGACTTCGTTTAACAGTTTCTCCTTCTTTTATTTCAGGTACAATGATTTCTGTTCCATACTTCCCTTTCACTCGCTCGGAGGCTGCTTTTCCTCAGTCACCGTCTGACGAGGAAGTGATGGCGATGATCGGGGCTCATGACCCGAGTCGCACCAACTTGCTATTATGGGGGACCTGGTATGGTCACATCATCCGCGGTCGCCGCAGTTTTCTTTGCGAGATACCAACGGAGCCTACCCGTCTGTTTCTGCCAATGGATCCTCCACGGACTGCCTTTGCTGTGGAGATGCCGAATTGGACCCTTATGAGACGGCTTGAGCCTTCAACAACTGGTATTCCGAACCATCCGGTGCCGGCTATAGATATTTTGAGGCGCCGCATTTGCCAGGGCGAAGCCCAGCCATGGGGACAGATTTACAAGATAGGGCTTACCCCTCGATATCCCACGGGCTACCTTCTCTGGGCTCGTTACATCTTATCCGCCCATCGCGCGCGACTGCAGAGGGCTGGACTTTATCAGACGATATATGCATCCCTTTTCCACTACCAATCTCCCCATCTCTGGTGGGTTAAGGCTTTCTTGAACCAATGGAATCTTCCCACCAACACCTTCCTTCTAGGGGACCGCGAAGTTTCAATTTCTCTGGACGAATTTCGCGAGATCTCAGGGCTGCCGGTCAGGGGGACACTTTATGAAGAATTGTTGCCTCTCGATGAGTATGTCTTCGAAACCGATCCTGCAATGCTTGACGGCCTGTCTACCGAGAACGCCGTCCGCCACAAGCCCCCGAGTTTGATCAAGACCCTGAGTATTTATCGCTTGTTTCCTTCGCGAGGATGTCCTATCAAAGACGGCTCCGAAGTTCGCAAACATTAACGACCCCTTTGGGTTTGGTTTAAACAGGCGGCCGACTAAAGAAGAGGACTTGCCGCAGTATTACATTCCCATCATGTCGGCGGTATCTTTCGAGTCGATTGGAGCTCTTGGTATGGATGAGGAGACTTTCTTCGTGGGCTTCATCAGCGTTTGGCTCAGCTGGTTCGTCATTCCCATGTATCGCCGTTTCATGAGAGCCTCAGTTATTTACCCTGCTCATCGCATTGCTGAGGGAACACGGCTAGCTGTGGGCATTCCAGCGCTAGCGCATCTATATCATGGGTTAGGCGCCGCGGCTAATACCTCAACTCCGGGTGTTGATGTGGTAAATTTCTCTCTTCATTACTTCACATCTTGGATTGAGATGCACGTATTGGGGGACCTTTGCTGCGCACCAAATACCCAAATTTTATGACGCCTGCACTTTTCCGAGACTTATGCGGCTGGTGGACGCTTCTGCTCCTGACCCGACTCAGTCCGGGGCTATTCGTGTGTTGATCGCTCCTTATGCTAATACGGGCAGAATGGTATTCATCGATCGAGCCCTATCTGCTTCCTCAAGACCGGTTCAACAGCTCCATGACTTGTCAAAAGAGGGGTACCTTCTCTGAAGCCCAGGGAAGCCATGCACCTGTACGCGATCAGACCAGATTATCTGGTATTTCATCATAACAGTGCGGCCCTCTTTATGCGGTACAACCCACACCGCTTTGCCTGGCAGCTTGGATATGATCAGGGCATCCCCTTCGAGGCATTTACAGTGGTGCCTAGCCCATCGCCTGAAGCTGCTCATGACGCCGCTCATCACTTTATCTGGCTGAACACTGGTTCTTGCTTCATGATCCCTGAAGCTGATCATATTCCTCGATGTGTGGGGTCTTTCACGGGCTGGTACCTCCACTGGGTCAGTCCAATTATTGCTGAGGAGAAGAGGGTGCTTCTTGGATACAACGCTCCCATTCCGATTCGAGCCACGGGAGTTCCGTCGCAAACGCGTGCAACAGTTCGTCCTCCCTTGAGGGATACCAGTGTCGTAATTATTCCGGGGGCGGAGGAAGTGGACTTAACTCCCACAGCTGGGATGCCACTGCGTACTCAGGCTCAATCAAGGGCTAATAGGGCGCCGGTAGCAGTATCATCCTCCGCGGTGTCGACAATGGCCGTGTCGTCCTTGGTAGCACCGCCAAGCGAGGACATTGAAGGTGAAGTGGGTCAGCGCCGTACCAGAGCTCCACGGGGGAGGAAACGATCGTCTCCGGGGGTTGGTTCTGGGTCCAAGAGGCGGAGGAAGACGGCTACCAATCTGCTCGACTCTTTAATAGAGTCTGAGCCTATTCTTCAGGATGAACCGTTGGTTATGCATGAATCGGATGGTGGCCTACTTTTCCCAAGTTCATCTGCCGAGGAAGCCGCACAATTGGCTGAGGCCATAAGACGTTCGCAAGATGAATCTGAGAACGTAAGAATTTCGAAGAGGCCTTACCCTGCCGTCATCTTTTACGAAGATTCTCCATGGATACGGCGGCGATTTATAGGCCCTTTGGAAGAATGGGGCGAAAGGGCCCTTAAACAGGCTGTTTCGGCCGATACTGAGGACGCGCTTTCACTTTGGACCGGTGGCCACGAGTCTACCCTCGGACCTCGGCGAGCACATCTCCTCAAGAAGGAGCGTCGGCTTAAACAAGCCATATTAGAAGCTCCCTTGCGCATCGGTATGTTCATGTATCTCTTTGTAATATTTTGTATTGCTTGCATACATATATATGTTCCTTATCCTCATACAAACTTTGGAGGGACTTCGGCGGCGGCGGAGGTTTTGAGTCATACTTTGACCGTAGATTCTGCTGATATCCCCAATGAAACACTGATCAGTGTGGAGAGGGTCGATGCAACCGTCGCTCTTGTGATGGAGTCTTCCTCGGTGGTTCCCGCTCCCGAAGCGCTTGCTCCCTCGGGGAAGGCATCTTTGTCGGCCGCCGCTCCAATGGATATTCCTGAGGGCGCCCCGGAGACTAGGGTATAGGTAGTCGAGGCAACCGTCCTTCCGCTGGAGCCTGCAGTGGCAGCCGCTGCTCCTCGTTCGGAAGTCGCTACATTGGTCCACGTCGCCGATGATATGCCTGAGGTCACGGAAGAGGCCGCTGAAGCCGCTATCCCTCCAGTTCAGAATGGGAAGAGCGTCGAAGGTAGCCTTCTATATCTTACATTAATAATCTCTCTATTATCTGAACCCTTCTGTCTTTTCAGAATTACGCGGATTGGCAACATTTATTGTTGATCTGTCTCCCAGGCAGTCCTTCCAGTGCCTGTTGGAGATGGCTGCTCCGCAAGCGATCTCTCCTCAGCGCATTGTCCTCTCTTCCGGGCAAGGTTAGTGTTGTTTACCCTCTTTTCACAGCATTATTACTATTTCATAAAATGACATTGGTGTCTTTTACAGTTCTGGAGGCCGACGACGAGGTTGAGATTCTTGAAGGGCCTGGGGAGCTTTCAGATCCCTCCTGCATGACTGTGGGTAAGTAAAGTCCCAACGTTGTTCCATTTGTTCTTTTGCTTACACGTTCAGCTGACTGTTTACAAATCTGAACAGCTCTGCCGATTCTTACCGCGCTGGAGTCACGCATCGCCATGCCACCCGGCCCCTATGCCCTGCGAGCCTCGGAACAGATGGCCAAGTTAAGCCTCGACTCCCTGTCATCCCTAATTGAGGAACTTCGCGCTGGCAGTCTAATCACGGCGGAAGCGTTTGCTGCTGAAGCTAATGGCTCTCTTCCCTTTCTTGCCACCTATCATAGTGAAACAATGATGTAAGTCTGGGTTGAGTTTTGTCGGCAGGTGGAGGCTTGCTTGCATGTGCTTGAATGTACACGCCTTTCTTCGGAGGTTGTGGCTGCAAAGGTGAGCTTACGGTGTCTAATTGAGCAGTGTGCGGCGAATATGATATCATGTGAGAAGAGGCTCGGCCGCAAGTTTTCAGAGAGGGAGCTGGCTTCTAAAGCGTTGAGGGAGCTTCAAGCCAACCTTACGACTAAGGCCTCTAAAGCATACGAACTTTGGCGAGTGCTCCAAGAAGCCATCAAGGAGGCGGTAGCCATTGATAAGACCGCCGTATTCACTCGTGAAATGGTTGAGGCCCATAAGGCTACTGAAAAAGAGCTTGAAGGCCGGCTTGCCTCATACCAGGCCCAACAGGCTCAGGCGGAGACCCATCTTTTGACGATACTGAATCATGAAGGCGAGGCTCCGCGAAAAAGGGATGAACTGGTAAATCTGCTAAATCGCTCGCCGACTTGAAGAATTGTATATATATTTTTTCATTCTTCTTTTGTATATACTCCTGCATGAGAGTATTTTTTTTGTTCTTTCACGAATTGTACTTTGTATTCATTTTGATTCATGAATAAAAGACATATTTTTCTTCACGATGGTGTGTCCCTTTTATTAAATATATTCTGTGGATAGTCTATCTCGATTTCTTTGCAGGACAACGATGGCTTAGGATTCAGGGTTAAGATCTGCCTCCTAAGACTTTTCAACTTTATGAGCCGTGAGGGTCTCATAAAGAATTTTTTCCCTACCAGTCGAGAGGATCCCGTAGGTGTAATTTCTCCTTAAGAATCGTGAAGATTCCTATGTGTGTTTTCTCTTGCAAGTCGTAAGGATATCACAAGAGAATTTTCTCCCTTACGAGTCGTGAGGACCCGCAAGTGATGGGTGAGGTTACCCTTATCCGCATTTCACGGAATCAGGAGTTTGCTCTTGATGCTTCCCACGGGGTCATTGTCGTATTCTGCGAGGACCAGGCTCCACTCTGGATGCTTCACACGGGGTCATTGCCGTGCTCTGTGAGGACCAGGATCCGCTCTGGACATTTCCCACAGGGTCAGGATTGACATAAGCCGTGTTCCACATGACCAGGAATTTGCTCTGGATGCTTCCCACAGAGTCATTGCCGTGTTCTGCGAGGACCAGGCTCCGCTCTGGATGCTTCACACGGGGTCATTGCCGTGCTCTGCGAGGACCAGGATCCGCTCTGGATGTTTCCTACGGGGTCAGGATTGACATAAGCCGCGTTCCACGTGACCAGGAATTTGCTCTGGATGCTTCCCACGGGGTCATTGCCATGTTCTGCGAGACCAGGCTCCGCTCTGGATGCTTCACACGGGGTCATTGCCGTGCTCTGCGAGGACCAGGATCCGCTTTGGACGTTTCCCACGGGGTCAGGATTGACATAAGATGCGTTCCACGTAAACAAGAATTTGCTCTGGATGCTTCCCACGGGGTCATTGCCGTGTTCTGGGAGGACCAGGCTCCGCTCTGGATGCTTCACATGGGGTTATTGCCGTTCTCTGCGAGGACCAGGATCCGCTCTAGACGTTTCCCACGGGGTCAGGATTGACATAAGCCGCATTCCACGTAACCAGGAATTTGCTCTGGATGCTTCCCACGGGGTCATTGCCGTATTCTGCGAGGACCAGGCTCCGCTCTGGATGCTTCACACGGGGTCATTGCCGTGCTCTGCGAGGACCTGGATCCGCTCTGGACGTTTCCCACGGGGTCAGGATTGACATAAGCCGCGTTCCACGTAACCAGGAATTTGCTCTGGATGCTTCCCACTGGGTCATTGCCGTGTTCTGCGAGGACCAGGCTCCGCTCTGGATGCTTCACACGGGGTCATTACCGTACTCTGCGAGGACCAGGATCTGCTCTGGACGTTTCCCACGGGGTCAGGATTGACATAAGCCGCGTTCCACGTCACCAGGAATTTGCTCTGGATGCTTCTCACAGGGACATTGCCGTGTTCTACGAGGACCAGGCTCCGCTCTGGATGCTTCACACGGGGTCATTGCCGTGCTCTGCGAGGACCAGGATCCGCTCTGGACGTTTCCCACGGGGTCAGGATTGACATAAGCCGCGTTCCACGTAACCAGGAATTTGCTTTGGATGCTTCCCACGGGGTCATTTCCGTGTTCTGCGAGGACCAGGCTCCGCTCTGGATGCTTCACACGGGGTCATTGCCGTGCTCTGCGAGGACTTGGATCCGCTCTAGACGTTTCCCACGGGGTCAGGATTGACATAATCCGCGTTCCACGTAACCAGGAATTTTCTCTGGATGCTTCCCACGGGGTCATTGCCGTGTTCTACAAGGACCAGGCTCTGCTCTGGATGCTTCACACGGGATCATTTCCGTGCTCTGCGAGGACCAGGATCCGCTCTGGACGTTTCCCACGGGGTCAGGATTGACATAAGCCGCGTTCCACGTAACCAGGAATTTGCTCTGGATGCTTCCCACGGGGTCATTGCCGTGTTCTGCGAGGACTGGGATCCACTCTGGACGTTTCCCACGGGGTCAGGATTGACATAAGCCGCGCTCCACGTAACCAGGAAGGGTTGACTTTATCCGCATTTCACAGAGTCGGGGGTTGACTCTCGGTCATCTGTGCACCGCCGAGTCATGGAACTGGGAGTTTCCGCGGTTCCGCTTTGTTTGACATTGTGTCTGTCGTAATGAGACGGATGTTGAGATGATCTCCAGGCTATCTGCGAACCGTTGAGATTTGGCTTCTTCTTATGATGAAACCTGGGGAGAAAAGGTGTGATTCCTTCTTTGTTTGCGCCCCTGGATTGTATACAGGGATTGACATGATATCACCTGTAGGGCATAAATTTCATTCATTTTTTTATTTCATTCTGCGATGCTCTATCATTTCAGCATTTATATCGCGAAGGTCGCGATTGCCTAATCATTTCGGCTATTTTTCGCGGTGCCCAATCATTTCGGCTATTTGTTTTATTTTTACTCGCTACTTTTTATTGCGAGTTGCCCAATCATTTCGGCTATTTTGCATGCATATATTTTTACTTTCTTCTTTTTATTTGCATGTTGCCCCATCATTTCGGCTATTTCGTATGCATGTGTGGCTTGCCAGCTTTTTGCTGCAAGCTTGGAATTAGACACCGATTTCGGCATCAGCACCGCTACAACTGGGATATTGCCAGGAGCGAATCATCATTTGCCTTCGTCGATGTCGAACAAAGAGGCTTAGTAGACAGGGTTAGGATTCTGTCGACTAAGGCTTTTGACTTCATGAGCCGTAAGGGTCTCATAAAGGTATTTCTCCCTATGAGTCGTGAGGATCTCTTAGGTGCGTTTTCTCCTTAGGAATCGTGAGGATTCCTAAGTGTGTGGTCTCTTATAAGTCGTAATGATCTTACAAGAGTGATTTTTCCTTATAAGTCGAGAGGACTTACAAGGGTTGTTTACTGTGCAAACATATCCCTCGTCACGGATGGGACTTTGTTAGGGAAATGTTCATTTGCGCCCGTGGATTGTATACAAGGGTCAGCGTTGAGCTGCTTGTAGGGCAATATTGGAGGTTGTGGTGGCTGCTTAAGAACAGGTTCAGATCCCTGTAGCTTAAGACTTTTGAATCTTATGAGCCGTGAGGGTCTCATAAGAGGGTTCTCCTTACGAGTCGTAAGGATCTCGCAAGTGTAATTTCTCCTTAGGAATCGTGGGGATCCCTAAGTGTGTTGCTCCCTTGTGAGTCGTAAGGATCTCATGCAGGTGGTTTCTCCTTACAGGGTCGAGAGGATATTGCAAGTGTCTTTTAACGAGATTGCGCCCTTTCGGGTTTTCACAAAACTCGCCGGTAGCCCTGCTGTTTTTACTCACGGAGCCCTTTCGGGTTTTCATCCGTGCCCTTTTCGCTTATGGACATACCGTTTTTTCTTTTTCTTTCTTCTTCCCCCTTTTTTTTATTCTTTTCTCTTTTTTTTGTGTCAGCCTTGAGATGCTGCAGTCTACAGTAGTTTATCGACGTCTCGGTCAACAGCTAGTTTTAGGACATAGTGGTCCATCGTTAGTTTAAGGACGTTTCGGTCCGTTGTTAGTTTAAGGACATTTCGGTCCGTTGTTAGTTACTACTTATAGAGTTTGGGCTTAGGAAGATAGCGAGCGGACATAGGCGTCGTCATCTATCATTGACCTAGGCCGTGACTCGTCAAGCGTAGTATTTCTCCAGGAAGCGACCGTTTATTGGCCTGAAAGGTCTTTCACCATGCATGTCCATGAGTAGATAGGCTCCACCCTGGTAGACTTTGTCTATGATATACGGGCCTTCATAGTTCAGCTCAAATTTCCCTCGTTTGGTACGATTGGGGACCATAGGTCTTTTGACCACTAGCATGAGTTCGTCTTGGCGGAATGTCCTCGGCCTAGTCAATCTTTTATATGAGCGCGTCATCTCTGCTTTATAAACCTCCAGATTTTGTTGCGCTATGAGCCGGGTTTCATCAAGGGCATCGGGCTTCTCAAGCCAAAGGTGAGCATTCTCTTCATCCGTTAGCTCGTAATGAACTGCCACTCATAGAGAGGGTAGCTCTATCTCGAGGGGGAGTACCGCCTCTGTACCGAATACCAATGCGTATGGCGTTGTGTTCGTGGCCGTTTTGAACGCAGTTTGATACGCCCAGAGAGCTTCATGCAGTCTCTCATGCCAGTCCTTTTTATTTCGAGACACCGTCTTTTTCACGATCTTCATCAAGGTCTTGTTGAAAGCCTCAGCTAGACCGTTACCTCGGGGATTATAGACCGAAGAGTATCTCCAGTCTATGTTATGCTGTTGTGCGAAGCGGCTGATCTTGTGGATTCTATAGGATGGCCCGTTATCGGAGATGATCCATCGCGGAGTTCCAAACCGATAAATGACGTGCGTCTTGAAGAAATGGAGGATATTCTCCGTCTTCACTTCCCTCAGCGGTACTGCTTCTGCCCACTTGGAGAAGTAATCAGTTGTCGCCAAAATGAATCGATGTCCTCTGGACGATGCTGGTTCGATGGGGCCGATTATGTCAGTCCCCCACATTTCAAACGGCCAGCTAGCCACTGTCGGATGTAGTGGATTCGGATGTTGATGGATAAAGTCCCCGTGAATCTGGCACGAGTGACATTACTTCGCATATTCGAGGCAATCCTGGATCATCGTGGGCCAATAGTAGCCCATCCTTTTGATCTTCAGCTTCATCTTTGGCCCGGCTTGGTGAGAACCGCAGAGTCCATCGTGAGTTTCTTGGATGACTCTTTTTGCTTCTTCGGGTCCCAGGCATCTTAACCACAGAGAATCAAATGACCTCTTATACATAACATCATTGACGAAGGCAAAAGATAGGGCTCGTTTCATGAACTGATGTTTTGAGGGCGCATCTTCAGGTGTTCGACGGGATTTGAAGTAGTCTATAAAGACATTTCTCCAATCGGTAGCCTTTTCCTGGTCTTTTATTTATAGGGTCGCTTGCTCGGTCGCTCCCTTTTCTTCGGACGACTCTGGGGATACTTTTGCCGGAGCAAGAACCCGACGGCTTTGCACAACGATCCTCACATCATCAAGGTTTCATCAGCCTGTTCTTTAGCGAGCTTGGCTAATGCATCCGCTTTGCTATTTTCCGCACGCGGTATGCTTTCCAAGGTGTAGGAAGGTATTTGGGTCAGCAGTTGTTGTACCCTCTCGCCGTACTTCACCAGTTCTGGTTTGCACGTTTGATAGTCGCCGTTTACTTGACTAACGACCAGTTGGGAGTCTCTGTATATGAGGAGGTTTTCAATCCCCATGGCGATGGCGATCTCGAGACCTGCTATCAAAGCTTCATACTCGGCTTCATTGTTTGTCCTCGGCTCTGTTAAGGAGAAGGCAAAGCGCATTATCCCTCCTTGTGGAGTTACGAAGATGAGGCCTACCCCCGATTTGATTATAGGGGTGCTTTGTTTGAGCTTCTTCATGGAGGATGCTCCATCTAAGTAAAGTTACTACCGGGTATCACCTCCATCGATCGTGTCAAACACATGTTCGTCTGACAGTTCGCAATTCAAAGGAGAATCGGCAGGTATCGGATGCTCCGCGAGGAAGTCGGCGATGGCCTGACCTTTCACTGCCTTGAGAGGCCGATAAGTTATCGAGAACTCCATCAAGAGCAAGGCCCACTTAGCGAGTCGTCCTATTAATATGGCTTTTGACATCAAATATTTGAGGGGATCCACCTTTGATATGAGATGGACTTCATGTGCCAACGCATAGTGCCTGAGCTTCGTTATCGCGAAGATCAATGCCAGGCAGTGCTTTTCGATGGGAGAATAATTGCTTTCTTCCCCCAGTAGAACTCGACTCAAATAGTAGAGGGCTCTCTCCTTCCCTTGGTCATTCTCTTGTGCCCATAGCGCGCCTAAAGAACCTTCGAGGGATGTTGTATAAAGAATGAGAGGCTTTCCCTTGACCGGAGCGGCCAGTACTGGCGGATTCTGCAGGTACTGCTTGATTTCGTCCAGCGCGCTTTGGCATTTGCAATCCCAGACGAAAGGGGTTCCCTTCTTCATCAGGTGGCTGTAAGGACGGCACTTTCCTGAGAGATTGGCTATAAATCGCCGGATATACTCGAGCTTCCCTTGAAGAGACCGCAATTGCTTAAGAGTCCTTAACGGGGGCATTTCCATGATCGCCTTGATCTTTGACGGATCTATCTCGATGCCCCGGTGTCGGACGATGAATCCTAGGAATTTGCCCGAGGAAACTCCGAACGCGCATTTGAGAGGGTTCATCTTCAAGTTGTATTGCCGAAGGCGTTGAAACACGATTCTCAGATGCTCTAAATGTTCCTCGTATGATTTGCTTTTCACCACGAGGTCTTCGATATAGCATTCGACGATCTCATGTATGAGGTCATCGAAGATCTTCGTCATGGCCCTCTGCTAGGTGGCACTGGCGTTCTTTATACCGAAAGGCATCACCTTGTAGCAGAATATGCCCAAAGGGGTCCGGAAAGCGGTATGTTTCTGGTCCTCGGGATGCATCTTTATCTGATTGTATCCTGATGATCCGTCCATGAAGGAGAAGACTTCGTGAGTGGATGTGTTATCTATCATCAGCTCAGTGACTGGTACTGGAAAGTCGTCCTTTGGGCAAGCTTTGCCGAGATCCCGAAAGTCCACGCATATGCGCACCGTCCCATTTTTCTTCCTCACTGGAATGATGTTAGCGATCCAGTCAGGATACTGAACCTCTTGGATGAAGCCAGAGTCGATTAGCTTTTTGAATTCGGCGTTGATGCTCATCTCAAGCTCGAGCCGCATTCTCCTTGGTGCTTATTTGATCGGTTTGACGTCTGGAGATATTGCCAATTTGTGCACAGCAATCTCTGGATCTAATCTTGGCATCTCGGAATAGTTCCATGCGAAGCAATATTTATGCTGCATGAGCACATCTTTTAGCATAACCACCATTTCTTCAGACAACGGCTCACTGACGAATGTCGGTCGCGGGTCACTTGCCGTCCCCAAATCAATTTTCTTGAGGTTATCTGCAGTAGTATGTATTCCATCTTCCAGCTCTTTTGGCACCGGTGGAAACTCTGAGATCACCTCGTCATCATTGTTTTCGAAGCACCAGGGGAGGTCATCCATATTCTCGGGCTCTCCTTTTGATTGCGTTATCATATGACAGGTACGAGCTCGCTTCCAAGACCGATGTTGATCTGGTTCTACTCTCGCTGTATGCGTGGCTTTCGGTTCATGCTTCTGTGGTGGGCTTACCTTCCAGCTGTTGGATAGAGCGAACCTGCCTTGTTGATATTGGTCTTCGACCCAATTCTTGAAGGTGAAGCAGTCTTCGAGAGGATGTCCTATTGCTTGGTGATATGAGCAATAGTATGGGTGGGAGATCTCGTTCGCTTGCTCGAGGTGCTTGGACTCTGGCAGTGTCATCATTTGATGCTTTATGGCAAGATCAAGTATCTTCCGCGTTTTGTTCTGGGGAAAAGAGTATGCTCGACCCATCTTCTTTATAAGAGACGAATCCGGATTGCTCGATTCCCGATCGCATGGCTTCTTGGACCCGCTTTGTTGCTGTCGAACGCTTTTCCTGTTCTTTGGTTTATTTTTGCCTCTGCGTCGGGCCTTTTGTATGACGGGTTGATAATGAAGAGCATTGTCATTCTCCGCGGTCTGTTGAAGGAGGCACTGCGTCCTTGCTTTTTCGTAGATGACCATCTCACGGTTATGGTCATCCCAGACCCTTCGACTCGCATCCCTTACTAGCTTGTCCATCCATTCTTCAAACGACGGACTCGGCATTTTGATGACAAGACCTTGTTTTGGTTCAGGGTCGGCGTTTTCTAACATGGCGTCTTCTTCTTTATCGAAGTCATGTATGACGTAGCTACCATGGACTCGCTCTCATTTTTTGGATTGAACATATCCAAGCCCGATCGTCTCCATCCTCCCGTTGGGCAATTTGCGTTGAGTCCCGGGGACATCCCAAATCCTGTTGTAGAATCGAGCTTGTCGAGTAGTCTGTCTGAATGGTACCCCTTGACGCTTCAATAACCTTTTCAAGCCTTCCGTGTAAGATCCAGGCAAACGGATGGGTTGGAGCGTGTCGAGTGTAGAATCGGCGCCATGCCAAATTTCTTTTTCCACCTTGGTTTCCCCAGATCGGTAGAATAGGATCGCCTTTTCACCTTTTCGCCTGGGAGGGACGTAGAATGTCTGCAGTTCTTGCACACTATAAGTTTTAAGTGTATCGAGCTCTTTGTAATGCGCTTATGGAACTATGGTGATTTGCAAACTCTGATTATTGCCAGCGAAGGCTTGTATTGATGGCCGAGCGGAAAATATAGCGTTAACCTCGTCTTCCGAGTCGCTGCCAAAAATCAACATAGGGGCGGACGGTCCCGGATTGTTGCGTTGTGGCGGCCCTGAATAAACTATCTCTTCTTTCTTCTCGGTATCACTCCCGAAGACTGGAATAGTGGTGATAGCTTTGTTCTTCGGTTTGTGACATCTTTCTGTGTCCTCAAAATCTGGTAAGAAGTATTTTGCATCTTCGTACTTTCGGACTTCGTTCATAGAGAATGGGTTCAACTCCCCCATCACAGTGTACTCGAGACTATCCTTGAAATACTTCATACACTGATATTGTGTAGAAGGGATAATGTTGTACTCGTGTAACCAAGGCCTGCCGAGCAAAGCATTGTAGCATGTCTTGGCGTCAATGACGTGAAATTTAATATCCGTGACAAGTAGCCCGAAGCGCAGCGTCAGTATCACAGACCCGAGAGTTCGTGATGACTGGGAGTCGAAACCGGAGATGGTGATTTTATCACGAGCGAGGTGCTGAACGCTCATGCAGATTTCCTTCAACACTCACACGTTGAGGAGATTAACAGAAGACCTATTGTCAATCAGGATTTTACCTGTCTTAATATCGTGATAGTATCCGGAGACATAAAGGGGATGGTTGTGCTCGCACGTCCCAAGGAGGAGATCTTCATCGCCGAAGGTGATATCGGCTGTGTGCACTTCTTCCAGCTCGTCCTTCATCTTTTCTTCTGCGAGAAAAGCTTGGAATAGCTCAGGCTCCAGCAACGCTTTGATCAAAGAATCTCTTGCTTCTTTCGATAACAAGAGGGCATCGAGAATGCTTAACTGCGAGGGTAGCTTCCTCAAATGTGCCAGAACGTTGTAGTCCACCTTACCTTTCTTTGGCGGGTCTTTGGAAGTCAGCTCTTTGATGACTTGGTCATCTAGGGCGATATCCTCAGAGAATTTTTCTTTTCCCTTATCTTTTCTATTCGTGGGTCCGAGATTCTTTTCGGGCAGCGTACGATTGCGCAGCTGAATATTTTCACAGGTCTTCGGTTCTTCCTCTTTTCCCGAGGTGGATTCTTTGAAGAGAGGGCCAAGAGTCATTTCTTTGTCGGAGTCGCTCCCGAAGGTGAGAACTTGTGATCCTCCGGCGTTAATCATGCGACAGTTTCCGGTAGTTCTTTTGAGCTCCTCGGTCGTACTTCTTCGCTCCCGACGAGTTTTGCGTTTCATCCGCTTAAAATGTTGCCGGTGAGCAACATATCCCTGCCACCATCTTTTAAAAGCGTTGCACTCTTCGATGAGGTGCGCAATCTTTCGATGATATAAGCAGTAGCTATGATGTATTTCTGCTTCACTAGTAGTGTTTCCTTGCGAGGGTGGCAGCTTCATTCCCATTGATATGGCTTTGGCGAACCTCTTCCTCGTCTTGAACCTGCTTTTATTCGCGACGGATGTACTTTGATTTGGCTGGAGCGTTTCAACCCTTTTGTCCAGTCGCCGGCGCTTGACTTTTTCAAATATGGTCATCTCACGCTCTCGAGCAGCTTTGCTTTTAAGAAGCGCTTCATTCAGGAACGCATCAATCATTTCATCTGATGGCCCTAGAACTTCCAGTTCAGGATCTGCCCCCAGTTTCCCTTTGTAAGGAACTTCTTCATCGTTTATCGATGAGTGAGAGATCACATGGCAACTTGCTACGTAATCCTCAGACTCATCCGACGAATCTTCTCCATCATCTCCGTCTTCAAGGACGTGACTAAGAAATTCTTGGAGTGTAATTGGAGTCCGCGCCTTCTAGTTGTACTCTTCCAGCGCGTCAATCTGCTTTTGCAGGTTCGTGTGCTTGTCATTAGGTTTCACGGGCTTTTTGGTCTTCTTTTTCTTCTTCGAAGACTTTGACGGCTGGGTGCGAGTGTTTTGAATATTGCCACCAATTTTTGGAATTGGGCGCGGTTTCAGCATTCCTTTGATAATCTGGGGTTCCAACGGATTCTTCCACCTGATCGCCGGGCATGTCTGGAGATCGTTCAGCATTTTTTTGGTTTTGGCCGAAAGAGCGACCTCCCATGGAGCTTCTTCAACAAAAGAGCACGATGCCCCCGGTGTGTCCGTCTTCTTAGGAGTGTGCGGTTGTGGTGGGATTACTTTCCACTTCTCAGACATCGCAAACTTGCCTTGTTGGTATTGGTCCTCGATCTATCCCATAAAGACGAAGCAATCTTCGATTGGATGGCTTACCGTTTGGTGGTAAGGGCAATAGTTGGGACTATTAGCCTCGCCAGGTTGCAGTGGTCGCTTTGGATTCGGTAGATTGATGAGCCTGTTGCGCATCGCCAGTTCGAATAGTCTTTTCGTTTTGTCCCGTGGGAACGAGTAAGGACGCTTCATTTTCTCATTATAATAGCACCGTCTTTCTTCCAGTTGATCCGTTAGTTTTGGGGCACTAGGCTGTTGTTGGGTATTCGCAACGAAGGTCGCCTTCCCTTTACCCTTTTCGTTCCGCGGCTCCGGCTTTGGAGGAGACGGTCTATGACCCATCTGGTCCATCTGGGCTAGCTTGTCAATTAAAGCTTGGAATGTGTTCGGTTTGAAGAACATCATGAATTGTGAAATAGTTGCATGAGGGTCTAGGGTGCCCACGAACATGCCCACCGCTGGTGCTTCTTCGATGCGCTGTTCGCATTTCGACCACAGATTCCGCCATCGTATTGCATATTGAACCCACGTCTCGCCTGGCTTCACCCTGGCATTGATCAATGTCGTTATTGGGGTGCGTTCACTAGCACTCGCGAATCGCTGGGTGAATAATAACTCCATTTCTGCGAAAGTCTTGACGGAGTCGTTTGGAAGTTCGGAGTACCACTCAAATGCCGTCTTCGACAAGTTGCCGACGAATTGGCGGAGCAAAAGCTTATCATCACCCCCGGTATTGCCGCAAAGAGCCCTGAACTGAGCGACATGTTGATGGGGATTGCCTGTCCCCTTATACACATGGAATTTGGGGATTGTGTATCCTGGCGGGTACTTTATTTGGTCATACCAGCCTGGATATGGTCGCCAAGTTTTAACGACTTGGCCGGCCGCTTCATTCGCCTGGTGAGCTCGTATTTGCTAAGCAATATAGTCATCCAGAGCGGCCTTGGAAATAGTTTCCTCTTTGGCTGCTGAAAGAGTCAGAGGAGGGTTCGATGTCTCCCCTCTGTCGTCTTCAATAATGATCGGAGGGTCTTCAGCTGCAGGATCCGGCTGTAACATCATCCCGACCATGTCTTGGAAGAGAAGCGCCATTCGTTTTATGTTGGCAGCTTGTTCTGCAGCTTCTCTATCCTTCTTTTCGAGGACTCTGCGTAGGAAGTCAACGTCGGTTTTTTGTTCATGACGCTGCTCCGATGATGCCTCCGGGCTTTCTCTTGGCCCGGTGAGTGCGGCCATTTGCGTCAGCATTTCCTGAAGCTTCTGTTGCTGCTCCTGGGCTTTCGTCACGGATCGGATGAGTGGTTGGTGACCTGTAGAAGCGCGGCTTTCCTCTTTTCCAGAAGCCATGTAAACAGTATGTACCATTATGCCCCTAGACTTAGGGCGTTTGGGCTTAGCGTCTTTGCGATCTGCCGTAGTCACAGGGGCTTTCTCTGGCCTCCTTCTCTTTTGAGCAGTTGACGTTGAGAGGGCCGTTGCAGCGGGCACCCAGGTGGTTGTCTTCCTTTGCGGCTTGCCAGGACGGTTCTTTTCCTGCTGGACTTTCAGCTTCTTCTCTCGACGGGGATAGTCTTGATCAATCACCGATTCTTGGACCCGTCGCCAGACTTTGTAAACTTTGGAGGACAGCCGTTGAGGGGGATGATCCGGCTTTATTTCTTTAACATTCTCCACCGGTGGAGGAGATATTTTCAGTACGGCGGTAGGAGAGTTCCTGCACACCTTGTTCAGCAGTTCAAAGATGTTCCCGGTTGGAACAGTAGCATTGACTTCCACCGTTGGGGCTGGTGGAGTTAGCCCAGAGGGGGAGTTGCCTCCAGCTTTCCTTACTTGGCGTCAGTAGCGATGTCGAGCGTGTCGAGCCGTTGGGATTGTTTCAGCTTGAGGGGTGACTTCGTCATGTCCTCTGTTCAGGTAAGGCGCTTCTGGTACCAACCTCTTGAAGACCGATGTCCGTCGAGCAGCAGTGTCTAATCTATCAAAGACAGACTTTTGAGCAGGAACGGGGGCCGGAGTTGGAGCCAGAACAGTCAATCTTGTGAAGACCGACCCTTAGGCAGGAGAAGCCGTCTTGACGACTTCGGGAGCAGGGATGGCTATCCTTTTCGGAATAGCCTTTTCTTGAATTGCAGGGTTCATCATAGACCCACATGAACTTTGGCCCAATCTGGCGAAGACCGAGGCGCTGGAGATGGACGACCCGTTGAGAGGGGCCGCAGTAGCTGTAAGCCGATCAAAGACCGACTTCTTGGGAGATTCTTGTGTTGGTATAGGAGCGCTGAAGCTCGTTGGCGGGAGCATGGTCTCGAAAAACAATCCAGTGGTGGCCTGGGTGACCTGTTCCACCGGCATCATGAACAGGGAGGCCGCTTGGTGGCCGTAAGCTATGCTTCCAGATGAGGCGGAACGTGAGTTGCAGTTGCAGCTGGAACAATTCATGCAAGAATACGCCATTGATCCTTCGCTTTTTGCACCAAGCAAGACGCCAAATCTTAGTACCTCGAACCCAAGGGCAACCATTAGCAAACCGCGATTCGTTCGCGAACACGACACACGAAGTGTGGAGTGGAAAGAGGAAAAGGTCCCACCGGACGTGCCAGAATCTGTTCCCCACCGAAACACGGAGACACGACCGCGCAGGTCCGTCTTGCCTGAATTTCGGGGTAGATGCTAATTGGTGTTATCCGTCCACCTCTCCGAAGATGCCAAGTTGATTTATGGAACCATGTATCGAAGGTTTAAACGGATGCGGCCGATGTAGCAGAATTCGTCAGATTCCCCCTCGTTTGAGGGGTTTTTGATTGTGGGAATGCTTTTCCCTGCAGGCACAAGCCCCTGCAGTTAATTACGCTACCGCATCGCGGTAACAACTTTCTCCTTCTTCAGATGGTCACTTCGTGTCGTGGGTGTTTGTTTTGTGTTTGGTTGCCCATGGATTGTATACGGAGACTAATTTATGTTGTCGCCCGTAGGGCATGGACTAGTCCAAATCCGTATCTTTCTTAGATTTGGGTTTGGGGGTTGGGTTTAAGGATACGTTAGCCTCATTTGAGACCAAGATCAACTTAAACGTTTGTTAGGGATACGTTAGTCTCATTTTTTAGACTAAGATCAACTTAACGGGATCGTTTAGATCTGACAAGAGAGCAATTGGGCTCTATTGTTTAGTTTAGTGACATTGCGGTCGATTAGTTTAAGGACATTACGGTCCATTGTTAGTTTAAAGACATCGCGGTCGAGGTTAAGGAAATCATAGTCCGTGAGTTTAAGGACCCCACAGTCCAATGTTAGTTTAAAGACATCACGGTCGAGGTTAAGGACATCATAGTCCATGAGTTTAAAGACCTCACAATCAAATGTTAGTTTAAAGACATCACGGTCGAGATTAAGGACATCATAGTCCGTGAGTTTAAAGACCTCACAGTCAAGTTTAACGACATCATAGTCCATGAAATGTGTGGTTGTCGGGACCCGTCACCTCTCTGAAGACGTTGAAGGATTACAACGACAAATATCAAAGGAGTGAAGAGATGTACCCTTGAACCAAAGTTGATTGGGGAGATCTATAGTCCAATTTTGGAACTAAGATCAATTAATTAGATTATAAGCACACTGGCTCAGTTAAATCTGAATTGAGGACTTATGGCCGACTTGGGCTAAGTCCAATTAGATTTGAAGTGTTGGCCCTTTATTGAACCATTAGACATTTGGCTGGGTTCAGCCCCTCATCATTTAGCAATACTAAACAAGAGTTTGAGGGCTCTGATATCATTTTTGTCTTTGACTGAGCATTAAACATTATAGCTCTGAGTTTTACTCAATTTTGAGATTTAGTTAAAGGAGAGGTTTTTGCCTCTGGAAACTTAGCCAATTTGGCTAAGATTGACTTTAAGATAGTGTTAAACACTAGAGGACAGCAGTGTTAAACACTGGAAATGAAATGTTCAAATTAGTGTTAAACACTAGAGGACAACAGTGTTAAACACTGGAAATGAAACGCTCAAATTAGTGTTAAACACTAGAGAGGAAGGGGTCACGTGGGGACACGTGAGAGCGCCCAAAGGTGGGGCCAGATTTCCTTTACTTTGTCTTGCAAATAAGTGTTAAACACTTTTGATATTCTGGCCATCACGTGTTGGCACGTGATGGAGATTTGTGCGTTGATTATTAAAGCATTTACTAGGGGTCACGTGGTAACACGTGAAAGTGCCCAAAGCCAACATTGCCTTTACTTTTATTCTCTTTGTTTTGGAGGTCACGTGGGAGCACGTGAGGCATTGCCTCTGGGCTGATTCCTTCTTATTTAGGAGGATCCTTTCAGGGGTCACGTGGGGACACGTGACCTTAGTTCTTTTACATGCATGGAGATCTTTCAAGTCTCTTTATTATTTTTTTTAAAGAATTAAATTATTTTTAGGGTTAAACCCTAATTTAATTTTTAAAGGAATTAAATTCTTATGCATGTGGAAGAATTGAATTCTTATGTAGGGTGAAACCCTAATTTCATTTAGGAGGAATTAAATTCCTGTGAATTTGGGAGAATTAAATTCTCTTACAGGGTTAAACCCTAGTTTTGTCTGTCTTGGAGGAATTGAATTCCTATAACTTTGGGAGAATTAAATTCTCATATAGGGTTAAACCCTAGTTTTATCTTGAAGGAATTAAATTCCTGTGAGTTTGGGAGAATTAAATTCTCATATAGGGTTAAACCCTAGTTTTATCTTGGAGGAATTAAATTCCTGTGAATTTGGGAGAATTAAATTCTCTGAACTCAATTCTCCCTCTAAGTTTTGGATATGCATGGAAGAATCTCCCCGATGAGAATTAAATTCTCAACCTGTGGGGAGATTTGCTTCTGCAGATCTTCAATCAGAGGAGAACTAAGTTCTTTTGCAGAAGAGTTAAACTCTTAGATTGAGAATTAAATTCTTTTTTTTGCTTTATGACGTTTTGATCCCTTTCCCCTTTCTCACCTAGGGTTTCTTTCTTGAGATTTAAATTCTCCTTTCTTTTCTTTCTGCTATTTGCCTTTAGAAAATTTCAAAATCCCAAAATTCTATCTCCTTTCTTCTCCTCTTGGCTCCTATTTATATGAGAAGGAAAAGAATCAATTTGTTTAGTAAATCTTTCATTGAAAGATTTTGTTTGTTTTTCGTAACTAATATGATCTTTTAGATCACTCAGTGAATTTTATTCACCATTGGATTTTTACTCCAAAAGATATTCTGTTTGTTATTTTTGGTGAAATTTAAGGAAATCTTTCCTTGTCTAAAATCTTTTCCATAAATTGGTGAATTTTAATCACCCTTGGATTTTTAATCCAACGGTCCCCCATAATCCTTTTTTGTTTGGAAAGATTTAGAGAAATACTTTCTCAGTTAGGATCTTTGATTTCTCTTAATTAGAATTTAATTCTATCAATTTATAAGGCTTTCAAAACCCATCACGTGTTGGCACGTGACCCCTCCTTATTCAGAATTTTAATTTTGTATTTTAACTGGGCTGAAGGACCATCATGTGTCAGTACGTGACTCTTGGTTACGTGTGAGCACGTGATGCCCCATTGGGGTCTTTGTTTAGCCATTTGTTTACCCTTATGTTTGATTAGAATTTAATCTATAAAGAGATCACGTGTCAGCACGTGACCCTTGGTCACGTGTGAACACGTGATACCTCATTGAGGTGTTTTCCTGATTTTTATCAGGGAACATATGCAATGCAGAATGTACACATGATGCAGCAAAATAAATGGAGTGCTCACCCCCAAACTTGAGTTTTACAATGTCCTCATCGTTGCTCCCGTCTCTGGTAGCTAGACTTAGACATCGGTGTTAGACTTTTATTTACAGAAAAAGAAAAAACCTATGACTAATTACAACATATACTAGTGAAACGATTGGTTTAGTCCAGAAATTAATACCAGCCATTCAAAAATTTTGTCAATATAGTGCCATGGCTGGCAAAAGAATAGATATAATAAAAAGGAAAAGAGAATATACAAAGAATGGTTAGATGTTAGTAAAGGATATGGGTGTGTGAAGGTAGGGATCAGAAGACACTGAAGGTGAAGACGAAGTTTTGAAGAGGAAAAAGAATTATTGTTCGAATGAATTGAATTTTCAAGAAGTTTATGTGGAGTTTCAAAGTCAGGTTCGTTTAAAAACTAGAGTTTATCCGAAAAAAGTTCAGAAAAAGAAAGGTTCAAAGGATGATCCCAAAATGATCCCGACTCAAACTCACCAAGAATATCAAGTTCATCCACAAAAATTTTCTCAAAACTCGATATGAAATAATATTCTTCAAGACTGCCTTCTTCCCTATGATTTTCCACAATCTTACTCTCATCATTTACAAACTCTCCCAAAAAGATTTCTCTCTCATCACATTCACAAATGGGTAGGTTCATATCATCTAAAAAGGTAGGTTCCCACCCTAATGTTTCTTCCAAAACAATATCACTAGGTGATACAAAAATTGTGGGTTCCTGATCATTGATCTCTTCTGACAATCTTTCCAAACCATACCCGCCAAATTCACAAGGTTCCTCCTCTAAAATTGGAATGCAAAAATCATGCGGAGGCTTTTCTTGTGCGTCCATACAACATTTAGTCAATTCAGTTGCATCGTCATCTATGAAATCATCAAAATTTGGTTGGTCGTTTATCTCACTTAGGTGACTTCCTAGATGACAGATATTGACACTATTGGGTTCCGATTGACTGTGTCACTCTCTAGAATCCTCACAGCTAAATATTTCACTTGTTCCTCAATACTATCCAATGATTGGGCCCGTGCAAGAAATAATTGCTCAGACTGTTGTATGAACATGGCTAGCGTTGTAGCTGTTTGATTCTCGACCGCAGTCATTACTTCAATACCCTTTTCTAGAGCGATCAACCTAGCATCCATCTCACTATCATACCCTAATGATGGTTTAATTGTTTCGGGTTGAAGGGGTTGTGATGGTGGTGATGCTAAAGCAGTCAGTCTGTCGACCTCTTTCTCTAAATTTTCAATCATTTGGTCTATGGTTGAATTGGGACTGGGTTCAGGAGTGTTAGGTGGGTGACCGTTATCAAAAATTTGGGACGGTTGGTCACCCCTAGAAAAGGACAATTGTCATGAATGTGGGAAGAATCATTGCAATTTGAACAAATGAATTGGGACTGAGTATAAACAAATGAATAAGAATCGTGAAAAATAGAATTGAATCGTGTATCACCCATATTAACAAGAATTCACAAACGTCACAAAAATAAAGAATATCACACCCATAGCAGTCAATGTTATTCTAAGTCAACTAGACCTGTTGAAGAACCTGACTGTCGAAATAAAACTATGCCGAGAAACGGGCTCAAGATATACGGATCACGAAGCCAGGTAAGGGCAAGAGAGAAGAGGAGGTTTTACAATGCTTTCGTGAAGTTCCTTAATTAAATAACCCTTTCTCTTGAACACTTGCCTAGACATCCTGTGAACGATATACCATTAAGCGGTGTTCTAAACACAGTCAACTTCTCCAAATGAGCGCGATGTCCTTAAGGTCAAAGTCTAGTTGATTTTAAAATTACTGGGGGTATGCAAAAATGCAGTTTTGTGATTTGTAGGCTACGGAGAAAAGGTGATGAAATCCTTTACCGTATCTTGTTTGGTCATTTATGCCCTTAAAATCCGTATTAATATGCAATGCGCAATCAATAAAAGAATTTAAGAAAATCAATCAATTAAAGCAATTCTTTTTCATTTAAGTTTAAGCAATGCAAAAAATACGGGTTAGTTCTCTGTGCAATTGGCGGCAAATTCGTGTGAAGAATCCTGCATAAGATAGAAATATTGGAATGCATCGGATTTGAGAGGAATGTGTTAGGAAATACATACCAATTGGATTTGGTTTAAGAGAACCCTTTTGAAAGTGATCCGAGTCGTCGAATGTTCGCTTACGCGGGTCAAACTATCCGGATCTTTGGCACGATACTTTCCTAACGTCTAGCAATTACATTTGAGCCTCGCTCCGCACGATCGCTGATCGTAATTCTTAAAATTCTGCAAATGTCGGAAAATACGATATTTAGTGTCAAAAAGCGATATATGTGCCCCAATACCTGCACACTCAAAATTATAAAAATCAAACAATACCAATAGAGTACTGACAAGACACTGGAGATTACACAAAAAGAAAAAAGAAAAAAACCCCAAACTTGGCCGAGCTCGCCGGATTCCTCCTTGATGTTGCCGGCCAAATTCTGAGGAGATGGGATGAAATTTTGTGTGAGTTCTCTAGGTTAGCTAAGTACTCTTTTGGTATAACTTGATTTTTAAGTTGAATTTAGGGGTGATGGCAGGTCTTTAGAACAGAGAACAAAAGTGAAAAGAATGTCGTATTTTGTTAGTTTTGAAAAAAAAAATAAAGTTAGTAATTAATGAGTTAGTAAGAACCAGAAATAACAATTCCTAATACTACCAACTCCCCGGTAACGGCGCCAAAAACTTGTTGGAAAACCACCCGCGTACGCAAACGCGTATGTTTTGGAAATGTGTATGTTTTAATGAAACGAAATGCGCACGCGAGATCGTTCTCGTTTTACTATTCATAACCGCAAGTGCACGGCGCGTTGTAGCGAGCCGGCAAGCACGGGTCGATCCGCAGGGAGTTGTGTATTAAGTATTATTGTTTAAGGTTAACAAATTAACGAATTAGGGGTTTGTCGCAAAAAATACAAAAAGAATACGAAAACAAGAAACAAGGAAAACAAGTTAAGAAAGAGTGGTTGTGGCTTGGCTCGGAAGCTTGAATCGCGACGTTTACCTCTACACTCCCTTGGTCATGAGTTGTCCGGCCTTACCTCGATCCCGGCATGAAGCACGACTTGTCAACACGGTTGCGGAGCACAAACCGTCAAATTCCGATATTCGCCGCAAGGAACGAAACGAGTCCTTTTGATCACTTACTTTTTGTATGTCCGCGCTTGGGGTATCAACACTAAACATAAGGGTTAGCAAGCATACCGTAACAACAGAAACATAAAGTGGTTAGTGAGAGCAAATGACGTTAGTGTTGAGTTTGCTAAGTATTTGTGATGGTATATCGTATATGAAAATAAAAGATTGTCAAGCAATTGATCACAAGATATGATATCCAAATATAGCAAACTTAACACCAAATGGATTTTAACTTAAACATTGAGAATGGGGAAAGAGAATGAATACGGTATATGAGGAGGTTACAAGTAACCATGTGTCAAAATACCGTATCATATCAATACATAAACAATATTTATGTTAGAATCGTAAGTTAAGCACATGAAACATAAATAAGAGGTGGAGGAGGCAAAACCTTTCATCTCACTTCTGTAGGGTTGCTAGGCACGCGCACAAGGGTCTACGAGGCATCAACCATGCCCGATTTAAAATTTAGCCGTGCCGAACAACCCGAATACGGAACTTTAAACTAGAGATTAGGCGAAAACAAGCATGCTAAACACTTTAACACTAAGTGAGAGGGATTACAACCTTTGTAGATCCGGTCCTTCACTTCATATGCTCCGTGTTGTGGTCCCTTCGCTGCGATCATCGGGATCCGGACTCTCGAGAGGTTCCACGAAGAGAAAGACGCAACCTTTGCTTCCGATCTTCGATACTTTGATGATCTACCTTGAAGTTTCTTTAACACAAGCTAACACTCATGAAATGATGTGAACACCCTCATCTAAATGGCAAGGGAAGATGAGGATGATGAAGTAGGATTTTTGCTCTCTTTATTTATCTTTTTCTCATATTTATTCATCACCTTTGAAAAATCAAGCAAGCTTTTTCATGAAAAGAGAATGAAGAAGAAGATGAATAATAATCTTGATCCTTTTATGATGAATAGGAAATGTAATAATATGATAGATAATGCAACCATGGTGAACTTAACCTTTGTAGAGAATTGACTAGGGTTAGGGTTTGGGTTGGGTTAAAGCATGAGTCACACACAAATATCTTTTCCAAAACAAAAAGAAAACCTTCTAGAAACATCTAGAAAGTTTAACCCTAATCCAAACCCTAATCATGTTTAAACTCCACTAAACAAGTTGCATTAGTTATCATATGTTACAATATTATATATCACATATATAATATTTATCATAACAAAATAAAATAATACATTTAACATATATCGCATATATATCAATGTATTACCCGAGTGAGAAAAAGAATCTTTTAGTGAGCTAATATTAGTTAATATCATTTAATATATCATATATATTATTATACATTAAATTATCGAATCAACACTTGATCCGATAATCCTGCTATATCGCATATAACCGACTACTATTTATCCGTACCGATTCATCGAATCAACACTTGATCCGATGACCCGGCTGATATCAAATATCGCGAGAATATAATACGGTATCACATATCGCATTATCCTCGGTCCCGCACATATCACATATGTGCTCCTACTCCGTTTTGCCTGAGTCAAGAAACCTCTGTGTAGGACTCTAAAGAATCGTCAATACGCCGGCAGTAGGTGATGATCATATCAAACACCCACAAGCTGCAAGCGGTCAGCTAAACGTAACAGCTACCCAGGTATTGAGCGCTCAGAAGATCAACAAGCAAGCCTGTAACTTCTCCTGTGAATCCAAACAGTAACACTCCCGTACAGTCCGGTCTCGTCGTCTGATATGTCGCATATCTCGCCTAGGGGTGGTAAACGTCAGACCCCAGTAGCTCGATAAGTCGTGTCGATTTGAGGTCTATAACAGTTCGAGAAACTACTGATAACACTTACCAGTAAATCTCAGCAACCCTGGCCAGGGATTTCCGGTTATAGCCAATCGAACACAGCACAACATCAACTCCCTATACCGGGAGAGACGAATCCCCTCCTATCGCTCATTGCCTCCATGCGATTCGGGACTGTACCCAAAAGCCACCTTTTTGCACGCCCTCTTGAACGTGGTATGATGGAAATCAAAGCACAGTGGGAACCACACAAGACTCTATGACGATCTCGGGTCAACAGACTACTCTGTACCAGTGTCACCGGAGAACTGCCATCTGACGTATGGTATAATACCATCTGAGAGTTCTCGGCGAGTCCGTCCAGTGTACCCAGTCTCCACTGAGCACCCGTACACCACCCTTGATTTCAAACACCGATGGATATGGGATCATCCATCGCCCATCAGATGGGTCAAGATGCGTATACGCTAGTCTACTCTGGTGTATCGATGCCCTGTCTCGATACACCCACGACTAGGAACAGTTATAGGATGTACTCGTCGACTACCGTTGACCCCACTAGTATGATCTCATCATAGTCCCAGTAGTCGAGTACATATCCTAAGGGATTTATCATCATGTAATATAAAGACAATCAGAGTACATGTTAAGATAAAGTACAACCAGATAGCATACTATCATGTCGAGCAAGAAAGTCCTCCCTATATATGTCCTAGCATCCACTACAATATACATCATATGTACAGCAATGGCCTCTAGGGCATACATATAACTAACAATCTCCCACTTGCACTAGGGCCATCTGTTATGGTATCGCATACCCAACAATTAGCTGCGGTTGAAGTATCTCATACTCAACCATCCCGTAAAAGTCTCTACTGGGAAAAAGGCCTTTGTTAGTGGATCCGCGCTGCGTCCTCTTTGTCTACTCTCCTAACCTCGATCTCCCTGGAGATCAACCATCTCCATTATCAGGTGATACTGCCTAAGAATTATATCTGGATTTCTGATGGGACAGTAGTTCCTTGGCCGAAGCCACAACTCCATTGACACACAATGGTAGGAACGAAGTTCATCTTATGAACTTATATATATATATATCCAGACTGCCTCTTTGGTAGCATCCTTGGTAACGATGTATCTTGCCTTTGATCATCTAGTATGTCACGGTATCTAGCTTGGAACTCTTCCAACATACCGTCCCTCCACTGAGGGTATAGACAAGCCTGCGACTGACATTCAGTCATCCTTATCACCCTGGAACCCTTCCAGTGATTCTCCCCAGGATCGATTGATACCATCTCACTACTACTAGTGAGTTTCCTAACATCCAATTAGATCTATCTCATAGATCCAAAACCCAGGATTTAGGAGGTATCACTTTGATCCTATATGGAGAATCCTTGTGATAAGCGGAGATTGACCGAGCGTAGCATAGGAAACTCCTTTCCTATCAAGAGTATGTCATCCACGTACTCTACGAGGATCTCCACCATACTCTCTACTACCTTTTTTGTATATACAAGGTTCATCTACCATTTTGATGAAGTCAAACTCTTTGACTACCACATCAAAACAGATGTTCCAACTCCGCGATGCCTGTTTTATCATATAAAACTTCTTGCGCACGTTTCCGCTGTTCCCACTGTCTACGAAGCCCTCTGGCTGTGTACTTATAGACGCTCTTTTCTAAAACATCATTTAGAAAAGCAGTCATGACACCCAACCACCAGATATCGTAGTCATGGTATGTAGCCGTGGCAAGTAGGATCTGGATGGACTTAAGTATAGATCCTTAGAAAAGGTTTCAACATAATCCATACCTGGTCTATGATGCAAACCTTTAACAAGTCTAGCTTTGAAAGTCTCAACTTTTCCATGTACACCAAGTAATCTTCTCAAGATATACTTGCTCCTGATGGGGATTTAACCCTTCAGATAAAGCAACCAAAGTCCATACTTTTTTGGTGTATAAGGATTCCATCTCAGATCGATAAGCACCCAGCCATTCTTACAGAGTTCCACTCCTGATGGCCAGTTCGAAACTAGTTGGGTCATCATCTCATGATGCAATCCTCGCTCCCACTGTCATAGAGAAACCGAAGTATCTCTCAGGCGGGTGAGGAACCCTACTAGATCGGCGGAGAGGCTGAGGTTCGTTGGAAACTATTGAATCCTTTGGTTCTACCAAATCATCAGCTGTAGTTTGTATAGCTGGAACATTTCCAGTTCTACATTACAGACCTTGCCTCGAGCTTGTCCGGATTTTGCTTTTAGACACAAGCCGGACAACCCCAAATCTTAACAAACTTAAGATATGGGCTCTTCCCTTTCCATATCATATATGAAGTGGTAGGCAACTGATTTGATTTGAACCCTATTCAATAGGTATGCAACTTCACAAGTGCATAACTCCCTAAAGGAAATAGGAAACTCAGTAGTACTCATCATAGAGCACACCATATCACATAGGGTGTGATTGCTCCGCCCCGATACACCATCGTGCTGTGGTGTATACGAAGGAGTAATGCTGAGAGAGAATCTCATTCTCCTTTAGAATAGTCCAGGAATTCCGTGCTTAAGTATTCTCCTCCTTGATCTCATCAAAGGACATAATACTTATACCCGTATTTTGGTTTTCTACTTCTAACTTATATTCTGTGAATATCTCAAAAGGTTCGGACTTGTGTTTCAACAGGAACATATGTCTGAATCTTGAGAGATTATCAGAGAATGTAATGAAGTACAAAGAACCGATCTTGGCATGTGTAGACAGGGGTCTTTCATACATCAGTATGTATCAATCCCAAAAGTTCACTAACTCTTTCTCTGTTTCCAATAAATAGAGCTGTGGTCATCTTATCTTTGTGACATGACAGGCAAGTTTCACAAGATGTAAATTCAAACTAATTTAAATATGCATCTAAATGTAACTTCAGCCAGTCGGGTCGCATTGATATGACCTAGTCTACAATGCCTCAAGAAGGATTCGTTCATTTCTGAACTCTTCCTCTTGTGTGTGTTCTGTACGGTAAGAACCGTGGTTTGATTTAAAACGTCAATGCTTTTAGATAACGTGCCTGAACCGATCAACTCTTGATATAGGAAATGTTTAAAACATTATCCAACAATACAAAATTATATCCTTTCTTTACTAATAAAGAGACTGATATGATTTTGTATATCAGGTTCGGTATCTAATAACATTTGTTCAGAATCAATGTATTCCTGGTAATACAGGGTGACAGTGACCAACAGACTTGGCTGCAACACTTGCACCGTTTTCTGCCTCATGAAACTTATCACCCGTTCTCAGTTCTTTACCTATCTGTAGCCCATGTAACAGATTACATATGCGGGATCCTGATTCGGTATCACATACCCAGGACGTAAAGGATACGGAGAAACAGTTCTGTGTAATGAACACGCCCGAAGATGATGCATCAGCATGCACTTTCTTCGTTTGGGCGGCACTGGAAATCTGGTATTCCCCAATTTCCTGCTCTGTCTTATAACAATTATAAGTTGGAGCGGGACCAACGTTCCCCAGCTCAGTATAACAAGCGGGTTCGGTCAATATATCCGTTTTATTATCTTGATTAAGGCGTGATATGGTCGCTATCTGGAGAGAGAGAGAAGAAAACACTCAGCGTATGCTCTTGCAAGATTAGATTGGTTTATCTAATATATCTAATCAGGATGTCTCCCACTTTTTTAGTCAAATCTTCCTTCAAACCCTAAAAGGAAAGACTAGCCGGGATTAATTACACGCTACAAGTTCGCCAATCTTTCAGCCAGGCCAGTGTCGGTACTTTGAGGGAGGTCCCCCGTGCTTTCGCACGAACCTAATTAATGTAAACCTCGTTTTCCCAGAGGCGTAACCCCGTTAACACCTTTCTAGACACCTACTTGATCGACTAATTGCAATGTGTAAAACTCTCCCAGGAGTAACTCTTACTCGCAGCGGGTATCGGGATCCAACTATCTTATAGAAGGTATGCAATCTCATTGCAAATTTCAACACTTGAAATTCCCAATAATGTTTTGCCCATAGCGTCCTATGACCTTGACGAAGGCCAAACTCTCATAGTCCGCTAGTCAAGTTCAACCCGTTCATTTCTTGATTGAATTAAACCCACCCGCACGACCCTTGACGAAGGCCAAACTACGCAGTACGAATACCCTAATCCAATCGCATCGTATGCTAGCAGATAAGTACTAGTCAGCTACCGTACACTACGCCTTGACGGAGGCCAAACTACCGCAGCACGAATACTAACTAGTACTTATCTGAAATGACAGAGGGCTACGACAGGTTTTTAAGAAAACCCTTTGCGTAATGAACTTGATATCGTCGTAGAATCGAGTGATTTTAAATGGAGTGTATTTGAGGCTTTTCTAGTTTTGCTAAAGGAGTCACTCCCGGTGAAGGGATCGTCGGTCCTTTCCTCGTCAAATGAGGTGCGGGATATATCATATATATCACTGTGCAAAGCAGAAACTATAGAAGCAATCAAAAGACAAACCGAAGGTTGTAGCATCTGCCAGTTATCGCTAAAGGAGTCACTCCCGGTGAAGGGATCTCGGCCCTTTCCTTATCGAATAAGGTGCTGGATGTTCTACAAGGAACACCGCTATGCAAAGCAAGAACTGTAGCTACCAGTTTTTATAAACAAGTTTCTACAACATCTTAGGTTTCTTTTATTTCATTAATCTCATTAATGAAGTCCCATTTTATTATGCTTCACAAGCATCACAGTTGAAACGAAATCTGCAATATAACATATATCTCATATATATATAATATAAACATTCGTCTCAGGCAGTAATATGATCTCATCACAGAACATTGCAGCAGAAGAACATATATGAAATATTGGATATACTAGGACGTCCGTGTTTTCAATACGAGCCTGTATAAAACACGGATTCCACGGTCGCGATGAATAGCCAAACCCACATCCCTAGACCCCTACGAGAGCGGCAAGTAACACTGCCAATTCTAGGGTTAGGAGACCCGGTCTCGACTCCTCGAGATGGTCTCCCACTGGACCCTAGAACCCGGTTACTTGTGCTCCCCGCCTTAGGTCTACCTAATGCGGAAAAGTAAATAATATACAACGGTGACATCTTCCGCTACCTGGAAGTGCCCCAATAAAAGAATATTACATACAAATGAATTTTACATGAATGAAAAAGAAAAACTCTCATCTCACATAAAACCCCCGGCTATTCAAACGCGACGATCCAATACAACATATCACAGCAACACATAATATCTCATATCATCAACGTAAGCAAGTATGCGTATCCCGATTGTCGTTGATGTATAGCAACGAAGCCGGCGATACACCACATACTACGCTTACGGTCACAGAAAAGAAAGTGTAAAACTACAACAGTTGGAATCCGCAACCTCCTTAGACATCGCATGCCTAACCAAATGAATTCCTTAGACATCGCATGCCTAACAATTATAAACCCCGCATTTTAGTCTCATTATCGAAAACTCTTTTCAATATCAAGTCGGGCAATTCAACAAGATTCCCGACGACCTGATCGAATGCTCGTCGCAAACTTTAGTAGACGGCCGCACCCCCGATACCGTCGACGAAGTGCACCAAGGCGGAACACCGCTACCGGGAGCACCCGAATGGATGCTTTTGGCGACGGGGTTCTCCTACAGTCACTTGGTCGGGACTATGGAGTGAGGCTGTCTATTAAGTTTACCCGGCGAGTATCCGCGTACGCTACGTGATTGCGACGGACTTTTGATCACATCAAAATTCCGTGGCAACCGATCATCTGAGACTAAACTGCTATGTTTATAATATTCAAATCAGTTATCTCATAACTACCTGTGGATTCCAATTATTGTATCACATTCCAGATAAATAGAAAAAGTTAAACTTTCCGATCGAATCATCAAGCACCCAAGATTTCCCCAATATATCTCAACACTTGAAATCAGTTTAAAAGCATCCATCACATGCCACAGTACCAATGATCCAGCCGTAGAAGGGTCAAGCCAACGCCTCACATGTGGCACGCCGTACTGCCCCAAACCCTAAGGTTCAAAGGGCAGTTCAAGACGGTCACATAATCGAGTTAAGGTTTGTTGTCTTCTAGAGGGTCCACCGAGTTACTTGCATGACTTAGAACATTCTTAAACACGAGAAAAAATCCAACTTTTGAAAAATTTTCCGACAGGGGAAAAAGTGAGTTATTGATATCCGTTCGAACTTTTTAACAGTTTCTAAAAATTATCCGGACAAAACGAAACAAAGTTAAAATATTCGATCGAATCTTTAAGTCCCCAATACAACCCAGAATACTCAACTGTAGAGTATACATTAAAATTACCCAGAAAACACAGAGGTTAAGTATAAACATTACTGTGCAAAAAGCAGTCAACGAATCAACAGTGCTGCCGCGGAACCGCCGCACCACGTGGGCTTAGGCCGCGGTTCCGCGCCGTTATGACGGAGTTAGGTCTCCGTTTTTCACAGTATTTCATAAAAAACCCTGCTTGATTTTCTGCATATTTTTAATATTGAAAAATCCCAGTTTTGAAATTTTTTCCAGAAAGTGGGTTTTATCGGGTTTTCCGGGTTCGATCGGACTTTAAACTTCGTCTAGACTTCGCCTAAAGCTCTAGCTTGGCTCTGATACCACTGTAGGGTTGCTAGGCACGCGCACAAGGGTCTACGAGGCATCAACCATGCCCGATTTAAAATTTAGCCGTGCCGAACAACCCGAATACGGAACTTTAAACTAGAGATTAGGCGAAAACAAGCATGCTAAACACTTTAACACTAAGTGAGAGGGATTACAACCTTTGTAGATCCAGTCCTTCACTTCATATGCTCCGTGTTGTGGTCCCTTCGCTGCGATCATCGTGATCCGGACTCTCGAGAGGTTCCACGAAGAGAAAGACGCAACCTTTGCTTCCGATCTTCGATACTTTGATGATCTACCTTGAAGTTTCTTTAACACAAGCTAACACTCATGAAATGATGTGAACACCCTCATCTAAATGGCAAGGGAAGATGAGGATGATGAAGTAGGATTTTTGCTCTCTTTATTTATCTTTTTCTCATATTTATTCATCACCTTTGAAAAATCAAGCAAGCTTTTTCATGAAAAGAGAATGAAGAAGAAGATGAATAATAATCTTGATCCTTTTGTGATGAATAGGAAATGTAATAATATGATAGATAATGCAACCATGGTGAACTTAACCTTTGTAGAGAATTGACTAGGGTTAGGGTTTGGGTTGGGTTAAAGCATGAGTCACACACAAATATCTTTTCCAAAACAAAAAGAAAACCTTCTAGAAACATCTAGAAAGTTTAACCCTAATCCAAACCCTAATCATGTTTAAACTCCACTAAACAAGTTGCATTAGTTATCATATGTTACAATATTATATATCACATATATAATATTTATCGTAACAAAATAAAATAATACATTTAACATATATCACATATATATCAATGTATTACCCGAGTGAGAAAAAGAAACTTTTAGTGAGCTAATATTAGTTAATGTCATTTAATATATCATATATATTATTATACATTAAATTATCGAATCAACACTTGATCCGACAATCCGGCTATATCGCATATAACCGACTACTATTTATCCGTACCGATTCATCGAATCAACAATTGATCCGATGACCCGGCTGATATCAAATATCGCGAGAATATAATACGGTATCACATATCGCATTATCCTCGGTCCCGCACATATCACATATGTGCTCCTACTCCGTTTTGCCTGAGTCAAGAAACCTCTGTGTAGGACTCTAAAGAATCTTCAATACGCCGGCAGTAGGTGATGATCATATCAAACACCCACAAGCGGCAAGCGGTCAGCTAAACGTAATAGCTACCCAGGTATTGAGCGCTCAGAAGATCAACAAGCAAGCCTGTAACTTCTCCTGTGAATCCAAACAGTAACACTCCCGTACAGTCCGGTCTCGTCGTCTGATATGTCGCATATCTCGCCTAGGGGTGGTAAACGTCAGACCCCAGTAGCTCGATAAGTCGTGTCGATTTGAGGTCTATAACAGTTCGAGAAACTACTGATAACACTTACCAGTAAATCTCAGCAACCCTGGCCAGGGATTTCCGGTTATAGCCAATCGAACACAGCACAACATCAACTCCCTATACCGGGAGAGACGAATCCCCTCCTATCGCTCATTGCCTCCATGCGATTCGGGACTGTACCCAAAAGCCACCTTTTTGCACGCCCTCTTGGACGTGGTATGATGGAAATCAAAGCACAGTGGGAACCACACAAGACTCTATGACGATCTCGGGTCAACAGACTACTCTGTACCAGTGTCACCGGAGAACTGCCATCTGACGTATGGTATAATACCATCTGGGAGTTCTCGGCGAGTCCGTCCAGTGTACCCAGTCTCCACTGAGCACCCGTACACCACCCTTGATGTCAAACACCGATGGATATGGGATCATCCATCGCCCATCAGATGGGTCAAGATGCGTATACGCTAGTCTACTCTGGTGCATCGATGCCCTGTCTCGATACACCCACGACTAGGAACAGTTATAGGATGTACTCGTCGACTACCGTGGCCCCACTAGTATGATCTCATCATAGTCCCAGTAGTCGAGTACATATCCTAAGGGCTTTATCAACATGTAATATAGAGACAATCAGAGTACATGTTAAGATAAAGTACAACCAGATAGCATACTATCATGTCGAGCAAGAAAGTCCTCCCTATATATGTCCTAGCATCCACTACAATATACATCGTATGTACAGCAATGGCCTCTAGGGCATACATATAACTAACAACTTTCTCACCCATACCACAACCAAATAAAAGATTAGTTAAGCATAATAAAAGAGCAAGTAAAGAAAAGAAACAAGAATAAAAGAAACAACAATATATTAAACACTTGAAGAAATGAGATACAAGATTTTGGTAGTTTTTTCAACCTCCTTAATGAAGCTCTCCAAAGAGAGGTTCAAGAGAGAAGAAGAAGAAGAAACCAAGTGAAGCTCACTCACCCTCAAGCTAAACCAAAAATAAACTAAACTAAGAAATAGAAATGTATGTACATGGTAGAATATTAGAGAGACCTCCCCTTGCCACTAATCTGCTATTTATAGGCCCGAAAGAGGAATAAACAAACAATAAAAATAAGCTTACGTGGCATCAAGGGAGGGCCCATAGAAAACTGGGGGCATTTGGGCTTGATGAGGCCGGTGAGCTCGGTTTTGGGGGACATGTGCTTGGCCAAATTCCGAGCACATGGTCTTGTACTTGTGGTGTGGGCTTGTGGACACTCCAATAGCACTCTGGTGTTGTTTGCTTGGTCTAATTTAACCTGGTTTGTCTTCAGAGTTTTGGAGGGAAACAATGTGCTTTAACTCACATCAACACTTTATGCGTTTAATGCCATGTCCCCCCATGTGCCCACTTCATCATGTCTTGTGCCATGGGCAGCCCCACCTAGGTCCAAGAATCAAAGAGCTAGTGTGTACACTTGTGTTGTGTTGGACCAAAAACGTGTATACATAATTATTTGCAAAAGAGCTCTTCGGATATCGGTCGTTTTTCTGTTCCGTCTGCAGTGACAGCTCCCAAATGTTATATCCGTGATTTTGAGTGTGATTCCAGTATTTTATCACGAACACCTGTAATCTGTAATTCTGAGCAGACACTGGTTAATAGCACCAATATATACAAAATAGATAACGAATGAGGGTATTAAAATGTAGTTTTCTGTGATGAACAATTGTCCTGTGCCTGTCCAGTGGCACAGGGCCAACTGTCTACGGGTGAGGCAGTCCTCCGATCCTAAAGCGAGGGCCGTGTCACCGTGGGAGCCTGTCCAACGGGCCGATATAATGTTGTCCGACCAGGCCCTCAGTTGGGCCGGGTTCAGCCCCGCTCAGTTTGCGGGTAAGTTAGGAGCTTAGGCGACATGTGTAGACTTATGTATTCTTCTATTCTTTCTGGAATTGCTAACCCCCTCTTTGTATTTTCGCTTTTTTTGTAGAACCGATGGACCGATCTAAATTTTGGGCTGCCATGGCCAAGAAGAAAGGGAGGAAGGCCGAAGGCGCCGGCCCGTCATGCCCCGCTGCGAGACCAGCCCCGTCGGCGGCAGCTTCGGCTAGGCGTTCCACTACTCCTCGGGCTCTAGAGACCAGCCTCGGGAGCAGGAACCCCAGGTCCTGGAGGTGGCGGATGAGGCCGACCCTCTCGTGGCCCTACTAAAGCGGTGCAAGAGGACGCCATCCCGACCCCGTCTTCCCCTATCTTCGTGCAGGAGGGGGATCTTCGCTACGAGGTGCCCTCGGGGCTTTCTATCGCCGATAGCTTTCTCTCCGAGATGGAGCGGTCGGCTAAGTGCAGAATCCCCTGGGGGACCCTCAAGGCCCAAATCGCGGCCATAGCTCAGGAGGCGTGCAGGTTAGTGTCCGCCTCCCGTTCGGGTTTTCATTAAGCCTTTTTTTTTCAGGATCGTACACCTTTTAACCCCTCATTTTGTTTTCCTCAGGTCCTCCAGCACTGCGCCCTCGTCGCCAACTTAGAGCACGAAGAAATCGCCCCGGCGCTGCAGATAGCAGGTGAGTTTTCCTAACGGGAGGAGAGCCTGAGCCAGGAGCTGCGTCAGGCAAGGGAGAGGATCACCGCCCTCGAAGGCTGCCGAGGAGGGGTTGAACGCCAACTGCCGGGAGTCCATCTGAGTTTTGATAGAGTCTAACAAGGTCATTGAGGCCAAGTTGGAGGATGCCAGGGTGCTCGTCGCCACTTTGAAGAAGACGCGGGACACCCTCAAGAGGGAAAACGAGGCGATGAAGGAAGGAATGAGGTGCACCGACCTCCGGGCTGCGAAGGCGGTGGTAAGCTACAAGACGTCGGATCAATTCTACACTGACCTCGCGGACGCCTCGGCCCTCGTCTGGAATGATGCCCTCGACACCGTCAAGGCGCTGATACCGGAGTTTCCCGACGGTAAGCTCCGGCTCGAGTACCCCCTCTAGAGACAGGTGTAGGGGATGCCGCCAGAAGCGTCGCCGGGGGGAAGGCCCCCGGTGGGGGCATTGGGGAGAAGGCGGTCACCCCGGCTCCCAGTGCCGAAGCTCTTGCTGTGGGCGTCGACCCTCAATCCGCCACCCTGACTTCCGGCACTGCCACGGAGCATGTCGAGGACCTCCCCGGCCCCGAAGCCTAAGTCTCCCTGCCTTCTTTTTTTTATTTTTTTCTTGTTTTGGAATTTTGTAAGCCTTCGGGCAATTTTGTAAGGCTGGTAAGCCCACAATACCTTTGTAAAGGTTCCTGAGTTGTAAATAAATCCCTTTTGCAGAAATTTGTGTGGCAATGTTTCCATTTCGCGATAATTTCTTCATTTTGCTCGTCTGATGAGCGCTAGGTCGGCGACCGATCCTTTAGTTGGCGATCGCGCGTCGAGTTAAACCCTATTATTTTTCAAAGAGTAAATAGTCAGTGTAAGGTCGGCATCGTTATGGCCCCGAAGTCGAGGTGGCGATTGCACGTTGAAGGTATGTCGGTTGGTACCTCCGAGTAGAAAGGCGTAGACTTGCCCATTTCCTCCAGTTGGACTGGCGACTATCTCTCTGAAGATAGGTCGGCATAGACGAGGTTGAGGGCTTCCGACCCTCAGTATAGATGGGTAGGGAGTTACCCACTAAGTATATACCGAGTAGGGAAGCTGCTCGGTGACCTTTTGGGAGGGTTTAGATCCTTAGCACAGATGGGTAAGAAGTTACCCACTAAGGATGGACCGAGCAGGGGAGCTGCTCGGTGGCCTCTTGACGAGGGCTTCGATCCTTAGCATAGACGGGTAAGAAGTTACCCACTAAGGATGGACCGAGCAGGGAAGATGCTCGGTGGCCTCTTGATGAAGGCTTCCATCCTTGGCGTCGGTGGGTAGTAAACTACCAGCCAAGGATGGACCGAGCAGGGAAGCTGCTCAGTGGCCTCTTGACGAGGGTTTTGATTCTTAGCGTAGATAGGTAAGAAGTTACCCGCTAAGGATGGACCAAGCAGGGAAGCTGCTCGGTGGTCTCTTGACGAGGGCTTCGATCCTTAGCGTAGATGGGTAAGAAGTTATCCACTAAGGATGGACCGATCAAGGAACCTGCTCGGTGGCCTCTTAATGAGGGCTTCGATCCTTGGCGTCGGTGGGTAGTAAACTACTAGCCAAGGATGGACCGAGCAGGGAAGCTGTTCGGTGGCCTCTTGACGAGGGCTTCGATCCTTAGCGTAGATGGATAAGAAATTACCCGGTAAGGATGGTGTCACGACCCGAAAAGTACGGAACATGACAGGCACCTAAATTACGAAACGTCTCGAGGTGTACGTAATCTAAGTAAGCCAAAACCCAGAAATCAAAACCAATGAAGCAGTAGAGTGAAGGGAAAACTAATTTAAAGCAAATAGTTTAACAACATCAGACGAAGTATTGCATCTTAAAAAAGACCCTCAAGTCTTTTATAAAAATTTTAGCAGAGTTTCCTTTGTAAATACTGACCCGAAACGGGTACAAAACCTGATAAAGCATATATAATGAATAAGACATCCCCAAGCGGGAGCTAGCTCTTCGCCAAAAGGGCGAACAAAACCACGCAAGCAATATAATATACAACGCCGAAGGGTAAGGATCAAAACTCAAAAGAAAGACAATATCCACTAGAAAACCAAAATAATACAAGCGCGACTCTAAGGTCGAAAGAATAAACACTGGTCTTCTAGTTCTATCAAATATACAAGTCTGGTTGATGGAGTTTACTAGATACAACTGAAATAATAAATGTAAAAACGGTGGTCATGATGCAAGTGAACCCACCTACCAAAGCAATCACCCGAAATGAAAGCAGTGAGCCAGCAAAGCCGTTAAGAAACCTGTACGGCAAAACCAGCAAGAAACTATGGCACAACGGGGAGTGAGTTGCCAACTCGTGAGTAGAAAATATCATAGAGCAGAAACTGCATGTATGACGCTATCCTAGGTCATATCAAGTAATATCCTCAAATAAATATCCTGATCTATCTACACATAAGTGCAATACCACGTGCTCGTGTCAGTGCCTCAAATAGCAACATATCAGATATATGATGTTTGAATGCATTACTAATGGAAACAGAATACATCATGAATGAGACAACTGTTTTCTTTATTTAATGAGATTTCTGTATATATATATAAATCGAGTATCATCAATGAAATCAACAGAGGAATCGGTGTCAAGCGTCGACACAAAACATAAATCTCAGTATCTCAATATCTCAGGCTCCAGCTATCCGGACTGGCCTGTACCATCAAATCTCAATATCTCAGTGTCTCGGGCTCCGTCGGTCCGGATCGGCCCATATCATCAAATCACACGACCACAGACGGTATCCTCCGGATATCCGCCGTGCCAGACATCACCGGTAGACAGTCTGCCCCTGCCGGGCTCATCGTCTACAACTCGAGCTTCTTGCCCCGGGGTACCATACCGGGTCCACTATGTAACCGCAGACGGTTCATCCAACTCCTTGAATTGGGTCTTGAAAACCATCTCAGAACTGAGAAAACATCATGGTGGACAATACTCATCATATCAAGGAAAACCACATCTATCTCTTTAAAACAAATTATCAGTTTATAAAACTGTCACATGCGGTTTCCAAATCCAGAAATCTCAAGAAGGATCCGAAATTATCAAATCATGATATCAATAAACAGTGAATACCGGCATAAATCTCCATAATACTGCATGACCAATGAATATATGAATGCATCTGATATCATACAATAAATGCAATAGTTAAATTAGCATATGAAAGCTATAACATATTACAACTATCAACTAGCAAGCCATGTCAATGAATAGTATTCTTAAAGTGTACGTGATATGGTAATTACCGATGATGATGTGTGTGAGCCGGCAAGCAAGTGTACGTGGAACATACGCATCATCGGTAATAGTGCTGGTGTCCTGACAACAGGGTTTCATAATAATTACAGATAACATATGTACAAGCATGCAATGAGATGAAACATCATGAATATACAGAAAGTGATGTAGTAACAACAACACTGAAAAATATACCTACCCAATATACGAGTCATACAGTTTGGTATTTAAATTACTCACAATTTTCCACTTTTGAAAACTAGTATGACTCGAGCCCAGTCAAAAGGGTAAGGAAATCCACCTAAGTCCGAGTCGATCTATATATATACATAGTAGTCGGTGATCTCGCCTCAATAGTAGCACGTATGATACAATATATATATATGACATCCTCGAGTCAAGAGTGCGGATATAACATCATAACTATATCTCGTACGGTAAATCTATCGTACAGCATCCCAAATCTGGGTACGGGTCAAATATCATATTTATCTCATTACTCATCTGGTATCCTTATCATCATATGTCATGAACCGGGGTACAGATTTAAGTCTAGTACAAACTGATACCATCAACAAATATATGTGTGTGTGTCTGAAACACATCGCCTAAAGATCCTTTATACTATCATGTCGTATCTCCTAATACGAACCAAATCACACCACCGATCTCATGGCACCATGCCCAATCCTCATCGACTCATCTCCAAATACCATATACTATCCTCATCAACCGAATATAAGTGTATGTGTATCTATATTTATACACACACACACACACACCAACGCATCCATATATATACATAGAAACATATACACCCAAACCATATCCCGTGTATGCACGTGTGTGTTTGTCAACCTTACTCTAGGGTTCACGACTAAGAACCCAACTAAATCCTTTTCTTCAAATCTCGCTAACACTATCCCATGATCTCCTAATGCTTTTCTTGCTAAGGTTCATATCTCGCAATAACCCATATATGTATATCTATACCACGTCACATCAAAATCTTATGAAATTGCAGGGGTGCTATACGCCATCCACCCGACTTCCCCCGTAGATATAAATCTACTCACCTTGATCCTCGCTTGCTGGAGTCGATAACGCCACGCTCATACTCGTCGTCTTGAAATTCACGTGGGGTACCTACAACCAATACACAATCGCAAATACGTATTAAAATCAAGTCGGAAAACAAAAATGGCATGTCAATCGCTTATAGGTTAGAACCTATAGCCTACGCCTGCAAAACCACCAAACAACCCCCGTCGCTGACGTACAAATATCAGACGATGGAACACAATATCAAATACCAAAATCAAATACCAAAAATCAAGTTAAAACGAAATTGCAAAACAAAGCAGCAAATCAAGAAAATGGACCCAGATTTTACCCTAGGCCAAATTGGTCAGTTCTGCATATATGGAGGGTCTAATTTACTGAAGATAAAACTCTGGACCTAGCACGAACCAATTTGGAAGTATCAAGGCCGCAATTTGCGGCCCAAATGATTAAATCTGCAGCATGGGTAGGGGGTTTGGGGCTCTGGTATTCAGGGTAGCTTCTAGGTTGCCTGCATGACTCACAGTAATCGCTAAATAATTTTTAGGGTCCCCGGGTGTTAACAGATTCCAAAGTACCCTCACAATTCACACAATTATCCGATGTCGACGAATCTAAAGTTCGTATCTTTGGGTTTTGGTCACTGGTCCAGGTCAAGAATTGGTCTCTAGGGTCTTGTAAACAGCCACTAGACATCACCCAATCCACACAACACTCAAACCCTTCTCTAGGAATTTCTAACTTCACTATTTCACACTTAAACCACTTTTAAACTAAACTAGAATATAAAGAACTAAAAACTACACTAAATGGAAGAAGATATACCTCATAGATGCAACTCAAGAAAAACCCTAGTTTGCCAATGTTGTCAAAATCCCACTTTTCTTGGTCCAATGTGTAGAGGAGAAGGAGGAGATCAACTTTTGTGAAGGGAGTATAGGGTTTAGGTGAATGTTTGGAGATGGATCTTGGGGTAGAGATGGAGGGAAGTGAGTTGAAGGAGGAGATGAAAACAAATCGGGGAGGATGAAGATGGCTGCCCCCTCTCTCTCTTTCCTCTTTTATTCTCACCCTTACTCACTATTTACCCTTTTACCCTTTCTCTTTTTAACCTTTTCTTATTTATTTAAAACCAAAACATATAATACCCCAAAACAACACAAGAAACAACATGTAACCAAAACGCGACATTCCATGGTGCACTAGCCATGAAAAACTGTAAAAACACGGATTTGGCATAATCGCGATTAGCAGTGCACTAATCGGGTTTTCATTTAAACTGCATATAATAAATCTTAAAAATGCCATATCCTTTAAATATATTTTTAAATGAATAAATTATTTTAATTCCCAATTATTTCACAATTATTTTTATATATTTATACCCTTTTTCGAAAACCCCAATTTCGCAAATCGGGCAGTTTTCGGAAAATATATTATTTTAATATTAAATTCCAAAAATAATATTTTATATTTTCTGAAATGTTACAATCTTCCCCCCTTAAATAAATTCGGTCCCCGAATTTAAATTTATACCCCCAAATTGTAAAACATTTCAATAATCAGATCAAATCAACAGGGCTCCGAAATCACGGAAGGTATAGAAAGCCACAACGCATCGCGTGCAACTGAAACGAATACAAACCCAAATCGAACTCCGTCAAGCGTCTGCAAATCATCGGATTTGCATGCATATCATCGGAGTTACAATGGAGATACAGATCTCGAAATCCCCAACTGAAATCCAATATGCACAGTCAAATACTATAATACATATATAGCACGCATCCATGGAAAAATCTTAAAACTGAATACAACATATGCATAATCTTTTCTAAATTGCCGTTCGATGCGTAACTCACGGCACAAGTGACGGATGCTCATTTGTAAAGTAATAAATATACCTTCATATATGTTTTGATAAATGTGCTTTCCGTCGTTCCCAAAATATCCAAAAGGTTTTCTTTCTGTAAACGTTCGTGTCGCTCACAGACACGTAAGAAATAGCAAGACTATAGCTCCTTTTTGAAAACCTCTTGGTAAGCTTTTAATGCATGCAAAGTGCTCAGGTACCGTCCTCAGATCAGTCATGTTCGGCTACTACATAATATAGTGCCCATCATGAAAACAAAGTGCTCAAAAGCAAAATCAACCTCAAAAGGCGTATCCAACAATCCCGTGCGTCCGGAAATCAAAATCAATGAATGTGCCGTACATGGGCACAGAAACAAAATCTAAGTGCAACAGGTGTGCACGAAAACACCTGTCAAGGGCAACGGTGTGTGCCTGACAGCAATACCAGGTGCATCTAATATGCACGAAAATCTCGATTTAGTGCATCTGGTGTGCACCAAAATCGCATCAAGCGCCCAAGCATGCGCAAGAATCCAAATCCAGTGCACAAGGTGCAAGAAAACAAATATCGAATATCACAATCGAAATCGATGGTATACAACACATCTCAATCCAATTCCAAATCGGTATACCGTGGTATATAATTTCACAACCATGTGCATCAGCGTGCACAAAATCGAATCAAAATACTAAAAGTGCATGAAAACTATGCCGAAAGCATAAGTCAAATCACAAGCCTACCATAGGTATGGAATCAAATCACTATCTCAAATGACATCAAACCGAAGTCAAGTGCAACTGTAGTGCACAAAATCTCAATCATGCATATAAATCGTCCAAAATATCAGGCATGAAATCAAAATCAACGTCTCGAATGACATCAAATCAAAGTCAAGTGCAACTGTGGTGCACAAAATCTCAATCATGCAAATAAATCACTTAAATACCGAAATCAAATATGGCGGAAATAGTTCCGCTCAGGCACACCCTCTAAAGATTTCTGACCAACTGTCATGGTCACTCATAACATGCCTCGTCGACGATGTCGAACTCTGGCCTACTGGGTGTGCATACTGATTGGTAATTGATTTCCGTGTCGTGTTTTGAAAAGTGTAAAGATCACAACCAAAGAAATTTGTAAACCGCAATCAATAACGGTGACTTTTGTAGGTTCGTTGGTGAATGCGGATCGTCCACAGGGAAAGTAAGATTTGATCGATCTTGTTTTAGTTGAGTTGAAAATTAAAGGATAAAAGAAAATTGATTCAAGATTTATGAAATTTAGTTTCAAGAATCATCGGAAACTAGATCTAAAATCAAGAATTAATAAAGTTCAAGATGATATCCAAATCGAATGAATTATCAAGATTTGTAAAGAGGCTTGTAAGAATCGATCCAATCGATAGTGATGATGAAGAATTATGATTACAAATTCTTATCTATTGATGATTCGTTGCTAGATCGATGACGATCAACGAGAATTAGGGATCTATTGAAGAAACTAGGGTTTCTTCATCATCATCCCTTGTCCTTTCATCGATCTCTAATTTAGAGCAAAAACATTCAAGAAAGCATCTCGCTTAAAACTAGGTCGTCGTTGATTCAATTTCCTAGAGTTTACAAAACTCATAAGACTTAAGAATCGTTCAAGAATTTAATCATCATCATCTACCTATTTTCTCGATTCCTCCATAAGCGGAGTTTTCACTCAAACATCATGAAAAAGAAAACAATCAAGAATTGACAACTCATCATAATGCTCAAATGTAAAGAAAAGCAAGATCAAGAATTTTCACCTTTTATTATTCGATGTTTCGTTACAATTCACTCAAAGACTACAAGATTTGAGGAGATAACTCAATCGTCGAAACTAGCTTCGCATCGTCTTCTTGAGTCGCGGATCGTCGTAGATCACTTGCTCGGATGAAGATCGGCGTTACTTCAAAAAGGCTTTTTGAATGCTTGCTTGAGTCGGTACTCGATGATCTTGATTTGGATCAAATTGTGTCACTCAATTTGTGTGGAATTGATTTGGATCTCACTAGAATTTTACCCTCAAAATAATGAACAACCTTTGTAATGAAGCCTTGGGTCCCCTTTTATAGTCTTCTCCTTTAGCTTCCCCTAGAAACTTGATCTAGCTTCCTTTAGAAGCTAAGCTAGGTTTAGCTTCCCTTATAAGCTTGGTAGTTATGAAGGAAGCTTTTAGATTAAGGTAGTTAGCTACCTTGCTTGAGAAGCTTGGTAGGTATTAGGCTTGCACAAGAAGCTTGGCGGTTAGAAGAGAAGCTTCTGGAGATCTCTAGAGACCGAAGTGTTTTGAAGAAGTTTGGCTATTGAACGGAGAAGCCTGAGAAAACATTCTGCCGCCAACGAGTTGACGCGGCCGCGGATCCGCGGTGGATCAGCCCATTCGGCCGCGGATCCGCGGCCATTTGGTGCGCTTGGTGCATAAAATTTCCAGGTTGATTTCATGTTGGCTTTATGGCACTTTTCTGATGTCTGGAATATTTTTATACTTTCTTGTTTACTGCCAGATCACAAGTCTTGGACTTGGTGTATTTTTATCAGCACTTTTATGATTCCGGTTCTTTACCTGGAGAATTTCCTGCACACAATCTCGAAACAAGTGTTGCGATATACAAAAGATCATGCGAGCAATAATAAACACACAATTTCCCTTAAAATGCCGGTTATAATGTATAACACATGTTATTTGGTATTTTACAGACAAATTGCTAATATGTGCTATATTTATACCAAACACCTTTAGATGATTGCAAATAGTAGGGAAATTGATGTGTTAAAAATGCAATATTTTCGACCGGTCAAATTCCCCCAAACTTAATTTTGGTCGTCTTGAGCAAACTTGTTTTATTAGAAAGAGAAGGAGAAAATATAAGAAAAAGAAAAAACTCACTAGCACACTTTCGTAGGCAACACGATTGCACTGAGCATGTGCAACAAGTCTTTAAACCTCTAAGTGTCTCTAGTAGGAGGAGTGTTGTCTCCTGAGGGTTTTCAGTGAATTGCACCCACAAAATCCAATAATAAAAGGAAGACCATGAAAGTTACATGTAAAGATAAGAATTGTAAAAGAAAGACTTTGAAAATTAGAGTTTCCAACTACACTAGCTTTTCGGTTGTCATGAGCCCTATCTTAATAGTCATGAAAAAATGTTAGAAATCACATCATCTCTCAATAAAACATCGCCTTTATTCTTCATTCCTACCTTTCTTCCAAACACCGATCATATACCCCTACGTGTGTGTAATAGACATCCCTACACTCGGAGAATTCAATTCAAGCTATCATACTCTTGTCCATCTACCTCAGTACTTTTTAATCGATGAATATTTAGATGAATTTGCTCACACATTTTTCATGCGACTGTTAATACTTCTTGAGGTACTAACCGACCGATTACTCATGTGCTTGCTTATTAGGCATATTAGTATTTTTCTCGTCTTGCACCACCTAAGGCTTAGCAGTGACTCCCAGACCAGTTGGCCTAAGGCACTAAGTGATGAAGCACCCTCGCTATATTTTTTTATTGCTGCCTTGGTGATAACAAAACCAGTGTTCATTTTTCTTTTTTAACACCATTTTATATTTTATTCATTTATTATTTCCTTCATACTTTGGCTTTTAGATAAGAGTATTTCAAGGTATTCTCTACTATCCCGAGTTTCAAGACGTGTGTAAGTGCATATAGTAGGGTATCAACATTCAAAATGTTTGGCTTCCAGGATAGGAACTATTTTTCAGACTTATTTTTATCCTCAGATTAGTGACTTCCTTCATCTTACTAACCCTTGGGACAACGGCTTATAACTACTTATTACTAGTTTCGTTTAAGAAAACTTCTAATTTTCTTGGTTTTCTTAAATTTTTCTAATCTTTTGGATGTAATTTTTCACTATCTAATCTTTTATTATCAAATTAAATATTAAATATTTTTATCTTTTGAAAATTTTTAAATTTTTTTATATGCTTTGTGCTTATGCAAAGTGATATGCAAATGATGCGTAAATAAGCATAAACCTCCCCCAAACTTGTTTTCAACAGTGCCCTCACTGTTGCTAACCGCTGGATCACAAAAACCTGTAAGCTTGGAAGGAAATTTATTAATGGGGGCAATAAATATGATCGTGAAAATCCTCCCCCAAACTTATTCTTAGTTATGTTCAAAAACTTTTTATAATTTTGTTTTACATTTTTTTAAATATTTTTCTAAAATCTATTTACAAATTGACTCACCTCCATTCTAAAGATGTGACAAAATTACCAAGTCATGGAGGTGAGGTGGAGGAAAATTAGTCATTATAAAGCGGCTCCTGTAAAAACAGGAGCTCCTCCGAGGGGTCAGTGGAAAAATACGGCTTTAGTCTATGTCCATTTACTTTGAAAATTGTACCATTTTCAACATTTTCAACCTCAACTGTCCCGTGCGGGTATACATACCGCACAACAAAAGGTCCTTTCCACCGAGATTGTAGCTTACCCGCATGAAGATGGAGTCGTGAATCATAAAGAAGAACTTGTTGACCAGGTGTAAAAGTTTTTCTCAGAATGTTTTTATCGTGAAATACTTTAGTCCGATTCTTTACAATTACAGCATTATCATAAGCTTCATCGCGAAGTTCGCTTAGCACATTTAATTGCAGCTTCCGAAAGTTGCATGCTTGATTAAAGTCAAAGTTAAGTTCTCTAATGGCCAACATTGCTTTGTGCTCAATCTCGACCGGAAGGTGACAGGCCTTACCAAACACTAGTCTGTAAGGAGACATCCCTAGATCGGTTTTATATGCAGTTCGGAATGCCCAAAGAGTATCCGTCAATTTGGTTGACCAATCTTTTCGATTTTTAGCAACAGTCTTCTCAAAAATTTGTTTAATCTGTCTGTTAGAAAACTCAGCCTGCCCGCTTGTTTGGGGATGATAGGGTGTGGAAAGTTTGTGGTTGATTGCATATTTCCGCATCAGAGTCTCGAAAGACCGATTGCAGAAATGTGTCCCGTTATCGCTAATGATAGCGCGTGGGTGTCCAAATCGCGAAAAGATGTTTTCTTTTAAGAACTTAATGACAACCTTTTTGTCATTAGTGCGACAAGGAATAGTTTCAACCCACTTCAGGACGTAATCAACCGCAAGCAATATATACAGATTCCCAAAGGAGTTGGAAAAAGGACCCATAAAGTCAATACCCCAAACGTCAAAGATTTCAACCACTGAGATGGGTTGCTGTGGCATCTCATTTCTCCGGGAAATCCTACCCGTGTGTTGACACTGTGCACAGATTTTGCAATGATCAAATGCATCTTTGAATAAAGTCGGCCAATAGAAACCGCATTGCAAAAACTTCTCCGCCGTCTTTCGAGTACCGAAATGACCCCCACACGCCTGATCATGACAAAAAGATAGAACACTCTTGAATTCATCATTAGGGACACATCGGCGAATGGTCTGGTCAGGACAATATTTAAACAGATATGGTTCATCCCAGTAAAAATGTTTTACTTGGGATAGAAATCGATGTTTGTCCTGTTTCGACCATTCGCGAGGAATAAGTCCCGTAGTAAGATAATTCATAATATCCCTGAACCAAGGTTCGTCGGATATACTCAAGAGTTGTTCGTCTGGAAAAGAATCATTGATCGGCAGGGTCACAGGTGAAGAAGAGATGCGCGAAAGATGGTCGGCTATAACGTTTTCACATCCTTTCTTATCTTTAATAACAAGATCAAATTCTTGTAATAGAAGAATCCAACGTATTAGCCTACCTTTAGCATCCTTCTTCTCCAAAAGATGTTTTAAAGCGGAGTGGTCAGTGTACACAACAATTGGTGAGCCAATCAAGTAAGGCCTGAATTTTTCTAATGCGAATACAATTGCCAAAAGTTCTTTTTCAGTATTTGTATAATTATTTGAGCATCGTTCAGGGTCTTACTTGCATAATAGATCACGTATGGCATCTTTTCAATGTGTTGTCCTAAGACTGCACCAACTGCAAAATCTGATGCATCACACATAAGCTCAAACGGGTGGTTCCAATCTGGAGATGATAGAACGGGGGCTGTAGTGGGAGAGTGTTTGAGTGAGTCGATTGCTGCCTCACAATCCGAGTCAAAGTGAAATGTTGTGTCCTTGGCCAAGAGAAGAGTTAAAGGTCTAGCAATTTTGCTAAAATCCTTAATGAATCTCCTGTAAATGCCTGCATGGCCAAGAAATGATCGTATATCTTTGACGCATTTGGGATGAGGAAGGTTTTGAATGACATATATTTTGGCTTTATCAACCTCAATGCTTTTCCGTGAAATAACATGTCCAAGCACAATTCCTTCTTGGACCATGAAATGGCATTTTTCCCAATTCAAGGTTAAGTTCTTCTCTTTACAACGAGTAAGAACTGCGTCAAGATGAGATAGACAGTCGGCAAAAGAATCTCCGAATATCGAGAAATCGTCCATGAAAATCTCCAGAAAATTCTTGACCATATCCGAGAATATCCCCATCATACGCCGCTGAAATGTAGCGGGAGCATTGCATAACCCAAAAGGCATGCGTCTATAAGAAAAGGTACCAAAAGGACAAGTAAATATGGTTTTGTCTTGATCCTTTTTGGCAATAGGGACCTGGTTATAGCCAGAGTATCCGTCTATAAAGCAGTAATATTCACGTCCAGCTAAGCGTTCTGGCATTTGGTCAATGAAAGGTAGAGGAAAGTGGTCTTTCCTCGTTGCGGCATTGAGTTTTCTATAGTCAATACATACACGCCACCCAGTTTGAGCGCGTGTCCGGATTAACTCATTAGCCTCATTTGTAATGACAGTAATGCCAGATTTCTTAGGGACGACATGAATTGGACTCACCCATTGGCTATCAGAGATTGGGTAAATGATACCATTATCAAGGCATTTGACGATTTCTTTCTTAACCGCATCCTTCATGATGAGGTTTAACCGTATCTGTGGTTCTCGGGTTGGCTTGGCTTCATCCATCAAATGTATATGATGTTCTACAATCAAGGGACTAATCCCTTTAATGTAAGCCATAGTCCAACCAAAGGCCTGCCTATTAGATCTCAATACCGTCAAAAGCACATTCTCTTGATCTGAGGCTAGAGAAGCGGATATGATCACAGGTAAAGACTTATTCTCACCTAAATATGCATATTTAAGATGAGAAGGTAAAAGTTTGAGATCTAATGCTGACGGAGAAATTATAGAAGGTGGGGTCATCGAATGATATTCGGAGTCAAGAAGAAGCTCGTAGCCTGCATAGGATACAGACTCGAAAGGTGATGAGTCAAGAGTGTCAGACTCAAGAATGGAAAGAGTGTCCTCACTAAGATGTGCAAGATCAAATATTGATGTGCTAGTGTCATCGAGATCTTCAAAGCAAAGTTCATCAACTTCGCAACTTTCAAGAGCAATCTCGTGGACAGAACAGACATCAAGTATATGAGCAGAGGGTTCAGATGGCTGACTTCCAATTTTATAGATGTTCAGTTCAATTGTCATTTTTCCAAAAGATAGGTTCATTGAACCATTTCGACAGTTAATGACAGCATTGGAAGTGGCAAGGAATGGTCGACCCAAAATCACCGGAATTTGGTTCTGTGGGTTTGCTACAGGTTGTGTATCGAGAACAATAAAGTCCACAGGGAATATAAATTCCTCGACTTTTATCAACACATCCTCCAGTTCACCCCTAGGTTTGGTGATTGAACGGTCTGCCATTTGGAGAGTGCAATGAGCAGGTTTTAATTCTCCAATCCCTAACTGCTCATAGACAGAATATGGAAGCAGGTTAACACTTGCGCCAAGGTCAAGTAAAGTACGGTTGATGTTTTTACCCCCAATAGAAATCGATATTGTAGGACATCCTGGGTCCTTACATTTCTTTGGTAACTGTAGAGTAAAAGTAGTGCTAACATTATTAGTCATGAAGACCTTCTTAGGCACTTGAGTCTTCCTCTTCCTAGTGCACAAGTCTTTAAGAATTTTCGCATAAGCGGGGACTTGTTGAATAGCATCTAGAAGAGGGATGTTGATGTTAACCTGTTTAAACAATTCCATAATCTTCTCCATATGTGGACTCGATTTGTTTCCCCTTAACCGATTCGGATAAGGAGCTTTAGCAATAAGAGCTGGGTCCAACATTGGAGAAGGTGGTGTGTGTGGAAGTGATCCCAGAATAGGAGTGGGGATCATCTTTGGTGGACTAGAAGAAGTTTGCTGAGGTGTCGAGCCTTGGGGGAAATGAAGAATAGGCTCGCAAGAAGGTGGTGGGGTAGATAAAGTAGGATTAGAAGCAGAAGTGTGTGTGGAGGGAAAAGTCTCAGCCGGGGTATTATTGATAAATTTTTCATTATCATCAATCTCTTCCCCAACGTGATTATTCAGCACTCTTCCTGATCTCAATGTTGTGATGGCATTCACATTGTAGTGTTGTGAATGCCTAGGATTCGGTAAGGATTGAGACGGAAGTTTCCCTTTCTCTCTTGCACTCATTTCGGCTTTTAATTGGGCAATTTGAGCTTCCATCGATTTTAAACTCTCAGCTTGGAGGTCAGAGTTTTTCTTAAATTTATTGAGAGAAGACCTAAATTCAGCCGACATTTGTTTCATGTACATTTCAAAAGTTCGTTCGAGTGAAGAGGAAATATCAGTACCGGTCAAGTGCAAAGGATTATACGGTGCAGGTGTATTGACTGGATTTTGAAAGTTTTGTGATTGATAGGGGTGTTGAGTCAGTTGAAATGGCTGCTGTTATGGTGGAGGAGCCCTTTGAAAATTATTTTGATATGAAACCGTGTTTTGAGGTTGTTGTTGGTTCCAAGCAAAGTTAGGGTGATTCTGTAAGCCCGCGGGGGCGCCCCGGCCGTCGATCCGACGCCGGAAACGCGGAAACAAAAACTTTGCGAACTTTGCAAACCGGCACCACCGTGGACTTTTTACCCGGATCGGGCCATTAACCTAGCAACTAGCAAAATAGAAAAGAGTAGAGATGCTATACCAAGCGATCCGTGTCCTTCGGTCTTCGTCTCCACTCCGATCTCCTGCGGAATCTACGTCCATCATCGTCTCGTCGGAAAGGGCACCACGTAGCCGGAATCTTTTACGGGCTCCCGCCTCTTGACCGAGGCAACTCGGGCGCGAAGTTGGCTAGCCGACGTGTCCAAGACTTGCTATAGATATAGTGTAGTGGCTTTGTCTCTTTGGGGTTTATGAGGTTGCCATTGTATGTGGAGGAAAAGAATGAAACTTGTGAGAAGAAGAAAGATGGAGCTCTCAAATTTTCTTAGAATGAGATGAGAAGATAATGTTTCACACTAAATGAAGCTCTCTCATTCTCACCCCTCAAAGTGGCCGGCCCTCTCATCCATGGATGAATGAGATTGGAGAGAGAAAAAGACCTCTCTCCCGCTCTAGGAAAAAGAATGAAAAACAAAATATAAAAGAAAATGGTCACAACCATTTCCTTTCACAATCCACTCATGTGAAAAGCAATGGAAAAGGACTAGAAAAGCATCTCATCATGACAAAGGCACAATATGCAAGGAAGCCCTCCACTAAAGAGTTATTTGTGAACTTGCAAATAACCCCTCCATCAAAAAGTCCGGCCGGAACGGAATGCAAACTGGCAACTTCAGAAAACTGATCCCGTAATAAATTACAGGAAAAATCCACTACTGCAAATACATGCCCGCATTTGTATTCCCACTGAACACAAATGCAAAGAGACAAAACTACACTATCAAATACTAGGATCCGGCTTAAGCCAAAGCCGGCTAGTAGAATCCGTCCGATCACGATCCGTGCAATACCGCACGTATCTGATCGAACCCTGCCATATCTCCATACGGCCTCTACAACGTTTCGCCCGAAACCTGAGTAACTGAGTGTGGTGGACTCTAAAGACTCGTCAATACTTTGGCTATGGATTTAACCACTAGCACGTCAGAGGTATAAGCCAATACGTGACGGGCCACCAGGTATTGACCAAAAGGGACGTCGATGAGCGAACTCATCCTGACACCCTACTGAGCCTGACAGTGACAATATCCGTACAGTCCGGTCCGTTCGTCTATGAGCATCGCATGGCGGGCCTAGGGGGTTGGTAAAAGTCAGACCCCTAAAAGCGGTACAAGTCGTGTCGGAGTGTAGCCCAGAACACCCTGAGATACTACTGGAATACCTACCAGCAAATCTCCTGCCTTGGCCAAGGACTTTTCATGTTCTGGCTGTCCTCGACACAGCGCGACCTCACCCCCAATACCGGGAGAGACGAACCCCTGCAGATCCGCTCACTGCCTCCATGTGACTCGGGACTGTACCCAACTAAAACCTGTTTGCACGACTCCTTTGAGCCGTGGTAGGGTAGTAATCAAAGCACAGTGGGAACTCACACGAGACAAATGACGATCCCAGGTCGATGAACTAACCTGTACACATGTCACCAGGGAACTGCTATCTGACGTCTGGTATAAAACCCAACTAACAGGTTCCCGGCGAGTCCTGTCCGGTGTACTCATGACCCAATGAGCACCTGTATACATCTTAGGTGAACCAACTGACACCAGTGGCTTGTGAGACCGGCCACCGCCCCTCGTCGGGGTCTCGACTGTATACACTAGTCTACTCTGGAGTATCGATGCCCTGTCTCGAAACTCCCACGACTAGGGACCATTTAAGGATGTGCTTATAGACTACCAACTCCCACGTATATGATCGCCCTCATACTGCCGGTAGTCAAGCAAGAATCCTAGAGGCTCTATCAACGTGCAATAGTGACCTGTAAGGTTACCTAAAGCAGTACACGATGATAAAGGTAAACCAGATAGCATACTATCATCTTGAGTAAGACTGTCCTACTGGGACAGGTCCTCTCCTCAATCATTGCAATCACGTGCCTGCGATCCAATAATTGACTCTGAGGGCACTATCTCCAACAATCTCCCACTTGCATTCAAGGCTAATTATTGCGATGTCGCATACTCACAGCCCGTGTGATACCGAACACCCAACTCCTCTACTAGTCAGTCTCACAAAGCTCGTTTGCGAAACTATTGCGTTCGAGGAATAGCCTCAGTGAGTGGATCCGCTCTGATGTTTCTTTCTATGTCTCTCTCTATCTCAAGTTCGTGGAGAAAGCTATCTCCCGAAATGAGCAATACCTGTCTTAGAATATGTTTGGATGTCTGATGGGACCTAGCTCATAAATGAACTCCAAATCCAAACTTCTTAGACTGTATCGTCAACTGAACTTAATCAGTATCCTGCGCCATGCCTTCCCTCAGTATCCACCTGGACCATCTGTCCAAAATACTGCCCCTCGTCAGAGGGAAAACTATAACTCTGACAGCCACTCTGCCATCCAGGTCACCTTGGAAGCCTGGAATGATAACCGTCTCCTAAAGGAGAATGCTGTTATCATATCCCTAGAACATCCACTTATGTTCTAAAACTGCTTCCGACTGTTTCTCCAAGATTGGATCAATATCAACTTATTGCACCTACTGCAAGAACAACATCTGGTGTGGTACTTGACATCTCATGATTGACTCAATTGCCTGAGCAAGTGATCTGTCAATTATGCGTATCCCTCTCCTCTTTAGTCTGTAAGACACCTTTAGAGAGGGTGACTCCATTACCTGCAGGTACACCACCATGCCAGGAGTCGTCCATTCTAAATACTCATAGAATGCGGTCAAAGTACCCAGATTAGGAAACCACCCAAATCTAGATCTAAAACTGTAGATCTAGTTACCAGAATGTCTGATGTAAGATCCAAGTCCTTTGAGGAGAAACTACTGTGTGACGACCAAAGTATAACCGATCGTAGTATAGGAATATCATTTCCCACTCTGTGTATGTCATCAAATACCAGGACATCACACCCTACTACCTTCTCAACAGATCCATCCCCTATTCTGATGAAGTCAAACCTATGACTGTCATATCAGAAATAGATGATCTATCTCCGCTATTTCTGCTTTAGTCTATAAATAGACATAAGCCTGATGTCCACCAATGCTTCCGCTGCTCCCACTGACCACGACAACCCTCTGGCAGAGTCATATAGACGTACACTTCTAAAGCTAATTTAGAACGACTCTATACTCATCCTCCTGCCGGGTCTCACAGTCTGGAACAACAGCAATGGCAAGTCTGGGTAAACAAGAACCTCTCTGCCACCGTCCTTGAGTATACCGAAGTACCTCTCGGGTGCCTGAGGTTACCCACCTTATCTGCGGAGTGGCCAATGGAATGTCAAACCAGATTGAATCTTTAGATTCCTATCAAATCTTCAGTAATCGTTTGTGGTTCTGGAATCACTTCCAGTTCTACCATACTCCCACAACTGTTTTCTGAAAAAATCCATTTTATTAAAACTGTGGCGAGTCAAGAACAATATCACTATTGATCTTCCAGATGGTAGAATATCAACCCTCTGCATAGCCCGGGTCAACCCACAAACAGCCATTACAGAAACGTGCCTTGAGTTATCCAGAGTCTGGTTTTAAGCATAAGCTGGACAACTCCCCGTATCTTAACAATGTCAAGATATGAACTGTTCTATATCCAATATAGAAACAGAGGCACTGATTTAATTGAACCAGATTCAAATCATGCAGCTGTCTTCAGTGCATGTCAACTAAAAGGAAGGAGGCCGATCAGCGTTACTCAACTTAGGAATGCTTCCAATTATGAGTAACCTGAAAGAGAAGCAAGTTCTCTTAACTACTACTATCAACTGAATACCATATACAAGTATCTACATCTTCGATCACTTTGAAGAATCCCGATACTTGCAATACTTGGTTCTCTACTTTACTCTTATACCTATAACTTCTCAAAACTTTGACTCTGTGTTTCTTCGAAACACCTGTCTAAGAACTAAGAAGTCATAAGTAAATAGAATACAGTACGAGGACCAACCCCTCTGTCCTAGTGGACACTGGACAATATACAATACTCTGTATAAGTCCCCTGAGTCTAGTGACTCATTCATCGTGTGTCGTAGGTTGAAAACTGTACTTATGGTTAAGAAGAATTACACCGTTGTTCAATGCTCCTTACCTAACCATCCACTGGTATAGGTAAATGTCATAGACATAATTTCAAAAAGGTATGTCTCACTTTATAAAAATAGACGTACAGATATATCAATTTGAAATTGGTGCACAACAACGGATATTCAAAACCAAACATTTGCCGACCGGCAAACAACCCAGGTGGCTTCCTCAAATATCACCAATTCCAACGAATCCCGATATATTGAGGATGGTCACCCAATTCCCAATAACTTACTCCCACTCATCATCTGTAAAACCATACAGATGTGAGAATCATACCTGGTAAATACATACCCTGGAGCAAGTGTCTAATTGGGAAATCAGTTTTCTATTAACAGTACACAGTGAAACTGAAACATTGAAATGTTTCGACGGGGTTTCCTGGTATTCCTAGTAATGCCTCTTCCATTATCCAGATTCACAACTATAACCGTATAATTCTTTGCCACTTCTCCAAATCCCTTTATATGTCTTTAGTCATTACCTTCTGTACACCCTTTTAGGCCAAATGGTTTTCTTCCTTCCCTACCGTTCGGCACCAGCCTATGGTTTGGAAGAAGACTATCCAATAAGCATAAAGGGTGTACTGTCCTAATCCTAGGAGCACTCGCAACGCGAGAGAAGGTGAAGATAAAAGACACCTGAATGTACTTTATTCCTATTTCTCCTGAACCAGGATCCATCCCCGAACTGGAACAAGTTCCTTTCGAGTTCGTATATAACCATACGATGGATTATCCAATAAACTGGGATCTTCGTAGTGATACGGAGTGTCCTGGAGAAATACAAAGGTGATTTAGGATTGGCGAAGAAATACATGGTTTGTTCGTGAATATCAGCCGCAATTTACTTTGCCCTCTTACTAATCCCTTGCTTTGACTTAACTTGATACCTTCTGTACACCGTTTAGGCTAATTGGTTTTCTTCCTTCCCTACCGGTCGGCACCAGCCTAAGGTCTGGAAGAAGACTATCCAATTTACGTAATAGGTGTACTATCTCCTAAACCAAGGAGTACTCGCAATCTGAGAGAGAAGGTAAAAGGAAAAGACAACTGAATAGTCCTATCCGTTTTCTCCAAAACCAGAAACCATCCTCGAATTCCTTCGAGTTCGTATATAACCATACGATGGTTTTGTCCAGTGGACGTTCGTAGTGATACGGGGTGTCCCGGAGAAAAGGGTAAAAGTAGGAGTGGCAAAGAAGTTTGCAACTCTGACAATCCAAAAGCCAGTATTAAGAAGGTTCGGTCAACTTGGTCACTGAGTCATAGTCTAGGGTCGGGTCAATGGTCGCTGCCAAAGAGAGAGAGAAAAGAAACACTCAGCGTGCACTCTAACCTAGATCAGAATGGTTGTCACTTTATCTAATCAGGAAACCTCCCACTGTAACTCAAATTCTTCTCCAAACCTGAAAGAAGAATTAGCCGGGATCACCCAAGGAGTAAACCAACTCATCAGTGGGAATCGGGATCCAACTATCATCGCATGATAACGTGACGGAATCCGCTCACGTTATCACACTCCAGAAGGTATGCGCATATCTGGCAAGTTTCAGTTCTTTTGAAACTCCCGATGTGGATTTCTACCCCATGCTCTTATGACCTTGACTTTGGCCAACATATCATAAGTCACATGTCAAGTTCTACCCGTCATTTTCCTGGTTAATTTGAACCCACCCGTACCTACCCTTGACTTTGGCCAAAATGGCAGTACGACTGTCCCAAACCAACGCATCTATCTATGCTGCATATGAATACCCAACAGCTACCAAACACTGTGCCTTGACTTTGGCCAACATACACAGCTTGAATACTATTAACTATCCATATGAAACGACGGAGGGCTACGAATGGTTTCTGGCGAAAACCTTTAACGTAATGAACTTGATATCGTTGTAGGAACTGATAGCTTTTAAAAATATAGTGACGAAAACCTTTGCTAAAAAGGTCACTCCCGGTGAAGGGATCTCGGCTCTTTCCCCGTAGAATGAGGTGCAGGATATTCCAACTGAATACCACGATGCAAAGCAAAAGTAATTGGCTATAGTGAAGTTATTGCCCTGATGCAAACTTCTGTCCAAGGGGTCACTTCCGGTGAAGGGATCTCGGCCCTTGCCTCGTCGACTGAGGAGCAGGATATTCCAACTGAATACCACTGTGCAAAACAAAAGAGAACGCCCTTGCAATAACAGCTTTTTGAAAAAAATTGTTCCAACAACATCAGAATAGGTTTGTTTATCTTGCATTGATCCGAATCAACGCAGTCCCATCAATTGATCACACCACAAAGAACGAAAATATACTGACGTACGTTTATGCCATCCGCATTCGCCACTGGGTCCCGTCATCACCCGTTAGGTTAGCTAACTAACGGCAGAGCGGGGACTGGACTAGCGCGGATGAAAAACATATACAACATCTACTAGTATATATATAATATATAATTTTCGCTCAAGGCGTGATAAAAATGCAGCAACACAGAAATGTATAGCAACACAGATCAATACAGATATCTGGGATCCCCGGGTTTCACAGAGCCGCTGCTGAAACCCGACGTTCCCCTGGTCGTGTGGATAGCCTGCGCAATGAAATCCTAGACCCCCACGGGCGCGGCAAGTTACCCGCCAAAACCTAAAGCGAGGCAGCCCCCTTCAGCAACGTGAATGGACCACCCAGCACTTCACGGAATCCGGTAACTTGGGCACCCCTCCTGGGTCAACCTGTACCCCCTACGAGTGCGGCGAATAGCCCGCCAATTCTAGAGTGAAGCCCCCTCCGTCTCAACGCCATGAGATGCGGGCTTGTTGCCCTCTAGAACCCGGCTATCCGTGCACCACTCCGCGGGGTAATCCTAGTACAGAAAGTAAAATATACATACACCGGGTACATCGACCGCAACCTGGTCGTGCCCCAAAAGAATAATACAAACAGGCAGTGACGGCAGTCCACATGTCGGACGCTCGCCCCGCAATATCAAATGTACATATAAAACGAAACTGTACTAACATTGCAACCAGGCTATCCCCACGACCAATCCGCAACAACACAGCAAAACACAGAACATCAACGTGAATGTCACGTTCGCAAAGGGCTATAGCAGATAGACTGGATTTTCCGATCAAGTGACATTCACGGTCGCAGATATAATGTAAATACTGTGAACTAGCATGTTTAAAATATCCGATCGAACAAATATTATCAAGTGGGCCCCAAGCAGTACTGTAGCACTTACAGAAAATCTGGGCCCAAAGAAAATATCCCAAAACCCCTATTTCCTAATCAAAAGCCCACTGGAAAAATTTGGTTCAACGATTCCTCTTAACCACCGCGGAACCGCGGCCAAACCAGGTTGTTGGCCGCGTTTCCGCGGTCGAAGTAAGGAATCACTGAACCGTATTTTTCCAGAATTCTTAGAATTTCTTGCAAGTCTTTCTGCAATGACCTGAAAAATTTTTGGAGCTTGAAAAATTTCAACAGAGAACACATGCATTGGAAAATACGGTTTTTGGGGATTTTTGTTCGATCGAGTTCTAAACGTGCTAGAGCAAGCTAGGCATGGTTAATGGCGTGGCTCTGATACTAATGTAAGCCCGCGGGGGCGCCCCGGCCGTCGATCCGACGCCGGAAACGCGGAAACAAAAACTTTGCGAACTTTGCAAACCGGCACCACCGCGGACTTTTTACCCGGATCGGGCCATTAACCTAGCAACTAGCAAAATAGAAAAGAGTAGAGATGCTATACCAAGCGATCCGTGTCCTTCGGTCTTCGTCTCCACTCCGATCTCCTGAGGAATCTACGTCCATCATCGTCTCGTCGGAAAGGGCACTACGTAGCCGGAATCTTTTACGGGCTCCCGCCTCTTGACCGAGGCAACTCGGGCGCGAAGTTGGCTAGCCGATGCGTCCAAGACTTGCTATAGATATAGTGTAGTGGCTTTGTCTCTTTGGGGTTTATGAGGTTGCCATTGTATGTGGAGGAAAAGAATGAAACTTGTGAGAAGGAGAAAGATGGAGCTCTCAAATTTTCTTAGAATGAGATGAGAAGATAATGTTTCACACCAAATGAAGCTCTCTCATTCTCACCCCTCAAAGTGGTCGGCCCTCTCCTCCATGGATGAATGAGATTGGAGAGAGAAAAAGACCTCTCTCCCTCTCTAGGAAAAAGAATGAAAACAAAATATAAAAGAAAATGGTCACAACCATTTCCTTTCACAATCCACTCATGTGAAAAGCAATGGAAAAGGACTAGAAAAGCATCTCATCATGACAAAGGCACAATATGCAAGGAAGCCCTCCACTAAAGAGTTATTTGCGAACTTGCAAATAACCCCTCCATCAAAAGTCCGGCCGTGAAGGAATAAAAGAAAACCGACCGGAACGGAATGCAAACTAGCAACTTCAGAAAACTGATCCCGTAATAAATTACAGGAAAAACCCACTACTGCAAATACATGCCCGCATTTGTATTCCCACTGAACACAAATGCAAAGAGACAAAACTACACTATCAAATACTAGGATCCGGCTTAAGCCAAAGCCGGCTAGTAGAATCCGTCCGATCACGATCCGTGCAATACCGCACGTATCTGATCGAACCCTGCCATATCTCCATACGGCCTCTACAGCGTTTCGCCCGAAACCTGAGTAACTGAGTGTGGTGGACTCTAAAGACTCGTCAATACTTTGGCTATGGATTTAACCACTAGCACGTCAGAGGTATAAGCCAATACGTGACGGGCAACCAGGTATTGACCAAAAGGGACGTCGATGAGCGAACTCATCCTGACACCCTACTGAGCCTGACAGTGACAATATCCGTACAGTCCGGTCCGTTCGTCTATGAGCATCGCATGGTGGGCCTAGGGGGTGGTAAAAGTCAGACCCCCAAAAGCGGTACAAGTCGTGTCGGAGTGTAGCCCAGAACACCATGAGATACTACTGGAATACCTACCAGCAAATCTCCTGCCTTGGCCAAGGACTTTTCATGTTCTGGCTCTCCTCGACACTGCGCGACCTCACTCCCAATACCGGGAGAGACGAACCCCTGCAGATCCGCTCACTGCCTCCATGTGGCTCGGAACTGTACCCAACTAAAACCTGTTTGCACGACTCCTTTGAGCCATGGTAGGGTAGTAATCAAAGCACAGTGGGAACTCACACGAGACAAATGACGATCCCAGGTCGATGAACTAACCTGTACACATGTCACCAGGGAACTGCTATCTGACGTCTGGTATAAAACCCAACTAGCAGGTTCCCGGCGAGTCCTGTCCGGTGTACTCATGACCCAATGAGCACCTGTATACATCTTAAGTGAACCAACTGACACCAGTGGCTTGTGAGACCGGCCACCGCCCCTCGTCGGGGTCTCGACTGTATACACTAGTCTACTCTGGAGTATCGATGCCCTGTCTCGAAACTCCCACGACTAGGGACCATTTAAGGATGTGCTTATAGACTACCAGCTCCCACGTATATGATCGCCCTCATACTGCCGGTAGTCAAGCAAGAATCCTAGGGGCTCTATCAACGTGCAATAGTGACCTGTAAGGTTACCTAAAGCAGTACACGATGATAAAGGTAAACCAGATAGCATACTATCATCTTGAGTAAGACTGTCCTACTGGGACAGGTCCTCCCCTCAATCATTGCAATCACGTGCCTGCGATCCAATAATTGACTCTGAGGGTACTATCTCCAACAGATTCCTCCAACCCTGATTATAAGTGGAAGAATACGGATCGTTTCTAGGTCTTTGTTGGAAAGCAGCATTGGTATACTCTTGACCTTGAAACGGAGAATTTAAAGGACATTTTTCCATAAGATGAGATGGATCAGAACAACATCCACAGACAGTTTTGGAAAGTGGCATCTGATTTAGGGAGGCTGCTAAAAATTTATGTTCCATAGCTTCGAGTTTCTTTTGCATTGCTGCCATTTCAGCTCTAACTCCTATGGAAACATCAATTTGGTGAATGCCACCCCTAGACGATGACTGGTTTACACTCTCCCACTGTAAAGATTTTTCAGCGAAATCTTCTAAGAATCTCCAGGCTTCACCATCATCTTTAGTCATGAAGGTGCCTTGACACATGGATTCAAGGTTCTGTTTTGTTGTAGGATTAATGCCCTCATATATGATTCTGCACAGATCCCATCTAGGGATTCCGTGATGTGGACATTGAACTAACAGATCCTTGAAGCGTTCAAAACACTTCGAGAATGGTTCATTTGGAAGCTGGGTAAATTGATTTATTTCGCTACGGACTCGAGCTGCTTTATGATTGGGGTAGAATTTCTTTAGGAAAGCTGCGACGAATTCATCGCAGTTTGAAATAGAATGTGCGGCTGTGTTATAAAGCCACTTCTCGGCTATATCGCACAAGGTAAATGTGAGAAGACGTAGATGCATAGCATTCACAGAAAGCTGTGAAGTACCCATCATAGCGCATACATTTTCAAATTTGGTAATAAAGACATATGCGTCTTCAGACTCGAGACCATGATATTTAGATAGAAGATTGATGTATTGGGGTTTTATTTAAAAATTGTCCCCATTGGCTGGTGGAATGGTGAGACAGGTCGAAAGAGGACCTCGCATAAGATAGCATCTCTCTTGGAGAAAGATGCGGGGTGGATTCTGCGCACCTGCGGACGGTGGCAGAGTAGTGTTAAAGAAGTTCGATGGAGAATTGTCCATCGAAGTGGGTGTGGTGGTGGGTAAAGAAAAAGTAGACGTAGAATACCGACTTCGGAGTCGATAGGGGGAACGCGGACAAGACGAGCACTAGAATCCTGTGTCCAGCCGAGCATGCACTAAATGGTTTAGCATAAGTGGCAGCGTTGTGATAATTAAGGAAAAGATGAGTTTGGTGTTTGGTTTGAAAAAGACGGATTTTTGATAAATCAAATCTCAAACAATGCACAAGTAACCCTAATTCTAGTGGTCACCTAGGTCAAGTCTCTAGACCGCTCCTAGACTTCCAGAAGACAAGTTGCAAGATAGATCCTCTACTACCTCTTTACCCCTCCTGTGGCCAGATAAGTGCCAGGTAAGTGGGAGGTTCTCCACTATGTAAGTAGTGGGCCTAATTAAGTAACCACTTGCCTTAGACACCACAAAAGAAACGCGGATAAGTAATAGATTACCCACGACCTCCTTCTATCCTAAGTGAGCGCGACGGTCCTTAGAATCATGTCTAGATATTTTTTAGTTAATGAGGGTAATGCGGATGCAATTTTGTGATTTTTGGGGCTTAGGAAGGGTAATGAACTCTCCACCTAATCTGAATTTGGTTTTTGCCCCTTAATTTCCGTATTAAAAATGCAAACAACCAAGATCAAACACGCAACAATTTTTCTTTTTGCGGCGCTGCGAATTTTTTGCAAAGAAACCTGCAGAAATTTGTTAATGGAGCAGAGCAGGGAGGAGATAAGAAAGACAGAAGTATACCTGAGAATTTTGGTACAGTGAAACCCTAGGATTGCCATGGAACCGCCGCAATTTGGCTAGTTTCGCCGCGAATGCGCGGTGTAATAATGAGATCTCTGCACAAAATTTCTTGCAGATGCTCCAGTTCACTCACTGAACTCCCTGAAATGATCTGAATATTTTTCCTCTCGCTCCACAGATTTCAGATCTCCTTGCAACAAATCACAACAAATCGTTAAGCGCTTGTTACGAATTTTGATCTAAAAAACTGATGGAATAATAAATCTTTCAACTCAAATTACAAAAACGAACAAATTAGCACACGATCCCCGGCAACGGCGCCATTTGATTGGTAATCGATTTCCGTGTCGTGTTTTGAAAAGTGTAAAGATCACAACCAAAGAAATTTATAAACCGCAATCAATAACGGTGTCTTTTGTAGTTTCGTCGGTGAATGCGGATCGTCCACAGGGAAAGTGAGATTTGATCGATCTTGTTTTAGTTGAGTTTAAAATTAAAGGATAAAAGAAAATTGATTCATGATTTATGAAATTTAGTTTCAAGAATCATCGGATACCGGATCTAAAATCAAGAATTAATAAAGTTCAAGATGATATCCAAATCGAATGAATTATCAAGATTTGTAAATAGGCTTGTAGGAATCGATCCAATCGATAGTGATGATGAAGAATTATGATTACAAATTCTTATCTATTGATGATTCGTTGCTAGATCGATGACGATCAACGAGAATTATGGATCTATTAGAAACTAGGGTTTCTTCATCATCATCCCTTGTCCTTTCGTTGATTATCATTCAAATTCTAACCTCTAGGAAATTCAATCATCGATTGTTGATCTCTAATTTAGAGCGAAAACATTCAAGAAAGCATCTCGCTCAAAACTAGGTCGTCGTTGATTCAATTTCCTAGAGTTTACACAACTCATAAGACTTAAGAATCGTTCAAGAATTTAATCATCATCATCTACCTATTTTCTCGATTCCTCCACAAGCGGAGTTTTCACTCAAACATCATGAAAAAGAAAACAATCAAGAATTGACAACTCATCATAATGCTTAAATGTAAAGAAAATCAAGATCAAGAATTTTCACCTTTTATTATTCGATGTTTCGTTACAATTCACTCAAAGACTATAAGATTTAAGGAGAGAACTCAATCGTCGAAATTAGCTTCATATCGTCTTCTTGAGTTGCGGATCGTCGTGGATCACTTGCTTGGATGAAGATCGGCGTTCCTTCAAAAAGGCTTGTTGAATGCTTGCTTGAGTCGGTACTCGATGATCTTGATTTGGATCAAATTGTGTCACTCAATTTGTGTGGAATTGATTTGGATCTTACTAGAATTTTACCCTCAAAATAATGAACAACCTTTGTAATGAAGCCTTGAGTCCCCTTTTATAGTCTTCTCCTTTAGCTTTCCCTAGAAACTTGATCTAGCTTCCTTTAGAAGCTAAGCTAGGTTTAGCTTCCCTTATAAGCTTGGTAGTTATGAAGGAAGCTTCTAGATTAAGGTAGTTAGCTACCTTGCTTGAGAAGCTTGGTAGGTATTAGGCTTCCACAAGAAGCTTGGCGGTTAGAAGAGAAGCTTCTGGAGATCTCTGGAGACCGAAGTGTTTTGAAGAATTTTGGCTATTGAATGGAGAAGCCTGAGAAAAAATTCTGCCGCCAACGAGTTGACGTGGCCGCGGGCCGCGGATCCGCGGCCGTTTGGTGAGCTTGGTTCATAAAATTTCCAGGTTGATTTCATGTTGGCTTTATGGCACTTTTCTGATATCTGGAATATTTTTATACTTTCTTGTTTACTACCAGATCACAAGTCTTGGACTTGGTGTATTTTTATCAGCACTTTTATGATTCCGGTTCTTTACCTGAAGAATTTCCTGCATACAATCTCGAGACAAGTGTTGCGATATACAAAAGATCATGCGTGCAATAATAAACACACAATTTCCCTTAAAATGTCGGTTATAATGTATAACACATGTTATTTGGTATTTTACAGACAAATTGCTAATATGTGCTATATTTATACCAAACACCTTTAGATGATTGCAAATAGTAGGGAAATTGATGTGTTAAAAATGTAATATTTTCGACTGATCACATACTATGACCGATCCTGGGTCCAAGTCTTCTCGTATTTTATTCCAGGAAGATCTTGTCGGGGTCTCTCCCGAATCTTGTTTCTGCCGAACTCCCCGGAAGTTATCATCCTTTACTAAATCTGTTTCTTGTTCCGGAACGGCTGCAAACTCATCGTGACTCATTCTGGAAGATATATCCATATACAACGCATCTGCATGCGTATCACATCTCTGATGTCAGCGGAGTGGAACGTCATCTCATCAAGATCTCGTACGAACCTCTTACTCTTCTTTTCTCTAATGTCGACTGATTCGGACTTGTCTCTTCGTGGCTGCATGGACTGCGCTCCAACGGCTACACTCATCTTTGGAGTCTCCCAAGCAATGTATCCCATCACATGATATCTGAATGTCGTCGAATTTTTTTCGATCGATACATCAAAATCCCATAATTTCCCGAGAGCTCAACACTCGTGAACAGTTTAATAATATCTGGTATATGCCACAGTACCTATGGACCAACCGTAGAAGGGAAAACCTAAGCCTCATTAATGGTACCGCTGAACTGCTGTAAACCCTAAGATTTTGAAGCGTTCTCATGGTCATTATATCGAGTTAGGGTTTCATTCTTCTAGAGGGTCCATAGAATTACTTGCATTTCTTTCCAAATACTTTAAACTTGGAAAATGGATTCTTGGCATTCGATCGTCTCAATCGACTTTCAACGTACCTGCGTGAAGTCGTCTCTACCTGGAATCAATCAATCTAATGACCTCACATCGGGGTAGGCAATGAATCATATGTCCTAGTCTTTCATCTTTAGTGACTAGCGATCTTCTATCATATCTCTAAGTATAACTCGTGCGGCATTAGCTCCAAACATCTGGGGCGATATCTTGTCATTCGCAATAACAACTGGCTCATTTGTCTTCACGCTAAACAGTGCCTCAATCATCAAATATAATCGGTGAATTGACGGTCATCACATTCTGGCTGGCCTCTAGTAGTGGTCCAATCCTCTGGCGCCGATCTGTGTTCACACCATAGTATTGCATTATTATATTCCCCATTCTTATTCTTTTTATAAATAAATAGGTACTTTTGACGCATGTCTGCTACATGTTACAGGTTACAGGTTCTTGGACAGAAAACAGTGAAAACGATGTAAAAACGATGAAAAAGTGGACTTTGACCAACAAACAGAAGACTCTTGATCAAGCCGACATAAGGAACAATTCACAAAGCAAGATTCAAGATATCGACTCAAAGCAAACGGGTAGAAGTCCACTACAAATTGTTCACTGAAGATCTGGAACCAACCTAGAAGCCCAAATGGAAAAAGATATATAGAAATAAGAAGCCCAAGCCAACAGAAATCAGCCCAGGAAAACTCATGGCCCAACTCCATCTTTTGGCCGCGGAACCGCGGCCAAACCAGGCCTCGGGCCGCGGTTCCGCGGCGGTCCTGGGTGATCAGATGAAATGATTTTTACCAAAATGTAGCGGCGGCTTTGAGTAGTCAACTTAGGGCTATTTTTGTAATTTTAGACATGCGGATCAAAATGTAACCTAGGGTTTCCTATTCTTTATAAATAGGAACTCTAATCATTGTAATTCTTCATGCCTCCCTTCATTGATAAATTTCAGCATTCTTTTGGAGAGCATCATTTTTTGTAGGTAAATTATTTTCTTGCCTTAGTTTAATTTAGTTTAAGAATTTTATTAACTTGCATTAGATGTTTCTTCTCTTTAATAAAATCATGTCTTTCTTCATCCCTTCAATGAGCGAGTAGTTTCCTCGCTTGTTAGGGTCAGGAATAGGGAAGGATTTGAGAGATGAAGATCTCTCATCTCTTTTCTTTGCCAATCTTTTATGAAAATTAGAACTCCATGCATACCTTCTTATTCCGCTCCCTACGGCACCCTATCCCTCGAGGTAGCGGTGATACCGTAGTATAAAGGCCCGGATTTTAAGGTTTTCCATGAAGGTTAGGGTAAAGATTAAGAAAGGAAGGACAAGGATCTAGAGGGAGAATCAATCTTCCCAATCATCCTAATCCCATTTGTTAAGATTTACCATAACACTAATATGATATATTTAATTAAAGGCAATGGAAAGAGATGTAGATCTTTGTTTACCAAATTTTCCCTAAACCTAATCCTAGCAAGTTTCTAATCCTAGTATCATACAACTTCAATTTTTAGATTTAATAATTAATCCGAACACCCTTCGGAATTAACTCGTTAGCGCGATTAGAAAATTCACAACATCCCTGTGGACCGACCCGTACTCACCGGCTAGCTGCAAAGCGACGCCGTTCTTGATTGCGGTTACAAATATTTTTTATCTATCTTTTAGAAAGCGCAAGCACGCTAAATCACACCAATCAATCTGCACGTCCGAGAATTTCGTAAAAGCAATCCATCAAACGCTCATGGCGCGAAAACACAGTAGGACGATATATCTATGCAATCGTGTGTCCCTGAAATCATGCCCAAGTCAGTCCTCGTCCAGGACGAGCTTGTGCTGACGCAACTCTAGCCGTAGCTCTCTCTGCCCGTGTAATCGTGACAGCAAAACCATAAACCGATACTGAAGAGGATAGATCATAAGAATGAAGATAATACTGTGCAAAGAAATGTACATACTAAGGTTTCTTAAACGGAGTATCGTATCGTAAGTATGTCGCGGAACATACACACGGTACGTCACTCTGTAGGGTTCCTAGGCACACTAATGAAGTCTCACAAGTGATTAAACATGGCCAATTAAAATTTTACAAGTGCCGAGAAACCCTAATACGGATCGTTAACTAGATATATAGGTGATGCGATGCAAGTATACAACTTTAACTTAAAAAGAAAGAGGCTACAACCTTTGTAGATCCGGTCCTCCACCTCCTAGGCTCCGTGATGACGTCCCTCCGCTGTCCAAATCGAATCCCGGACTCTAGCATCGGCTTCATCGGAGAAATGGGCGGGCTAGGTCATCAACTACGATGCCGAAGATGATCTACGTCGAGGCAACACAAGATCAAGCTCCAACTTCACCAAGCCATGAAACTTGTGAAGAAAACACTCTATACTACTTGGCAAGAGGTAGAGGATGAAGAAATAGGAGGTGGGTTCACTTTAGAATTGGATTTCTCACTCATTTGCTCAAGTTGCCATTGATGGAGGCAAGCTTTTCTTCTTGTTGAAGATGAAGAAGAAGAAGAAAGAATATCATAAGTATTTTTTAAAAATAGAAAACAATATGATACTTATCATAATCTTAACCTTAGTTAGGTGTAGAGAATTGACTAACGTTAGGTTGAATGGTTAGGATTAAGCATGAGACAAGAATGGTGGACTTGTTCAAAGCTTCAAGAAGCTTCAACAAACAAACAAAGAAAGCCACCATGATTTATTTATCTTTCCAAAATGAAAAAATAAATAAATGAATAAGATAAAAAGTAAACCATAACCACTAACTTAACCATGGTTTAATTCTTTACACAAACCTAAGTGAGCATGTATCATCAAACATGATACATACAAGTGCACAAAAATATATCACATATACAATGTGCATTTCAAGTGAGAAAATCCATTTAAAGTGAACCAATACTAGTTAATGCAAAGTAATATATCAAATATATAATTATACATTAAATCATTAAATCAACACTTGATTCAATGATCCGGTCATGTCGCATATAACCGACTAGTATCCAATGTATCGACTTATCGAATCAATCCTTGATTCGATAACTAGGTTATATCACATACAACCAATCGATACATTCATCGCGAGAATGGAATACGGTATCACATACACGCATTATTCTCGGTCCTGCACATATCTCATATGCGCTCCTATTTCGTTTCGCTTGAGCCAGGAAACCTCTGTGTAGGACTCTAAAGACTCGTCAATACGCCGGCAGCAGATGATGATCATATCAAACACCCACAAGCCGCAAGCGGTCTGCTAAACGTAACGGCCACCCAGGTATTGAGCGATCAGAAGATCGACGAGCAAGCCCGCTCACACTCCTGTGAATCCAACCAGTAACACTTACCGTATAGTCCGGTCTGTTCGTCTGATATGTCGCATATCTCGCCTAGGGGTGGTAAACGTCAGACCCCAATAGCTTGATAAGTCATGACGACGTAAGGTCCATAACATTCGTGAAACTACTGATAACTCTTACCAGTATATCACTGCAACCCTGGACAGGGATTTCCTGTTATGGCCAGTCGAGCATAGCACAACATCAACCCCCAATACCGGGAGAGACGAATCCCCTCCTATCGCTTATTGCCTCCATGTGAATCGGGACTGTACCCAAAAACCACCTGTTTGCACGACTCAGTAGAGCCGTGGTAGGGTGGAAATCAAAGCACAGTGGGAGACACACAAGACTCTATGACGATCTCGGGTCAACAGACTAAGCTGTACCAGTGTCACCAGAGAACTGCCATCTGACGTGAGGTATAATACCATCTGGGAGTTCTTGGCGAGTCCGTTCAGTGTACCCAGTCTCCACTGAGCACCCGCATACCATCTCTGATGTCAAACACCAATGGATATGGGATCATCCATCGCCCATCACATGGGTCGAGAAGATATACGCTAGTTTACTCTGGAATATCGATGCCCCATCTCGATATTCCCACAACTATGAACTATGAAGGATGTACTCATTGACTACCCAGGCCCCACTAGTATGATCTTCATCATAGTCCTGGAAGTCGAGTACACATCCTAAGGGCTTTATCAACATGTAATCAGAGAGACAGAAAGTGTATATGTTAAGATAAAGAGCAACCAGATAGCGTACTATCATGTCGAGCAAGAAAGTCCTACCTATATATGTCCCAGCATCCACTACAATATACATCCTATGTACAGTAATGGCCTCTAGGGCATACATATAACTAACAATCTCCCACTTGCACTAGGGCCATCTATAGCAGTGGTTGCAGTATCTAATACTCAACCATCCCATATGAGTCTCTCTCTGGGAAAAGGCCTTCGTGAGTGGATCCGCCGTGTTGTCCTCTGAGTCTACTCTCCTAACCTCGATCACCCTGGAGATCGACTATCTCCATGATCAGGTGATGCTTCCTCAGAATATGTCTGGGTCACTGATGGGATCGGGGTTCCTGGGCCAAAGCCACACTTCCATTGTCATACAATGGTAGGAACCTAGTTCATCTTATGAACCAATATACACCCAAACTGCCTCTTTGGTAGTATCTATAATAGCGATGTTACCAGCCTTTATCGTCTAGTTTGCCACGGTATCTATCTTGGAACTCTTCCAACATACCGTCCCTCCACTGAGGGTAAAGACAATGTCTGCGACTGACATTCAGTCGTCCTTATCATCCTGGAACCTTTCCAGTGATTCTCCCCAGGATCAACTGATACCATCTCACTACAATTAGTGAGAATCCTAACATCCATTTAGATCTATCTCATAGATCCAAAAACTAGGATTTAGGAGGTATCACTTTGATCCTATATGGAGAATCTATGTGATAAGAGGAGATCGACCGATCGTAGTATAGGAATTTTCTTTCCTATCAAGAGTATGTCATCCATGTACTCTACGAGGATCATTACCATACTCCATACTGCCCTTTTGTACAAACAAGGTTCATCTACCATTTTGATGAAGTCAAACTCTTTGACTACCACATCAAAACAGATGTTCCAACTCCGCGATGCCTGCTTTATCCTGTAAAGCAACTTACACATGTTTCCGCTGCTCCCACTGTTTACGAAGCCCTCTGGCTGTGTACTTATAGACGTTCTCTTCTAAATCAGTATTTAGAAAAGCAGTCATGACACCCAACCACCAGATATCGCAGTCATGGTATGTAGCAATGGTAAGTAGGATCTGGATGGACTTAAGTATAGTCCCTAGAAAAGGTTTCATCATTTTCCACTCTTGGTCGATGACGAAAACCTTTAACAAGTCTAGCTTTGAAAGTTTCAACTTTTCCATCTACACCAAGTAATCTTCTCAAGATTTACTTGCTCCTGATGGGGATTTAACCCTTTAGATATCGCAACCAAAGTCCATACTTTGTTGGTGTATATGGATTCCATCTCAGATCGCTAAGCATCCAGCCATTCTTACAGAGTCCCTACTCTCGATGGCCTGCTCGATACTAGATGGGTCATCATCTCATGATTCATTCCTCGCTCCCACTGTCATCGAGAAACCGATGTATCTCTCAGGCGGATGAGGAACCCTACTAGATCGGCGGAGAGGCTGAGGTTCATCGGAAACTATTGAATCCTTTGGTTCTGTCAAATCATCAGTTGCAGTTTTGTATAGCTGGAACCTTTCCAGTTCTACAGAACTGACCTTGCCTCGATTTTGTCCGGATTTTGCTTTAGACATAGGCCGGACAATCCCAAATCTTAACTTATTTAAGAGATAGGCTCTTCCCATACCATATCTCATATGGAATGGTAGGCAGTGATCTGATTCGAACCTAATTCAATAGGTATGCAGCTTCTCAAGCGCATAACTCCCAAAAGGAAATAGGTAACTCAGTAGTACTCATCATAGAGCACACTATATCCAATATGGTGTGATTGCTCCACCCCGATACACCGTTGTGCTGTGGTGCATTCAGAGGAGTAACACTGAGAGAGAATCTCATTCTCCTTTAGAATAGTCCAGGAATGCCATGCACAAGTATTCTCCTCCCTGATCTTATCATAGGACATAATACTTATACCCGGTTTTTGGTTCTCTATTTCTAACTTATATTCTGTGAATATCTCAAAAGGTTCGGACTTGTGTTTCAACAGGAACATATGTCTGAATCTTGAGAGATTATCAGAGAATGTAATGAAATACAAAGAACCAGTCTTGGCATGTATAGACTGGAGACCTTACATACATCATCATGTATCAGTCCCAAGAGTTTACTAACTCTTTCTCTGTATCCAGTAAACGGAGCTATGGTCTTCTAATCTTTGTGACATGACTGGCAAGTTTCACAAGATGTAAATTCAAACTGATTTAAATATGCATCTAAAATGTAACTTCAGCCAGTCGGGTCGCATAGATATGACCTAGTCTACAATGCCTCAAGAAGGATTCGTTCATTTCTGAACTCTTCCTCTTGTGTGTGTTCTGTATACTAGGAACTGTAGTTTGATTTAGAACGTCAATGCTTTTAGATAACGTGCCTGAACCGATCAACTTTTGATATATGAAATGTTCAAAACATTATCCATCAATACAAAATTTTATCATTTCTTTACTAATAAAGAGACTGATATGATTTTGTATATCAGGTTCGGTATCTAATAGCATTCATTCAGAATCAATGTATTGGTAATACAGGGTGACAGTGACCAACAGACTTGGCTGCAACACTTGCCCCGTTTTCTGTCTCATGAAACTTATCACCCGTTCTCAGTTTTCTACCTTTTTGTAGCCCTATGTAACACATTACATATCTGGGATCCTGATCCGGTATCTGTTAGTTATATGTATGCCCTAGAGGCCATTACTGTACATAGGATGTATATTGTAGTGGATGCTGGGACATATATAGGGAGGACTTTCTTGCTCGACATGATAGTATGCTATCTGGTTACTATTTACCTTAACGTGTACATTGATTGTCTCTCTATTACATGTTGGTAAAGCCCTTAGGATGTGTACTTGACTACCTGGACTATGATGCGGATCATACTAGTGGGGACATGGTAGTCTATAAGTACATCCTTCAAAGTCCCTAGTCGTGGGTGTATCGAGACAGGGCATCGATATACCAGAGTAGACTAGCGTATACCTTCTCGACCCATACAGATGGGCGATGGATGATCCCATATCCATTGGTGTTTGACATCGGAGATGATATACGGGTGCTCAGTAGAGACTGGGTACACTGGACGGACTCGCCGAGAACTCCCAGATGGTATTATACCTCACGTCAGATGGCAGTTCTCAGGTGACACTGGTACAAAGTAGTCTGTTGACCCGAGATCGTCATAGAGTCTTGTGTGGTTCCCACTGTGCTTTGATTTCCATCTTACCACGTCCAAGAGGGCGTGCAAAACGGTGGTTTTTGGGTACAGTCCCGAGTCACATGGAGGCAATGAGCGATAGGATGGGATTCGTCTCTCCCGGTATAGGGGGTTGATGTTGCGCTATGTTCGATTGGCTATAACAGGAAATCCCTGGCCAGGGTTGCTGAGATTTACTGGTAAGTGTTACCAGTAGTTTCTCGAATTGTTATAGACCTCATATCGACACGACTTATCGAGCTATTGGGGTCTGACGTTTACCACCCCTAGGCAAGATATGCGACATATCAGACGATCAGACCGGACTGTACGGTAGTGTTACTGGTTGGATTCACTGGAGTGTGAGCGGGCTTGCTCGTCGATCTTCTGATCGCTCAATACCCGGGTGGCCGTTACGTTTAGTAGACCGCTTGCGGCTTGTGGGTGTTTGATATGATCATCACCTGCTGCCGGCGTATTGACGAGTCTTTAGAGTCCTACACAGAGGTTTCCTGGCTCAAGCGAAACGAAATAGGAGCGCATATGAGATATGTGCGGGACCGAGAATAATGCGAGTATGTGATACCGTATTTCATTCTCGCGATATATGTATCGAATGGTTGTATGCGATATAACCTAGTTATCGAATCAAAGGTTGATTCGATAAGTCGATACATAGTATACTAGTCGGTTGTGTGCGACATGACCGGATCATTGAATCAAGTGTTGATTTAATGATTTAATGCATAATTATATATTTGATATATTACTTTGCATTAACTAGTATTGGTTCACTTTAAATGGTTTTTCTCGCTCGGATGTGCGCATTATATATGTGATATGATTTTGTGCACTCGCTTGTATCATGTTTGATGATACATGCTTTTTGGTTAAGTGTAAAGTATTAAACCTTGGTTAATGAAATGGTTAGGGTTTATTATTTGTTATTCATTTTTCTTATTTAGTTATCCATTTATTTTTGATAAATGAATAAAATAAAATGAAATGAAATGGTGGCTTTCATTTGTTGTTTTCATGAAGCTTCATGAACACTTTGACTAAGTGACCATTTTGTCTCTAGCTTGACCCTAACCATTCCTTTAACCATGATTGATTCTCTACACATTACCATAGTTAGCATTATGATAAGAAATGATTATTATTCTAATTCAATTATTCTTATCATAAGACTTTCTTCTTCTTCTTCTTCTTCCATGAAGAAAGCAAGCTCCATCAATGGTGATTGATGGAAATGAGTGAGAAATCCAATTCTAAAGTCTACCCACTTCCTATATCTTCATCCTCTACCTCTTGCCAAGTAGTAGAGTATGTTTTCTTCACAAGTTTCTTGACTTGGTGAAGTCGGAGCTTGATTTAGCGATGCCTCGACGTAGATCATCTTCGGCATGGACATCGATGACCTAGCCCGTCCATTCTCCGATGAAGCCGACGCTAGAGCCCGGGATCCGTCTTGGACAGCGAGGAGACTTCATTGCGGAGCAATGGAGGTGGAGCACCGGATCTACAAAGGTTGTATTTCCGTTAAACTCTTAGTTAAGTGTTAACTAGTTCTTTATTCGCCTAGTTTTCTAGCAAACGATCCATAGTCGGGTTTCTCGGCACCTAGATTTTTTGAAATTGGCATAGTTGATGCCTTGTGAGACCTCACTAGAGTGCCTAGGAACCCTACAGTGGTATCAGAGACTAGCTAGAGCCTTAGGCGAAGTCTAGACGGATTTTGAACTCCGAACGAACCCGAAATCCTTACACACCCATGCTCTCTGTCCAATTTTCAAAAACAGGGATTTTTCAGTATTAAAAATATGCAGAAATATCAGCAGGTTATTTTAAGAGTAACTGTGAAATACTAGTGCGTAATTCCATCAAACAGCCGCGGTTCCGCGGCACAAGCATGGCTCGTGCGGCGGATCCGCGGCCGTACGGACTCATTCTTCAGTCAATGTTACACAGTAACTCCTAATTGATATTGCTGGTTTTCCTGTGTATTTTTAAATATTATTCAAGAGTTGAATTTTTCTGGAGTTGTTTTGGGGATTCGGTGTTTCGATAGGGGTATCAAATTTTGTCTATTTGGCTTTCCGGATAAATTTTAGAATATGTTAAAAAGTTCGACCGGATATAAATACCCAATTTTTCCCCTGTCGGGAAATTTCCAAGTGTTGGATTTTTCCGTAGTTTAAAGACATTCTAAGTAGTGCAAGTAACGCAATGGACCCTCTAGAAGACAACAAACCTTAACTCGATTATGTGACCGTCTTGAACTGCCCTTTGAACCTTCGGGTTTAGGGCAGTACGGCGTGCCACATGTGAGGCGTTGGCTTGACCCTTCTACGGCTGGACCGTTGGTACTGAGGTACGAAATGAATGTTTTTTTGACTTGTTTCATGTGTTGATCTGTATCCGGAAAACTTGGGTGTTTGATTGTTCGATCGAAAAGTTTAGCATTTTCTATTTATCCGGAATGTGATACAATAATTGGAATTCACAATATGTTATGAGATAACTGAATGAATGTTATAAACATAGTAGTTTAGTCTCACTTGATCGGTTGCCACGGAATTTTGATGTGATCAAAAGTCCGTCGCAATCACGTAGCGTACGCGGATACTCGCCGGGTAAACTTAATAGACAGCTACACCCCCTAGCCCCGACCAAGTGACTGTAGGAGAACCCCGTCGCCGAAAGCATCCGTCTGGGTGCTCGCGGCATCGGTGTTCCGCCTTGGTGCACTTCGTCGACGGTATCGGGGGTGCGGCCGTCTACTGAAGTTTGCGACGAGCATTCGATCAGGATGTCGAGAATCCTGTTGAATTGCCCGACTTGGTATTGAAAAGAGTTTTCGATAATGAGACTAAAATGCGGGGTTTATAATTATTAGGCATGGGATGTCTAAAGAATTCATTTGGTCAGGCATGCGATGTCTGAGGTGGTTGCGGATTCCAACTGTTGTAGTTTTACACTTTCTTTTCTGTGACCGTAAGTGTAATATGTGATATCGCCGGTTTCGTTGCTATATGTCAACGACAATTGGGATGCGCATATTTACTTACGTTGATGACATGTGATGTTATGTGTTGCTGGATATGTTATATTGGATCGTCGTGTTTGAATAGCCGGGGTTTTTTATGTGAGATGAGTGTTTTTCATTTTCATTCATGTAAAAACTTGTATGTAATATTCTTTTATTGGGGCACTTCCAGGTTGCGGAAGATGTCACCCTTTGTATATTATTTACTTTTCCGCACTAGGATAGACCCAAGGAGGAGGGCACAAGTAACCGGGTTCTGGAGTCCAGTGGGAGACCAACTCGTGGAGTCGAGTCCGGGTCTCCTAACTCTAGAATTGGTAGGATTACTTGCCGCTCTCGTAGGGGTCTAGGGGTGTGGGTTTGGCTATTCATCACGACCGTGGAATCCGTGTTTTATACTGGCTCGTATTGAAAACACGGACGTCCTAGTATATCCAATATTTCATATGATTCTTTTGCTGCGATATCTGTGATGTGATCATGTGATGTTCTATGATAGATACAGTATATAGTATATATGATATATTATATAGACGTTACTTATGTTTTACACCCGCGCTAGCCCTGCCCCGTTCTGTCATTAGTTACCTAACCTAACGGTGCACGAGGGGACATCGAGGCGAATGCGGATGGCATAAGTGTACGTCGTATTTATCTGTGATGTTTAGGTACTTTAAATGATGGGACTTCATTAATGTGATTAATGAAATAAAATAAACCTAAGATGTTGTAGAATCAAATTTCAAAATAAAACAGGTAGCTACAGTTCTTGCTTTGCACAGCGGTATATGTGATATATCCTGCACCTTATTCGATAAGGAAAGGACCGAGATCCCTTCACTGGGAGTGACTCCTTTAGCAATAACTGGCAGATGCTACACCCTCGGTTTGTCTTTTGATTGCTTTTTAGAGTTTTTGCTTTGCACAGTGATATATATGATATATCCCGCACCTCATTCGACGAGGAAAGGACCGACGATCCCTTCACCGGGAGTGACTCCTTTAGCAAAACTAGAAAAGTCTCAAAAGCACTCCATTTTTAAAATCATTTGATTCTACAACGATATCGAGTTCATTACGCAATAGGTTTTCAGAAAAACCTGTCGTAGCCCTCCGTCATTTCAGATAAGTAGTAGTTAGTATTCGTGCTACGTTTATTGGCCTGCGTCAAGGCATAGTGTGCGGTAGCTAACTAGTATTTATCTGCTTATGCATATGATGCAGATTGGATTAGGGTAGTCGTGCGACTTTGTTGGCCTGCGTCAAGGGTCGTGCGGGTGGATTTAATTCAATCAGGAAATGACGGGTTGAACTTGACTAGCGGACTATGGTTTGTTGGCCTGCGTCAAGGTCATAGGACGCTAGGGGCAAAATATTATCGGGAATTTCAAGTGTTGAGATTTGCAATGAGATTGCATACCTTCTATGAGATAGTTGGATCCCGATACCCGCTGCGAGTAAGTGTTACTCCTGGGAGAGTTTTATACATTACAATTAGACGATCAAGTAGGTGTCTAGAAAGGTGTCAACGGGGTTACGCCTATGGGAAAACGAGGTTTACATTAATTAGGTTCGTGCGTAAGCACGGGGGACCTCCCTCAAAGTACCGACACTGGCCTGGCTGAAAGATTGGCGAACTTGTAGTGTGTAATTAATCCCGGCTAGTCTTTCCTTTTAGGGTTTGAAGGAAGATTTGATAAAAAGCAGTGGGAGCCATCCTGATTAGATAAAATAATAACCAATCTATTCTTGCAGAGCGCACGCTGAGTGTTTTCTTCTCTCTCTCTCCTGGTAGCGACCATGTCACGCCTTAATCAAGATAATAATACGGATTATTGACCGAACCCGCTTGTTTTACTGAGCTGGGGAACGTTGGTCCCGCTCCAACTTATAATTGTTATATGACAGAGCAGGAAATTGGGGAATACCAGATTTCCCGTGCCGCCCAAACGAAGAGAGTGCATGTTGATGCATCATCTTCGGGTGTGTTCATTATACAGAACTGTTTCTCAGTATCCTCCGCATCCTGGGTATATGATACCGGATCAGGATCCCAGATATGTAATCTGTTACATAGGGCTACAAAAGGGTAGAAAAACTGAGAACGGGTGATAAGTTTCATGAGGCAGAAAACGGGGCAAGTGTTGCAGCCAAGTCTGTTGGTCACTGTCACCCTGTATTGTAATACATTGATTCTGAACGAATGTTATTAGATACCGAACCTGATATACAAAATCATATCTGTCTCTTTATTAGTAAAGAAACGATAAAATTTCGTATTGTTGGATAATGTTTTGAACATTTCCTATATCAAAAGTTGATCGGTTCAGGCACGTTGTCTAAAAGCATTGACGTTCTAAATCAAACTACAGTTCTTAGTATATGGAACACACATAAGAGGAAGAGTTCAGAAATAAACGGATCCTTCTTAAGGTATTGTAGACTAGGTCATATCAATGTGACCCGACTAGCTAGAGTTACATAAAGATGCATATTTAAATTAGTTTGAATTTACATCTTGTGAAACTCGCCAGTCATGTCACAAAGATAAGATGACAACAGCTCTGTTTATTGGAAACAGAGAAAGAGTTAATGAACTCTTGGGATTGATACATGTTGATGTATGTAGGTCCCCTGTCTACACATGCCAGGACTGGTTCTTTATACTTCATTACGTTCTCTGATGATCTCTTTAGATTCAGACATATGTTCCTGTTGAAACACAAGTCCGAACCTTTTGAGATAATCACAGAATATAAGTTAGAAGTAGAGAACCAAAATACGGGTATAAGTATTATGTCCTTTGATGTGATCAAGGAGGAGAATACTTGAGCATGGAATTCCTGGATAATTCTAAAGGAGAATGAGATTCTCTCTCAGCATTACTCCTCCGAATACACCATAGCACGATGGTATATCGGGGCGGAGCAATCACACCCTATATGATAAGGTGTGCTCTATGATGAGTACTACTGAGTTACCTTTTTCCTTAAGGGAGTTGTGCACTTAAGAAGCTGCATACCTATTGAATAGGGTTCCAATCAAATCAGTTGCCTACCATTTCATATGTGATATGGAAAGGGAAGAGCCCATGTCTTAAGCTAGTTAAGATTTGGGGTTGTCCGGCTTTGTCTAAAAGCAAAATCCGGACAAGCTCGAGGCAAGATCTGTTATGTAGAACTGGAAATGTTCCAGCTATGCAAATTGCAGCTGATGATTTGACAGAACCAAAGGATTCAGTAGATTCCAACGAACCTCAGCCTCTCCGCCGATCTAGTAGGGTTCCTCACCCACCTGAGAGATACTTCGATTTCTCTATGACAGTGGGAGCGAGGATTACATCATGAGATGATGACCCAACTAGTTTCGAGCTGGCCATCAGGAGTGAGACTCTGTGAGAATGGCTGGATGTTTATCGATCTGAGATGGAATCCTTATACACCAACAAAGTATGGACTTTAGTTGCTATATCTGAAGGGTTAAATCCCCATCAGGAGCAAGTATATCTTGAGAAGATTACTTGGTGTACATGGAAAAGTTGAGACTTTCAAAGCTAGACTTGTTAAAGGTTTGCATCACTGACCAGGCGTGGATAATGATGAAACCTTTTCAGTGCCTATGCTTAAGTCCATCCAGATCCTACTTGCCACGGCTACATACCATAACTACGATATCTGGCGGTTGGGTGCCATGACTGCTTTTCTAAATGATGTTTTAGAATAGTGTGTCTATAAGTACACAGCCAGAGGGCTTCGTAGACAGTGGGAGCAGCGGAAACGTGTGTAAGATGCTTTATATGATAAAGCAGGCATCGCGGAGTTGGAACATCTGTTTTGATGGATTAGTCAAAGAAGTTGACATCGTCAAAATGGTAGATGAACCTTGTATAAACAAAAAGGTAGTAGGGAGTATGGTGACGATCCTCGTAGAGTACGTGGATGACATACTCTTGATAGGGAAGGAGTTTCCTATGCTTCCTATGCTACGCTCGATCAATCTCCACTTATCACAATGATTCTCCACATAGGATCAAAGTGATACCTACTAAATCCTGGGTTTTGGATCTATGAGATAGATCTAATTGGATGTTAGGAATCTCACTAGTAGTAGTGAGATGGTATCAATTGATCCTGGGGAGAATCACTGGAAGTGTTCCAGGGCGATAAAGACGACTGAATGTCAGTCGCAGGCATTGTCTTTACCCTCAGTAAAGGGACGGTATGTTGGAAGAGTTCCAAGCTAGATACCGTGACATACTAGACGATAAAGGCTGAATACATCGCTACTTAAGATGCTACCAAAGAGGCTGTTTGGGTGTATAATGGTTCATGAGATGAACTACGTTCCTACTATTGTGAGACAATGGAGTTGTGGCTTATGCCAAGGAACGCCGGTCCCATCAGTGATCCAGACTTATTCTAAGGCAGTACTGATCATGGAGATGGTTGATCTCCAGGGTGATCGAGACAAGGAGAGCAGACTTAGAGGATAACGCAGCGGATCCACTCACGAAGGCCTATTCCCAGAGAGAGACTTTTATGGGATGGTTGAGTATGAGATACTTCGACCACTGCTACAGATGGCCCTAGTGCAAGTGGGAGATTGTTAGTTATATGTATGCCCTAGAGGCCATTACTGTACATAGGATGTATATTGTAGTGGATGCTGGGACATATATAGGGAGGACTTTCTTGCTCGACATGATAGTATGCTATCTGGTTACTATTTACCTTAACGTGTACATTGATTGTCTCTCTATTACATGTTGGTAAAGCCCTTAGGATGTGTACTTGACTACCTGGACTATGATGCGGATCATACTAGTGGGGACATGGTAGTCTATAAGTACATCCTTCAAAGTCCCTAGTCGTGGGTGTATCGAGACAGGGCATCGATATACCAGAGTAGACTAGCGTATACCTTCTCGACCCATACAGATGGGCGATGGATGATCCCATATCCATTGGTGTTTCACATCGGAGATGATATACAGGTGCTCAGTAGAGACTGGGTACACTGGACGGACTCGCCGAGAACTCCCAGATGGTATTATACCTCACGTCAGATGGCAGCTCTCAGGTGACACTGGTACAGAGTAGTCTGTTGACCCGAGATCGTCATAGAGTCTTGTGTGGTTCCCACTGTGCTTTGATTTCCATCTTACCACATCCAAGAGGGCGTGCAAAACGGTGGTTTTTGGGTACAGTCCCGAGTCACATGGAGGCAATGAGCGATTGGAGGGGATTCGTCTCTCCCGGTATAGGGGGTTGATGTTGCACTGTGTTGGATTGACTATAACAGGAAATCCATGGCCAGGGTTGCTGAGATTTACTGGTAAGTGTTACCAGTAGTTTCTCGAATTGTTATAGACCTCATATCGACACGACTTATCGAGCTATTGGGGTCTGACGTTTACCACCCCTAGGCAAGATATGCGACATATCAGACGATCAGACCGGACTGTACGGTAGTGTTACTGGTTGGATTCACTGGAGTGTGAGCGGGCTTGCTCGTCGATCTTCTGATCGCTCAATACCCGGGTGGCCGTTACGTTTAGCAGACTGCTTGCGGCTTGTGGGTGTTTGATATGATCATCACCTGCTGCCGGCGTATTGACGAGTCTTTAGAGTCCTACACAGAGGTTTCCTGGCTCAAGCGAAACGAAATAGGAGCGCATATGAGATATGTGCGGGACCGAGAATAATGCGAGTATGTGATACCGTATTTCATTCTCACGATATATGTATCGAATGGTTGTATGCGATATAACCTAGTTATCGAATCAAGGGTTGATTCGATAAGTCGATACATAGTATACTAGTCGGTTGTGTGCGATATGACCGGATCATTGAATCAAGTGTTGATTTAATGATTTAATGCATAATTATATATATATTTGATATATTACTTTGCATTAACTAGTATTGGTTCACTTTAAATGGTTTTTCTCACTCGGATGTGCGCATTATATATGTGATATGATTTTGTGCACTCGCTTGTATCATGTTTGATGATACATGCTTTTTGGTTAAGTGTAAAGTATTAAACCTTGGTTAATGAAATGGTTAGGGTTTATTATTTGTTATTCATTTATCTTATTTAGTTATCCATTTATTTTTGATAAATGAATAAAAGAAAATGAAATGAAATGGTGGCTTTCATTTGTTGTTTTCATGAAGCTTCATGAACACTTTGACTAAGTGACCATTTTGTCTCTAGCTTGACCCTAACCATTCCTTTAACCATGATTGATTCTCTACACATTACCATAGTTAGCATTATGATAAGAAATGATTATTATTCTAATTCAATTATTCTTATCATAAGACTTTCTTCTTCTTCTTCATCTTCTTCCATGAAGAAAGCAAGCTCCATCAATGGTGATTGATGGAAATGAGTGAGAAATCCAATTCTAAAGTCTACCCACTTCCTATTTCTTCATCCTCTACCTCTTGCCAAGTAGTAGAGTGTGTTTTCTTCACAAGTTTCTTGACTTGGTGAAGTCGGAGCTTGATTTAGCGATGCCTCGACGTAGATCATCTTCGGCATGGACATCGATGACCTAGCCCGTCCATTCTCCGATGAAGCCGACGCTAGAGCCCGGGATCCGTCTTGGACAGCGAGGAGACTTCATTGCGGAGCAATGGAGGTGGAGCACCGGATCTACAAAGGTTGTATTTCCGTTAAACTCTTAAGTAAGTGTTAACTAGTTCTTTATTCGCCTAGTTTTCTAGCAAACGATCCGTAGTCGGGTTTCTCGGCACCTAGATTTTTTGAAATTGGCATAGTTGATGCCTTGTGAGACCTCACTAGAGTGCCTAGGAACCCTACAGTATCAAATACCCAGGATGCAGACGATACTGAGAAACAGTTCTTTGTAATGAACACACCCGAAGGAGATGCATCATATGCACTTTCTTCGTTTGGGCGGTATAGGAATCCTGGTAATCCCCTATTTCCTGCTCTGTCTTATAACAATTATAAGTTGGAGCAGGACCAACGTTCCTCAGCTCAGTATAACAAGCGGGTTCGGTCAATACATCCATTTTATTATCTTGATTAAGGCATGATATGGTCGCTACCAGGAGAGAGAGAAAAGAAAACACTCTGCGTGCGCTCTTGCAAGATTAGATTGGTTATATATTTTATCTAATCAGGATGGCTCCCACTGTTTTTATCAAATCTTCCTTCAAACCCTAAAAGGAAAGACTAGCCGGGATTAATTACACTCTACAAGTTCGCCAATCTTTCAGCCAGGCCAGTGTCGGTACTTTGAGGGAGGTTCCCCGTGCTTTCGCACGGACCTAATTACAGTAAACCTCGTTTTCCCAGAGGCGTAACCCCGTTGACACCTTTCTAGACACCTACTTGATCGGCTAATTGCAAAGTGCAAAACTCTCCCAGGAGTAACAATTACTCGCAGTGGGTATCGGGATCCAACTATCACATAGAAGGTATGCAATCTCATTGCAAATTTCAACACTTGAAACTCCCGATAAAGGTTTTTACCCCTAGCACTTATGACCTTAACTATGGTCAACAAATCATAAGCACTAGTCAAGTTCTACCCGTCATTTCGTGATTAATTAGACCCACCCACATGACCCTTAACTAAGGTCAACAAAGTCACGCGACTGTCGTAACTAATCGCATCATATGCGGTGTAGGAAGACATCACTTAGCTACCGTACACTGTGCCTTAACTAAAGTCAACAAACACAGCACGAATACTAAGTACTCTACTTCCTAAAATGACGGAGGGTTGCGGCTGGTTTTTAAGAAAACCTTTAACGCTTTGAACTTGATCTCGTTGCGGAATCAAATGGTTTTTAAATGGAATGTTTTTGAGGCTTTTCTAGTTTTGTTAAAGGGGTCACTCCCGGTGAAGGGATCGTCGGCCCTTTCCTCGTCGAATGAGGTGCGGGATATATCATATATATCACTGTGCAAAGAGGAAACTATAGAAGCAATCAAAAGACAAACCGAGTGTGTAGCATCTGCCAGTTATTGCTAAAGGAGTCACTCCCGGTGAAGGGATCTCGGTCCTTTCCTCATCGAATAAGGTGCAGGATGTTCTACAAGGAACACCGCGATGCAAAGCAAGAACTGTAGCTACCTGTTTTATTTTGAAATTCGATTCCACAACATCAATTAGGTTATTTTCTTTCATTAATCTCATTAATGAATATCCCATCATTTAAGTCAACCTAAACAACACAGATAAATACGACGTGCACTTATACCATCCGCATTCGCCTCGATGTCCCCTCGTGCACCGTTAGGTTAGGTAACTAACGGCAGAGCAGGGCAGGGCTAGCGCGGGTGTAAAACATAAGTAACGCCTATATAATATATCATATATACTATATACTGTATCTATCACAGAACATCACAGATATCGCAGCAGAAGAATCATATGAAATATTGGATATACTAGGACGTCCGTGTTTTTAATACGAGCCAGTATAAAACACGGATTCCACGATCGTGATGAATAGCCAATCCCACACCCCTAGACCCGTACGAGAGCGGCAAGCAACCCTACCAATTCTAGGGTTAGGAGACCTGAACTCGACTCCTCGAGCTGGTCTCCCACTGGACCCTAGAACCCGGTTACTTGTGCTCCCCTCCTTGGTTCTATCCTAATGCGGAAAAGTAAATAATATACATCAACGGTGACATCTTCCGCAACCTGGAAGTGCCCCAATAAAAGAATATTACATACAAGTTTTTACATGAATGAAAATGAAAAAACACTCATCTCACATAAAAAAAACCCCGGCTATTCAACCACGACGATCCAATATAACATATCCAGCAACACATAACATCACATGTCATCAACGTAAGTAAACATGCGTATCCCAATTGTCGTTGACATATAGCAACGAAACCGGCGATATCACATATTACACTTACGGTCACATAAAAGAAAGTGTAAACTACAACAGTTGGAATCCGCAAACTCTTTAGACATCACATGCCTAGCCAAATGAATTCCTTAGACATCGCATGCCTAATAATTATAAACCCCGCATTTTAGTCTCATTATCGAAAACACTTTTCAATATCAAGTCGGGCAATTCAACAGGATTCCCGACATTCTGATCGAATGCTCGTCGCAAACTTTAGTAGGCGGCCGCACCCCCGACGCCGTCGACGAAGTGCACCAAGGCGGAACACCGCTGCCGCAAGCACCCAAACGGATGCTTTCGGCGACGGGGTTCTCCTACAGTCACTTGGTCAGGGCTATGGGGTGAGGCTGTCTATCAAGTTTACCCGGCGAGTATCCGCGTACACTACGTGATTGCGACGGGCTTTTGATCATATCAAAATTCCGTGGCAACCGATCAAGTGAGACTAAACCGCTAGATTTATAACATTCATTCAGTTATCTCATAACTGCTTGTGAATTCCAATTATTGTATCACATTCCGGATAAATAGGAAAAATGTTAAACTTTCCGATCGAACAATCGAACACCCAAATTTTCCCGATACTGCTCAACACATGAAATAAGTCTAAAAACATTCACTTCGTGCCTCAGTACCAACGGTCCAGCCGTAGAAGGGTCAAGCCAACGCCTCACATGTGGCACGCCGTACTGCCCCAAACCCTAAGGTTCAAAGGGCAGTTCAAGGCGGTCACATAATCGTGTTAAGGTTTGTTGTCTTCTAGAGGGACCATCGCGTTACTTGCACTACTTAGAACGTCATTAAACTACGGAAAAGTCCAACAATTGGAAATTTCCCGGCAGGGGAAAAAGTGGGTATTTATATCCGGTCGAACTTTTTAACATATTCTAAAATTATCCGGAAAAACACATAGACCAAGCTAAACAATCCGATCGAACTATCGATTCCCCAAAACAATCCAGTAAACTCAACTCTTGAGTATATTTTAAAAATTTCCAGAAAATACAGCACAAACATATAGGAATTACTGTGCAATTTAAAATGAATGATTCTGTAGTACGGCCGCGGAACCGCCGCACGAGCCATGCTCGTGCCGCGGAACCGCCGCACGAGCCATGCTCGTGCCGCGGAACCGCGGCTGTTCGACCGATTTGGCCTCTCGAATTTCACAGTATTTCTTATAATTTCCTGCTTATTTTTCTGCATATTTTTAAGGTTAAAAAATCCAAAATCCAGAAAATGTCCAAAAAGCCGTTTTGAGTTAGGGTTACGGGTCGATCGGACTTCTAACTCCGTCTACGCATCGCCTAAGGCTCTAGCTAGGCTCTGATACCATTGTAGGGTTCCTAGGCACACTAATGAAGTCTCACAAGTGATTAAACATGGCCAATTAAAATTTTACAAGTGCCGAGAAACCCTAATACGGATCGTTAACTAGATATATAGGTGATGCGATGCAAGTATACAACTTTAACTTAAAAAGAAAGAGGCTACAACCTTTGTAGATCCGGTCCTCCACCTCCTTGGCTCCGTGATGACGTCCCTCCGCTGTCCAAATCGAATCCCGGACTCTAGCATCGGCTTCATCGGAGAAATGGGCGGGCTAGGTCATCGACTACGATGCCGAAGATGATCTACGTCGAGGCAACACAAGATCAAGCTCCAACTTCACCAAGCCATGAAACTTGTGAAGAAAACACCCTATACTACTTGGAAAGAGGTAGAGGATGAAGAAATAGGAGGTGGGTTCACTTTAGAATTGGATTTCTCACTTATTTGCTCAAGTTGCCATTGATGGAGGCAAGTTTTTCTTCTTGTTGAAGATGAAGAAGAAGAAGAAAGAATATCATAAGTATTTTTTAAAAATAGAAAAAAATATGATACTTATCATAATCTTAACCTTAGTTAGGTGTAGAGAATTGACTAACGTTAGGTTGAATGGTTAGGATTAAGCATGAGACAAGAATGGTAGACTTGTTCAAAGCTTCAAGAAGCTTCAACAAACAAACAAAGAAAGCCACCATGATTTATTTATCTTTCCAAAATGAAAAAATAAATAAATTAATAAGATAAAAAGTAAACCATAACCACTAACTTAACCATGGTTTAATTCTTTACACAAACCTAAGTGAGCATGTATCATCAAACATGATACATACAAGTGCACAAAAATATATCACATATACAATGTGCATTTCAAGTGAGAAAATCCATTTAAAGTGAACCAATACTAGTTAATGCAAAGTAATATATCAAATATATAATTATACATTAAATCATTAAATCAACACTTGATTCAATGATCCGGTCATGTCGCATATAACCGACTAGTATCCAATGTATCGACTTATCGAATCAATCCTTGATTCGATAACTAGGTTATATCACATACAACCAATCGATACATTCATCGCGAGAATGGAATACGGTATCACATACACGCATTATTCTCGGTCCCGCACATACCTCATATGCGCTCCTATTTCGTTTCGCTTGAGCCAGGAAACCTCTGTGTAGGACTCTAAAGACTCGTCAATACGCCGTCGGCAGATGATGATCATATCAAACACCCACAAGCCGCAAGCGGTCTGCTAAACGTAACGGCCACCCGGGTATTGAGCGATCAGAAGATCGACGAGCAAGCCCGCTCACACTCCTGTGAATCCAACCAGTAACACTTACCGTATAGTCCGGTCTGTTCGTTTGATATGTCGCATATCTCGCCTAGGGGTGGTAAACGTCAGACCACAATAGCTTGATAAGTCATGCCGACGTAAGGTCCATAACATTCGTGAAACTACTGATAACTCTTACCAGTATATCACTGCAACCCTGGCCAGGGATTTCCTGTTATGGCCAGTCGAGCATAGCACAACATCAACCCCCAATACCGGGAGAGATGAATCCCCTCCTATCGCTCATTGCCTCCATGTGAATCGGGACTATACCCAAAAACCACCTGTTTGCACGACTCAGTAGAGCCGTGGTAGGGTGGAAATCAAAGCACAGTGGGAGACACACAAGACTCTATGACGATCTCGGGTCAACAGACTAAGCTGTACCAGTGTCACCAGAGAACTGCCATCTGACGTGAAGTATAATACCATCTGGGAGTTCTTGGCGAGTCCGTTCAGTGTACCCAGTCTCCACTGAGCACCCGCATACCATCTCTGATGTCAAACACCAATGGATATGGGATCATCCATCGCCCATCACATGGGTCGAGAAGATATACGCTAGTCTACTCTGGAATATCGATGCCCCGTCTCGATATTCCCACGACTAGGAACTATGAAGGATGTACTCATTGACTACCCAGGCCCCACTAGTATGATCTTCATCATAGTCCTGGAAGTTGAGTACACATCCTAAGGGCTTTATCAACATGTAATCAGAGAGACAGAAAGTGTACATGTTAAGATAAAGAGCAACCAGATAGCGTACTATCATGTCGAGCAAGAAAGTCCTACCTATATATGTCCCAGCATCCACTACAATATACATCCTATGTACAGTAATGGCCTCTAGGGCATACATATAACTAACACACTCTACTTGAGTCACCTAATCCATCAACCAAGGGTCATCCTTCACTCAGAAGGTAAAACCTAACGCTTTGATACCAACTTTGTCACGACCCGAAAAGTATGGAACATGACAGGCACCTAAATTACGAAACGTCTCGAAGCGTACGTAATCTAAGTATGCCAAAACCCAGAAATCAAAACCATTGAAGCAGTAGAGTGAAGGGAAAACCAATTTAAAGCAATTAGTTCAACAACATAAGCCGAAGTATTGCATCTTTAAAAAACCTCAAGTCTTTTATAAAAATTTCAGCAGAGTTTCCTTTGTAAATACTGACCCCAAACGGGTACAAAACCTGACAACGCATATATAATGAATAAGGCATCCCCAAGCGGGAGCTAGATCTTCGCCAAAAGGGCGGACAAAACCACACAAGCAATATAATATACAATGCCGAAGGGCAAGGATCAAAACTCAAAATAAAGCCCATATCCACCAGAAAACCATAATAATACAAGCGCGACTCTAAGGTCGAAAGAATAAACACTGGTCTTCTAGTTCTATCAAATATACATGTCTGGTTGATGGAGTTTACTAGATACAACTGAAATAATAAATGTACAATGGTGGTCACGATGCAAGTGAACCCACTTACCTAAGCAATCACCCGAAATGAAAGCAGTGAGCCAGCAAAGCCGTCAAGAAACCTGTACGGCAAAACCTGCAAGAAACTGTGGCACAACGGGGGTGAGTTGCCAACTCGTGAGTAGAAAATATCACAGAGCAGAAATCGCATGTATGGCGCTATCCTAGGTCATATCAAGTAATATCCTCAAATAAATATCATGATCCATCTACACATAAGTGCAATACCACGTGCTCATGTCAGTGCCTCAAATAGCAACATATCAGATATATGATGTATGAATGCATTACTAATGGAAATAGAATACATCATGAATGAGACATCTGTTTTCTTTATTTAATGAGATTTCTGTATATATATATAAATCGAGTATCATCAATGAAATCAACAGAGGAATCAGTGTCAAGCGTCGACACAAAACATAAATCTCAGTATCTCAATATCTCAGGCTCCAGCTATCCGGACTGGCCTGTACCATCAAATCTCAATATCTCAGTGTCTCGGGCTCCGTCAGCCCGGATCGGCCCATATCATCAAATCACACGACCACGGACAGTATCCTCCGGATATCCGCCGCGCCAGACATCACCGGTAGGCAGCCTGCCCCTGCCGGGCCCATCGTCTACAACTCGAGCTTCTTGCCCTGGGGTACCATACCGGGTCCACAATGTACCCACAGACGGTTCATCCAACTCCTCGAATCGGGTCTCGAAAACCATTTCAGAACCGAGAAAACATTATGGTGGACAATACTCATCATATCAAGGAAAACCGCATCTATCTCTTTAAAACAAATCATCAGTTTATAAAACTTTCACATGCGGTTTCCAAATCCAGAAATCTCAAGAAGGATCCGAAATAATCAAATCATGATATCAATAAACAGTGAATACCGGCATAAATATCCATAATACTGCATGACCAATGAATATATGAATGCACCTGATATCATGCAATAAATGCAATAGTTAAACTAGCATATGAAAGCTATAACATATTGCAACTATCAACTAGCAAGCCATGTCAATGAATAGAATTCTCTAAAGTGTACGTGACATGGAAATTACCGATGATGATGTGTGTGAGCCGGCAAGCAAGTGTACGTGGAACATACGCATCATCGGTAATGGTGTTGGTGTCCTGACAGCAGGGTTTCATAATAATTACAGATAACATCTATACAAGCATGCGATGCGATGAAACATCATGAATATACAGAAAGTGATGTAGTAACAACAACACTGAAAAATATACCTACCCAATATACGAGTCATACAGTTTGGTATTTAAATTACTCACAATTTTCCACTTTTGAAAACTAGTATGACTCGAGCCCAGTCAAAAGGGTAAGGAAATCTACCTAAGTCTGAGTCGATCTATATATATACCTAGTAGTCGGTGATCTCGCCTCAATAGTAGCACGTACGATACAATATATATGACATCCTTGAGTCAAGAGTGCGGATATAACATCATAACTATATCTCGTACGGTAAATCTATCGTACGGCATCCCAAATCTGGGTATGGGTCAAATATCATATTTATCTCATTACTCATCTGGTATCCTTATCATCATATGTCATGAACTGGGGTATAGATTTAAGTCTAGTACAAACTAATACCATCAACAAATATATGTGTGTGTGTCTGAAACACATCGCCTAAAGATTCGCTATACTATCATGTCGTATCTCCTAATACGAACCAAATCACACCACCGATCTCATGGCACCATGCCCAATCCTCATCGACTCATCTCCAAATACCATATACTATCCTCATCAACCGAATATAAGTGTATGTACACACACACATACACACACACACACACACACACACGCACACACCAACGCATCCACATATATATATATATATATATATATACATACATAAAAACATTTACACCCAAACCATATCCCGTGTATGCACGTGTTTGTTTGTCAACCTTACTCTAGGGTTCATGATTAAGAACCCAACTAAATCCTTTTCTTCAAATCTCGCTAACACTATCCCATGATCTCCTAATGCTTTTCTTGCTAAGGTTCATATCTCACAATAACCCCATATATGTATTTCTATACCACGTCACATCAAAATCTTATGAAATTGCGGGGGTGATATACGCCATCCACCCGGCTTCCCCGTAGATATAAATCTACTCACCTTGATCTTCGCTTGCTGAAGTCGATGACGCCACGCTCATCCTCATCGTCTTGAAATCCACGTAGGGTACCTACAACCAATACACAATCGCAAATGCGTATTAAAATCAAGTCGGAAAACAAAAACGGCATGTGAATCACTTATAGGTTAGAACCTATAGCCTACGCCTGCAAAACCACCAAACAACCCCCGTCGCTGACGTACAAACATCAGACGATGGAATACAATATCAAATACCAAAAATCAAGTTAAAACGAAATCGTAAAACAAAGCAGCAAATCAAGAAAATGGACCCAGATTTTACCCTAGGCCAAATTGGTCAATTCTGCATATATGGAGGGTCTAATTTACTGAAGATAAAGCCCTGGACCATGCACGAACCAATTTGGAAGTACCAAGGCCACAATTTGCGGCCCAAATGATTAAATCTGCGGCCTGGGTAGGGGGTTTGGGGATCTGGTCTTCAGGGTAGCTTCTAGGTTGCCTGCATGACTCACAGTAATCGCTAAATAATTTTTAGGGTTCCCGGGTGTTAGCAGATTCCAAAATACCCTCACAATTCACACAATTATCCGATGTCGACGAATCTACAGTTCGTATCTTAGGGTTTTGGTCACTGGTCCAGGTCAAGAATTGGTCTCTAGGGTCTTGTAAACAGCCACTAGGCATCACCCAATCCACACAACACTCAAACCCTTCTCTAGGAATTTATAACTTCACTATTTCACACTTAAACCACTTTTAAACTAAACTAGAATATAAAGAACTAAAAACTACACTAAATGGAAGAAGATATACCTCATGGATGCAACTCAAGAAGAACTCTAGTTTGCCAATGTTGTCAAAATCCCACTTTTCTTGATCCAATGTGTAGAGGAGAAGGAGGAGATCAACTTTTGTGAAGGGAGTATAGCGTTTAGGTGATTGTTTGGAGATGGATCTTGGGGTAGAGGTGGAGGGAAGTGAGTTGAAGGAGTAGATGAAAACAAATGGGGGAGGATGAAGATGGCTGCCCTCTCTCTCTCTCTTTCCTCTTTTATTCTCACCCCCACTCACTATTTACCCTTTTACCCTTTCTCTTTTTAACCTTTTCTTATTTATTTAAAACCAAAACATATAATACCCAAAACAACACAAGAAACAACATGTAACTAGAACGCGACATGCCATGGTGCACTAGCCATGAAAAACTATAAAAACACGGATTTGGCATAATCGCGATTAGCATTGCACTAATCGTGTTTTCATTTAAACTGCATATAATAAATCTTTAAAATGCCAAATACTTTAAATATATTTTTAAATGAATAAATCATTTTAATTCCCAATTATTTCACAATTATTGGTATTTATTTATACCCATTTTCGAAAACCCTAATTTCGCAAATCGGGCAGTTTTCGGAAAATGTATTATTTTAATATTAAATTCCAAAAATAATATTTTATATTTTCTGAAATGTTACAGATGGACCGAGCAGGGAAGATGCTTGGTGGCCTCTTGACGAGGGCTTCAATCCTTAGCGTCGGTGGGTAATGAACTACCAGCCAAGGATGGACCGAGCAAGGAAGCTGCTCGGTGGCCTCTTGATGAGGGCTTTGATCCTTGGCATTGGTGGGTAGTAAACTACCAGCCAAGGACGATCCGAGCAGTGAAGTTGCTCGGTTTTTCCTGGCCTTCCTAGATATGTGAACACCTAGAAGAGTGACCATCGCGGGCGGCACGCGGCAGAAACGCATAGGTGAGGCGAGGCGTTCCAAAATCCGCGTCGTTCCGACTTCGATTCGCCGAGAAACATAGGATGCTCACCACGTGGCGGTACGGTATTGGAAGAATTGAGAGAATCCCAGGATTCGCGCCCATGTGCGTGCGAATTTGGGCTCTCGGGGATTCCGTGGAGGCTATAAATAGAGAAGGTGATGGGTTTGTTTCAGCCTTGCTTCTTTGAGATGGCCGGGCGTTTTTACGCGATTAAAGAGATCATCACTCCCGATGATGTCTACCTGTATGACCAATCCATTTTCGAGGATATGTACCGGGGTGTGGTCCAGCGCATCGAGGACCACATCGGCCGTCTTCTTCCTCGTCGGTCGTCCCACCTCCAATTGCTGATGTACGCAATCTGGAGGAGGTCCCCGGGGTTGTACAACCCCCTCTCTGAGGAGCTACTGGACGAAGCGCTCGACAAAGTGCGCACGATCTACGTCATCGGTCTCATCTCGAAGACCAGGCACGACCGATCTGCGGCCCTCATTTTGGAGTGTTTCCAAAGAGACAGATCGTAGGGCTCGGCAGATGGAGGGCCCGGCGTTTCCGTGGCGTCCCGAGTTCGTGGGCAGCATCAGTGGGAGCGGGCTGAAGAGGCAAGGGCTCGTTTAGCGGAGATCTCCATGGAGTATCACCAGCAGTGCTTCCTTGACCCCGTTCCCCCTCTTTTGTAATTTCAATTTTTATGTAAGGCTGAGGAGCCCACAATACCTTTTGATAAACAAATAAAGCTGTAAGTCGATGCCACGTACCCCACGTGTTCGCGGGGAGGTGGAATTTGCAAAAAATGATTATTATAAGATTCGTAACATCGACTAAATTCCGGAATCGATACTAAACCCTAGCTAACAATATATCATAGAGGTTTAACTACTATGTGTGCGTGTTATACCTCAAGTTCTCACTGTCCTTCACCTCCTCGCTGTCCTCCTCCAAGTCATGAGCTCCTTGAAATGAGAACGTAATTCACCTCCTCGTCGTCTTCTCCGAATCGTAGACGATCCACCCGAGAGTTCCGATTTTAAGCTTTGCCTCTAACTTGAAGCAACTAGGTCACTTGGAATACTAAACTAAGTAGCCTAGGATGTGTAGAGAGTGATGAGGAGTGTAGTTGTCTCACAAAACCCTAGGATTTCCAACTCATGGAATGGTTAGGGTTTGAGAGGAATGGAGAGAGACTTGAAGAAATGAGAGTGAGAAAAAGATCTGCTCTTTTTTGTGAAGAGAAAATTGTGTTGAAAAAGTCAAGGGTTTTTGCTTCTAAACCTCAAGAAAAACTCACAAAATATCACACAAATATCTACAAAATATCTACCAAATATCTCACAAAATATCTAGGTCAACAAACCCTAGAAAGTCAAAGAAAAAACCTTAATCCTTTTTCACCAAAATACCAAAAGATTTCCACTCTCCATTCCTCCACCACATATCGGTATACCCGCATCCGTATCCCGAGAGACACGAATACAATGAAACGAAACTAATCCAATAATCAAATACTAGAATCCGGCTTAAACCAAAGCCCACTAGTAATGTCCGCCCGAACATTATATGCGCACTAGTGCACGTATGCGATCGAACCCTTTCGTAAAACCATACGACCTCTACACGTTTAGCCCGAAGCCGGGAAACCCTCTGGGTGGGACTCTAAAGACTCGACAGTACTCTGGCAGTGGGTTTAACCATAAGCACGTTAGTGGCACTAGCTGTACGTAACGGCTACCCAGGTATCTGTCGACAAGAAGGTTGACGAGGAAACTCATCTGTAACCCTACTGAGTCTGTCTGTGGCAATCTCCGTACAGTCCGGTCTGTTCGTCTAAGAGTATCGCATATCGGGCCTAGGGGGTGGTAAACGTCAGACCCCTAATAGCGGTATAAGTCATGTCGGAGTGTAGCCTAGAACACCCTGAGAAACTACTGGAATATCTACCAGTTAATCTCACTTGCCCTGGCCAGGAACTTTGTGTAACGACTTTCCGAACACAGCGCGATATCAACCCCCAATACCGGGAGAGACGAATCTTATCTAACCGCCACTGCCTCCAAGCGCTTTGGGACTGCACCCAACTACTACCTGTTTGCACGACTCAACAGAGCCGTGGTAGAGTAGTAATCTAAGAACAGTGGGAACACACTTGAGGCGAAGTAGCAGTATCAAGTCGATGGACATGTCACCTGGGAACCGATACCTGATGATAGGTATATTTGTTGGATATATGTATGCCCTAGAGGCCATTATGAGATAGTGTATGTACTGATGTGTATATAAATATATATATATATATATATATATATATATATATATATATATATATATTCTGAGGACAGTCTTGCTCGACATGATAGTATGCTATCTGGTTTTACTTTATCATATGTTCACTTGATCATGTTTATATTCATTTAGTGCATGTTGATAAAGCCTTAAGGATATTGGCTTGACTACTGGGATTATGATGCGGATCATACTAGTGGGACATCTGTAGTTTATAAGCATATCCTTGAAATGTTCCTAGTCGTTGGTATATCGAGATAGGGCATCGATATTCCAGTTTAGACTAGCATATACCATTCTTGTTCCATATGATGGGCGATGGATGATCTCATATCCGTCTGGTGTGCTGACACCAAAGATAGTATACGGGTGCTCAGTGAGACTGGGTACACTGAACGGACTCACCGAGAACTCCTATATGGTATTATATCATACGTCGGATAGCAGTTCTAAGGTGACACTGGTACAGGTTAGTCTGTAGACCCGAGATCGTCATAGAGTCTTGTGTGTCCTCCCACTGTACTTTGATCTCCACCCTACTGCGGCTCTACTGAGTCGTACAAACAGGTGGATTTTGGGTATAGTCTCGAGGCATATGGAGACAGTGAGCGATAGGAGGGGTTTTGTCTCTCCCGGTATTGGGGGTTGATGCTGTGCTGTGCACGATTGGCTATAACAGGAAGTCCCTGGCCAGGGCTGCTGAGATATTACTGATAAGTGTTATCAGTAAGTTTCTCGATCTGTTATAGACCATATACCGGCATGACTTATTGAGTTATTGGGGCCGACGATTCCATCCCTAGACTCGATATGCAGCATATCTGACGAAGAGACCGGACTGTACGGTAAGTGTTGCCGGATGGATTGACAGGAGTTTTGACAGGTTCACTTGTTCTTTTTCTGATCGCTCATTACCCGGGTAGCCGTTACGTTTAGCTGACCGCTTGCGGCTTGTGGGTGTTTGATATGATCATCATCTACTGCTGGCGTATTGACGAGTCTTAGAGTCCCACATAGAAGTTTCTCGGCTCAGGCGAAATGAAGTGGTGCGCATATGAGATATGTGCGGAGGCTCGATTAAATACAAGTATGTGATACTGTATTTTAATCGGGCATTTAATATTAGTCGGGTCGTATAAGATATGACCGATTTATTAAATCAAGTGTTGATTTAATATTGACTTTTATATTATTTATTTAAATCCTTTTCTTCTTATGGATACATGCATGTATATGTACATGATGATGTGCATACACACATACATACATGAAAAGTATCATGGTTGATGATACAAAGAGGATGGCAATATAAGAATCATATTATAGATAAATAAATATATGGATATTTTCATTTAAGTTAAAGGTAAAAGAAAAACATTATTGAGTCATTCCTTCTACACATTTCTACACATTTCCATTGTTGAATTTAACTCAACCATGGTTCTTTTTTCTTTTGCCTTTAACCTTAAATAAAATATCTAGATATTATTTAACTAGAGTTATGGTTATGATAAGATATCTCTCTCTCTCACTTTCTTTTTTATCATTATCATTATTCACTCCAAAAGAAAAAGTGAGAGCCATCTTCTTCCTCCTCATTCTAGCTCTCTTTTAATTGTTAAAATAGAGTTAGGCAAATAAAAAGAAAAGGTATTAAATAAGAATAGCAACCACTTCATCATCCTACACAACCTTTGCTATCTTGTGTAGCGTGTTGTGCTTCAAGGTTTTTCAAAGATCGAAGGAAGCATCAAGCTTAGGGCAAAGAGCTTCGGGTGGATCGTCGTGGACAAGGAGTTGATCAAGCGAACTCTTCCAAAGCAAAGGAGTCTTCCAAAGAGGTCTACAAAGGTTGTAGTCTCATCACTTAGTATAACTTAAGTCTTAATATTTGATACTATTAATAGTTACTTCATAAAATTCTAGTTCAATCCATAGTAAAGTTTACTTAGCACCTCAAAATTTTATTGTTATGGCATGTGTGATGCTTCAAAACCCTAATAGAGGTGTTAAGGAAACCCTACAGTGGTATCAGAGCTACTAGGCATTAGATGTCGACCTATGGGGGGTTCTCACTGTGTGATAGTGTGGCGAAGCATAGGCTCTTACCCCCAGGGTGTCCTGAGACCGGAAGGTGTTCCGGCGGGTTGTAGTCCTCGCGAGGGGGCATGCGTAAAAAGTAGCTGCTGAGGGACCTGTTGGTGCCACGGTGACCCCATTGGATGGGGTGGCTGCCTGACCTACAGTGGTATCAGAGCCAAGCTAGAGCTTTGTAGTAACCTAGACGACGTTGAAAACATCGAACGGAAGAAAAACGACACCCGGGGGGTGCTCTCTGGAAATTTTTTAAAATCCTGGATTTTTTCAAATTAAAAATATGTAAAAAAATTAAGCAGGGAATTATATGGGCCCACCAGAAATACGATGCCCTAAATCGACCGTACGACCGCGGAACCGCGGCCAGAGTGGCCTTGTTGCGGCGGTTCCGCGGCGCCGTAGGTGATTCCTGGGCCGTAATTTCTTGTGCTGGCCCGTATGTGTTTGCTTCTGTTACTGGTATTTTTAAAAACTGCTCAAGTGTTGAGCTTTCAGAGCAGTCTGTGGTTGTTTAAATCGTTCGATCGAATGTTTTAACTGCGCCTAGTTTAATAGTATGTGATACAATAATTGGAATCTACAAATTTGTTTGTTGCGTGTAAATCTAGCAGTTCGGTCTCGGGATAAACGGAAATCTTGTTGAATTATCCGGTTTGGTTTGAAAAAGTGTTTTCTTGAATGAGACCCAAATGCGAGCTTTACATTATTTAGGCATGAAATCTTGTATATGTGATATTCCGGGTTTGTGTTGTCTAAAGGCAGTTAAAGATTCCAATTGTTGTATTTTTTCATTTTATTTCTCTATGACTGTAAGTGTAGTATGTATTACCGGTTTTCGTTGCTATACATCAACGAAGATCGGTGTATGCATACTTACTTACGATGATGATATTTGATATTATGTGTCGATGAGACTTGATGTGCAGGATTGTCGTAATGAATAGCCGGGTTTTTTTTGTAAGATGAGAGTTTTCTTTTCATTCATGTAAAATCAAATTGTATGAAATATTCTTTTATTTGGGGCACTTCCGGGTTGAGGTTGTTGTCACCAGTGTTGTATATTATTTACTTTTCCGCATTAAGATAGACCCAAGGAGGAGGGCACAAGTGACCGGGTTCTAGGGTTCAGTGGGAGGCCATCTCGAGGAGTCGAGACCGGGTTTCCTAAACTCCAGAATTGGTAGGGTTGCTTGCCGCTCTCGTAGGGGTCTAAGGGTGTGGGCTTGGCTATTCATCGCGACCGTGGAATCCGTATTTTTATTACTGGCTAAATACAAAATACGGACCTCCTAGATATCCATATATATGTGCTTCTGCTGCTTTCATTATCTGATGTGATCATTTAATATATATCTGAGACGAATGCAATATTTTATATATATGATATATATTAGACGTTACTTATGTTTTGCACCCGCACTAGCCCCGTCCCGGTATGCCGTTAGTTAAGTAACCTAACGGTGCATATCAGGACACTGTGACGAATGCGAGTGGCATAAGTGTACGTTATATTTTCGTTTCTTTCTGTAATGGCTTAGGATTTAAATGATGGGACTACATTAATGAGATTAATGTAAAAGATAAATGAACCTAAAAAGATGTTGTGGAATCAGATTTTAAACATGCTCGGCCTTTTATGAAAAAGCAAGTTTCAAAAATGCGGAGCTTAAGCCACTCCTTTTAAAACCCTTTAGATTCTACAACGATATCAAGTTCAAAGCGTCAAAAGTTTTCTTAAAAACTATCTGCAACCCTCCGTCATTTTAGGAAGTAGAGTACTTAGTATTCGTGCTGCGTATTTTGACTTTAGTTAAGGCGCAGTGTACGGTAGCTGAGTGATGTCTTCCTACACTGCATATGATGCAGATTAGTTAGGACATTCATATGATTATGTTGACTTTAGTTAAGGGTCATATGGGTGGGTCTAGTTAATCACGAAATAACGGGAAGAACTTGACTAGTACTTATGATATGTTGACTTTAGTTAAGGTCATAAGTACTAGGGGTAAAAATAATATCGGGAATTTCAAGAGTTGAAAATTACAATGAGATTGTATACCTTCTATATGATAGTAGGATCCCGATCCCACTGCGAGCAAATGTTGCGCCCGGGAGAATTTTGCACTTTACAATTAGCTGACTCGGTAGGTGTTTAGAAAGGTGCCAAACGGGGCTACGCCTTTGGGAAGACGAGGTTTACTTTAATTAGGTCCGTGCGAAAGCACGGGGAACCTCCCTCAAGTACCGGCACTGGCCTGGCTGAGAGGTTAGCGAAGTTGTGGAATGTAATTAATCCCGGCTAGTTTTCTTTTTAAAGGTTTTAAAGAAAATTTGATAAAAACAGTAGGAGACATCGGTTAGACAAGATAATAATCAATCTGATCTTTGCAAGAGCTTTCGCTAAGTGTATTCTTTTCTCTCTCTTAATGGCAGATACCCATGACAGGACTTAAGCTCTTATTAGATAAAAACAAGCTGAATCGGACCAACTATAAAGACTGGCTGAGGAATTTAAACATAGCCTTGACTTATGATAAAGTATCATATGTCCTTACAGCTCCAGCCTTGCCCCCCCTAGGTCCTAAATCTTCAGTTGCGGATAGGGAAATCCGCAAGACATGGGACGCTGACTGTGCCACGGCAAAATGCCTCGCGCTAGCATTGATGGATAACACACATCAGAAGCAGCACGAGAATATGGACGTAAAGGCCATATTCCTCCATACAAAAGAGTTGTATGGAGAGCAATCCCGCGTATTACGATACGAAGCGTCTAAGAAACTGTTTCAGATGCGCATGACCGCTGGCACAGCAGTAGGAGACCATGTTTTGAAAATGATAGTTCTCATAGAAGAGCTTGAGGACCTTGGGTGGACAATGGACAATGAACAGTATACAGATATTATTCTGCAGTCTCTCCCCTCCACCTTTGCTCAGTTCATCGTTAACTTCAATATGCACAACATGGAGAAGGAACTGCCTGAACTCCTTAATATGTTAAGGAGTGCAGAGAGCACACTGAAGTCAGTGAAGACTCCCGTTATGAGTGTTGGGCAATCCTCCTCCTCCTACCCAAAGGCTAAGGCCAAGGGAAAGATGAAGAAGAAACACACCAAACCTAAGGGTGGAGTCAAAAAGGTGAAGGGAAAAGGCAACTCCAAGGTTGGGGAATCAGAGAAAGGTGAATGTTTCTATTGCAAGAAGACGGGATACTGGAAGAGGAACTGTATTGAGTACCTAGCACTCAAGAAAAAGCATAGTGATGCTTCAGCTTCAGGTGTGTTCGTAATTGAAAACTGTTTTTCTATTAACTCTGCATCCTGGGTATTGGATACCGGTTCGGGTTCTCATATTTGCAATTCTGTGCAGGCGTTGAGAAATAGCAGAGTTCTGAAGACAGGTGATCATACTCTCCAAGTTGGAAATGGTTCCAATGTAAATGCAGTTTCAGTAGGAGAGTATCACCTAGGTTTGCCTTCGGGTTGTATATTGGTTTTGAACCCGTGTTATTTTGTACCAAGTATGCTTTGTAATATTATATATGTTTCCTTGTTAGACAATGAAGGGTATCATTTTGCTGTGCAACACAATGTTATGAACATTAGACTGAATCAAGAGTTGATTGGTTGTGGTACATTAAATAACGGGATATACGTCCTTAATCAACACACAGTTTTCAACGTACAACACAAAAATAAAAGAAAATTTTCAGAGATAAATGAAGCTTTTCTTTGGCATTGTAGACTTGGTCATATTAATGAAACAAGACTAAACAAGCTTCATAAAGATGGATATTTAAATTCATTTGAGTATAAATCTTATGCAACTTGCCAGTCTTGTATCAAAGGTAAAATGACCAAAACTCCGTTTACAGGACACGGAGAAAGAGCTACTGAGCTCCTAGGCCTCATACATAGTTATGTATGCGGACCAATGTCTATACATGCAAGAGGCAGTTTTTCATATTTCATAACTTTTACTGATGATTTCTTAAGATTTGGTCAAGTGTATTTGATAAAGCATAAATCTGAAGCTTTCGAGAAATTCAAGGAGTATAAACATGAAGTAGAAAACCAAACAGGAAAGAGTATCAAGATACTTCGATCAGATCGAGGTGGAGAGTACTTAAGTACTGAGTTCTTAAACTTCCTGAAAGAGAATGGAATTCTCTCTCAGCTCACTCCACCTTACACACCACAGCACAACGGTGTGTCAGAACATAGGAACCGTACCCTATTAGATATGGTACGATCCATGATGAGTGATTCTGAGTTACCTCTCTCGTTTTGGGGGCATGCATTGGAAACAGCAGCTTTTCTGTTAAACAAAGTTCAAACCAAGACCGTGTCTACCACTCCATATGAGATATGGCATAGGAAGAAACCATCTCTTAAAAGAGTTAAGGTTTGGGGTTGTCCGGCTTTTGTTAAAAAGCAGAATCCAGACAAACTCGAGACACGATCAGTCAAATGTATATTTGTAGGATATCCTAAACATTCGTTTGGGTATCTTTTCTACCACAAGGAGGAACAAAAAGTGTTTGTTTCTCAGTATGCCACCTTTTTAGAAGATGAGATTTTTTCAAATAATACAATTGGCAATGTGGTAGATCTAGAAGAGGTTCTAGAGACACAAGTTACAAATGACGACTTGGCTGAATCTGAAGTTATAACAGAATCTAATGAACCTCAGCCACTACGTAGATCTAGTAGGACTTCTCGCCCACCGGAGAGATACTACGGTTTTCTCATTGATGGTGATAGAGAAGATTGCATCATGGATGATGATGATCCTGCCAGTTTTCATCAGGCTATCACGAGTGGCGACTCTGTGAAATGGTTGGATGCCATGAGATCCGAAATGGAGTCCATATACACCAACAAAGTATGGACTTTGGACGATGTACCCTCTGGGATAAAACCTGTGGGTTGCAAATGGATCTTTAAAAGAAAGATCGGTGTAGATGGACAGGTAGAGACCTATAAGGTAAGGTTGGTAGCGAAAAGTTTTCGTCAAAGACCAGGTTTGGACTATGACGAGACTTTCTCTCCGGTAGCCATGCTTAAATCTATTCGGATCCTACTTGCTATTGCTGCTCACTATGACTATGAAATCTGGCAGATGGACGTTAAAACTGCATTCCTGAATGGTGATTTGGATGAATGCGATTATATGGATCAGCCAGAAGGCTTCATTGACATTAGGAGCAGCAGTAAAGCATGTAAATTGCTTAAATCCATTTATGGATTAAAACAGGCATCACGGAGTTGGAACATCTATTTTGATGATATTATCAAAGAGTTTGATTTCATCAAAAATCCAGATGAACCTTGTGTTTATAAGAAGACTGTAGGAAGAAATGTCGCATTCCTCGTATTGTACGTAGATGACATACTTTTGATAGGAAATGACATTCCTATGCTACAGTCGGTCAAATCATTCTTATCACAAAGGTTCTCCATGAAGGACCTGGGTGATGCCACATACATATTGGGTATACGGATCTATAGGGATAGATCCAAACGGTTATTGGGATTGTCCCAAACCAAGTACATTAACACCATCCTAAAAAGGTTTAGTATGGAAGACTCCAAGCGGGGTGCCTTACCCGCTTGTCACGGAGTCACTCTCTCAAAGGACGATTGCCCAAAGTCTGATATAGAGAGAGCTCGCATGAGCATTATCCCCTATGCTTCGGCAGTAGGATCGATAATGTATGCGATGTTATGTACACGCCCTGATGTTGCTTATGCACTTAGTGTAGTAAGCAGGTATCAGTCAAACCCAGGGGAGAATCACTGGATTGCTGTGAAGAACATTCTTAAGTACTTGCGAAGGACTAAAGAATTATTCTTGGTATATGGTAACGGGGATCTCCAAATGGAGGCCTTTACCGATTCAAGCTTCCAGAGTGACAAGGATGACAGCAAGTCTATCTCAGGGTTTGCATTTACCCTCAATGGAGGGACAGTAAGTTGGAAGAGTTCCAAACAGGATACCGTTGCAGACTCAACGATGGAAGCTGAATATATTGCTGCAAATGATGCTGCCAAGGAAGCCGTCTGGATGAGGAAATTCATCGTGGAGCTAGAAGTAGTTCCAACCATTATTGATCCAATACCTTTGTATTGTGACAATAATGGGGCTATGGCGTTGGCCAAAGAGCCCAGGTCCCATCAGAAGTCCAGACACATCCTGAGGCGATATCATATGATCCGGGAGATAGTTGATCGCCGCGAGATCGAGATTAAGAGAGTAGACACAAAGAACAACACTGCGGATCCATTCACCATGGCCCTCTCTCAGCCGCAGCATGAGCGACTTTTTGAGATGTTGGGAATGAGATACGCCAATAACTGGCCATAGTGCAAGTGGGAGATTGTTGGATATATGTATGCCCTTGAGGCCATTATGAGATAGTGTATGTACTGATGTGTATATAAATATATATATATATATATATATATATATATATATATATTCTGAGGACAGTCTTGCTCGACATGATAGTATGCTATCTGGTTTTACTTTATCATATGTTCACTTGATCATGTTTATATTCATTTAGTGCATGTTGATAAAGCCCTAAGGATATTGGCTTGACTACTGGGATTATGATGCGGATCATACTAGTGGGACATCTGTAGTTTATAAGCATATCCTTGAAATGTTCCTAGTCGTTGGTATATCGAGATAGGGCATCGATATTCCAGTTTAGACTAGCGTATACCATTCTTGTTCCATATGATGGGCGATGGATGATCCCATATCCGTCTGGTGTGCTGACACCAAAGATAGTATACGGGTGCTGTTGGAGATAGTGCCCTCAGAGTCAATTATTGGATCACAGGCACGTGATTGCAATGATTGAGGGAGGACCTTTCCCGGTAGGACAGTCTTACTCGAGATGATAGTATGCTATCTGGTTTATCTTTATCATCGTGTACTGCTTTAGGTGACCTGACAGGTCGCTATTACACGTTGATAGAGCCCCTAGGATTCTTGCTTGACTGCCAGCAGTATGAGGGCGATCATATACGTGGGAGCTGGTAGTCTATAAGCACATCCTTAAAAGGTCCCTAGTCGTAGGAGTTTCGAGACAGGGCATCGATACTCCATTAGTAGACTAGTGTATACAGTCGAGACCCCGACGAGGGGCGGTGGCCGGTCTCACAAGCCACTGGTGTCAGTTGGTTCACCTAAGATGTATACAGGTGCTCATTGGGTTATGAGTACACCGGACAGGGCTCGCCGGGAACATGCTAGTTGGTCTTATACCAGATGTCAGATAGCAGTTCCCTGGTGACATGTGTACAGGTTAGTTCATCGACCTGAGATCGTCATTTGTCTCGTGTGAGTTCCCACTGTGCTTTGATTACTACCCTACCACGGCTCAAAGGAGTCGTGCAAACAGGTTTTAGTTGGGTACAGTCCCGAGCCACATGGAGGCAGTGAGCGGATCTGCAGGGGTTCGTCTCTCCCGGTATTGGGGGTGAGGTCGCGCTGTGTCTAGGAGAGCCATTACACAAAGCCCTCGGCCGAGGCTGGAGATTTACTGGTAGGTATTCCAGTAGTATCTCAGGGTGTTCTGGGCTACGCTCCGACACGACTTGTACCTCTTTTGGGGGTCTGACTTTTACCAACCCCCTAGGCCCGCCATGCGATACTCATAGACGAACGGACCGGACTGTACGGATATTGTCACTGACAGGCTCAGTAGGGTGTCAGGATGAGTTCGCTCATCGACGTCCCTTTTGGTCAATAGCTGGTGTCCTGTCACGTATTGGCTTATACCTCTGACGTGCTAGTGGTTAAATCCACAGCCATAGTATTGACGAGTCTTTAGAGTCCACCACACTTACAGTTACTCAAGTTTCGGGCGAAACGCTGTAGAGGCCGTATGGAGATATGGCAGGGTCCGATCAGATACGTGCGGTATTGCACGGATCAGGATCGGACAGTTTGTACTAGTGGCCGTATGGTTATATGGCACGGTTCGATCAGATACGTGCGGTATTGCACGGATCAGGATCGGACGGATATTACTAGCCGGCTTTGGTTTAAGGCGGATCCTAGTATAGTACAGTGTAGATTTTGTCTCATTGTATTTGTATCCGGTCAGAATACAGATGCGGGTGTGTATGCACAGTATCGGGGTTTTCCTGTAATTTATTACGGGACCAGTTTTCTGGAGTTGCCAGTTTGCATTCCGTTCCGGCCGGTTTTCCTTTGTTCTTTCCCGGCCGGACTTTTCCGATGGAGGGGGTTATTTGCAAGTTTGCAAATAACATTTGTGGAGGGGGTTTCTTGCATTTGTGGCATTATGAAAGGTTAAGCATCTTTGCTTTTCATGATGGCTTGCTTTTTTGAGATTAGAAAGGATTAGGATGGATTTGATGTTGATATGATATTGTTATCATGATCTTTGGATGTGGTCACCCATTCTCTTTTCCTACACTCACCTTCCTTCTTGTGTTGGTTTTAATTCCTCCACCATTTGTTCAAGAGAATGAGAGAGAGAGTTTGATGATAATGGTGGCACATATTTCTTCATATTCTTCTTCTTGTTTTAGAAAAATGAAAGCACCATTTTTCTTAACCTCATTCCTCCATCACCAATGGCAACATAAATCCCAAAGGGGACAATAGATTCTACACTACATCTACAGCAAATCTTGGACGCGTCGGCTAGCCAACTTCGCGCCCGAGTTGCCTCGGTCCAGAGGTGGGAGCCCGTAAAAGAATCCGGCTACGTGGTGCCCTTTCCGACGAGAAGACGACGAATGGTGATTCCGCGGGAGATCGGGACGATGACGAGAAGACCGGAGGACTCGGATCACTCGGTATACTTCTCTACCCTTCTCTTGTTAGCTAGTATAGGTTAATGGTTAACGATCCGGGTTTTATTGTCCGCGGTAGCGCCAGTTTCCAAGTAAGGAAAAATTTTGATTCCGCATTTTGGCCTCGGTAAGACGGCCGGGGCGCTGCCGTGGCGCAACATGGTATCAGAGCCACGCCATTAACCTAGTCTAGCTTTGTCTAATGTGTTTTACAATTCCGATCGAACAAAAATCCTAAAACCGCATTTTTCACCACATCAGTTTTCTGTTGAAATTTTTTGGAGTCGAAAATTTTTTCAGGTTGTAAAAAACTAATGTACTGGAAGTTCTAAGACTACTGGAGAAATTCAACAAATTGATCATTCAAGGGGAGCGCGGAACCGCGGCAAAACCCCTCCTTGGGCCGCGGTTCCGCCGCAGCTTGGAAAGTTCAATTGGTCAAACTTTTTCAGTGGGCTTCTGGGGTGATTTTAGGGGTTTTGGAACATTAATATTGGGCCCAGAATTTCTTGATGTGCTGCAGTAGTACTTGGGGGGCCCACTTGTTAAAATTTGATCGATCGGATATTTTAAACACATTGGTTCACAGTATTTACATTATATCTGCGACCGTGAATGTCACTTGATCGGTAAATCCTGTCTAACTGCTATAGCCCGGTTAGACGGATTTGCGAACGTGACATTCACGTTGATGTTCTATGTATTGCTGTGATGTTACGGATCGGTCGTGGGGGATAGCCTGGATGCAATGTTAGTACAGTTTTGTTTTATATGTACATTTGATATTGCGGGGCGAGCGTCCGACATGTGGACTGCCGTTACTGCCTGTTTGTATTATTCTTTTGGGGCACGACCTGGTTGCGGTCGATGTACCCGGTGTATGTATATTTTACTTTCTGTACTAGGATTACCCCGTGGAGGGGTGCACGGATAGCCGGGTTCTAGAGGGCAACGGGCCCGCATCTCATGGCATTGAGACGGAGGGGGCTTCACTCTAGGATTGGCGGGCTATTCGCCGCACTCGTAGGGGGTACAGGTTGACCCAGGAGGGGTGCCCAAGTTACCGGATTCCGTGAAGTGCTGGGTGGTCCATTCACGGTGCTGGAGGGGACTGCCTCGGTTCAGGTCTTGGCGGGTGATTTGCCGCGCCCGTAGGGGTCCAGGATTTCATTGCACAGGCTATCCACACGACCAGGGGAACGTCGGGTTTCAGCAGCGGCTCTGTGAAACCCGGGGATCCCAAATACCTGTATTGTTCTGTGATGCTGTACATTTCTGTGATGTTGCATTCTTATCACGCCTTGAGCGAATATAATATATTGGTATATATATTAGTAGATGTTGTATATGTTTTGCATCTGCGCTAGTCCAGTCCCCGCTCTGTCGTTAGTTAGCTAACCTGACGAGTAATGACGGGACCCAGTGGCGAATGCGGATGGCATATACGTACGTCATATTATTTTCGTTCTTTGTGGTGTGATTAATTGATGGGACTACGTTGATTCGGATCAACGCAAGTTATAAACAAACCTATTCTGATGTTGTTGGAACAATTTTTCAAAAAGCTGTTATTGCAAGGGCGTTCTCTTTTGTTTTGCATAGTGGTATTCAGTTAGAATATCCTGCTCCTCAGTCGACGAGGCAAGGGCCGAGATCCCTTCACCGGGAGTGACCCCTTGGACAGAAGTTTGCGTCGGGGCAATAACTTCACTATAGCCGATTACTTTTTGCTTTGCATCGTGGTATTCAGTTGGAATATCCTGCACCTCATTCTACGGGGAAAGAGCCGAGATCCCTTCACCGGGAGTGACCTCTTTAGCTAAGGGTTTTCGTCACTATATTTTATAAAAGGCTATGCAGTTCTTTCAACAATATCAAGTTCATTACGTTAAAGGTTTTTCGCCAAAAACCAGCCGTAGCCCTCCGTCATTTCTTACGGGTATTATTTAGTATTCGTGCTGCGTTTGTTGACTCCGTCAAGGCGTAGTGTACGGTAGCTAAGTGGTGCTTGTTTGTAGCATAAATGGGATTGGTTAGGACAATAGTGCGGCCTTGTTGACTCCGTCAAGGGCACGTACGGGTGGGTTTAATGCAATCCAGATAATGACGGGTTGAACTTGACTAGGACTCATTGATTTGTTGACTCCGTCAAAGTCACTTGGGTCCTAGGGGTAAAAATCACATCGGGAGTTTCTAAAGAAACTGAAACTTGCCAGGCATGCGCATACCTTCTGGAGTGTGATGACGTGAGTGGATTCCATCACGTTATCATGCAATGATAGTTTGATCCCGATTCCCACTGATGAGTTGGTTTACTCCTCGGGTGATCCCGACTAATTCTTCTTTCAGGTTTGGAGAAGAATTTGACGTTACAGTGGGAGGTTTCCAGATTAGATAAAGTGATAACTATTCTGATCTAGGTTAGAGTGCACGCTGAGTGTTTCTTTTCTCTCTCTCTTATTGCAGCGACCATTGACCCGACCCTGGACTATGACTCAGTGACCAAAATTAACCGAACCTTCTTAACACTGGCTTTTGGATTGTCAGAGTTGCAGACCTCATTGCCACTCCTACTTTTACCATTTTCTCCGGGACACCCCGTATTACTACGAACGTCCACTTCCATTGGACAAAACCATCGTATGGTTATATACGAACTCGAAGGAATTCGAGGATCGTTTCCGGTTCTGGAGAAAACGGATAGGACTATTCAGTTGTCTTTTCCCTTTTACCTTCTCTCAAGTTGGGAGTACTCCTTGGTTTAGGAGTAGTACACCTATTACACAAATTGGATAGTCTTCTTCCAAACCTTAGGCTGGTGCCGAACGGTGGGGAATGAAGAAAACCAATTAGCATAACAATGGTGTGCAGAAGGTATTAAGTTAAGACAAAGCAAGGGATTAGTAGGAGGGCAAAGTAAAATGCGACTGATATTCACGACCAAACCAAGTATTTCTTCGCCAATCCTAAATCACCTTTGTATTTCTTCAGGACACTCCGTATCACTACGAAGATCCACAGTTTATTGGATACTCCATCGTATGGTTATATACGAACTCGAAAGGAACTTGTTCCAGTTCGGGGATGGATTATGGTTCAGGAGAAATAGGAATAAGGTTTATTCGGTTGTCTTTTATCTTCACCTTCTCTCATTTTGCGAGTGCTCCTAGGATTAGGACAGTACACCCATTATGCTTATTGGATAGTCTTCTTCCAAACCATAGGCTGGTGCCGAACGGTAGGGAAGGAAGAAAACCATTTGGCCTAAAGGGGTGTACAGAAGGTAATGACTAAAGACATAGAAAGGGATTTAGAAAGATGGAAAAAAATTACAAGATTACAGTTGTGAATCTGGATAATGGAAGAGGCATTACTAGGAATACCAGGATACCCCATCGAGACATTTCAATGTTTCAGTTTCACTGTGTAATGTTAAAAGAAAACTGATTTCCCGATTAGATACTTACTCCAGGGTATGTATTTACCAGGTATGATTCTCACATCTGTATGGTTTTACAGATGATGAGTGGGAGTAAGTTATTGGGAATTGGGTGATCATCCTCATTATATCGGAATTCGTTGTAATCGGTGATATTTGAGGAAATCACCTGGGCTGTTTGCCGGTCGGCAAATATTTGGGTTTGAATATCCGCTGTTATGCACCAATTTCAAATCGATATATCTGTACGTCTATTTTCATAGAGTGAGATATACCTTTTTGAAATTATGTCTACGACATTTACCAATATCAGTGGATGGTTAGGTAAGGAGCATTAAACAGCGGTGTAATTCTTCTTAACCATAAGTACAGTTTTCAACCTACTACACGCAGTGAATGAGTTATCTGACTCAAGGGACTTATACAGGGTATTGTATGTTGTCCAGGGTCCATCAGGACAGAGGGGTTGGTCCTCGTACTATATTCGGTTTACTTATGACTTCTCTAGTTTTTTGGCAGGTGTTTCGTGGAAACACAGGGTCCGAATTTTGAGAAGTTATAGGTATTTGAATAAAGTAGAGAACCAGGTATTGCAAGTATCCGGATTCTTCAAAGTGATCGAAGATGTAGATACTTGTGTATGGTATTCAGTTAATAGTAATGATTAAGAGATCTTGCTTCTCTTTCGGGTTACTCATAATTGGAAGCATTCCTAAGTTGAGTGACGCTGATCGGCCTTTTTCCATTTTGTTGACATGCACTGGAGACAGCTGCATGATTTGAATCTGGTTCAATTAAATCAGTGCCTCTGGTTCTATATTGGATATAGAACAGTTCATATCTTAACGATGTTAAGGTATGGGGAGTTGTCCGGCTTATGCTTAAAACCAGACACTGGACAACTCAAGGCACGTTTCTGTAATGGCTGTTTGTGGGTTGACCCAGGCTATGACGAGGGTTGATTTTCTACCATAAGAAAGATCAATAGTGATATTGTTCTTGACTCGCCACAGTTTTAATAAAAATGGATTTTTTTTTCAGAAAACAGTAGTGAGAGTATGGTAGAACTGGAAGTGATTCCAGAACCACAAACAATTACTGAAGATTTCACAGGAACCTAAAGATTCAATCTGGTTTGACATTCCATTAGCCACTCCGCAGATATGGTGGGTAACCTCAGGCACTCGAGAGGTACTTCGGTATGCTCAAGGACGGTGGCAGGGAGGTTCTTGTTTACCCAGACTTGCCATTGCTGTTGTTCCAGACTGTGAGACCAGGTAGGAGGATGAGTATAGCGTCGTTCTAAACTAGCTTTAGAAGTGTACGTGTATATGACTCTGCCAGAGGGTTATCGTAGTCAGTGGGAGCAGCGGAAGCATTGGTGGACATGTGGCTTATGTCTATTTATAGACTAAAGCAAATGTAGCGGAGAAAGATCATTTATTTCTGACGTGACAGTCATAGGTTTGACTTCATCAGAATAGGGGATGGATCTGTTGAGAAGATAGTAGGATGTGATGCCCTGGTATTTGGATGACATACACAGAGTAGGAAGTGATATTCCTATACTATGATCGGTTACGCTTTGGTCGTCACACAGTGGTTTCTCCACATGGGACTTGGACATTATATCAAACATACTGGTTACTAGATCTATGGTTTTAGATCTAGATTTGGGTGGTTTCCCAATCAGAGTACTTAGACAGCATTCTAAGAGTATTTAGAATGGACGACTCCTGGCACGGTAGTGTACCTGTAGGTGATGGAGTCACCCTCTCTAAAGGTGTCTTACAGACTAAAGGGGAGAGGGATGTGCATGATTGACAGATCACTTGCTTAGGCAATTGAGTCAATCATGAGATGTCAAAGTACCACACCAGATGTTGTTCTTGCACTAGATGCAATAAGTTGACATTGATCCAATCCTGGAGAAACAGTCGGAAGCAGTTTTAGAACATAAGTGGATGTTCTAGGGATATGATAACGACAGCCTCTTTAGAGAGACGGTTGTCATTCCAGGCTTCCATGGTGACCTGGACGACAAGGAGGTTGTCAGAGTTATAGTTTTCCTTCGGATGAGGGGCAGTATTTTGGACAGGTGGTCCAAGGCAATACTGAGGGAGGCTTGGCGCAGGATACTGATTAAGTTCGGTTGACGATACAGTCTAAGAAGTTTGGATTTGGAGTTCATTTATGAGCTAGGTCCCATCAGACATCCAGACATTCTAAGACAGGTATTGCTCATTTCGGGAGATGGCATTCTCTGCGAACTTGAGATATAGAGAGACATAGAAAGAAACATCAAGGCGGATCCACTCACAGAGGCTATTCCTCGAACGCAATAGTTTCGCAAACAAGTTTTGTGAGACTGACAAGTAGAGGAGTTGGGTGTTCGGTATCACACGGGCTGTGAGTATGCGACATCGCAATAATTAGCCTTAAGTGCAAGTGGGAGATTGTTGGAGATAGTGCCCTCAGAGTCAATTATTGGATCACAGGCACGTGATTGCAATGATTGAGGGAGGACCTTTCCCGGTAGGACAGTCTTACTCGAGATGATAGTATGCTATCTGGTTTATCTTTATCATCGTGTACTGCTTTAGGTGACCTGACAGGTCGCTATTACACGTTGATAGAGCCCCTAGGATTCTTGCTTGACTGCCAGCAGTATGAGGGCGATCATATACGTGGGAGCTGGTAGTCTATAAGCACATCCTTAAAAGGTCCCTAGTCGTAGGAGTTTCGAGACAGGGCATCGATACTCTATTAGTAGACTAGTGTATACAGTCGAGACCCCGACGAGGGGCGGTGGCCGGTCTCACAAGCCACTGGTGTCAGTTGGTTCACCTAAGATGTATACAGGTGCTCATTGGGTTATGAGTACACCGGACAGGACTCGCCGGGAACATGCTGGTTGGTCTTATACCAGATGTCAGATAGCAGTTCCCTGGTGACATGTGTACAGGTTAGTTCATCGACCTGAGATCGTCATTTGTCTCGTGTGAGTTCCCACTGTGCTTTGATTACTACCCTACCACGGCTCAAAGGAGTCGTGCAAACAGGTTTTAGTTGGGTACAGTCCCGAGCCACATGGAGGCAGTGAGCGGATCTGCAGGGGTTCGTCTCTCCCGGTATTGGGGGTGAGGTCGCGCTGTGTCTAGGAGAGCCATTACACAAAGCCCTCGGCCGAGGCAGGAGATTTACTGGTAGGTATTCCAGTAGTATCTCAGGGTGTTCTGGACTACGCTCCGACACGACTTGTACCGCTTTTGGGGGTCAGACTTTTACCAACCCCCTAGGCCCGCCATGCGATACTCATAGATGAACGGACCGGACTGTACGGATATTGTCACTGACAGGCTCAGTAGGGTGTCAGGATGAGTTCGCTCATCGACGTCCCTTTTGGTCAATAGCTGGTGGCCCGTCACGTATTGGCTTATACCTCTGACGTGCTAGTGGTTAAATCCACAGCCATAGTATTGACGAGTCTTTAGAGTCCACCACACTTACAGTTACTCAAGTTTCGGGCGAAACGCTGTAGAGGCCGTATGGAGATATGGCAGGGTCCGATCAGATACGTGCCGTATTGCACGGATCAGGATCGGACAGTTTGTACTAGTGGCCATATGGTTATATGGCACGGTTCGATCAGATACGTGCGGTATTGCACGGATCAGGATCGGACGGATATTACTAGCCGGCTTTGGTTTAAGCCGGATCCTAGTATAGTACAGTGTAGATTTTGTCTCATTGCATTTGTATCCGGTCAGAATACAGATGAGGGTGTGTATGCACAGTATCGGGGTTTTCCTGTAATTTATTACGGGACCAGTTATCTGGAGTTGCCAGTTTGCATTCCGTTCCGGCCGGTTTTCCTTTGTTCTTTCCCGGCCGGACTTTTCCGATGGAGGGGGTTATTTGCAAGTTTGCAAATAACATTTGTGGAGGGGGTTTCTTGCATTTGTGGCATTATGAAAGGTTAAGCATCTTTGCTTTTCATGATGGCTTGCTTTTTTGAGATTAGAAAGGATTAGGATGGATTTGATATTGATATGATATTGTTATCATGATCTTTGGATGTGGTCACCCATTCTCTTTTCCTACACTCACCTTCCTTCTTGTGTTGGTTTTAATTCCTCCACCATTTGTTCAAGAGAATGAGAGAGAGAGTTTGATGATAATGGTGGCACATATTTCTTCATATTCTTCTTTTTGTTTTGGAAAAATGAAAGCACCATTTTTCTTAACCTCATTCCTCCATCACCAATGGCAACATAAATCCCAAAGGAGACAATAGATTCTACACTACATCTACAGCAAATCTTGGACGCGTCGGCTAGCCAACTTCGCGCCCGAGTTGCCTCGGTCCAGAGGTAAGAGCCCGTAAAAGAATCCGGCTACGTGGTGCCCTTTCCGACGAGAAGACGACGAATGGTGATTCCGCGGGAGATCGGAACGATGACGAGAAGACCGGAGGACTCGGATCACTCGGTATACTTCTCTACCCTTCTCTTGTTAGCTAGTATAGGTTAATGGTTAACGATCCGGGTTTTATTGTCCGCGGTAGCGCCAGTTTCCAAGTAAGGAAAATTTTTGATTTCGCATTTTGGCCTCGGTAAGACGGCCGGGGCGCTGCCGTGGCGCAACAGGTGCTCAGTGAGACTGGGTACACTGAGCGGACTCACCGAGAACTCCTATATGGTATTATATCATACGTCGGATAGCAGTTCTCAGGTGACACTGGTACAGGTTAGTCTGTAGACCCGAGATCGTCATAGTGTCTTGTGTGTCCTCCCACTGTACTTTGATCTCCACCCTACTGCGGCTTTACTGAGTCGTACAAACAGGTGGATTTTGGGTATAGTCTCGAGGCATATGGAGACAGTGAGCGATAGGAGGGGTTTCGTCTCTCCCGGTATTGGGGGTTGATGCTGTGCTGTGCACGATTGGCTATAACAGGAAGTCCCTGGCCCGGGCTGCTGAGATATTACTGATAAGTGTTATCAGTAAGTTTCTCGATCTGTTATAGACCATATACCGGCATGACTTATTGAGTTATTGGGGTCGACGATTCCATCCATAGACTCGATATGCAACATATCTGACGAAGAGACGGGACTGTACGATAAGTGTTGCCGGATGGATTGACAGGAGTTTTGACAGGTTCGCTTGTTCTTATTCTGATCGCTCAATACCTGGGTAGCCGTTACGTTTAGCTGACCGCTTGCGGCTTGTGGGTGTTTGATATGATCATCATCTACTGCTGGCGTATTCACGAGTCTTAGAGTCCCACATAGAAGTTTCTCGGCTCAGGCGAAACGAAGTGGTGCGCATATGAGATATATGCGGAGGCTCGATTAAATACAAGTATGTGATACTGTATTTTAATCGGGCATTTAATATTAGTCGGGTCGTATAAGATATGACCGATTTATTAAATCAAGTGTTGATTTAATATTGACTTTTATATTATTTATTTAAATCCTTTTCTTCTTATGGATACATGCATGTATATGTACATGATGATGTGCATACACACATACATACATGAAAAGTATCATGGTTGATGATACAAAGAGGATGGCAATATAAGAATCATATTGTAGATAAATAAATATATGGATATTTTCATTTAAGTTAAAGGTAAAAGAAAAACATTATTGAGTCATTCCTTCTACACATTTCTACACATTTCCATGGTTGAATTTAACTCAACCATGGTTCTTTTTTCTTTTGCCTTTAACCTTAAATAAAATATCTAGATATTATTTAACTAGAGTTATGGTTATGATAAAATATCTCTCTCTCTCATTTTCTTTTTTATCATTATCATTATTCACTCCAAAAGAAAAAGTGAGAGCCATCTTCTTCCTCCTCATTCTAGCTCTCTTTTAATTGTTAAAATAGAGTTAGGCAAATAAAAAGAAAAGGTATTAAATAAGAATAGCAACCACTTCATCATCCTACACAACCTTTGCTATCTTGTGTAGGGTGTTGTGCTTCAAGGTTTTTCAAAGATCGAAGGAAGCATCAAGCTTAGGGCAAAGAGCTTCGGGTGGATCGTCGTGGACAAGGAGTTGATCAAGCGAACCCTTCCAAAGAAAAGAAGTCTTCCAAAGAGGTCTACAAAGGTTGTAGTCTCATCACTTAGTATAACTTAAGTCTTAATATTTGATACTATTAATAGTTACTTCATAAAATTCTAGTTCGATTCATAGTAAAGTTTACTTAGCACCTCAAAATTTTATTGTTATGGCATGTGTGATGCTTCAAAACCCTAATAGAGGTGTTAAGGAAACCCTACAATATTACCAACTAGAAGTTCCCTACGAGTCCGTCCAGTGTAACTCATAACCCAATGAGCACCTGCATATTATCTCCAGTACGACGTACTGATGGCTGTGGGACAGACCATCTCCCCTGCTGGGAAGAGAAGCGTATACACTAGTCTACTCTGGAGCATCGATACCATGTCTTGATAATCTTTCGACTAGGGACCTGTGTAAGGATGTGCTTGTAGACTACCCAGCCCCTACTAGTGTGACTGCCATCACAACGCTGGTAATCAAGCAAAGATCCTAAGGGCTCTATTAATAGATATTAGCGATATGTTAAAAGAAACATATACTCATATTAAGATAGATACAAACCAAGTAGCATACTACTATATCGAGCAAGACTGTTATAAATCCATGTATATATCCCAAGCTTCCAAAATGTAATATACAAACTAGTACTATACAATAATGGCCTCTAGGGCATATTACACTAACAATCTCCCACTTGCACTAAGACCGTGTGCTGGCATATCACAGACCTATCATCTCGAATAGCCTCTCGAACTGCGTCTGAGGGATGGCCTTTGTGAATGGATCTGCAGTGTTGTCTTCTGTAGAAATTCTCCGAACCTCAATCTCCCGGCGATCTACGATCTCCCTGATCAGGTGATACCGCCTCAAGATGTGTCTGGATTTCTGATGGGACCTGGGTTTCTTTGCTAAAAATATAGCCCCGTTGTTGTCACAATACAGAGGTATTGGACCGACAATGGACGGAACCACCTGAAGTTCTGTTAAGAACTTCCTCATTCATACAGCTTTTTTTGCGGCATCTGAAGCTGCGATATACTCCGCTTCCATCGTCGAGTCAGCAACGGTGTCCTGCTTGGAACTCTTCCAATAGACCACCCCTCCATTGAGGGTAAAGACATAACCTGACATGGATTTGGAGTCATCCTTGTCACTCTGGAAGCTGGAGTCAGCAAAGGCTTCGATCTGGAGGTATTTTCCGCCGTAAACCAAGAACATCTCCTTAGTCCTTCTCAGGTACTTGAGAATGTTCTTTACTGCTATCCAGTTCTTCTCCCCAGGGTTTGACTGATACCGGCTTACTACGCTTAGTGCATAAGCTATATCTGGTCTGGTACACAACATCGCATACATTATAGAGCCTACCGCAGAAGCATAGGGTATAATAGACATGCGATTCCTTTCCAAATCAGTCTTATGAGACATCTCTTTGGAGATGGTGATTCCGTGACAAGCCGGTAAATTACCGTGCTTTGAATCTTCCATACTGAATCTTTTCAGTATGGTGTCGATGTACTTGGACTGTGAAAGTCCCAACATCCTCTTAGATCTATCACGATAGATCTGGATCCCCGGAATATAAGAGGCATCACCCAGGTCTTTCATGGAGAACTTATGTGACAAGAACCCTTTGACAGATTGTAACATAGGAATGTCATTTCCTATCAAGAGAATGTCATCCACGTACAAGACGAGAAATACAACAGTTCGTGCTACAATCTTACTATAAATGAATGGCTCATCTGGATTTTTGATAAAGTCAAATTCTTTGACCGTCTCATCAAAACAGATGTTCCAACTCCGCGATGCCTGCTTTAGTCCATAGATGGACTTAAGCAACTTGCACACTTTCCCGCTGCTCCCACTCTGAATGAAACCCTCTGGCTGGTCTATATAGATGCACTCCTCCAAATTTCCATTTAGAAAAGCGGTCTTTATGTCCATCTACCAAATCTCATAATCGTGGAAGGAAGCAATGGCAAGAAGGATCCGAATGGATTTAAGCATAGCCACTGGAGAAAAGGTTTCATCATAGTCCAAACCAGGTCTTTGACGAAATTCTTTTGCAACAAGTCTAGCCTTATAGGTTTCAACCTGTCCATCTACACCAATCTTCTTTCTGAAGATCCATTTGCAGCCTACGGATTTTACCCCTTCTAGAGCAATGTCCAAAGTCCATACTTTGTTGGTGTACATGGACTCCATCTCAGTCCGCATTGCATCCAGCCATTTTACCGAGTCAGTGCTCTGAATGGCTTGCTGGAAGTTAGTCGGCTCATCATTATCAATGATGCAATCCTCTCTATCCCCGTCTACGAGAAAACCGTAGTATCTCTCGGGCGGATGAGACAGCCTACTACTCCTGCAGAGTGGCGCGGGAATGTCCTGTTCTTTTGAAACTTCTGGTTCCACTAAACTTTCAGTAATAGTTTGTGGTTCTGGAATTTCGTCCAGTTCTATTGCGCTCCCACTTATCTGATTTTCTAAAAATTCAGTTTTCAAGAAGCGGGCATGATGAGAAACAAAGACCTTTTGCGCCTCTGCGTAATAGAAAAAATACCCCTTGGAGTTCTTTGGGTATCCCACAAACTTACACTGTACTGAGCGTGCCTCGAGCTTGTCTGCATGCTGCTTTTTAACAAAAGTTGGACATCCCCATGTCTTAAAGTCTTTAAGACAGGGTTTCTTCCCACTCCACATCTGATATGGTGTGGTAGGTACTGACTTAGTAGGAACCTGGTTCAAAACATAAGCAGCTGATTCTAGTGCATATCCCCAGAAGGATCGCGGCAACTCAGCCTTACTCATCATTGAACGAACCATATCTAATAGGGTTTTGTTCCGCCTTTCCGATACACCATTGTGTTATGGCGTGTATGGAGGAGTAAGCTGAGAGAGAATTCCAGTCTCTTTTAGGTAATCCAGGAACTCGGCACTCAAGTATTCTCCACCTCGATCAGATCTTAGTGTCTTGATACTTTTACCTGTTTGTTTTTCCACTTCATTCTTATATTCCCGGAATTTTTCAAAAGCTTCGGATTTATGCTTCATCAAGAAGACATGTCCGTACCTAGAGAAATCATCCGTAAAAGTAATGAAGTAAGAATAACCACTTCGCGCATGTGTAGACATTGGACCACACACATCGCTGTGTATGAGTCCCAAGAGCTCGCTTGCTCTTACTCCGTGTCTAATGAACGGAGTCTTTGTCATCTTTCCCATGAGACAAGATTGACAAGTTGCATAAGACTGATATTCGAACGGATCCAAATATCCCTCTCTATGTAATTTAGTCAACCGTGTTTCATTGATGTGACCCAGTCTACAATGCCATAAGAAAGCATGATTTATTTCTAGAGTCTTTCTTTTATGTGTGTTCTGGACATAGAAAATTTGTAGTTGGTTTAATACGTATATACCGTTGTTTAGAGTACCTGACCCAATCAGACCATGATTAAGGTGGATGTTTATGACATCGCTTACAAATGTAAAGTCATAACCTTCTTTTGATAACAAAGATACTGAAATGATATTACAAGTCAAACTAGGTACACAAAAACAGTTGCGCAAAACCAAAATATGTCCACTCATCAATCCAAGGTGATATTCCCCTACGGACACAACATCCATGCTCGCTCCGTTAGCAACCCTGAGGGTCATATCACCGGTCTTCAGAACCCTACGGCTTCTCAGTTCCTGCAAAGAATTACATATATGAGATCCTGATCCGGTATCCAATACCCAGGAAGTCGAGTTGATTGACAGACAGTTTTCAATTACAAACACACCTAAAGCCGAAGCCACAACCTGCTTCGGGTCCTGGTTCTTGGCCTTCCAAGCCTTGCAATCTTTCTTCCAGTGGCCCTTCTTATGACAGTAGAAGCATTCTTCCTTTCCTACTGTCGGCCCCGCTACTCTTGCCTTGCCCTTCGCTTCCACCTTACTAACACCACCTCTCGGTTTAGTGGGGGGCTTCTTCTTCTTTCCTTTGGCTTTCGCCTTGGACCTAGAAGAGGAAGCTCCACCAACAAATAGAGCAGGTGTTTCCCTGTCTTTCTGCAGGGTGCCCTCTGCACTCCTCAACATGTTGAGGAGTTCCGGAAGTTCAACTTCTTTACCTTGAATATTAAAATTCAAGATAAACTGGGCGTAGGTGGAAGGGAGGGACTGCAGAATCAAGTCTGTATACAGCTCATTCTCTAACGTGGTCCCGAGGTCCGCGAGCTCCTCAATGTATCCAATCATCTTAAAGACGTGTTCCCCTACAGATGATCCGACGGCCAACCTCGACTGAAATAGCTTCTTCGAGGTCTCGTATCTAGCGATACGAGATTGCTCTCCATATAGTTCCTTGGTATGGAGAAATATGGATTCAAGATCCATATTCTCGTGCCGCCTCTGGTGCTCATTGTCCATCGAGGCCAGCACGAGACACTTGGCCTTCACGCAGTCAATCTCCCAGGTCTTACGGATTTCCCTATCCGCGACACTGGATTCTGGACCTGGGACGGCGGGGGCTTTAGTAGTAAGGACATACCCCAACTTGTCATCAGTTATAGCCATCTTGACATTCCTGAACCAATCTTTGTAGTTTGGCCCTGTCAATATATTTTTATCTAATAATAACTTAAGTCCCGTCATCTTTGGTTGCTGCAATTAGGAGAGAGAGAAGAAACACTTTAGCATGATGCTCTTGCAAGTTTAGATTGGTTTTAAGTTTATCTAAACAGGATGGCTCCCACTGTTTCTCGAATCCTTCCTCAAACCAGAAAAGAAGAATTAGTCAGGATTAATCTCACCATACAATACTTGCTTAACCATTCAGCCAGGCTAGTGTTGGTACTTCGAGGGAGGTTTTACAACGCTTTCGCGAAGTTCCTTAATTAAATAATCTCTTTTCCCTGGAGGCGTAGCCCCGCTAACACTGTTCTAGACACCTACTTGGTTTATAGCATTGATCGTTAAGTGAAAAAATCTCCCGAGGTGCAACATATACTCACAGTAGGATCGGGATCCAAATATCATTGTGTGATAATGCTGAAGGAATCCTACAAAAATTATCAAACTTCAAATGGTATGTAGCACTAGCAAGTTTCAGTTTCTTTAGAAACTCCCGATGTGGATTTTTGCCCCATGCTCATATGACCTTGACCGAGGCCAACAAATCATAGGTCACATGTCAAGTTCTACCCGTCATTATCCAGGTTAATTTGAACCCAGCCATACTTACCCTTGACTAAGGCCAACAAAGCAGTATGACTATCCCAAACTAACGCATCTATTTATGCTACATATGGATACCCAGCAACTACCAATCATTATGCCATGACTAAGACCAACAAATATAGCTTGAATACTATTGAATATTCATATGAAATGACGGAGGGCTACGAATGGTTTTGGCGAAACCGTGAACGTAGTGGGCTTGATATAATCGAAGGAACCTGATAGCTTTTAAAAGGAGTGGTTTAAGCTCCGCATTTTAAAAGTTTTACTGTTTTTGAAAAAAAAACGAGTGATTTTAAAATTGTTCCAACGATTCAGCTTTGGTTTGTTTTGCTTTGCATTAATGTAATGCAGTCCCATCATTTAACCTACCATTGCAGAAAAAGATGAAAATACAATGTACGCTTATGTCATCTGCATTCGCCACGGGGCCCCGTCTTACACCGTTAGGTTAGATAACTAACGCCAGAGCTGGGGCTGGACTAGCGCGGATGCAAAACATAAGCAACGTCTATTATTTAATATATATATAATAATAATATCCATTCGTCATACGTAATAATAGGCATTTCAGATCACAGATGAACACATTGGATATATTAGGAATTCCGCGTTTCGTTTAAGCCTGTAACGAAAGAAGGATTCCACGATCGCGATGAATAGCCAACCCCCACCCCAGACCCCTACGGGTGCGGAAAACTACCCGCCAAATACCCGAAGCGAAGCAATCTCCCTCAACAATGTGAGTAGGCCACTCGGTACTTCAAAGTACCTGGTAGTTTGTGCACCCCATCTTGGGTCTATCCTAGGAGCAATAAACAGTAAATGAAATAATACAACGGTGGCTACAACCTCAACCTGGATGTGCCCCGCGAAAAAATATTACAACAATTTATAATTTACATTTGAATGAAAGAATAAAACACTTCACATCCCCGGCTATTCATTCACGAAAATCCAACAAGTCCATATACACAAACAAACATTACAGAAATGTGCAACCCCCAACTAACCGACATATAGCAATTAGCGGAAGTTTACGAACACATTTATCAAACACAGAAACATTAAACGACATTAAACCGCGACTTCAAAACATCCCAAATTGCCGCAGTGAATAATTAACAGTATATGCAAAATTGGCAAAAACAAACAACTCCTGAAACCCTAGATCCTAATAACAAAGCAACACACCAAACTACGAAGCATTTCCCCACTACTTGGCCGAGGAAGCCGGACCAAGAGGCAATGTGGCTGGTCCAAAATGTAGGGAATTGTCTCGTTTTTTGTGTATATTCATTTTACAGTTGAAGGAGTACTCTACAGTTGCTAAAATAATTTTTCAGAGCCTCGGAAAATTCAACAGAAACTAGAATCTATGTTTCAATGTTTACAGGATATTTCGGTTTCGTAGTTTTAGTTATCGTTTAATCTGTTAGATATGGTTTAGTCGGCTCTCATACCACTGTAAGTCGATGCCACGTACCCCACGTGTTCGCGGGGAGGTGGAATTTGCAAAAAACGATTATTATAAGCTTCGTAACATCGACTAAACTCCGGAATCGATACTAAACCCTAGCAAACAATATATCATAGAGGTTTAAGTACTATGTGTGAGTGTTATACCTCAAGTTCTCACTGTCCTTCACCTCCTCGCTGTCCTCCTCCAAGTCGTGAGCTCCTTGAAATGAGAACGGAATTCACCTCCTCGTCGTCTTCTCCGAATCATAGACGATCCACCCGAGAGTTCCGATTTTGAGTTTTGCCCCTAATTTGAAGCAACTAGGTCACATGGAATGCTAAACTAAGTATCCTAGGATGTGTAGAGAGTGATGAGGAGTGTAGTTGTCTCGCTAAACCCTAGGATTTCCAACTCATGGAATGGTTAGGGTTTGAGAGGAATGGAGAGAGACTTGAAGAAATGAGAGTGAGAAAAAGATCTGCTCTTTTTTGTGAAGAGAAAATTGTGTTGAAAAAGTCAAGGGTTTTTGCTTTTAAACCTCAAGAAAAACTCACAAAATATCACACAAATATCTACTAAATATCTACCAAATATCTCACAAAATATCTAGGTCAAAAAACCCTAGAAAGTCAAAGCATAAACCCTAATCCTTTTTCACCAAAATACCAAAAGATTTCCACTCTCCATTCCTCCACCACATATCCGTATACCCGCATCCGTATCCCGAGAGACACGAATACAATGAGACGAAACTAATCCAATAATCATATACTAAGATCCGGCTTAAACCAAAGCCCACTAGTAATGTCCGCCCGAACATTATATGCGCACAAGTGCACGTATGCGATCGAACCCTTTCGTAAAACCATACGTCCTCTACACGTTTGGCCCGAAGCTGGGAAACCCTCTGTGTGGGACTCTAAAGACTCGACAGTACTCTGGCAGTGGGTTTAACCACAAGCACGTCAGTGGCACTAGCTGTACGTAACGGTTACCCAGGTATCTGTCGATAAGAAGGTCAACGAGGAAACTCATCTGTACCCCTACTAAGTCTGTCTGTGGCAATCTCCGTACAGTCCGGTCTGTTCATCTAAGAGTATCGTATATCGGGCCTAGGGGGTGGTAAACGTCAGACCCCTAATAGCGGTATAAGTCGTGTCGGAGTGTAGCCTAGAACAACCTGAGAAACTACAGGAATACCTACCAGTAAATCTCACTTGCCATGGCCAGAGACTTTATGTAATGGCTTTCTGAACACAGCGCGATATCAACCCCCAATACCAGGAGAGACGAATTCTATCTAACCGCTACTGCCTCCAAGCGCTTCGGGACTGCACCCAACTACTACCTGTTTGCACAACTCAGCAGAGCCATGGTAGGGTAGTAATCTAAGAACAGTGGGAACACACTTGAGGCGAAGTAGCAGTGTCAAGTCGACGGACTAAGCTGTACTCATGTCACCTAGGAACTGCTACCTGACTATAGGTATATTACCAACTAGCAGTTCCCTACGAGTCCGTCCAGTGTAACTCATAACCCAATGAGCACCTGCATACTATCTCCAGTACGACGTACTAATGGTTGTCGGATAGACCATCTCCCATGCTGGGAAGAGAAGCGTATACACTAGTCTACTCTGGAGCATCGATGCCCTGTTTCGATAATCCTTCGACTAGGGACCTGTGTAAGGATGTGCTTGTAGACTACCCAGCCCCCACTAGTGTGACTGCCATTACAACGCTGGTAGTCAAGCAAAGATCCTAAGGGCTCTATCAATATGTATTAGTGATACGTTAAAAGAAATATATACTCATATTAAGATAAATACAAACCAAGTAGCATACTACTATATCGAGCAAGACTGTTATAAATCCGTGTATATATCCCAAACTTCCAAAATGTAATATACAAACTAGTACTATACAATAACGGCCTTTAGGGCATATTACACTAAGAAAAGCTCTCCTTTTTGCGATGTTCTATTGTTTCCTCTTTGTCATCTGGGTGCATTTGAGTACTTTTACGAAACGAAATCCGTGAGCTTTGAGCCAAGGAAGAGGAATACACATGGGGGAAGTTCTTTCTTATTATTAAGAAACTTAGAAAAATTTACATCGTTTTGTCAAAGAAGAAACATGTATCCATAGATATACTTTCAAAGGTACAACTTGAGCTTCTCGGCGTTGTGAGGCCGTGGAAATTTGCGACCCGCAGCGTCTTGTAAGCGATAGGCCCAACCGGGCAAGACTTCGGAGACCAGGAAGGGGTCGTCCCACTTCAGAGAAAACTTGTGTAACTTGCCCTGATCAACAAACTCGTTCCGCCTTAGGACCAAATCTCCGGTTTTGAAGGCGCGATCTTGACTCGTGCGTTGTAGTAGTGGGCAGTCTGTTGTTGGTAGGCAGCAGCCCTGATCTATGCCCGGTCTCGCTTCTCCAACAAGATGTCCAAATTAGTCCGGAGGGCCGAGGTGTTTGCTTCGTCGTCGAAGTGCTCGACCCTGTAACTGGGTAGCCCGATCTCTGCTGGGACCATCACCTCGGTGCCGTAGCAGAGACTGAAGGGGGTCTCTCCAGTAGGGGTCTTCTTCGATGTGCGCAAGGCCCATATGACCCGGGGTAATTTATCAACCCAACTGCCCTTTCATCCTTCCAGGCGAGCTCATAGGCCTCGGATGACGTCCCGGTTAGCGACTTCGGCCTACCCGTTGCACTGGGGGTGCATGACCGCGGCGAACTTCATCAGTATATGGTATTCAATGCAGAATCCTTTAACTCTTTCATTTTCGAAATCCATCCCATGGTCGGTAAGGATTCATCTTGGGATCCCGAACCGGAATATTATGTTGTTCTGCGGGAACTTGATGGTCGTGGTGGCGTCCGGCTTTTTGATGGGGATGTCCTCGATCTACTTCGTAAAGTAGTCCACCGCGATGAGGATGTATTTGTGCCCGCCCGTACCAGTAGGGAGTTGGCCTATCATGTCCATTCCCTACTGGGTAAACGGCCAGGGAGAGGTCAGGGTAGTCAGCTCATTAGCCGGAAGGCAGGGTATGCTGTTATGGAGTCGACAGCTCTTGCACTTTCTGACGAGTTTCTGAGCGTCCTGATAGATGGTCGGCCAATAATACCCTTGAAGGAGTGTCTTCTGGGCTAAGGTGCGGGCCCCCTGATGTGCTTCGCCGACCCCTTTGTGAACCTCATGGAGGACGTAGTCGTTTTCATAGGGATCGATGCACCGAAGCAGGGGTTTAGTGAAGGATTTCTTGTAGAGGTTCCCTTTGCTCCAGATGAAATGGCGGGCTTTGGCTCGAAGGCGGCGGGCTTCTCCTCGATCATCTGGGAGCGTACCCTCCTTCAGGAATTCCACAAGAGGCTTCTTCCAATCCCGGAATTCTTTTCGGGCTGTGTAAACTTGGAGTGGTGTCGCTCTGTCTTCCACGCTGGGCCATGGCAGGACCTCGAAAAGGATATTTCTCTTGTTGTTGGTCGTGTAGGAGGAAGTTAGCTTTCTCAGGGTGTCGGCCGGGGTGTTCAGGTGCCGGGGGATCTGCTCTACTTGAACTTCGTCGAAGTCCTTCCGTAGTCTTCTTACCTCGGCCAAATATTTCACCATCAGAGGTTCCCGTGCCTCAAAACAGCCGATCACTTGGCCTACGACCATGGCGGAGTCACTGCGGATTCGGATCGTCTTCAGCCCCACTCCGGAGGCAATCCGCAGTCCAACGAGCAAAGCCTCGTACTCCGCGGCGTTTTTTGAGACTTTGAACCCGAGCTTTAAGGAATACTCCATCTCTGCCGCGTTCGGGCCCCCGAATGATGAGGCCGGCACCACAGCCTTCCTCGGTTGATGATCCGTCGACCTAAAAGACCCAGTCGAGAATGGAGTCGGGCCCCTCTTTGATCGAAGGTTGAGATCCGGGGGCCGGCACGGACACCGCCTCATTGATGGGGATAATGCATTCGACGATAAAATTAGCCAAGACCTGTGCCTTGATAGCCTGCCTCGGGCGGTACTTGATGTCGAATTAGGATAACTCCCACCTCAACTTCTCCAAACGACCAGAAGATTCGGGGGAGGCGAGAATATCCCTTAAAGGGCGCTCGGTGAGAACGAGGATGGTGTGTGCCTGGAAGTAGTGCTGTAGTTTCCTTGAGGCCACAATAAGCGCTAGGGCAATCTTCTCTTTGGCCGGGTACCTTGTTTCCGCATCCTTAAAGACGTGTCTTGCATAGTAGACCGGCCTCTAGACTCCTTCGACCTCTCGGACGAGCACCGAGCCTGCAGCTTGATCGGACACCGCTAGATACAGCGATAGCTCATCTCCTTCAACTGGCCGGGTGAGCAGTGGGGGAGTCGCCAGGTGCATTTTCAGTTGCTCGAAAGCGATCTGACGTTCCTCCGACCATTCGAACCTTGGGATCTTATTTAGGGCTTTGAAGAATGGGACGCACTTTTCCCCGGATCTTGACATTAAAACGACTCAGGGCGGCGACCCTCCCCGTGAGCCGCATGATTTTGACGTTAGTCATTGGCGCGGCCATGTTGAGGACGGCGCTGATTTACTCCAGGTTAGCATTGATTCCTCGATGGGTAGCCATGAATCCGGGGAACTTTCCACTAGTGACCCCGAACGCGCACTTGGCGGGATTCAGCTTCATTTTGTATTTGTGGAGGACGTCGAAAGTCTCGCCAAGATCTTTGGCGTGCTCCTCTGACGAGGTCGATTTAACAAGCATGTCGTCGACGTAAACCTCCACGTTCCTTCCGATCTGTGGTTTGAACATCCTGTTGACCAAGCGTTGGTATGTATCCCCGGCGTTTTTGAGACCGAAGGGCATCACTTTATAGCAGTATACCCCCCGGTCCGTTGTGAATGCGGCAAGCTATTCGTCTGCCGGGTTCATACGTATCTGGTTGTAGCCGGAAAAAGCATCCATGAAGCTGAATAACTCGTGGCCTACCGAGCTGTCAACGAGTTGATCCGGGATGGGATAGTTGTCTTTCGGGCAGGTCTTGTTGAGATTTGTGAAGTTGACGCACATGCGCCACTTCCCACTCGCCTTTTTAACCATTACCACATTCTCCAGCCATTCTAAGTAGGCCACATTTTGAATGAAGCTGTCCACGAGCAACCTGTCGACTTTGTCCTCGATCGCCTTTTGTTTGATCGGAGCGAAGCTTCATTTCTTTTGCCTGACGGGTCGGACCATCGGGTCAACCTCGAGCTTGTGTGATATCACTTTGGGGTCAATCCCGGGCAGGTCGGCGAGCGCCCAAGCAAACACGTTCGAGTTCCCCCTAAGGAAGCGGACAAGGTCATCGCGTCGGGCCCATATTAAGAGCGACCCGATTTGGACGGTTCGTTCATTGTCCCCTTCGACGAGGGGAACCTCCGTTAGCGGCTCCACCGGGGCTCCTCGGATTTCTTTTTGCTCGTCCCGAGTAACCAAGGACCCCCTGAAATCCTCCGTGCCTTCAAGGTCATCGCCTCGCTCCTCGGGCATAGATGTCGCTATGAAGCAAATTTTTGCGGTTTGCTGGTTCCCGTAGGCTCGGCTTATTCTGCCTTGGTCAAGTAGGAACTTGATCACGAGGTGGTAGGTCGATATCTGGGCCCGAAGGGAGTTTAGCGTCAGGCGTCCCAGGAGGATATTGTAGGACGATGGAATTCTAGCGACGATGAACTCCACAGGCACGGTACGTGTAGGCCTGCCTCCCCGATGTTAAGTAGGAGGGTGGCCACTCCATCCGCCGGGATGGAGTGGTTAGTAAACCCCGACAGGATGTGGGCGGTCAGCCTCAAGTCTGACGGGCCAAACCCCAGACGCAGAAAGCAGTCATAGAAGAGGATGTTTGCCGATCTTCCCAAGTCGACCAGCATCATTTGAACCTCATAGTGGTGGACCCGCGCTGCAATCACCAGGGGGTTGTTGTATGGCAAGGATATCCCGTGGAGATCCTCGTCGGTAAAGGTGACGGGCTCGGCTGCTTTGGTCCTCTTCATGGGATGGCTGCTTGTCCCTTCGACCGGCAGGAGGCGTCGGATCTCGCCGTCCCCAGGCATACCTCCCGCTGATACGACCATGATTTGGCCGATCATCAATTCGCCGGGAGGGGGATGGTGCTCTTGCTCTCGGTCAGCTTGTCGCTTTTCCCGCAAGTATTTTGCCAGGTGCCCCGAGCGAATTAACTCCTCGATGTAGTCGCAGAGCTGTTTGCAGTTCTCGGTGGGGTGTCCCTGCGACCTGCGGAAAGCGCAATAAGGGCCTCGTGTCTGTTTGGCCGCCTTATTGTTGACCGGGGGGTTTGAAGAATCTCTCGCCCTTCGCCTCCTCCAACAGCTTTGTCTGGGAGATGTTGAGTGGGGTATACTCTTGGAACTTCGGGGGGTACGGCTTTGGCCGATCAATCTTCTTTTTCTTTTCTCCGGCTCTCTTCTTTTGATCAGCCTGGTCGGTCCGGTGTAGGTTCGCGTTCACCTCGGATTCGAGCTGGATCTCTCGCTCGGTCCAGGCTTTTACCTCGGCCATGGTCTTAGGTTGCGCTAATGCAAAAGAGCGGAGCTACTCCTTATGCCTAAGACCTGACCTGAGGGCTGTGACGACCGTCTCGTCCCGGTGCTCTGGGACTTAAAGAAGAGCGTTGTAGAAGAGGGTGATGTATCCTTTGAAAGAGTCCATGTCCCCGCTCTTTATGGTGAAGAGGTGGTCGACAGTCCGCTTCTGCCGCCTGTTGCTGAAGAAATGACCAAGGAATTGGGCGGCCAGCTCATCAAAGGTAGTGATGGAACGTGGCGTGAGTTCTCGGAACCAGTCTCGTCCAGAGCGGATGAGAGTGGCAGGGAATGCACGGCATTGTGCGGCGTCGGAGTTGTCATGGAAGCTCATCCCTGTCGTGAACGCGTCCAAGTGGTCTTTCGGGTCGGTCTTTCCGTCCAAGAGTGATACCTTTAGATGCTTCTTTCTGGAAGAGACGTGGAGATCGATCAGCTCTTCAGTGAAGGGCCTCGTAAGCGAGTCGGCGGCATACCTAGCCCCGTCGCTTGAAGGACGACTTTCCCGATTTATACCCTCGATCTTCTTTTCGAGGGCATCGAGTCGGTCGTGGTATCCCGAGGATTCGGCATACTCGGATTTATGGCCCCTACTGTTGGTGACCTGTGCCTGGCCGCGGTTCCGGTTTCATTCGATGAGGTTCCTCAGGTCACCTGGCGAGGTCGTCCTCGAGCTGCCATGGTGAGTCCCGTCCGCGCGAACCTATCGAGGGAGAGGGTGTCGGCCACGCCTGGGAGCAGGCGAGCTGACCGACACCTTCTCGGGAGAGACAGGAGCGTGTTGGGCCTCAGGGCGGGGCGCTCTTTCATAAGACCTCAGCGTCGAGCTGTGAGGTGCCTACCGGGTCATCGAATTGGTCGCCATGGGAAATCTGTGGCCGCCGGAGATAGCGAGGCGGTGCTCGGATGTGCCGGCGCAGGCAGTGTCTTCTCTCTCTATGTGTCTCTCCCGAGGTGGGGGAGCGGCAACTTGGGGAGCTTGTCCCGCCGTTTGGACATGGATAAGTGCATCCACGACGGACGCGAGCCGATCTATTCGCGCAGACAGTGCGTGAATGGGGTTCGGGGGAGGAGGAGATCCATTCGCGCCTCCGTTGGGGGGGAGTACGGCGGCTAGTGCTTGGATCGTCGCGGTGATCACTCGCCATGAATTCGAGATTGGAAGATCAACTTTCGTTGAGCAGAATTTTCGAGTTTGCCACAGACGGCGCCAACTGATGGAGGTCTTGATCTTCTTCAGATGCTGTCTTCCGTTGATCTGCTGCGAGCACTGATGAATGGCTGAGATTGGATTGGAGGGTTGCCTCCTGAAGCGTGTGGATCTCAGTGGACTTGATTTGGAATGAAGCCGAGCTACCTGCAAGGACGTCCTGGGGAGGTTGTACCACCGTGGACCCTCCGACGATCAAGTTAGTCGAGGTATTTGGACAGAGTAGCGGCCTATTGGATAATAATTGCCTTACCTGAGTCGTCTGAGAGGGGGTTTATATAGTGGCAGCCATGGGCTGGCGGGTGCGAGATTTACGCCGGCCGTTACGCCCTTAGAGTCGCGCCTGCGCGAATGGCGGGATCCTCTATTAATGGCGAGATACCCCCGTTAACGGGGGAGCACGATGGCGTGGAACGCGAGATCGTGGGGCAGCGGATATCCCGCGTATGACGAGATTCGCGGAGCCATGGCGGGGATGCCTATGATCTGTGCTCTGGGTCGGTCGATGAGACCGAGGAAGCTTCACTCGGCGGGAGGCTCGGAGGCGAGCGGGAGGCCGAGCAAGCTTGGTTCCGTGTTAGCTCGGTGGCGTGCTAAGAGGGCTGAGGGAGCTCAGCGTGCAGGAGGGCTCGGAAGCGAGCCAATGGTTATTTGTAAGACGAGCATAGGAGTGGTCTGGAAGGCCACCGAAGGTCGGGAACATCCTCGGGAGGAAGGCTCGGGGTATGCCTTCAATGTACTGTTCTTGCTCCTTTCCCGTAAGCCTTGGGACACGTCATCTGCCACGTGTCGTGATCTGGAGAGTTTTCAGTACCGAGCATCATCAGTAACCATCTAAGTTGGTGGTTCCTCAAATCACCCATCTCCTCCCTGACTGCATCACAAAGGAATTAATATTCAATAAAATAAGAATTTCTTATTTGGTCGAGACCTATTTAATGATTTTATAAATGGTTAGGGTCTAGGTCTTTTAAGTTTGGGCCCATTTAGACAATGCATAAGCAATTTGTAAGATTCACTTATGGTTGTAGATTACAAATTAAAGTTATTTCGGAAGTGAATTATATTTTTCAAGTTATAATAGTAGCAAATTGGATATCTAAGATTACCAATGGCCCTAGTCCGATTTCTATTATGTGTTCTAAATTAAAATGACGATTTATAGAAATAGAAAGTAGATAAATAAGTCCAATTAAACGGGCTTACCCAATTATTAATATGTCTTGATTTGAGTCCATGCCATATAGACCGGTTTGGTAATTCGAATGGGTCCAGATTTGAAATATATTAGACCCGATCCAACACGAACGGATTACATACCTAGATATTGAGTATGGATGATATCTAAATGGAAGTTTTATTCAAAAGGGCTAATATCTATTTCTCTATTATTATAATGCAAAGAAAAGTATGCATATTGGGCTTCCGATTTCAATATGGGAAAGATGGGATTTTTTATTTTTTGGGGGGGTTGAGGGACTCAATTCTAAGATGCTACGGCATCATTATATTCATTTAGAAAATTATGTACATAAATAGGGTAGAGTAAATAACAACCTTTAAGTATGACAACGTGTGTCACATGGCGAAAACTAGTTTAGTTTAATTGAAGAATTGAGTGTCTTTTTTTGGGGTGTATTTTTGAACGTACCAAAAATTTGAGCGTCGAAAATCAAATAAGTGAATAAATAACTCTCAATATATGTTATTTGGGAAGCAAATTGGACGAGTTTATTTGTCCTCAGTCACCAATTCTCTCATTTCTCTCTTACTGACATTTGCATTCCAAGGCTTTGCTCCAATCAATTATTCCAGTACAAAACATACATAAAAGCACAAAAATGACCTTATTCTAAAATATTAAAATTTGTTTCTTACCCCCATAAAAAATGCAAAACAAATTCTCTCTCTGGTTCAAAAGCATGAATTTATTATTCTGATGATATACTTGGATTGAATATTCATATAAAATCTAATAGGATCCGAGATTGGGTCAATAAGGTCCTACACAATCAAACATATTCCTCAAGAAATATAAAAAAATAGAAACAGACAAATAAATAGAACTAAAAAATTGAGTGCTGACACAAGCGATTACCGAAATAGCATGTTAAATCTTTACGGTCTAATATCAAATCTCAAAGTCGATAATAACAATGAATGTTTATAATAGATATTGGATAATATATAATATATATATTTGTTCATCCGGGTGTTACAAAACTTATATTCAAATGATTTAATATTCAGTGCCAAAGAAAAACGATTTCTATTAATTTTCAGGAGACACTCCCAAGTCCTGGCTATAGAAAAAAAATGAATAAATTGGATTTTGACATTGTTATCAAACAAAGATGCAACCATTTGGGATTCGGGATCTCTCCATTATTAATAATACCGGCGAGACCATCTCTATCAATCTCATCATACGTATACCTAATAAGCCCGCACAAAAAAAGGGGAAAATAGAGTGAGAACAAATTCAAGCATATCTTTGTTCAGGAACTGGATAGAGGCAATAAGACTCCAGCAAAATAATATTTCATTGTATAAAGAATTGATTTGGGATAAAAATATGAAGGAAGGAAACCCTAGCCCATCACCAATTTATATAGTCAATAAATATACCCTGAATACATCATAACCATTCATTACATCATATATCATCATAACACCTCCCTCAAGTTGGAGCATATCACACATGCCCAACTTGTTACAAATAAAATGTACATGAGTTTTCTCAAGAGCCTTAGCGAACAAATCAGCAAGTTGGTTTTCTGATTTTACATGGATCGTATCAATGACTCCTTCCTCGAACTTTTCACAAACGAAGTGACAATCAACCTCAATGTGCTTCGTCGGTTCATGGAAAACAGGGTTGTTCGCAATATAGATCTCAATCTTGTTGTCACAGTAGAGCTTCATAGTTGCAACAAAACCGTATCTAAGCTCTGTAAGTAGAAAACGAATCCATACTAACTCACTCGTGGTGTGAGCCATAGCTCTGTACTCCGAATCTGCGCAGGATTGAGAGTCTGCACTATGTTTCTTGTTTTTCCAAGAAACCAAGTTCCCTCCAATAAACACATAAAAAAAAACATAGTCGACCTCCTGTCATCAAGAGACCCTGCTCAGTCTGCATCCGTGAAACCTGTGATCTTAGAATGTCCATAGTCCTTATAGACAATACCTTTTCCCGGTGCACTCCTTAGATACCTCAAAATACGGAGGGCTGCATCAAGGTGAGCCCCACGAAGATCAGACATAAACTGGCTTACTACACTGACCGGGAAGGTTATATCTGGACGAATGACAGTCAGATAGTTAAGTTTGCCAACCAATCTTTTGTATCGTCCTGGATCAAGGCTCCCCCTGATCCGCAAAGTGCTTCATATTCGGGTCCATAGGAGAGTCGATTGACCTACAACCAAACATACCGGCCTCCGAGAGCGTATCAAGCACATATTTTCGTTAAGTGACAAAAAACCCTTCCTTCGGTGACCTCGAGACCTCAATGCCTAAAATGTATTTCAACTCCCCTAGGACTTTGGTGCAAAATTGCTTTTGAAGATGGGCCTTTAAGTCATAAATTCCTCTATCACCATCTTCTGTAATAACAATATCGTCCACATAGACGACCATAAGAATCCTCTTTCCACCGCGATACCGATAGAAAACTGAATGATCACTATTAGATCTTTGTAAACCAAAGGTTATAACAACATCTGTCAATCTCCTAAACTATACACATGGAGATTATTTGAGGCCATACAATGACCTCTTGAGCTTGCAAACAAGCCTAGACTCACCATGAGCAATAAAGCCAGGCGGTTGTTTTATATATACTTCTTCCTGCAAGTTACCATGTAGAAATGCATTCTTCATATCAAGCTGATGTAAAGGCTAATGATACATGGCGGCCAACGATAAAAAGATACAAACGGATGTCATTTTGGCCACGGGAGAAAAAATCTCATCATAATCGATCCCGTAAGTCTGCGAGAATCCTTTTGCCACCAAACGAGTTTTTAGCCGAGCAAGAGAGCCATCAGGATTCAACTTCACGGTATATACCCACCGGCAACCAACTATTTTCTTCCCAACGGGAAGACGAGTAAGATCCCATGTGCCATTAAGACGTAATGTTAGTATTTCCTCCTTCATTGCTCTCTTCCAACCAGAATTAACCAGTGCATCAGATATTGAACCAGGAAGAGAGTGAGAATCTAAGGATGAAATGAATGCACGATCGTGCATATGTGACATACTCACTGGTGAGATATCGAGGAGTAATAGTACGAGTACCTTTCCTAAGGGCGATAGGAACGTCTAACTCAGAAAGATCCGGATATGAAGTTGGAGGGATGACCGATGGATCTGGAGTTGAACGGATGACCGGTGGCAGCTTGGCTGGAGTTGAAGGTTGTTGTACCCGTCTAGCATACACCTAAGTAACATGTTCTTGCATGAGTTCTTTAGTTTGGTTCACAGTGTTGGATATAGTACCCTCAAGGCAATTATTGTAATTGCAAGTAGGCGGTTATGATAATTGAAAGAGGACCTATACAGATAGAACAATCTTACTCGAGATGATAGTATATTATCTGCTTTGTCTTTATCATTATGTATATACGTTTTGATAAAGCCCGAAGAATTATTGCTTGACTACCTAGATAATGATGGCGATCATATACGTGGGAGCCGGGTGGTCCATAAGCACATCCTTAAATGTCCCTAGTCGAGCGACTATCGAGACTGGATATCGATACTCCGGAGGTGACTAGTGTATACTTTTCAAGACCCCGACGAGAGGCGGTGGCCGGTCTCATAAGCCATTGGTGTTGAGTCGTCTAAGATAGTATACAGGTGCTCATTGGAAGTGAGTACACCAGACGAACTCGCTGAGAACTTCTGGATGATATTATACTTATCGTCAGATGGAAATTCTCTTGTGGCATGAGTACAGATTAGTTTTTTGACATGAGATTTTCATTTGTCTCATGTGAGTTTCCACTGTAATTAGATTACTACCCTACCACAGCTCAAAGAAGTCGTGCAAATAGGTTTTAGTTGGATACAGCCCCGAGCCATATGGAGGCAGTGAACAATCGTCAATGATTCGTCTCTTCCGGTATTGAGAGTCAATGTCACGCTGTGTTGGGTCATCCATCAATAGAAATCCTTGGCCAAGATAGATGAGATTTACTGATATGATTTCAGTAGTTTCTCAGTGGGTGATGAGCTTCAGACTGGCATCACTTATCGGGTTAGTAGGGGTTTGACATTATCCACCCCTAGACCCGGTATGCGATTATCTCAGACGAAAAGACCGGACTGTACGGAGATTATCACAGACAGGCTCAATAGGGGTACAGATGAGTTTGCTCGTCGGCCTTTCTTTTGCTCAATACTTGGGTAGCTGTTACGTGCATCTAGTGCCGCTGACGTGCTTATGATTAAACCCACTGCCAGTGTATTGAAGAGTCTTTAGAGTCTCACACAGAAGGTTTTCTCGCTTCAGACGAAATGATGAAGTGGCCGTATATTGATACGTGCAGGGTTCCGATTAGGTTTGTGTGCTAGCCACACGGACTTTAATTGGGCGGATGATAATACTAGCTGGCTTAGGATTAAGACGGATTATTAAATCAAGTTTTGATTTAATAATTTGCATATATATATATATATATATATATATATATATATATATATATATATCGATATGTATATTCTTGTATTATGTTCATTATGTTTTTCTATCTCTTGGGTATTTGTATTTTGATACGAATACGGGCATGTATTTGCGGGGACATATTCTTGTATTTATATAAGAATACTTCTAGAAGGAGGACACCTCATTTCTAGGTTTTTATTTCTTTCTAAAGAAATTAAGAAATGAGGTGGAAGAAAGAAATGGTGGAGTGTATTGGTAAATGAATTATATATTCATTTGCACAGACTATTCAACCATGGTTGTAATTTTAAATGGAGAATTTTTTTTAACAAAACAAAATGAAGCATGCTTGAATTGATGATGGAATTTTCATTTTACCATTTAGGTTCTCTCTCTTTCATGGCTCCTTCTTCTTTTCATCTTCAAACCTTTCATGAGTTGAGAATCATGAAGATAAAGAGAAAGAAAAATGCTAGAACACTCACACACATCACTAAGTATCCTAGATTAGCAATTTAGGATCTTTAGTTACTTCATTGATGAAGTTGAACCTTGAACTTGGTTCTCTCGGGTAGATCATCTTCAGCGAAGGAAGACCGGTTTGCAAGCGTGATTTGAAACTCTTGAGAGCATGCAAGAGTCCAACCCAATTGGAGCAACTGAAGATACTACAAAGGTTGTGATTTATGTCCTTTTGTGCTTGCTAGTTTAGATGTTTGATTTAGATTCTTGGGTATAAGTTTCTAGTGCGATCAAAATTTTCGTTTTTGTATTCCGCTTTGGCCACGGGTTAGCGGCGAGGGTATTAGGAACCTTTCAATGGTATCAGAGCCACCAAAACACCCTAAACTAGATAGATACGACTCCCGAATCCCGCCGGTTTTTGCCTCGCAAAAACTGCCGCAAATCCAGTGAGTAATTCCATGTTATATTGATGTTTTGACTCCCTGCAGGCTCTCGATTTGGACCGAGAAGCCGCGAGGAGATACGCGAGGACCTTAGGGACGTCCTGGGGGGACCTAGGGAGGGCCCATACCCTCGAGACCACCCAAAGGTGGCCTTAGGGGGGTGGGGACCCGAGCCCTGCCTAAATGGGTAGGCTCGGGTCTGCCTCACCTCCTTGGCTACCTTAGGGTGGCCGTGCCTCCGGATCGTAGTTAATTTTATATCGGGGCCCTCCACGAAGTTCCGGATCAATTCGAGCTCATTTCTGACTCTCGGAGTATGTTTTAGCTGTAAGTCCATGTCACGCACCCCATGATCTTGCGGGGAGGCGGAATATATGAAAAACGATTATCAAAGCTTCGTAACACGGACTTGAGCGCATGAATCATTTCTAAACCGTTACTAGCATACTACGAGAGGTTTAACTACTCGGATTCGAAGTTATACCTCACATTACTTGTCCTCCGGGTCTTCATACCTGTCCTCTACTCCTCGTAGGCTCCTTGGAACATCGCCACCTCAACGGCCTCCTCGAGTCAAAGACGATCCACCCGAGAGCTCCTACTCCAAGCTTGATCTCTAACTTGAGATAACTAGGTTGCTCAAAGTGCTAATCTAAGCTACCTAGGGGATATAGAGTGAGGTTATGGATGTATCAGTCTAGCTAACCCTTGATCTCAACACATGAGAGGTTAGGGTTAGGGTTTCAAGAATGAGAGAGCTTGAGGAGAGAGAAGGTGATCATAAGAATGATATTGAAAAATGAACTCATTAGAATATAACAACCATAACAATTTATCAAATAAATAATATAAATGATTAATCATCATGGTTGATGCATTCACCTTGTGTGATTCATCACATGAGTCATAAGCTCAATAAATGAAGTATTAACTCTAAGGATGAATCACACAAATGAGTCATTAAGCAATAAATGCTTATGCCACCTTAACCCCCAAGTCACCATGCTTCTAGAAGCTTCCTGGAAAATTACGAGAACGCCCCTCCAATCCGTGAAAACACGGAAAAACTTTAGACTGTATAAATCCAATAACCCGATACTAGAATCTGGCTTAAACCAAAGCCGGCTAGTAAAAACTGTCCGAACGTCGTACGTGCGTTTAAACACGTATGCGTCCGAACCCTTGTCGTAAAACCATATGACCTCTATATCGTTTCGCCTGGAGCAGGGAAACTCTCTGTGTTGGACTCTAAAGACTCGACACTACGCTGGCAGTAGGTTTAACCACAGACCGCAAGTGGCACTAGCTGTACGTAACGGTCCCCAGGTAGATATCGATAAGAAGGCCGATGAGATAACCCATCCGAACTCCTACTGAGCCTGTCCATGACAATATCTGCGCAGTCCGGTCTGTTCGTCTAAGAGTATCGCATGTATGGTCTAGGGAGGTGGAGAACGTCAGACCCCTAATAACCGTACAAGTCGTGCCGGTATGGCTCATGACCATTTGAGAATCTACTGATCAGTCTACCAGTAATTCTCCATCAGCCCTGGCCAGGGACTTATGGTAATGATCAACCAATCACAGTGCGATATCAACTCCCTATACCGGGAGAGACGAATCCCTAACAGTCGCTCACTGCCTCTATATGGCTCGGGACTGTACCCAACTAAAACCTGTTTGCACGACTCCTTTGAGCCGTAGTACGGTAGTAATCAAAGCACAGTGGGAACTCACACGAGACAAATGACGACCTTAAGTCAACAGACTATCTGCACACATGTCACCTGAGAACTGCTATCTGACGTTAGGTATAATACCATCCAGTCAGTTCTCCTGCGAGTCCTGTCCAGTGTTGTCACGCCCCGCTTCCCAAAATACGGAATACGAGGGGTTGACAAGGCCAACCATGCTCCTACGGTCAAGGAAATATCCTGCCGTAGTCATATTTCGGCTTCTAGCTTTACGTGGTAAACAGTAAAGAATGCTCAGGTAATGAGAAATGCAGTAACTGAAACAAACAATACAAAGAACTGACCTGATGGAAATCAAAAAGGGTATAACTCTGGATAGCTGATCAGGATGTCCGCGATGTACGTCTAGTCCTGGTCCAGGCTAGATCTACTCCTCACTCTGAGCATGCATACTCAGGTCGTCAGAGCGACACAATAGCAAAATATATATAGATGCAAGTGGCAACTCGAACAGTGATAATTGATGTGTAACAGTAAACCAATACAGTAAATATATGAACATGGAGTAACCAATGCAGTGTCTAGTAGATCAGGTGAACAGTAAAGCAGTAATATAGTATGCCAGGTATGTCAACACAGTAAGAAATGTATATCAATGCCATTATCCCTATCAGTCTCTAAGTCTCACTGTACAGGTCACTAAGCCTATCGTCAGTCCAAGTGTGAGAGTCAACCACACGCGAGTGTCCTCCACCCAAGGGTAGGACCCAAGGGCAAGGGACCACGGGCCCAAAATGTAACTCACGGTAATAATCATGTACCCTGTAAATCTCCATATATCTCCATATATATAAGCCGGCATGGGACTCCCGAGATTCTGTTGAACTCACACTCAAACTACCCCACACCCCGTGGTCTATATCAAACGCTAACCATAACCTCAAATACCAGTCGGTCTGTAACAAGTCTGCGCGAGAACTGGAGACAGGATCTCCATTAAGCACGTCCCGACTAAAACCCAAGGTAAATGGTAGTGTTTGGTGCCTTATCTGTGACACCCATGCAAGAGCTTCCATAAGTGTCCCATACCACTTATAGTCACACGTACACGCGTCCCACAGACGTCGACAATGCAATAGAATAAAAGGGTTCACTGATTGTGTACAAGTACGTGTCACTTTCACTTATTCACTCATGCACGAACACTAACGTACTTGTCACAATCATCACTAATACCTAACACTGGGTAATGCACATGATCACTAGGTTATCAATGCAGTGACATATGTATGATATGATGAGAAAACAGTATGTAAAGCATGATTAGGATGTCATAAATTAGTATTCTACCACTTGCATAATTTATCATAAATCATACGTGTACAGTTTAGCAAAACGATGAACGGGGATTAAATAGTAGGTTTGAATATCTATCCAGTGAGTTTGGTTTCACGTCAATCGGGTTTCAGGATCACTAGTTATGGCCATTTCATTTTAAGCGTTCACGGCTGGAAATCCGGTTTCAGAATCGGAAGTCCGTTTCGCAATGCATTTTAATCCCAGTAGGGATCAGAATTTAGCGACACTACAGTTGAATGATATATAGGGTTTTCAGTAGGGTATTCAACGCAACAGACGGATCCTCAATCGCGTCTGTACGTCAGGAGTTATACACTGTTCAATACTAGTATGTCAATTCTGATTCTGTCGGGACTGTTATATGTCCCCATCTTTTAAATTACAGATTAAATAGCAAACGATGATGAAACAGAATGAACCCACTTGTGTTATCTAGATAACAGTTTCACCTTTAATAAACTGTGGAGTTCCGCAACATACGAGTTCAGGAAACAAGATGGTACATATCACGGGACAGCACACAGTAACCAGAGTCGCTCTGGACTGCAGTCCAGAGTGGCACTCTGACCCAAATATTGTCACAATTTAAGTAAATAAATCATTAGAAACTTGCATAGGGTTATAGTTCGTCGAGTCATCTTCGATTTAAGCCCTCGAACGCATCATTCCAGTATGTACATAATTTATGGTGATTTTAACGGTTTTCAGATACGGGAAAGTTCCAGTTTTACAGGTATATTTGGGGGTAATCGTTTTAGTCATTAATAGTCGTATTTTCCAGTGAAACTTATACAAGATGTTCTTCATTACATGGGCCAACATAAACAATCCCGTTCCGTCAAAATAGATGAATAATCTCATTGGGATCATGCATCGAACAGGTATGTTATATAATCTATCGGGTATTGTGAATATGGAATTTATACGATTTTAGTTCGTAACACGAATAAATTAGCATGTAAGCAAGTAAGAGTACTTGCCTGGAAACGATGAATTGATGGCACGGCAGCGAAGGCAGTAGTGACACGGCACGGGCACGGAGTAGCAAGCACACGACGAGTCTCGGCTAGGCTTGGGCTTGGCTCGAGCTTGGTGACGGGCTGTTGCGGCTAGGGCATTGGGTGAGACGAGACGAGAGAGAGAGAGAGAGAAGTGTAGAGAGAGAGAGAGAGAGAGAGAGAGTGAGAAAGAGAGAGACATAGAGTTTGAGAGAGAGGCAGAGGGAAACAGAGAGAGAGAGAGAAGTTGCAGAGAGAGGGGGAGAGAAGTTGCAGGGGGCGTCGACGACGATGACGAGGTCGGGGCTGCGAGGGTGAGGCTCGGTGGTAGTCGTCGGCGGTGATGAAGGGGTCGGCGAGGGGACAGAGGTTGGAGCGAGGGAAAAATGAGAGGGGTGTAGAGAGTGGTTGTCGGAGGAGGAGCTTGGTGGTGTAGGCGTTGGGGTGAATAGGAGTGGTGAGGTGAGGAGATAAGGGCGGTGACAAGGGGGAGTTCGGCGGGGATGTAATGGGTTAGGGTGGCCGGTGATGGGTCGGCTTTGGTTGCAATGGCGAGGTGCTCGAGCAGGCGATGGAAGGAGGTGAGGTGCGGAGAGAGAGAGAGAGGAAGGCGAGGGTGGCGTCGACAGCGATGAGGCAAGCGCGGGCGCGGGCGTGGGTTCGAGAGAGGGAGCGGGAAAAGAGAAGGGAGAGAGAGTGTGCGAGATGAGAGAGAGTGTGTGTGTGGGTGTGTACGAGAGAAGAGAGGTGGTTAAGGGTAGAGGGGACGAGGGGTGCGCGTCGTGGGGTAACGCGCGCGAGCGTGGGCGCGAGGAGCGGCGACGAGGGCGCAACGGGAAGATTTGAGCGGGAAATCTGGAGAGAGCCGTTGGGGAAGAAAAAGAGGGCGAAGCGGGTCGGGTCTTGCAGCTGCGGGTCGGGTTGGTGAAGCGGCTGAAGGGAGTGGGCTTGGGCCAGGGGTTGGGCCGATGGAGAGTAAAGGAAATCAAATGGGGAAAAGAAAGGGAGTGGGCCGGTGTCTTTTGCTGGGAAAAACTGAGAAAGAAAATAGGGGAGTGGGCTGAAGGAGAATGGGGTTTAATTTTAAAAAGAAAACGGGCGGAGGAATTATATGGTGGTTTGGGTTTAATGGGGTTTTAATTTTAATGAATATAAGGAAATGGGCTGAAAGGAAAAGAATAGGGGTTTTGGGTTTTAAATAAAAAGAAATAAGCCGGGCTGAGAAAAATATAAAAGGGATTGGGATTAGGGTTCGGGGTTTAGAAGAAGTAAAATTATAAATAAAAATAAATAAAATTCAAGAGTAACAAAATACAGATATTGGTATAAAAGGGGGCTGGGTATTACAGGTGTACCCGTAACCCAACGAGCACCTGTATACTATCTCCAGTACGACGTACTGATGGCTGTGGGACAGACCATCTCCCCAACTGGGATGAGAAACGTACACACTAGTCTACTCCGGAGTATCGATGCCCTGTCTCGATAATCCTACGACTAGGGACAAGTATAGGATGTTGCTTATAGACTACCCAGCCCCCACTAGTGTGACTGCCATCACAACGCTGGTAATCAAGCAAAGATCCTATGGGCTCTACTAATATGTATAAGTGATACGTTACAAGAAACATATGCACATATTAAAGTAGACACAAACCAAGTAGCATACTACCATTTTTAGCAAGACTGTTATATACATCTGTGAATATCCCAAGCTTCCATTAAGTAATATACACGCTAGTATGATACGATAATGGCCCCTAGGGCATATACACTAACAATCTCCCACTTGCACTAGGGCCATGAGCTGGCATATCGTAGACCTATCATCTCGAATAGCCTCTCGAACTGTGTCTGAAGAATGGCCTTTGTGAATGGATCAGCAATGTTATTCTCTGTCTCTACTCTCTTCACCTCGATCTCCCGGCAATGTACAATCTCCCTGATCAGGTGATACCGCCTTAAGATGTGTCTGGACTTCTGATGGGACATGCGTTCCTTCGCTAAAGCTATAGCGCCGTTGTTGTCACAGTACAGAGGTATTGGATCAACACTGGTAGGAACCACCTGAAGTTCTGTGAGGAACTTCTTCATCCAGACAGCTTCTTTTGTGGCATCGCAAGCAGCTATGTACTCCGCTTCCATTATTGAGTCAGCAACGGTCTCCTGCTTGGAACTTTTCCAACAGACCGCCCCTCCATTGAGGGTAAAGACATAACCCGACATGGACTTGGAGTCATCCTTGTCACTCTGGAAGCCGGAGTCTGCAAAGGCCTCCATCTGGAGGTCTTTTCCGTCATACACCAAGAACATGTCCTTAGTCCTCCTCAGGTACTTGAGAATGTTCTTTACTGCTATCCAGTGCTTCTCCCCTGGGTTTGCTTGATACCGGCATACTACGCTCAATGCGTATACTACATCTGGTCTGGTACATAACATCGCATACATTATAGAGCCTACCGCGGAAGCGTAGGGTATAATCGACATGCTATCCCTTTCCAAATCAGTCTTGGGAGACATCTCTTTGGAGAGGGTGATTCCGTGACAAGCCGGTAGGTTACCGTGCTTAGAGTCTTCCATACTGAATCTTTTCAATATGGTGTCTATGTACCTGGACTGCAAAATTCCCAACATCCTTTTTGATCTATCACGATAGATCTGGATCCCCAGAATGTAGGTGGCATCACCCAGGTTCTTCATGGAGAATTTCTGTGACAAGAATCTTTTGATTGACTGTAACATAGGAATATCATTTCCTATTAGGAGAATGTCATCTACGTACAAGACGAGGAATACTACAGCTCTCCCTACTATCTTTCTGTATATGCGTGGTTCATCTGGATTTTTGATAAAGTCAAATTCTTTGACAGCATCATCAAAACAGATGTTCCAACTCCGAGATGCCTGCTTTAGTCCATAAATGGACTTAAGCAACTTGCATACTTTACCGCTGCTCCCACTCTGAATGAATCCCTCTGGCTGATCCATATAGACGCTCTCTTCCAAATTACCATTTAGAAAGGCAGTCTTTACGTCCATCTGCCAGATTTCATAATCGTGGAAGGAAGCAATAGCAAGAAGGACCCGAATGGATTTAAGCATAGCCACTGGAGAAAAGGTTTCGTCATAGTCCAAACCAGGTCTTTGACGGAAACCCTTTGCAACAAGTCTAGCCTTATAGGTTTCAACCTGTCCATCTACACCAATCTTCTTTCTGAAGATCCATTTGCATCCTATGGGTTTTACCCCATCTGGAGTAATGTCCAAAGTCCATACTTTGTTAGTGTACATGGACTCCATTTCGGTCCGCATTGCATCCTGCCATTTTACCGAGTCGCCGCTCTGAATGGCTTGCTAGAAGCTAGTAGGCTCATCATAGTCAATAGTGCAATCCTCTCTATCCCCATCTATGAGAAAACCGTAGTATCTCTCGGACGGATGAGACTGCCTACTACTCCTGCGGAGTGGCGCTGGGATGTCCGGTTCTCCTGAACCTTCTTGTTCTACCAAGGTTTCAGTAATAGCTTGTGGTTCTGGAATTTCTTCCAGTTCTATTGCGCTCCCACTCTTCTGATTTTCTAAAAATTCAGTTTCCAAGAAACGGGCATGTTGAGAAACAAAGACCTTTTGTTCCTCTGCGTAATAGAAACAATATCCCATGGAGTTCTTTGGATATCCCACAAACTTACACTGTACTGAGCGTGCCTCGAGCTTGTCCGCATACTGCCTTTTTACAAAAGCTGTACATCCCCAAATCTTTAGATACTGAAGATAGGGTTTCTTCCCACTCCACATCTGATATGGTGTGGTAGGCACAGTCTTGGTAGGAACTATGTTCAAAAGATATGCTGCTGATTCTAGCGCATAACCCCAGAAAGATCGCGGTAACTCAGCCTTACTCATCATGGAACGAACCATATCCAATAGGGTTCGATTCCTCCTTTCTGATACACCGTTGTGTTGTGGTGTGTATGGAGGAGTAAGCTGAGGTAACCCAGGAACTCGGCACTTAAGTATTCACCACCTCGATCAGATCTCAGTATTTTGATACTTTTGCCTATTTGGTTTTCTACTTCATTCTTGTATTCTTGGAATTTCTCAAAAGCCTCGGATTTATGCTTCATCAAGAAGACATATCCATACCTAGAGAAATCATCCGTAAAAGTAATGAAGTAGGAATAACCACCTCGCGCATGTGTAGATATTGGACCGCACACGTCACTGTGTACGAGTCCTAAGAGCTCGCTTGCTCTTACTCCGTGTCCAGTAAACGGAGTCTTTGTCATCTTTCTTATGAGACAAGATTCATAAGTAGCATAAGATTGATATTCGAACGGATTCAAATATCCTTCTCTATGTAACTTAGTCAACCTTCTCTCATTGATGTGACCTAGTCTACAATACCATAAGAAAGCCTGATTTAATTCTGGAGACTTTCTTTTAAGTGTGATCTGGACATTAAAAACCTGAGCTTGACTCAATACGTATATGCCGTTATCTAATGTACCGGACCCAATCAAAACTTGATTTAGGTGGATGTGAGCTACATCGCTTATGAATGTAAAATCATATCCCTCTCTCGAAAGTGAGGATACTGATATGATATTACAAGTCATACTAGGTACATACAGACAGTTACATAGAATCAATATCTGCCCACTTGTCAAACCTAGGCGATATTCTCCCACGGATTCAGCGTCCACGCTCATTCCGTTTGCAACTCTGAGAGACAAATCACCTACCTTCATAACTCTACGGTTTCTCAAAGCATGTAATGAATTACAGATATGAGATCCTGCTCCGGTATCTAGTACCCAGGAAGTAGAGTTAATTGATAAACAGTTCTCAATTACAAACACACTTGAGGCCGAAGCCACAACATGCTTCGTATCCTGGCTACTGGCTTCCAAAGCCCTGCAATCTTTGTGCCAATGCCTAATCCCATAACAATAGGAACGTCCCTCTTTTACTACATTCAGTACCGAAACTTTTGCCCTTCTCTTTCCTTCTACTTCCGTGGTTTCCTTCAAGGTAGAAGGCAGAGACTGAAGAACCAAGTCAGTATCTGACATGTTTCCCAACGTGGTCTCCAGGTCCTTGAGCTCATCAATACAGCTAGTCATTGTAAGGACGTTGTCCCCTACAGATGACCCGAAAGTCAACCTCGCTTGAATTAATTCGTTCGAGGTCTCATATCTTGCGATATGAGATTGCTCTCCATATAAATCTTTGTTATGGAGAAAGATGGAAACTGAGTCCATCTTCTCGTGCTGCTTCTGGTATACACCATCAACTGAATCTAACACGAGGCATTTGGCTTTCGCTTTATCCTTTTCCCTTGTCTAACGGATATCCATATCCGTGACGGTGGAAACTGGACCTGGGACGGCGGGATCTTGAGTAGTAATAGGGTGGTCCAGCTTGTCATAGGCAATGGACATCTGGACAGACCTTTGCCAGTCATATAAGTCAGATTCAGTCAATTTGTTATCTAGATGTAACCTAGTCGTGGTCACAAGGTCGCTGCAATTAAGAGAGAGAGAAAAAAACACTTTAGCATGATGCTCTTGCAAGTTTAGAGTGGTTTTTAATTTATCTAAACAGGATGGCTCCCACTGTTTCTCAAATTCCTCCTCAAACCATAAAAGAAGAATTAGCCAGGATTATTCTCACTGTACAATACTTGCTTAACCGTTCAGCCAGGCCAGTGTCGATACTTCGAGGGAGGTTTTCCAACGCTTTTGCGAAGTTCCTTAATTAAAGAACATCTTTTCTCTGAGGGCGTAACCCCGCTGACACCTTTCTAGGCACTTACTTGGTTTATAGCATTGATCGTTAAGTGACGAATCTCCTAATAAGTAGTATATACTCACAGTAGGATCGGGATCCAAAATATCATCGTATGATAATGTTGAAGGAATCCTACCAACATTCATCAAACTCCAAAATGGTATGCTCTCTCTGCAAATTTCAGTTTCTTTAGAAATTCCCGATATAAATTTTTTGCCCCATGCTCTTATGACCTTGACTTTAGTCAACAAATCATAAGTCACATGTCAAGTTCTACCCGTCATTTCCAGGTTAATTTGAACCCACCCGTACATACCCTTGACTTTAGTCAACAAGGTAATACGACTGTCCCAAACCAACGCATCTATCTATGCTACATATGAATATCCAATAGCTACCAAACACTGTGCATTGACTTTAGTCAACAAACATAGCTTGAATACTATTGACTATCTATATGAAATGACGGAGTGCTACGACTGGTTTTAGCAAAACCGTGAACGTAGTGAACTTGATTTAATCGAAGGAACCTGATACTTTTTAAAAGGAGTGGTTAAAGCTCCGCAATTAAAAATTCTGATCTTTTTAAAATAACCAAGTGGTTTCTTTTAAATTTGTTCCAACGACTTAATCTTGGTTTATTTTCTTTGCATTATAATAATGTGTCCTATCATTTATCCTATCATTACAGAAAACAACGAAAATACTACGTCCTCTTATGCCATCCACATTCGCCACGGGGTCCCGTCATCACCCGTTAGGTTACTTAACTAACGACAGAGCGGGGGCTGGGCTAGCGCGGGTGTAAAACATAAGTGACGTCTAATAGCTATCATATATAGATATTGTACATTCGTCAGACGCAATAATAGACATTCCAGATCACAGATGAACTTTATTGGATATATTAGCAATCCGCGTTTGCTTTGAGCCTGCAACAAAAGACGGATTACACAGTTGTGATGAATAGCCATTACCCCACCCTAGACCCCTACGGGTACGGCAAACTACCCGCCAAGTACCCGAAGTGAAGCGGTCTCCCTCAACAACGTGAGTAGGCCACTAAACACTTCAAAGTACCCGGTAGTTTGTGCACCCCATCTTGGGTCTATCCTAGGAGCAAAAACAGTAAAAAAGAAATAATACAACGGTGGCTACAACCGCAACCTGGATGCGCCCCGCAAAAGAATATTACATCATATTACAATTACATCGAATGAATGAATATAAAACACATTTCAAACCCCGACTAATCATCACAACATTCCAATACAGTTCATATACACAAACAGTAAACATTACAGAAATGTGCAACCCCCTGCCAACCGACATACTAGCAGTTAGGGGAGGTTTACGAACACATTAAACATTACAGATAAAAACCCGATTAGCAATTAATTTAGAACATCGATCGACAGCCTTTATCCGTGTCTACCCCCAAAAGCAAATCAGCACAGAAGTAACCTGGGCAGAAACAGAATATACAGGAAAACAAAAAACCAAAAAATTTGAATTTCTGTGAAAATACGAGTCAACTTGGTGTTGACTCCGCCGCGGATCCGCGGCCAAAAGCATCATCTTGCCGCGGATCCGCTGCCATCTTGCCGAGTTAGTAAATCGTATTTTCCCAGATTTCTTATATTTCCCTGCTGTGAATTTTAAGGCATATCAAATATTTTTTTCGACATGTTTAAAATTAACAGAAACTGTTAGGGTTAGGTTTTCGTTTTTCGCGTTTTTCCGTCGATCGAAACTCTAATTAGTTGCTAACAAGCTAGTAATGGTTTAGTTGGCTCTGATACTAATGTAAGTCTATGTCACGCACCTCACGATCTTGCGGGGAGGCGGAATATATGAAAAACGATTATCAAAGCTTCGTAACACGGACTTGAGCGCATGAATCGTTTCTAAACCGTTACTAGCATACTACGAGAGGTTTAACTACTCAGATTCGAAGTTATACCTCACATTACTTGTCCTTCGGGTCTTCATCGCTGTCCTCCACTCCTCGTAAGCTCCTTGGAACATCGCCACCTCAACGACCTCCTCGAGTCAAAGATGATCCACCCGAAAGCTCCTACTCCAAGCTTGATTTCTAACTTGAGATAACTAGGTTGCTCAAAGTGCTAATCTAAGCTACCTAGGGGATATAGAGTGAGGTTATGGATGTATTAGTCTAGCTAACCCTTAATCTCAACACATGAGAGGTTAGGGTTAGGGTTTCAAGAATGAGAGAGCTTGAGGAGAGAGAAGGTGATCATAAGAATGATATTGAAAAATGAACTCATTAGAATATAACAACCATAACAATTTATCAAATAAATAATATAAATAATTAATCATCATGGTTGATGCATTCACCTTGTGTGATTCATCACATGAGTCATAAGCTCAATAAATGAAGCATTAACTCTAAGGATGAATCACACAAATGAGTCATTAAGCAATAAATGCTTATGCCACCTTAACCCCCAAGTCACTATGCTTCTAGAAGCTTCCCGGAAAATTACGAGAACGCCCCTCCAATCCGTGAGAACACGGAAAAACTTTAGACTGTATAAATCCAATAACCTGATACTAGAATCTGGCTTAAACCAAAGCCGGCTAGTAAAAACTGTCCGAACGTCGTACGTGCGTTTAAACACGTATGAGTCCGAACCCTTGTCGTAAAACCATATGACCTCTATATCGTTTCGCCTGGAGCAGGGAAACTCTCTGTGTGGGACTCTAAAGACTCGACTCTACGCTGGCAGTGGGTTTAACCACAGACCGCAAGTGGCACTAGCTGTACGTAACGGTCCCTAGGTAGATGTCGATAAGAAGGCCGATGAGATAACCCATCCGAACTCCTACTGAGCCTGTCCGTGACAATATCCGCGCAGTCCGGTCTGTTCGTCTAAGAGTATCGCATGTATGGTCTAGGGAGGTGGAGAACGTCAGACCCCTAATAACCGTACAAGTCGTGCCGGTATGGCTCATGACCATTTGAGAATCTACTGATCAGTCTACCAGTAATTCTCCATCAGCCCTGGACAGGGACTTATTCTAATGACCAACCAATTACAGTGCGATATCAACTCGCTATACCGGGAGAGACGAATCCCTAACAGTCGCTCACTGCCTCTATATGGCTCGGGACTGTACCCAACTAAAACCTGTTTGCACGACTCCTTTGAGCCGTGGTAGGGTAGTAATCAAAGCACAGTGGGAACTCACACGAGACAAATGACGACCTTAAGTCAACAGACTATCTGCACACATGTCACCTGAGAACTGCTATCTGACGTTAGGTATAATACCATCCAGTCAGTTCTCCTGCGAGTCCTGTCCGGTGTACCCGTAACCCAACGAGCACTTGTATACTATCTCCGGTACGACGTACTGATGGCTGTGGGACAGACCATCTCCCCAACTGGGATGAGAAACATACACATTAGTCTACTCCGGAATATCGATGCCCTGTCTTGATAATCCTACGACTAGGGACAAGTATAGGATGTTGCTTATAGACTACCCAGCCCTCACTAGTATGACTGCCATCACAACGCTGGTAATCAAACAAAGATCCTATAGGCTCTATTAATATGTATAAGTGATACGTTATAAGAAACATATGCACATATTAAAGTAGACACAAACCAAGTAGCATACTACCATTTTTAGCAAGACTGTTATATACATCTGTGAATATCCCAAGCTTCCATTAAGTAATATACATGCTAGTATGATACAATAATGGCCCCTAGGGCATATACACTAATATTAGCATGGAGTTTTTGCCAGTTTTTAGCACACTTGATTTTCGGTGTTTTGGAAAATTGAAGTGTTGGCTATTTGTGTGCGGTATTCGATTGTCGTAAGCTTAGTGATGGTTGCATGTATCATAACGTTTGGTAAAACATCGTCTAATTTCTATACGTATCAATTAGAAGAGGTTACGGAATTGATACTCGCAAGTTTGCATGTTCTTTGATGGATATTGCTTATGGTTTTTCTGGATTTGTCGTGATAGATAGTCCAGTGTATGTAATATTAGATGTAATTCTTTGTGATGTAATGTATATTTATATTGCATGGCGAGCGTCCGACATGTGGACCGTCGTCACTGCGACTTGTATATTATTCTTTAGGGCGCAACCTGGTTGCGGACGTAACTACCATTGTATATTCATGTTTTCATTACATGCACTGGGATTGCCCCGCGACGGAGTGCTCGAATAGCCGGGTTCTAGAGGGCAACGGGCCTCCATCTCATGGCATTGAGACCGAGATGCCTTAATCTAGAATTGGCGGACTGTTAGCCGCACTCGTAGAGGGTATAGGTTTGACCCGTGGAGGGGTACCCAAGTCATCGGATTTTAGAAGCGCTGGGTGGCCCACTCACTTCGTTGATTGGGATGCCTTGCTTTTAAAATTGGCGGGTGGCTTGCTGCACTCGTAGGGGTCTAGGATCTGATACTACGAGCTATCCACACGACCGGAAAAATTGCATTTTATATTTGGCTCCATTGAAATGTACTTTTCTAGATTATCCTCTTTTCCATACTGTGTTTGCTTCTGCTGTTATGCTTCTGTGATGTTACTTGATATCATGCGTGAAACGAATATTTATATATATTATATATATTTAGTAGACGCTATATATATTTTGCATCCGCGCTAGTCCTGTCCTCGCCCTGCCATAAGTTAAGTAACCTTACGGTGAAAATCCGGGACCCTGTGGCGAATACGGATGGTATATATGTGCGTGCTTATTTTCGTTTCTTTCTGGCATGATATAATTAATTGATGGGACTACATTAATTATGATTAATGTAAGGAAAATAAACCTAAATGATGTTGTCGGAACCAATTTTTAAAACCACTCGGTTTCCTTAAAAACCATGGTCGTATTATTTTGCTTTGCATAGAGGTATTCAGTTAGGAATATCCTGCAGCTCATTCTATGAGGAAAGAACCTTGATCCCTTCACGGGGAGTTCGCTCTTAAGCAAAATTTTATGTTACTAGTTTTAAAAATAGAGCATAAAGCACTCCATTTCAAAGCCACTCGAGTTCCTTCAACGATATCAAATTCATTACGTTAAAAAAATTTCGCCAAAAACCAGTCGTAGCCTTCCATCATTTCCTACGAGTAGTGGTTAGTATTTGTGCTACGTTTGTTGACCTTATCAAGGTATAGTGTGCGGTAGTGATTGATAGTGGAACGCGCAGCGATATGTTGTGTGTTCTACTTGTTCTACTTACCGCAATCAAGTCGGTGTCGCTTGGTAGCTAGCCGGTTGAGTACGAGTCGTTTACTGGGAGATGGTTCATATTTTCATTCTTGTTTTAGATGAGTCAATTAAAGAATGTATATGTTCAATTCTATTCTGAGTGTTTGTATTTTATGTTCAAAGAGAACTTGTTAGGGTTAGGGTTGATTAGTTGAGTTAGGATCGGTCTTGTGTTTGTCTTTTGTCATTCTTAAAATGATGTCGGGATAATCAGAAGTAGCGGGGATTAGGAGAACATAGAAATGGAATTTGCGAGTTTAAGCAAGCTTTCCAACACTAAATACATTTCTAGTGCCTCTTGTCCGTCCATTCCATGCTCTTATTTCCAACCCTAGACCAAACACTCACAACCAAGTCTCCAATTAGGTCACAACTACATGTCACGTTATAGTCCGCCTAAAGAAATTCTCGACTTAGGTCGCGGCTATATGTCACTTATAATACACCTAAGGGAGGGGGTTGTGTTTGTTTGGTCTAGCTTCACTTCAAGTTGTTTGGCGAAGAGAAGTATAAAGGATTTTTCCATCCCTCATACTATCTTCCTTAACCCTAACAAGTGAGTAAATTATTCACATGATAAAGAAAATAAAACAAGAAGAGGAGAAGAAAGAATGAAAAAATACGGTTTACAAAAGATAACAAGCTAACTACTTGGGCTCTCACCTAAGTAAGGGACTCCATTGAGTACCATGACTAGAAAATACATATTAGAAGAGAAGAAAATAGAACAAGAAAATCAACGACTTCTTTAACAGCAAATAATAAAAGTTAAGCTAAGAAATAAAGATACAATACAAGAAATTAAAGATACAAGATATAAAAAACCACCATCTTCATTAATTTCCACTCAAATCACTACAATTTCATGTAGAATAGATGAAGAAGAAGAAAACTATACTAAACTATCATAATACTAAGGAAAGAAAAAACATCCATGGTTGGCTCAAATCTGGAGTATATATAGCAGATGAGTGAAACCCTAACGCCATATTCTGAGCAAATGGTCGCGAGATGCCACGTCATGGCCGCGGTTCCGCTGCCTATCCCTATGTTTAGCCGAGCTTCCACGGTCATTTGGAAGAGTTTGTACGCCGTTTTTTCTGTGCTTCTTTGTGTTGCTTTGTTCTTCTATTTGGCAGGTTCAAAATTGTAAAATGGTTCCAAAATATTCTCAGATTTTTAATGGTCCAAAATAGCAACTCTTTTTGACTTTTGGCCTTGATCTCCCTCGAGCTCCGCGTTACACCTTGTTTCTTGTGCCGCCTCTCTCGTGCTCTGTGCTTGTCCGAGACATGAATGACTGTTGCATTCGTCTTGTCTCTTGAACTGATAGACAGCACCAGATACTCGGATTTTATCTGTTTTTGGCAGTTGTTTTGAACTTTGTCATAACTGTAGAAATTGTGCATGATTTGTGTTATTCTGGACCGAGAATCTGTAACCTGTACTCATATAGCAAACACGGATCAAAAGTACTTATCTATATACAAATTAGTAGAAAAATGGACGGTATTAAATGCAATATTCTGGTGTGAATGGAAGCTAATTGGTGCTTATTTGTAGCATGCGATGCGGGTAGGTCTAATGAAATCAAGATAATGACAGGTTGAACTTGACTAGGACCCTTTGACTTGTTGACCTTATCAAGGTCGCTTGGGTCCTAGGGGCAAAAATTATATCAGGAGTTTCAAATATAAGGGAAACTTGCCAAGTTTGTGCATACCTTCTGGAGTGTGGTAATTTTGGTCAGCTTCCGTCAAAATTATCACACAATGATAATCGGGTCCCAATTTCTACTGATGAGTAGGTATTACTTCTCGGGAGATTTTCACTTCACAATTAGCTAACCTATTAGGTGTCTAAAAAGTGTTAACGAGATTACACCTCTGCGAAAATGGGGTTATTTAATTGGGTCCGTGTGAAAGCAAGGGGGAACTCCCTCAGAGTACCAACACTGGCCTGGCTGAACGGTTAGCAAATTTGTAAGGTGTATATGATCCCGACTAGTTCTCCTTTTTGGGTTTGAAGGAAAATTCGAGAAAACAGTGGGAACCATTCTAATTAGATAAAGTGATTAACCAATCTAATCTAGATTATAGTGCACGCTGAGTGTTTCTTTTCTCTCTCTGGTTATAGCGACCATGACTTAGCTTAAACTAAAACTCATGAATTAAGTTAACCGAACATTCTAACACACTCTGGTTTTGGATTGTCATAATTCACTACAAAGTTGCATATATCCCTGCTACTCTTTCTTTCCCTTTGCTTTTCTCCAAAACACTTTGTATCACTATGGAGATCCATATTGTTTAGAAATGCCATCATGTATAGTTAAATACGAACTCGAAGAAATTTATTTCATTTCGAGGATGGCTATAGGTTCTGAAGAAATTGAATTTTATAATTCAGTTGTCTCCCTTTCTTCATCTTCTCTCTAATCGAGAGCTTCTTGTATTAGGAGAGTACACCTGTTACGCTTATTGGATAGTCTTCTTTCAAACCTTAGGCAAGTGCCGAAAGGTAGGGAAGGAAGAAAACCAACTAGCCTAAATATGGTGTACAGAATGTGAGATGTAGAGACATATGAAGGGTTGGAGTGAGAGCAAAGGAAATTGCAATTATTGTCGTAAGTCAAGATAATGAAAAGGCATTGCTAGGAATACCCGGCTGCCCCCTTGAAACATTTTCGTGTTTCAGTTTTTCTGTGTAGTTGTTGCTGAAAACTGTTTTTCCAATTAATTCTCACTCCAGGGTATGTATGTACCAGGTTTGGATCTCACATCTATAGGGCATTACAGATTCTGAGAAGGAGTAGAATATTGGGAAATGGGTGTTTTGATCCTTAATATCGGAATTCGTAGTAACTGGTGATATTGGATTAAATCACCTAGTTTTGCTTTACGGCAAATATTTGGTTTTGAATAACCGTTGTTATGCACCAATTTTTAAAATTGAATATCTGTATCTTTATTTAATAAATTGAGATATAAATTTTGAAAATTGTATTCTAAATATTTAACTTTATCAGTTAAGGATAAGATAAGGTGCATTGAATAACGGTATACATATTCTTAACCAAAATACAGTTTTCAATTTACAACATACGGAATTTGAGTTAGTATACTCTAGAGACTTATACATGGTAATGTATGTTGTCTGGTGTCCTTTAGAACAAAGGGTTGATACTCTTACTTCATTCAGGTTTACCTATGGTTTCTCTGGTTTTAGACACACATTCGTTGTAATGCAAGGTCCAAACATTTTGAGAGGTTACATGTATAAGAATAAAGTAGAGAACCATACGTCGGAAGTATCAGGATTTCTCGAGGTGATCAAAGATGTAGATACTTATACCAAGTATTCCATCATAGTAATATTGAGAACATGATTCTCTCACAGGTTACTCATCCGTGGGTGCACTCCTTAATGAGTAATATTGTATGACCTTTTTCCATATGGGATATGCACTAGATACAGTTGCATAACAATTGAATATGGTTTCATCTAAGTTAGTGTCTTCTATGTGGACATAGAATGGTTGCATATCTTGAAAATGTTAAGATATAGGGTTATCCGGTTTTTGCTTAAAAGCTGAATCCGGATAAACTCAAGGCACGTTTCTGTAACAGCAGTTTGTGGGTTATTCCAGGCTTTTAGCAAGGGTTTAACTTCTACTATTTCAAGATCAAAAGTTGATTTGTTCTTGACTTGCCACTTTTTTTTATAAAAGGAATCTTTTTGCAAAAGAAACAAGTGGGAGTATGGTAGAACTGTAAGTGATTCCAGAACCACAAACGCTTACTGAAAATTTAGTAAAAGCTTGAGATTCATTTGGATTCGACAATCCATTAGCCACTTCGCAGATTTGGTGGGTAAGCTTAGCCACCCTAGAGGAACTTCGGTGTCCTCAAAGACGGTGACAGGAAGGTTTTTGATGATCTAAGCTTACCACTACTGCTGTCCTAGACTACGAGATCTGGCAGGTGGGTGACTATAGCATCCTTCTAAATTAACTTTAGAAGTGTATGTGTATATGACTCTGCTAGAAAGTTGTTGTAGTCCGTGAGAGCAGTGGAAGCGTAGTGGGCATTTAGTTTATGTCTATTTATAGACTAAAGCAAGAAGAGCGGAATTGGTCCTCTAGTTTGATGTAAAAATCAAAGATTTTGACTTCATCAAAACAACAGATGAACCTGGTAAGAAGGCAGTAGGGAGTTATGTCCTGGTATTTAGATGATATGCTCATGATAGGAAGTGATGTTCCTATACTACGATCGATCAAACTTTGGTTGTCACAAGGTGTTTCTCCGTATAGGATATGGACAATATATCATGGATTTTGGTAACTAGATCTATGGTTTTAGATCTAGATTCGGGGAGTATCCCAATCGGGGTACTTTGACACTATTCTAAAGTGTTTTAGAATGGACGACTCTTGGCGTGGCAGTGTACCCGCAGATGATGGAGTCACCATCTCTAAAGAGATATCTTCTAGACCGATGAGAAGGGAAATTTGCATGATTGACATATCACTTACTTAGGCAATTAAGTCAATCATAAGATATTAAGTTCCACACCGGATATTGCTTTTGCACTAGCTGCAATAAGCATATATTAATCCGATCCCGGAGAAACATTGGGAAGCCGTTATGAATATAATGGGATGTTCTTGGTATATGGTAACGGCAGCCTCTTTGAGGAGGCGGTTATCATTTCAGGCTTTGAAGATGACCTGGATAACAGAGTGGCTGTCAGAGTTAATAGTGCAGGGATTGCCTAACACCATGTCTAGGGTATGACAAGCATCAAACATGTTACAATATAATTTTAGGGGTGCTAAGCAAAACCAACCATGAATTAAACTAGAAATTTAGAGTAACAAAAACAATTATCATATACTAACAAGTGTCTAACACTGAGAGAGGAGAATTACAACCTTTGTAGACCTCCTTCTTGGCTCCTTGGATCAACTTAGAGTTTGAACCGGTTTACTTGAGTCCTTCGAAGTCCACGACAATCCACCACGGAGTCCCTTTGCACAAGCTCCTAGCTTCACTTGATCAAGATGGAAGTGAAGCAAACAATCTACACTAGTGGGCTAGACTAACATAGATTGGTGATGTGGGTTGTGATCTCACTTAAAAACCTTTTCTTTTTCTTTTCTTCACTCACTTTCTAAAACCTAAAGAGCTTGAAGGAGGAGGAAGAAGAAGGAGATGGCTAAGCTAAACTCTTGTGATAATAATCTCAATAATCTCCAGTGATAAGAGAGAGAGCAGGGGTCATCTCACAATAAACCATGGTTACAAAATATCTAGATATTTTGATATTGAGTTAACTAAAACCATGGGCAATAAAACCATGGTTTTGACTTTGGTCAACTAGGAAGAATGTAGAAACCCAACTATGATTTTATTGCCATTTTCTTTTTCTCAATAATCAAAATATATAAATATTTCCTCATGTGAGTCTTGCATTGCCATCTCCAATGTATTATCAACCATGACACATGTATGCATGCATGTGTGCATTCATATCAATATATATATACATACACTCATGCATACATCATAAAGAAATAGGTTTTAATAAATGAGCTAATGGTCATTAATATTAAATCAACACTTGATTTAATAATCCGGTCATATCACATACGACCCGACCAATAGTAAACGCTAGATTAAAATGCGGTATCATATACTCACATTTAATGAAGCTGCCGCGCATATCTCCATATGCACCCCACATCGTTTTGCCTGAGCCAGGAGACCCCTTTGTGGGACTCTAAAACTCGTCAATACGCTAGAAGTAGGCAGTGATCATATCACATACCCACAAATCGTCAGCGACACTAGCTGTACGTAACGGCTCCCATGTATTGAGCGATCAGAAGAAAAATAAGCGAACCCGTCAAAACTCCCGTCGAGCCAACTGGCAACACTTACCGTACAGTCTGGTCTCTTCGTTAGATATGCTGCATATCGAGTCTAGGGATAGTATCGTCGACCCCAATAACTCAATAAGTCATGCCGGTATAAGGCCTATAACATATCGAGAAACTACTGATAACACTTATCAGTAAATCTCATCATCCCTGGCCAGGGACTTCCTGTTATAGCCAATCGAGCATAGCGCAAGATCAATCCCCAATACCGGGAGAGACGAAACCCCACCTATCGCTCATTTCCTCCATATGCCTCGGGACTGTACCCAAAATCTACCTGTTTGCATGACTCAGTGGAGTCGTGGTAGGGTGGAGATCAAAGTATAGTGGGAGCACACACAAGACTCTATGACGATCTCGGGTCTACAGACTAATATGTACCAGTGTCACCTGAGAACTGCTATCCGACGATAGATATAATACCATATAGGAGTTCTCGGCGAGTACGTTCAGTGTACTCAGTCTTCACTGAGCACCCGTATACAATCTTTGGTGTCACCACACCAATAGATATGGGATCATCCATCACCCATCATATCGGTCAAGAAACGTATACGCTAGTCTACTCTGGAATATCGATGCCCCGTCTCGGTACACCCACGACTAGGAACATTTTAAGGATATGCTTATAAACTACACATGTCCCACTAGTATGATCTGCATTATAATCCCAGTAGTCAAGCAAATATCCTAAGGGCTTTATCAACATGTACCAAATGGGTAATATGCATGATCAAGTGAACATGTCAAGATAAAGAATAACCAGATAGCATACTATCATGTCGAGTAAGAATGTCCTCTGAATATATATATACACATACCGATACATCCACTATCAAATAATGACCTCTAGGTCATACATATATCCAACAAATAGTTTTCTCTCTTTTGAGGTGCAGTATGTTGGATAGGTTTCCAAACAGGATACTGAGGTGGTCATGGCGCTGGGTCCTGATTAAATCAGTAATGGATACAATCTAAGAAACTTGTTGAATTTGGTGTTCATGTTATGAACAAGGTCTCATCAAATATCCAGACAAGTTCTAAAATAGATATCGCTCATTTCAGGAGATTGTTTGTCTCCACAAAGTTGAAATATAGAGAGATAAAGTTAGAAGCATTGTAGCAGATTCACTCACTGAGGCTATTTCTCGAACACGTAAGTTTCTCAAAACGAGTTTTGAGAAACCGATTAGTAGAGAAGTTGGGAATTCGGTTGCACACGAGCTGTGAGTATGCGATACCGCAATAATTGGGCTTGAGTGCAAGTGGGAGATTGTTGGATATAGCACCTTCAAGGCAATTATTGTAATTGCAAGCATGTGATTATAATAATTGAAAGAGGACCTATACAGGTAGAACGGTCTTACTCGAGATGATAGTATGCTATCTGATTTGTCTTTATCATTATGTGTATACATTTTGATAAAGCCTATAGGATTATTGCTTGACTACCAGCATTATGATAGCGATCATATTTGTGGGAGCTGGGTCCATAAGCACATCCTTAAATGTCTCTAGTCGAGAGAGTATCGAGACTGGGTATCGATACTTCGGAGTAGACTATTATATACTTTTCGAGACCCCGACGAGAGGTGGCGGCCGGTCTCACAAGCTATTGGTGTTGAGTCACCTAAGATAGTATACATGTGCTCACTGGAGGTGAGTACACCGGACGGACTCGCTGAGAACTTCTAAATGGTATTATACCTATCATCAGATGGAACTTCTCTTGTGGCATGAGTACAGGTTAGTCTTTCGACATGAGATTTTCATTTGTCTCATGTGAGTTCCCACTGTACTTAGATTACTATCCTACCATGGTTCAAAAGAATCATGCAAACAGGTTTTAGTTGGGTACAATCTTGAGCCACATAGAGGCAGTGAACAATCATCAGGGATTCGTCTCTTCTGATATTGGGAGTCGATGTCATGCTATATTGGGTCAGCCATCAACAGAAATCCTTGGCCATGATAGATGAGATTTACTGATATAATATCAGTAGTTTCTCAGTGGATGATGAGCTTCAAACCGGCACGACTTATCCGGTTAGTAGGGGTCTGACATTATCCACCCCCTAAATCTGGTATGCGATTATCCCAGACGAAGAGACCGGACTGTACGGATATTGTTACAGATAGGCTCAGTAGGGGTACAGATGAGTTTGCTCATCAGCCTTCCTTTCACTGAATATTTGGGTAGCCATTACGTACAGCTAGTACCGCTGACATACTTGTGGTTAAACCCACCGCCAGAGTATTGACGAGTCTTTACAGTCCCATACAAAGGATTTTCCCGGTTCAGGAAAAATGATGAATTGTACGTATATTAATATGTGCAGGGTTCCGATTAGGTATGTGTGCTAGCCATACGGACTTTAATTGGGTAGATAATAATACTGGCCGGTTTAGGATTAAGCCGGATTCTTAAATCAAGTTTTGATTTAATAATTTACATATATATATATATATATTTCGATATGTATATTCTAGTATTATGTTCATTGTGTTTTTCTATCTCTTGGGTATTCGTGTTTTGATACGAATAGTGCATATATTTACGAAGACGTATTCTTGTATTTATACAAGATTACTTCTAGAAGGAGGACACATCATTTCTACGTTTTAAGAAATGAGGTGGAAGAAAAAAATGGTGGAGGGTATGAGCAAATGAATTATATATTCATTTGCACACACTATTCAAGCATGGCTATAATTTTAAATGGAGAAAATTCTTTTAACAAAACAAAATGAAGGATGCTTGAATTGATGATGGAATTTTCATTCTACCATTTCCCTTCTCTCTCTCTTTCATGGCTCATTCTTCTTCTTCTTCATCTTCAACCCTCTCATAAGTTAAGAATCATGAAGATAAAAAAAAAAAGAAAAATACTAGAACACTCACACACATCACTAAGCATTCTAGATTAGCAACCTAGGATCTTTAGTTACTTTAATGATGAAGCTGAAGTTTGAACTTGGTTCCCTCGGATGTATCATCTTCGGCGAAGGAAGACCAGTTTGCAAGCGCGGTCCGGAGCTCTTGAGAGCATGCTAGAGTCCAACCCAATTGAAGCAAATGAAGACACTATAAAACTTGTGATTTCTATCCTTTTTTGCTTGCTAGTTTAGATGTTTGGTTTAGATTTTTGGGTATAAGTTTCTAGTGCCATCAAAATTTTCGTTTTTGTATTCCGCTTTGGCCGCGGGTTAGCGGTAAGGGCACTAGGAACCTTTCATACAGAAGGTTCGATTGGAACAAGAGTGGATGAGATAGCTAAAATATCAAACTCATCGATGGGGAAATCCTCACGGACAAACGGAGAAGAATAGGCAGAGGAAAAATATGGAGCGTTCTCATGAAATGTGACGTCTGCCGATACGAATATTTTATCTAACTCTCTATTATAATATCTATAACCCTTTTGATCCCGAGAATATCCGAGAAATGCACATCGAAAAGATTTTGGATCATGTTTGGATACTCCGGGGCGATGGTCATGAACAAAGTAGGTGCACCCAAATACTCTTGGAGGTAAAGGAAATGATGGTCTAGAAGGAAATAGAACAGAGTAGGGTATTTGTCCATTCAAAATAGAACTCGGCATGTGATTAATCAAATGACACGCAGCAAGCACGGTATCGTCCCAAAAACATTTTGGGACTTCCATATGAATCAACAGAGTGTGTGCGACCTCTAACAAGTGCATATTCTTGCTCTCGGATACCCCATTTTGTTGAGGTGTGTAAGGACATAAGGATTGGTGAACAATACCAAAGAAATCCAAGAATTGCCAAAAGTCTGAGCCGAAATATTCTTTGGCATTATCAGTTCGTAAAATTTTAACAGATTTATCAAATTGATTTTTGACTTCAGTACAAAAAGATTTAAAAATAATGAACACATCAGATCTCGATTTCAAAAGATACAACCATATCACTCTAGAGAATCATTGATAAAAGTCACAAAATAACGGTATCCACGGTTTGACACAATAAGACATAGACCCTATATTTCTGAATGTACAATCTTAAATAGACAGGTCGTCCTATTATTAAGTCTAGAAGGATAAGAAGCACAATGATGCTTCCCCATTTCACAAGACTCACACTTAAGAGTAGACAAATGATTAAGAGAAGGAAAAAGTTTTTTTTTAATTTGTAACGACTCTGATTTTACTGTACGAAAAATTTTCAAGTTAATGTACAGAATGGAGTTTGCAAGCCTGAGTACAAGTTATAAATTAAATTTGTTTAAGAACAGCAAGAAACAACTTGTAGCTCATTGGTAAAGCTTTGCACTGCTGTGACATAGCCCCTGTGTTCGAATCCTATCAGCCACATATTATTTTTCTGAATTTTATTTTAAACTTTTTGGAAGCCCAAAATTTTACATATACAATACACGTAAGAAATGAAAAGACAGAAAATCAAACATGTGCAAATTAGAGTTAATAGCGAGTAGGACACGTGGCAAGAATCCAACCCCCCAGCACCCATACTTGGCCGGCGAGACCTTGCTTTGGGCCGGCAACGCCGGGCCATCCACAGGGGATGAGGCCCGTGCTTTGCACACAACACCCTTTGGCCTACCCCACTATCCATGTTCTGTTTGTTTTCTCTGCAATTTAACAGAGAATTAAAATTCATCTTAAATCTCATTTTTAATACTTTTTAATTCAATCTTTTAATTCCAAAACCCTAATTTCACCCTATAAATAAAACCCTATACCCTAGGCCCTCCTTATTCAGAAATCTCTAGTCAAAATTATCAAAAATTCTCAAGTCAAAGAAGAGTACAAGTGGAGTTAGCCCAAGATCAAATTCCGGCGAGTATTAGAGACGATTCCGGCAACCCCATGACGTCACGAAAGATGAGACATCTTCCTCTATATCTCATCTCTCCTCCTAACTTGTAAGTTCCTTCAATTTCCTCCCACTCTTCGCTAAATTATTTTTTCAAAACAAAGTATCGTTAAGTGGAGTTATTACCGATGTAAATCTTTTAAACTCTATAATCTCAATTTTCTTTTACATATTGTTCAACAAAATTTTACACAATATTTGTACCACTATTATAAAAGTTTAGAAATAACTTTCACTCGAAAACTCCATGTTAATTAACTTTAATCTAGCTTTTACGTTTAAATACCATGAAGTTTGTATACGTTATCTTTTAAACATTTTGCTTAGTATATCTTTAGAAAACTTCACGAGGTAATGACCTATCTCTCACATACACACATATTGACATAACACGATTCTCTTGAAATATAACTTTTGTGGCAAAATACGACTTTTCATCAAAATACCTTGGACTATAAAAAACTCGGTTTCTTTAAATGGTGTTATCAAATTCTTTGCGATTATGCCTTTACAACCTTTTTTGGGGAACACGCTATTGGATGGTGCGGATTATCGCATATTCTCGGGCTAGTATAGCGAGATGCAGACCTTCTCACGGAGCATACGATCTCGAAAGAATTTTAATACGATTTTTAAGAAAAACAAGTTTTTCTACTTAATAAATAAAATTAATTTTTAATAATTATATAAATGTTATCAAACCATATATTTTTAATATATAATAAAATTCCATATTTTCAAGAAAATAAAAGAATGACAAGTTTCATTAAAATACTATCAAGTATCAATACAAGACAAGTTACACTAAAATACCATGAACTATTTAAACTAAGTTACTATTCACTAATATACCCAACTCTTTAAAATTCACATCCATGGAAACCTTAAAGAACATAAATAATTACTCGAGATTTATTTTGAAAGTAAATAAGATATTTTTCATAAAACCCTCTCGAGATATATAAAATTACATTAAGGACCCTAGTAAATATAGGTTTAAGCGGGACCAATTCTCTTGAGCCTCAGGGAGACGGAGAAAGTAGGTGCTTGCCTATTTAAGGCATAAAACTAAAACGGTGTTATCAATGGCAATTGTCTTGGAAAAAGACACAAATCTTGCCGTCCATCTGCAGCAGTTACCGATAACTCCTAAACCTAATTCAGGATCCAAATCTGTTTAAAGTGTCTAACTCAAGTCCGAGTCCAAATTAACATGAATCCAATATACCAAACATGACTGCTTGAACCTGAACCAGAATACCAGAACGATACCAAATATGCAAACATGACTTGACTTGACCGAACCATATCTATATCTTGACTTGATTACATGCCTACTTGATACATCCTGAAACCGTTTATATGAACAACTTATACCATGGTCTCAGCAAGTCTGATAACTATAATCTATACAATATACATTACGGGGTTTAACAGCGTAGACTGGTACGGAATGTGTTAGAAGTGGAAAGAGATGGTCACTAAAAGATACCTATATGAACATCTGTGCCGTTGTCCTGTGGGTTTTGACGGGGCCTTGTACTTCCGATTACCATAGTCCACGGAGCAACTTGGACTCCTCTCGTATACACTGATAGCTTCTGTACCAAGCTACAAACAATTACGTTAGCATAACAAACAGATAATTTATCAGTTATATTCTCTTTACTTGTCTATTTCATTCTATCTTTTGGGACTTACCGAGCGCTAGTTCGCTGACGACATTCATGTCTCTTCTTTCTTTGGAATGTTCGTCAGGAGGACCCGACTCTCAGGAGACCGAGCACAGTCAGGACGATTTGGAGCAGTTCACAGAGGAGCCAGAATTCTAGGTTTTTACTTGTACTTATTTTCTTTTCAGTTTATATGCCACTGTTTAGGCATCGCTTTCCGTCATTGTACTTTTCTTTTCAGTTGTATGTAAAGAAAGAATGTTAATAAAAGTTGCTGTTATTATTACAACTCTTGTTATTCTTGTGTATTCATTTATATTACTTATTTACGCTTAACGTGTTTACTTCTGAGTAAATATGTCGTGGCCCGTCACGTCTACTTCTCCGTACACTAGGAAGCAGGGCGTAACAGATTTTGTTGGTGGCCTATGCAGGTCAGTTCTGCATGGAAATCTAAGCAATATGTCCTAAGAATTATAAGAATCGGCAACTAAACAATCCTTACATTTCTAAGCTTTTGAATCTATCCTAACCCTTCATTTTCTCTCAAGGTTATGGATTCACCAAACAACACCAGCACCAACGTGAATGGAAACACTCCACCTGCTCTACCACCACCACCTACCATAGCATCTCCTATCAACGAGCAGACGGTATTGCTTGAGACAATAAAGAGCCTTCTGGAGGGTCAGCAGCAGCAGACTGCTATCCTCTTGCACCGCCCAGAAGCTGAGTCACCCGGAGTCAAGCAATTCTAGGCATTGCACCCTAAGTAATTTTCTAGGAAAGAGAGGCCACTAGAGGCAGAGGAATGGGCTCGGTCCATTAAAGATGACCTGGCAGCAGCACAAGTGCCAGAGATTGCTTGGGTGAGAGTTGCGAAGCTGTAACTCACAGATAACACCAGAGTATGGTGGAAGGCTGAAGAAAGCCGTCTTGCCCAGCCGATTGAATGGAAGACTTTTCGCGACATGTTCGACACGAAATACTTTCACGAGACTGCCCGTTTCGACATGGAACAACAGTTCATCCACTTGCAGTAAGGTTCAATGTGGAACAAATTTATGAATGAATACGATACTGAGTTTACCATGCTTAGTAGGTAAGATATATCTCAATATTCAATTTCCTAATATCACATACTACACTGCTAACACAAGGTCGTAACAGGTTCGCTGCACACCTCATCCCGACTACTGAGATCCGGGCAATAAGATTTCAGCAAGGATTGGACACGGAGATCCAAGCTGCATTAGCTACACGGGATTTCCCAATCCATGATCTTGCGTTGAAGGCTGCCCGACGATATGAGGCAGTAGTGAAGAAGAAGGGCAGACCTCAGACTGCCAGTGTGAAGTGCCCTACCACTCAGATGGGAGGAGGAGCCTCTTCTAGGTCTCATTTTGTACCCAGGAGACTGGGAGTACCATTTAACTGGCCGAGTCCAGAATTTTGCTTCTACTGCAAAAGAAATGGACACCTGGTGAAGGACTGCAGGCGTGCAAACAAACTGTGCTTAGTTTTTGGCGCTTCCACTCACGACATTGTAGTATGTCCTCATAGACTCAATCCAAATCTAGCCCCCAGATCAGCTAACATCTTTCCGCAGCGGCCAGCTATTTAGGCTCATGCTCCTCGCTTAGCCCTACCTGCTCCACCTCCTCGTGGACCTCCTGCACAGCCTCCTCGTCAGTTCCATCAGGCTCAGAAGACATGCCTCAAGGGCAGAGGAACATGCCCTAGGGACAGAGGAACGTGCCTCCAGCAAGGAGGAATGTACACCGGCGTCAGGCTTTCACAATGACTGTGGAAGAAACTGAAGCCACTGGCCAAGTCATCACCGGTAATTCCCAATCTTTCAAAATCTTTTTAATCCTATTACATCAATGTTTCTTTTCCTATAATTAAACATATCACACACAACTTAGGTACAATCTTAGTAGGCTCCCGACCCGCTTTAGCACTCTTCGATACTGGAGCATCACATTGCTTTATGTCGCAATGGTTCTTCCGAACTCATGCGATTCTAGTTAAACCGCTCGTATCCGGCTGAAATGTCAGTTCAGGGAACGACATTCTAAAGGAAACTATGGGATACGATCTCTGTTCAGTGGTCGTCTGTAGCAGAGAATTTTATGCGGACTTCAAGGTGCTGGACATACCGAACTTCGACGTAGTCTTGGGAATGGACTGGCTAGGAACTTTCTTCGCTATCATCGACTGTCGTCAAAGGAGGGTAGTGTTCGAGATACCAGATCATCCGGTCTTTTATTTCAAGAGTGGATACCGTACCCTGGAACCTAGCACCTACAAGGCTAAACCAAAGAAGGCAGTGATTGCAACAATACAAGCGGAAGAAGACAAGCCAGAGGTAGTTCGAGAGTTTGAGGATGTATTTTCTGAAGACATCTTAGGTTTGCCTCCCGATTGAGCTCTTGAATTCAGCATTGACTTAGTACCTGGTGCGCAACCAGTGATCAAAGCACCATATTGCTTAAGTCCAGAAGGATTGAGGGAGATCCGTACTTAATTGGACGAACTTTTGAAGAAAAGATGGATTCGTCCCAGTACTTCAAGTTGGGGATCTCCAGTTTTGCTCGTGAAGAAGAAAGAAGGTTCATACAGAATGTGTATAGACTACCGAGCTCTGAATGGAGTGACGATAAAGAACAAGTATCCACTACCGCGCATCGACGATCTGTTCGATCGACTAAGTGGGTCTTGTGTTTTCTCAAAGCTAGATCTTCGTTCGGGTTATCATCAGGTGAAGGTCAAGGAGTCTGATATTCTGAAGACGACATTCAGGACTTTCTATGGTCATTATGAGTTTCTCGTGATGCCATTTGGAGTGACCAATGCACCTGCTATTTTCATGAATCTGATGAACCAGGTTTTCCGAAAGTACCTAGACAGGTTTGTCGTTATTTTCATCGACGACATCCTGATGTATTCAAAGAATCGGAAAGAGCATGCTGAACACTTACGGATTGTCCTGGAGATATTGCTACAGCATGAAATCTATGCCAAGTACAACAAGTGCGAATTTTGGCTAGATCAAGTCGGATTTCTCGGGCACATTATTTCGGGCGAAGGAATCTCAATAGATCCAGCTTAAGTGGCGGTCGTCAGCAAATGGCCGACACCAAAGACGGTGAAAGATATTCGAAGTTTCTTGGGTTTAGCAGGATACTACCGAAAATTCATAGAAGGCTTTTCGAAGATTGCAATGCCCTTGACCAAGCTCATACATAAAGATGAAGTATCCGTGTGGTTAGAAGCATGTGAACAAGATTTTGTAGAACTCAAGTTAAGATTGACATCATCTCCTATTCTCGTAATACCGGGCTAATCTGGAGGTTTCGTTGTGCATTACGATGCATCCGGTAAGAGATTAGGATGTGTTCTACACCAGCATGGAAAGGTTGTAGCCTTTGCATCAAGACAGCTGAAGGTTCATGAGCACAACTATCTAACACATGACTTGGAGTTGGCGGCCGTTATCTTTGCTCTTAAGATTTGGCGCCATTATCTTCTGGGAGAACGAGTGGATATATACACGGACCACAAGATTCTGAGGTATGTGTGTTGGATATAGTTCCCTCAAAGTCAATTATTGGATCGCAAGTACGTGATTGCAATGATTGAGAGGGGACCTGTATCGATATGACAGTCTTGCTCGAGATGATAGTATGCTATCTGGTTTGTCTTTATCATCGTATACATTCTTTAGTTCACTATTGCATGATGATAGAGCCCATAGGATTCTTGCTTGACTGCCAGCAGTATGATGGCGATCATATACGTGGGAGCTGGGGTCTATAAGCACATCCTTAAAAGTGTCCCTAGTGGTGGAAGTTTCGAGACAGGGCATCGATACTCCAAAGTAGACTAGTGTATACAGTCGAGACCCCGACGAGGGGCGGTGGCCGGTCTCACAAGCCATTGGTGTCAGTTGGTTCACCTAAGATGTATACAGGTGCTCATTGGGTTATGAGTACACCAGACAGGACTCGCGGGAACATGCTAGTTAGTATTATACATATCGTCAGATAGCAGTTCCCTGGTGACATGTGTACAGGTTAGTTTGTCGTCCTGAGATCGTCATTTGTCTCGTGTGAGTTCCCACTGTGCTTTGATTACTACCCTACCACGCTCAAAGGAGACGTGCAAACAGGTTTTAGTTGGGTACAGTCCCGAGCCACATGGAGGCAGTGAGCAGATCGTCGGGGATTCGACTCTTCCGGTATTGGGGGTTGATGTCGCACAGTGCACGGGTGGCCATCACTAGAAATCCTCGGCCGAGGTAGTGGAGAATTACTGATTTGGATCAGTAGTTTCTCAGGAGGTGATGGGCTTCATACCGACACGAATTATCGCGTTATTAGGGGTCTGACTTTATCCACCCCCTAGACTCGATATGCGATACTCTTAGACGAACGGACCGGACTGTACGGATATTGTCACTGTCAGGCTCAGTAGGGTTTCTGGATGAGTTCGCTCGTCAGCTTCCCTTCCGATCAATACATAGGCAACCGTTACGTACAGCTTGTATCTCTGACGTGCTAGTGGTTATACCCAGTGCCAGTGTGTTGATGAGTCATTAGAGTCCCCCACAGACAGTTTCCCAAGTTCGGGCGAAACGTTGTAGAGGCCATATGGTTTTATGGCAGGGTTCGGAAAATGCACGTGCATTTATGCACGTGTCATATTTCGGGCAGATAATACTGGTGGGCTTTGGTTTAAGCCGGATCCATGTATTATACTGTGTAGATATAATATCTTTGTCTCAGTTGCATTTGTATTCGGTCGTAATACAAATGCGAGTATGTTTATACTGTTACGGGGTTATCCTGAAATTCGTTTCGGGATCGCTTTTGGAAGTTGCCAGTTTCCAGTTTTCTATCACCCGTATTAAACATTCGGTTAATGCGGATTTATCTTTTCTTGAGAGTGAGTCATGAGTGTGGATGGTTCTAGTTTTGGTGACTAGGATTATGAGTCACCATTTTGCATTAATGGTTGATGACTAGGATTAGTGTGTCACCATTTGCATTAATTGTTTTGGGTGAGGTGTTAGATGACTCATTGATTCCATTAATGTTGTGATAAGCTTTGCTTATGGTTACCCTCCCTTGCTCCTACCCTCACCCCCTCCTCTATATGTGGCCGGCCCTCCCCTCCTCTTCTCACACTCTCACTTGGTTAAAAAAGATGATAGATTTTGGTTCATAAAAATTTGTATGCTCATTTCTCATTTACCCGATTCCAAAAGGCAACTTCATTAACCGTTCGTCCATGGCTTTGGACGAAACGAGACAAAGTGTTCTACTCATTCTCTACATCAATCTTGGTCATCTCTTTTAGCAAACTTGATGACCGAGTTGCCTCGGGTCAGAGGCCGGAGCCCGTTTAAAGATCCGTCGACGTGGTGCCACCTGGACGAGAAGACTGGAGATTCAGGAGATCGGAACAGCCGCAACAAAGCGTGGTATGATGGTTGAAGACCGAAGGACTCGGATCGTTCGGTATAACATTTCTACCCACTTTGTAGTTTGTTAGTTTAGCCTTAATGGCAGATCCGGGTTATAGTATGCGATAGCGCCAGTCAAAAAGTTTTTGTTCCGCATTTGGCGTCTGTTAGACGGCCGGGGCGCTACCGTGTACTTACAATGTGTTTACTCAGAAGGAGTTGAATATACGGCAGAGAAGATGGCTAGAACTCATGGCGGACTTCGACATCAACCTACAATATCATCCAGGGAAGGTGAATGTAGTTTCTGATGCTTTTAGTCGCTGGCCAATATCAATGAATCTCACCGCACAGTGGAAGTTTCAGCAAGAATTGCACGGGATGGATATAGAAGTGGTTATGCCAGGTAACGCTTCGTATTTGATGAACTTACAAGTTCGGTCTATTATTGTCAATCAGATCAAAGCAGCTCAAGCAAGTGATGCCATGCTGCAAAAGATCTGAGAGCAAGTAGAAAGTAGACTGCGAACAGATTTCATCATCCATGAAGACGGATCTTTGAGATATGGAAGCAGGTTGTGTGTACCACAAGGTCCTGTTCGAGAAGAGTTGATGAAAGAATCTCACAGTTTTCCTTACTCAGTACACCCTGGTGATACAAAGATGTACAAAGATCTACGACAACATTACTGGTGGCATGGAATGAAGCATGAAGTAGCCAGAAGCGTAGCTAAATGTTTGGTGTGTCAGCAAGTAAAGGCTGAACATCACAGGACTGCTGGGTTACTTCAACCATTGCCTATTCCAGAATGGAAATGGCAACACATCACCATGAACTTCATGATTGCACTTCCTCGCAGCACAAAAGGTAACGATGCGGTATGGGTTATTGTGGATTGACTCATCAAATCGGCTCACTTCATCCCATTTCGAGTTGGCCAATCTACCGAGACGCTAGCAAAGAAGTACATGGATGTAAGCATGAATCTAATGTAAGATTTAACCTCAAAATGTACTATTTCTGATACCCATAAACTCATGCAGGAGATCGTGAGATTATATGGAGTACCAGTTTGCATCATCTCCGATTGTGACACCAGATTCCGATCGCAGTTTTGGCAGAGTCTGCAAGCTAGCCTGGGAATGAGTCTGAACTTCAGCACAGCTTACCATCCACAAACCGATGGATAGTCTGAGTGAACAATTCAAATTCTAGAAGACATGCTACGAGCTTGTATGTTAGACTTCGGAGGATCATGGGAAGATCACCTGCATCTTGTGGAGTTTTCATACAACAACAGCTACCGGGCGAGTATTGGAATGACACCATTTACAGCGCTCTATAGAAGGAAGTGTCATTCACTACTAAGTTGGGACGATATCGGAGATCGTGAACTCCTTGGACCAGAGATAATCGTGGCAACCGTGGATGTAGTTCGCACGATCAGAGAAAGAATGCGCATAGCTCAAGACAGGCAGAAGCACTGGGCTGATGCAAAGCGTCGACATCTGGAGTTCCAACCTGAAGATCATGTGTTCTTGAAGATCTCTCCAAACCGTAGAGTAATTAGCTTTGGAAAGAGGGGTAAACTCTGTCCGAGATATATTGGAACGTTCGACATTCTCGAAAAAGTCGGAAAAGTGGCATATCGTTTGGCACTACCACCCTCATTCGAAGGAGTGCACAATGTGTTCCACATATCCCAGCTTCAAAGATATGTGAGCGACCCCAGCCACATCCTTGATCACTCCGAGCTCACTATACAGACAGTTCTATCTTGTGAGCAACAACCCGTTGAAATTCTGGACCGAAAGGTAAAGTCATTGAAGAACAAGGAAATAAACTTGGTCCGAGTGATGTGGAGAAAAGATTTGCCAGGAGAATCAACTTGGGAGCGAGAAGATGACATGCGTGCAAGATACCCTTTCTTATTTGTAAATTAGTTCTTATGTAAATGTAAATTTGTAACGACTCTGATTTTACTGTACGAAAATTTTTCAAGTTAATGTACAGAATGAAGTTTGCAAGCCTGAGTATAAGTTATAAATTAAATTTGTATAAGAACAGGAAGAAACAACTTGTAGCTCATTGGTAAAGCCTTGCACTGCTGTGACATAGCCCATGTGTTTGAATCTCATCAGCCGCATATTATTTTTCTGAATTTTTATTTTAAAATTTTTGGAAGCCCAAAAGTTTACACGTGCAATACACGTAAGAAATGAAAAGATAGAAAATCAAACAAGTGCAAATTAGAGTTAACAGCGAGTAGGACACGTGGCAAGAATCTAACCCCCCAACACCCACACATGGCCGGTGAGATCTTGCTTTGGGCCGGCGACGTCGGGCCATCCATAGGGGATGAGGCTCGTGCTTTGCATACAACACTCTTTGGCCTACCCCAATACCCTGTTCTGTTTGTTTTCTCTGCAATTTAACAGAGAATTAAAATTCATCTTAAATCTCATTTTTAATGCTTTTTAATTCAATCTTTCAATTCCAAAACCCAAATTTCACCCTATAAATACAACCCCATATCCTAGCCCTTCCTCATTCTGAAATCTCTAGTCAGAATTATCAAAAATTCTCAAGTCAAAGAAGAGTACAAGTGGAATTAGCCCAAGGTCAAATTCTGGAGAGGATTAGAGGCGATTCCGGCAACCCCACGACGTCATGAAGGATACGACATCTTCCTCTATCTCTCCTCTCTCCTCCTAACTTGTAAGTTCTTTCTATTTCCTCCCTCTCTTCGCTAAATTCTTTTTTCAAAACAAAGTATCGGTAAGTGGAGTTTTTACCGATGTAAATCTTCTAAACTCTATAATCTCACTTTTTCTTTTACATATTGTTCAACAAACTTTTACACAATATTTGTACTGCTATTATAAAAGTTTAGAAATAACTTTCACTCTAAAACTCCATGTTAATTAATTTTAATCTAGCTTTTACGTTTAAATACCATGAAGTTTATATACGTTATTTTTTAAACATTTTGCTTCTCATACCTTTGGAAAACTTCACGAAGTAATGATACACACATATTGATATAGCACGATTCTCTTGAAACATAACTTTTATGTTAAAATACGACTTTTTATCAAATTATCTTGAACTATAAAAAAAACTCGATTTCTTTAAATGATGTTATCAAATTCTTTGCAATTATGCATCTACAACCCATTTTGAGGAACCCGCTATTGGATGACACAGATTATCGTACATCCTCGAGCTAGTAGAGCGAGATGCGGACCTTCTCACGGAGCATACGACCTCGAATGAATTTTAATACGATTTTTAAGAAAAACGAGATTTTCTACTTAATAATAAAATTATTTTTTAATAATTATATAAATGTTATCAAACCATATATTTTTAATATATAATAAAATTCCATATTTTCTAGAAAATAAAAGAATAACAAGTTTCATTAAAATACCATCAAGTATCAATACAAGACAAGTTACACTAAAATACCATGAACTATTCAAGCTAAGTTACTATTCACTAATATACCCCACTCTTTAATATTCACATCCATGGAAACCTTAAAGAACATAAATAATTACCCGAGATTTATTTTGAAAGTATATAAAATATTTTTCATAAAACCCCATCGAGATATATAAAATCACATTAAGGACCCTAGTAAATATAGGTTTAAGCAGGACCAATTCTCATGAGCCTTAGGGAGCCGGAGAAAGTGGGTGCTTGCCTATTTAAGGTAAACTAAAACGATGTTATTAATGGTAATTGTCTAGAAAAAAGACAGAAATCCCGCCGTTCATGTGCAGCAGTTACCGATAACTCATAAACCTAATTCAGGATTCAAATCTGTTTAAAGTGTTTGACTCAAGTCCGAGTCCAAATCAACATGAATCCAATATACCAAACATGACTACTTGAACCTGAATCAGAATACCAGAACGATACCAAACATGACTTGACTTGACTGAACCATGGCTATATCTTGACTTGATTACATGCCTACTTGATACATTCTGAAACCGTTTAGATGAACAACTTATACCATGGTCCCGGCAAGTCTGATAACTACAATCTATACAATATATATTACGGGGTTTAACGGGATAGACTGGTACAGAATGTGTTAGAAGTGGAACGAGATGGTCTCTAAAAGATACCTACATGAACATCCGTGTCGTTGTCCCGTGGGTTTTGACGGGGCCTTGTACTTCCGATTACCATAGTCTACGGAGCAAGTTGGACTCCTCTCGTATACACCGATACCTTCTGTATCAAATTACAAACAACTACGTTAGCATAACAAACAGATAATTTACCAGTTCTATTCTCTTTACTTATCTATTCCATTCTATCTTTTTGGACTTACCGAGAGCTAATTCACTGACGACATTTCTGTCTCTTCTTTCTTTACAATGTTCGTCAGGAAGACCCGACTCTCAGGAGACCGAGCCCAGTCAGGACGATTTAGAGCAGTTCACAGAGGAGCCAGACTTCTAAGTTTTTACTTGTACTTATTTTCTTTTCAGTTCATATGCCACTATTTAGGCATCGCTTTACATCATTGTACTTTTCCTTTTAGTTGTATGTAAAAAAAGAATGTTAATAAAAGTTGTTATTATTACAACTTTTGTTATTCTTGTGTATTTATTTATATTGTTTATTTACGCTTAACGTGTTTATTTCTGAGTAAATACGCCGCGGTCTGTCACGTCTATTTCTCCATACACTGGGAAGCTGGGCGTGACAAAATTTTCTAAATATGGATGAACTAACCTATAGTGGATCTCAAGAGGAGATGCAGCGGTAGAAGAAACTATAGGTGCATGTCTATCCAGATAGTACAAGCTTCCACGTTCATGCCCTGAATCAATCACCTCCTTCGTCTCCAAATCCTGAATAACGCAACCAGATGGACAAAATGTTATCGAACATTATAACAAATGCTTAAATTTGCTAACAAATAGTAAGCTAAAAGAAATATCAGTACATATAGAACTGAAGATACAGATAAAAATGAAGTGAGAAGAGTAGAACCAATACTTTCCACCTTAGAGGTGGAACCATTTGCCACAGTAACAGGGCTGTTAGATGAAATGGCGGATAATGAAGTGAATATATCTGACTTTCCGGTCATATGATCTGATACAACTGAATCTATGATCCAGGACATGGTAGAAGAACCTGAAGCTGTGATGGGAGTATGCGAGCTTGAAGAGGGTGCAGAAGGCCGAGAGAGGTGATTCTTAAGCTATAATATTTCCTTCTCTTTAAAATCTGATGAGGTTGGATCATATGTCCTGATAGTACGTGGAGGTCGAAATTCAGGATGAAAAGTATAACAATAATCTCTAGTATGAGCTGACAACCCACAATGCGAACAAAAACAATCACCCCTCCTCCTAGCCACCACTTCTCGACCATCCCTAACTCCTAATTTTTCGATTTCCTTCTTTTCTACCCTCAACCAAAATAGGTATTAAGATATAAAAGCCATAGCTATTCCAACACCAATAAATCAACACCAATAACAACACGACTTCATAAATCCACGTCAATCTCCAATTAAGAAGGGAATCAAATACGATTCCATCCAAAAAATGTAATCAATCTTCTACTATTCGATTACTAATCACTATAACAAGAATTCACCAGAAACAAATGAGAGGCTCGAAGGTCCTCTATACACCACACAAAGAAGAGACTCGAAGGTCCTCTCAAACAATCCACAAATCAAATCGGGAACGTCTCAAAAGACTCGAATTAACAATCTACAACCCACCACCCTTCTTGAAATTAACACAAGATCGAGACCTAACACACAAGATGGACACCGATCATGGTCTCCGATAGCACAAATATCTCACATATACAAACGTCACAATAGGTCCTCAAATACATATTACCATAACTCATTTCAATCTATGAAATGGAAGTAAAGAACATGGTAAAGCAAACCTCAGTGAATGGGCTCGGGTAATGAATCAGAATCCACCAAACAAAAACAGATGCCGTAGAATTAAAACATGTAGCTTGAAACCCGGTTTGTGACAGATGTCTGCAAGAACAGCAAACATTTCTTGCTCAATTGTTACAAAGTAATTCCTGTGGAATTGATTGCAGAACCCTGAAACCTCTAGTATCCAAGGTTGAAGCAGATCGGTAGAGAGCTGATGATGCATGGTAAGGATGGTGGGAGATGATGGGAGATTGGGGCAGCGGCGATTTTGATGGTGATGGGATGGCGGTGGGCGGCGATGTTTGAGGCGGCGACCGTTGTGATAGGTGGCGGCGGTGCATTTGGGGTAGCGACGGCAGCGAGTAGCAGCGGTGGTAGCAAGGGCAGCAAGGGTTGCGATGGTTAGTGATGGCGATGGCTGGTCGGCAGTGCTGGTGGAGGCTCTGCGGCAGCGAGAGTTAGCGATGGTGGCGGTGAGGGGACGGCACTGATACCATTGATTTGGGATAAAAATATGATTGATGGAAAACCCTAACCCATCATCAATTTATATAGACAATAAATATACTCCGAATACATCATGTCCGTCCATTACATTAAATATCATCATAACATATTGAAATTATGAAATAAGAACAATGAAGCATGTTGTTTGAATTGTACAAATAGCATACCCTAAAGCAACACAGATCTATCAATTCTCAAAACAGACCCAAAATAAACATATGTAGTAAATGAGTAATAGCACGATATTCTTAGCTACTTGTAGCTACCAGGATCGCTAGAATTTTTGAGGAAAACGGCTTCCCAGATATCAGCAAAAGCAGACACAATCGCCCGATGATGCTGTCGGGAATTCAATGACAGGAAGCAATGCAGTAGCTGTTCTAACTCAACAGCCTCGTAGATCCCTTTCTCGAGCACCATCTCCACCATGGACCTCCGAAAATCTCCTCTCGGGTCTTCAGAGTTCTTCTCCACTGCAATGCTCTCCTTAACTTTTCCTTTGTAGGTCGCGAACAACTTGCTTAGCATAGCTGATGACACTGACGAATTGGTTGAAAAGCTTAAGTCGGTGTCATCTCCATCTTCTCTCTCGTCATTTTCTTGATCATCGTCGCTTGAGAACCAGCTGCTGCCGCTAGCAATCGAGGAAGTGCCTTTTAGGCTTTTAGGTCGACTTGATTTTTGTCGACGTCGTCTATGTTGGGGTTTAGCTACTTCTGTCTTGCTGCCATGGGAAATGGATTTGTGTGATTAGTTTGTTTTATAAAATCCACCAAATGGATTGAAAAAGTATTACTCTTTAAATTTGGATAATAGATGTCTGCATCACTTTTTTAATGATCGAGTTGGTTCTTAATCTCAATGCTTAATTGAGGTATGATTATTGAGACGTTGGCATGTTCAAATCATCACTATCTAGTTGTGAAATCTACTATTTCAATAAAGATGATTACCAATGAGGAGCAGCTCAGTTGGTATGGACGCTTTCCCTCTGGGATGAGTGCGAGATTCGAAACCTAAAAATCCTAAGAGGGAGATCAAAGTTGCCACAAATTAATTCTTTCAGAGCAAATTCATGGATTCTTTTGATGCGTGTGTGTTGTGTGCTTATGTGTGGCGTGTGTGGGGGTTAAGAATAAATCTTTTCAATTCTTAGGATGGTTAAGAAATTACTGTTCACTTCATTATAAAACAAATTAAGACTAAATCTACTTAATTTGGCTTTCTTCCTTATGATAATTAATCAATTTAAAAGTAAATTAAAGAAGAACAACCATTAATTACCTTCTTGCTTCCATCTTCCTTACACCACTTGAAGGAAAAAGATCATCATCCTCATCCTCATCATACTCAATCTTCTTCCTTCTTCTCTCAAACTCTTCTTCATAACTACAAGCATGCCCCCACTTCTCCTCCTTCCTCCACAAACACGCCGGCGTCTCTCTAGCCCTCGACATGTCGTCCAAATCCACGTCAGCGGAAACCCTGGGCCCCGGCGGAGCTAACATCAGTCCACACCCAGCCACAATTGACGAAGGCCGTGGAGCTCGTGGAGGCATAAAAGGAAACCCAAGTCCATTATCAGGTCTCTTAATATTTCTAGGGTTAGGGTTTCGTCCTAACGGAACCACCGCTGAGGCCGCTACATCCGTAGGGCGACAAGGTTGGATCGAAGACATCATTTTTGAGATCTTTAGCTTCAACTTCTCCTTCATGATTTTCATGTGCAGGTATTATTATTCTCTCTCAATTTATTTTGTTTCCAGGGTTGTTGTATACATATAAAGAGAGTGAGAGAGAGTGAAGAAGCCGGCAGGGGATTCGAAAGAGTATTGAGGTAACAAGGACTGCAAGAGAAACTACAAATACAGCAAGTGAATGGGGAATGCAAATCTGTATTTTTAAAATTTGTTTTCATTTCATTTTAATTTATTTTATTAGTTTGGTATTTTGTAGGGAGGTTTTAGGACGGATTAGGGAATGTAGGTACGTAGGAACTATATTGAATTGGTCAAATTTATTGGTTTGAGAAGATAGCTACGTACCGTGGCATTGACCATTTTCTTACAATATTATATTGGCCTCTGAAACATTATATATAATAATAATAATAATAATAATGATGGTGGAGGAAAGAGGCTCATGAGCCTCAATATCGGTGACTCTTCAGATGCTGACACGTTGCATATGACATGTCCCAGAACCTACAAGAAGGAATCAAGAACTTCAGTTAGGATCACACATCGGGCATTCGGCCGGAGGAGTCTCCCGACCTTTGGTGGCCTTCCAGACCTTCCCGGCTCACCTCCGAGCTATTACGGAACCAAGATGTCTCGGCCTCCCGCTCGTGTCCGAGCCTCCCGCCGAGCTCCTCTTCCTCGGTCTCATCCAGACCGACCCACAGCGCTGATCACAGGCGCCTCCGCCACGGCTCCGCGAATCTCGCCATTCGCGAGATATCCGCCGCCCACGATCCCGCGTTCCACGCCATCACGATCCCCCATTAACGAGCCTGTCTCGTCATTAATGCGGGATCCCGCCTATCACGCGGGCGTGACGCCAGGGGCGTAACTGCCGGCGTGGATCTTGCGCCCGCCTGCCCCTTGCAGCCGCTATATAAACCCCTCTCTCAAACGATCGAGGCAAGCCATTTTTACTCGACTAGGCCGTTACTCTGCAAAAATACCCCGTCTAACTCGATCGTCGGAAGGTCCTCGGTTGCACAACCACCCCGGGACTTCTTTGCAGGTAGCTCGGCCACGACCACTCAAATCCCATTGAGTTCCACACGTTCTAGGAGTTAACCCTCCAACTCAATCTCAGTCGTCCATCAGCGCTCGCAGTAGATCAACAGAAGATAACATCTGAAGGAGATCCAGAGATCCATCAGAGGCCATAGAGGGAATTTCCTCCTATGGCGTCGAAAAAACACACCCTCCATCGTATTTTCCGACGATCGGAATGCATCATCTTCATCGTTATCATCTAAGATGCGGGTACACCAAAATTCATGTGATTCTACAACTTTTCCACCGTTAAATTGGTGGGTTCAAAATTAACGGTTTACCGACAATAGAACAATTCGACGGTGAAAAAATTATAGAATCACATGAAATTTGGTGTACCCACGTCTTAGATGATAATGATGCATTCCGATCGTCGTAAAACACGATGGAGGGTGTGTTTTTTCGACGCCATAGGAGCAAATTCCCTCCTATGGCATCTTTTCTCCATTATTCTAATACACACACACACACACACTACTACAAATAAGGGCTTCCCCTACGGATTTATCGGTAGGGGCAACCCACTGCCCCTACGGATATGTGCGTAGGGGCGAAAAAAGACCCCGTAGGTGCAAAGGCCGCAGGTGCAAGTTGAAGCCCCGAACTTGCCCCTACGGGCGAAATCTTGCCCCTACGGATTTCTATGTAGGTGCTGTTGCACCTACGGAGTATGCCGTAGGGTAAAAAAATTTATATTATTTACAGTTTTTTTAAATATATTAACTGTACCTACAGCTTAATGTGGGTGTAGGAGCGAGTGGTTGAGCAGGCCGAGGCCTCGGGGATCGATTTTAACGGACAGAGCGATCCGAGGCAGCTGACCCCAGTCCTGGACGCCGCACACGGACCCCAGTCCAACCTAATTTTAGTTTTTTTAAAGTATAAGTATAAAATTTAAATTTGAACATTCCAAAACTAAAATTTCAAATATGGGTAAAAAAGATGGGGAATGCTGCCTTCCCCCTAGCAACTGTCAGAACATTATATTTAGCACATACTGTTCTATAAAATTGACAAGAAATACCAAAATCAACAAATTCAAAGCCTTACCTACAGAGATAGCAGATGTGCTCCTCTGGTATCTGCATGTATCAAAATTTGAATAATATTAATTAATTTCAGTACATACATATTAACAAGATAAACTCTCATATAGCGCTGCTTACACATAAGACAGGGAGTGAACAAGCTCTTGTAGATCATCAGGCGCAAATCTAATCTCATCAAGCAATACATGATAATGAGTTGGACGCGTGGTGCCCTATTTCTCATAAGTGCATGCTGCGTGAATAAATATTGTGTTAATTCCAAACTAAATACAAATATAACAAGCTTATCAATTATATAGTATTCAATTTGATTTCAAACAAATACCAAATAAGAATTTATTGTACAGGTCCACGACTTACAATCATTCCCGCATGCGAGCACATATAAAAATCATAGTTTCTAGGATGACAAATTTTATTGTCAACTACTGTCACCACCTACAGCTAGACAATAATAAAAATTACTATCTAAGTAAAAGCAAAAGGAATGTGTGTATATTTATGATATAGCATTCTAAATCAATATACATGCACTATATGATATATAAACATACCTGGGGGAGCGGGAGTGGCCTCTGTCCCTGATATGGACGCATCACCAACAACTAGACAATCAAACATTAATAATATAAGTAATTTTGATATAAACATGCATGAATATTTATAATATTACATTCAAAATGGATATTAGAGAACGCACATGCAGTGAGAAGTGGTAAAAGTATCACCCAACAAGGGTGTAATTTACAGAATCAGTTGAAACTCTTGAAAGTCATAGAAGAACCTGACCTGCACAAATCTGATGTATACTTTCCATTGGACACTAAGAAGTCTCTAAAAGGAAAAGCCAATGTGAAAGTCATCATTAGTTCAAATCAGAAGATTGATGCTGAAACAGAGAACAAGGAATATCATTTTCTTCTTCTTCTGCCACATTACTGTCTTCTCCTTCTTCTTCTGCCACATTACTGTCTTCTCCTTATTATGTGCGCGTGTAAATTCAATGAAAGCAGAAACTCCAGTGACAAACTTATGTTGCATACGTTGTTACCAATTCACATACATCCAGTCCTTAACCCTGACATACTCATGAGCCATGTTAGACTGTATCATATAAATTGTAGGTTATGATGACTATATTGAGAATATGGATTAATAGTGGGTAGGAAAAGTATTTCTTAAGTGAATTTTGCATCTGAAAACCATAAACTACTAAGTAATAGCATATATATATTTTTTTAGTATAAAGGTTGTTATTTTAAGTTTTCCCTTATTAAATCAAATTTGTTTCACGTATCGAGGAATATACCAAAACGTGCACAGGCATGCAATGTCTTGGTTTCTAGTATGTGATCCACCATACACAATAGAACACAATACAATATTTCGTATAGTGATATGATCTAACTGCCTTTATAAACTACAAGTGTACAGAAAATTATGATAAGAAACCATAAAAAAGGGTCGTAGCCATGCATAACCTTGAATCTACAAACCAAATCGTGCACAAGCATGCAATTATTGTCACCTTGCCTTGGAATATAAATTATCTTGGAAGACTATAAGCGGAACATTTAAATCTTGATAACTTTTGATTTCAACAATGTAGGGTGTTTTTCGTCACCTCAGTGAGATGGGAATACGCGCGCGCTTGTCAGGCGTACTACAGATTCCCCCGGCCTAGGGTAGGCCGGGGTTTAATGATTGTGGGGATCCGAATCTCCGGCAGCCGCGGACTAAGCTGCCGTTAATTACCCATCGCCTTTGGGGCGAGGGAACCTCCGATTAACGGGTTAAACTGGTCATGCGAACTCAATGTGCAGTATACGTGTGTTTTGAAAGGGGGTTTTGGATATATCGGGAGCCACACAGAGTACGTGTATGTATAAATTTGTATACATATGTATATATGTATATATGTACACAAAGAGAGGGGGAAAAGACATCCAAGGGATGCGCAGGCGCGCGCGCCACGTGTCGGCATGCGGGCGCCTTGCGCACTTGCGCAGTTGCGCAGGCGCGCGCGCCACGTGTCGGCACGCGGGCGCCTTGCGCACTTGCGCAGGTGCGCAGGCGCGCGCGCCACGTGTCGGCACGCGGGCGCCTTGCGCACTTGCGCAAGCGCGCAGGTGAGGCACAACAGGCTTTTAGCCTAAAAAAAAATGTCTCAGAAGAGAAATCAGAGAGGAGTTGGACTCCTGAAGGTGTTTTGCTTCTTTTTTTGAGGGTTTAGTGAAAGATGTTCTTCTTCTTCCTCCTCTGTTAGCTGGATCTTGAAGATCAAGAGATGTGGGATTTCAAAATCTTTTCTTTTTGAGATCTGATGACAGATCCAAGTTCCCCTTTGTGGGTTTCGTGGTAAAAACTATTTTGTTTTTGAAAAGGAAGAGTAAAACTCTTGATTTAATTCAAGAGAAAGGAGAAGGTTTTGGAACCTTGAGGAAGGAGGAAAGATCTCAGATCTAATTTATTTTTGGAGAGAATGAAAGGTCTCCTTTTTTTATTCATCATGTTGCCTTATATAGGCTTACATATTTGCATATAGCCCCTTGGGCTTCACAAAAATGGCATTTTAGCCATCCCATGGCTCATGTGCCATTTCATTTTTGCACATAAGCCATGGGCTTACAAAATATTGGCTTTATGCCCATTTTGCATACATTTATGTATAAAAAATTACATAAAAATTATTTATTACATGATCTATATTTTAGCATGGAGGAGGCTGGCCGCGGGCTCGACTTGGGCATGGGCCTGCTTGACCTGGGCTTGGGCCCACCTGGCTTGGGGTTGACCTTGACTTTGACTCGGTTAACGGGGGTGTAAATTTTTACCCCAACAAACATATATTTTCCTCAAGTACCATGAAATATACATCCTCCGTATAAACCGTTTTCAGGAAGATGGATTAACAATGACAAATTATCCATATTAGAAAAACACGGTATTACCCTTCTTAAGATAATACATTGTATAAGCACATCATAGCTCAGAACATGTCCTTCTATCTACGCAAAACATAAACAGCATATAGCAATAAAAGGAAAAGAACCACCATATCGGAGATGAAAGACAGAGAATTCAAGCATTGTTTCATACCTTTAGAGCACGCTGCCAAAAGAAACAGAAAGACAATAGAACAGATTATCACATAGGAATTGATAGATAAATAAACAATTAACTTATGCTGCTTAAAGAAGATGTGACATGCTATCATATCAAGTATCATGGTTCATGGAAAAAATATTATTAAAATAGAAAAATTCATAAAGAAAAAAGTGCTTCGAAAGAACTTATACCTCATAGCACTTAGGGGCCTGCTTAAGTTTTCGCTGGACAAGATAAAATTGCCCTAGGTTGTGTAAAGCAGCCCCTACTCTGCAAAAGTAAGAAACCTTAAAGAATGACAAATGTGTCCATCATCCAATTTAGGTGACTAAAAAGGTAAAAATACATAAAATCATATAATAAAAAACAGAATTACTATATCTGTTCTACACATATAATGTAAGTATATATCATTAAAAAAAGTCAAAAAGGCTTAAAGACCCTTCACTGAACTTCATTAATAACTATTTATACAAATTATTAGATTTAACATTAGTTACTTACTAAGCATACATGTCTACAAGGTTAGAAAATAAAATAAATTTCAACTGAAATAATATACACACCGTACGTCATCAGAACCAAACACTTCCTCCAGAATAGTTATGGCTTCTAAATATAATGGCTCAGCTTTATTAATTGTTTTCCTTACCCTGTAAAGTTCTGCCTATAATACTAAGCATACATCAATAGATAAACTTAAAACAATTAAGAAAGTCAAATTTCTTGACAAGACACTGGCTTCTCTTGTTTAAAGGATATTTTATTGCTAAAATCAGTTAAAGGTTATAACGAAAAGAAAAAGAAAGAATGTCATAATCCTATGTTCAAATTTATTTCCAAAATCATATGATAAATGTAGATAAAGCAACTTAAGTTGCATCATCCTAGATTCTTAATTCAATTCTTACAATTAACGACGGAAAAACAGCATGTAAGATATGCTAAGATAAAGGCAGGTAGCATATACATACATTAAGCTCCACAAATATATTTTATAATTCTTGAAACTTCAACTTCTTAATAGTTTCTAGCTCGCTCAGTTATAGCTTTCCAACATCGCTTCTTGTGTGAACCCCAGCCCCAGCCCCAGTCCCAACCCCAACCCCAACCCCAACCGCAACCCTAGCCGAACCCAACCCCAACCGCAACCCTAGCTGAACCCCAACCCCAACCCCTAAAATAATCAAAAATTACTTTAATTGAAGATTTAATTACTTACCTGTTCGGTGGAGGAAACAATCGACAATCGACGACGAGGAATAACGGCGACGAGAACGGGAATGAGATCGGGAACGAGAGAGAGAGAACGACGACGAGATTAGTGAGATTGGCGACGAGATTGGCGAGATCGGCGACGAGAAAAGGGGATTTGGGAGGTTTCGCGGACACGAGCGAGGAGAGAGGATAATTGGCGCGGGGGGGATGGTCCCAAACTCGAAGCCTAAGCCTTTGAAGAAAGTAGAAGCTTAAGGATACATAGGTCCACCTCTATTGGTGGATAGCGATGATTACAACAATCTAATAATGTTTGTCGCGGCTAAGTTTTGAATCTGTCCGGGAAGCCCCGTTCTGTTCGCTATGCATGCAATATTTGTTAAAAAAAAATCTCGTTTTTTATATCTGGCTACCAGACTGTGATATTACAAAAAAAAAAAGCCGCAACAAGTATTCGAAAAATAAGAACATAGGACCATGTCATTATTGTCAAATTAAAACCCGTTGATATCTTTTTTTGAGAAAATTCATTGAGCAGAGAAGTGTTGAATGCAAATGACATTTGACTTTTCTATGCATCACATGTGATCCAACGTCACCTAACGGAGGTTTGTGATGACCATAATAACCATCTTTAGCAACAAAAAAGATAATGCAGATATATAAATATTAGGAACAAAATAGATATATAATGCAGTGATGATAGATTCAACCATATTCATTTTGGTTAACAGGAAGTAATTAAGGAGAAGTTAGAAATAGATGAGAGAGAGACCGAGCGAGCGATCGTGTGTGTGTCATGAGTGTAAATAGGAGTGAAAGCGGAGGGCACTAAACAGAAGGAAGCACGGATCTCGTTTTGTCGGGTCTTGCCGACTCCTACGCTTACGGCTGTCTTCATATAAGAGGGTGTCATTAGGCACGTTTATGAATATCAAAAACACATTTAACTTTAATTTCTATTTATTAGCTTGGATTACAATATAAAAATACGAGGGGAAAAAAAAACCCATACCTTAATGCTAGCTAATCCCAATCTTAATCTTGACTATACTAGTCCATATATTCATGAGCTAGGATAACATAATAGGTTTCTTAATTTTGTCATCAAACCGACCCCAATCCTAATCCTAACCCTACTACCAGCCCCAGCCCTAACCCCAGCCCCAACCCCCTGCCGAACCCCAACCCCAACCGCAGCCGCAGCCCCAGCCCCAACCTTAACGCCAACCGCAGCCCGAGCCTCAGCCCGAGCCCCAGCCCCAGCCGAGTCCCAGCCCCAACCGCAGCCCGAGCCCGAGCCCCAACCCCAGCCCTAGCCCAAGCCCCAGCCCGCAGCCCCAGCCCCAGCCCCAGCCCCAGCCCGCAGCCCCAGCCCCAGCCCCAATCAAAAATTTGAGTAATTGAAGATTTCGTTACCTGTGCAGAGGCGACGACGAGAACGGAGATGAGCCGGCGCTGGCGACGACGAAAGCAGGCGCTGGCGACGACGAAAGCAGGCGGTGGCTACGACTAATCAACGGCGTTGGCGACGACGAGCACGGCGATCGATCGTCGGGAACGAGGGTTTGAGAATTTGGGTTCGCACGAGAATTAGGAATAATGAACGTAGGGATCGATCTGAGCTTTGAACTTAAATCCCTATTTAGATGCCCCTACGGATAAGTCCGTAGGTTCTTGGTTTGCGGCTCCGTAGGGGCAAATAACAATTTAAGATTTAATAATCTTTAAATAAATATGTAAGGACCGTAGGGGCAACCTTTCGGCCCTACGGATTAATCCGTAGGGCCAAACTAAAATTGCCCCTACGGATAACGACATCCGTAGGGGCAACCCCTTATTTTAGTGTATATATATATATATATATATATATATATATATATATATATATATATATATATATATATATATATATAATGGAGGAAAGCGGCCATAGGAAGGAATTTCCTCCTATGGCGTCGAAAAAACACAACCTCCACCATTTTTTCCGACGATCGGCATACATGATTTTTTTTGACGATCGGCATACATTATCTCTATTTTTATCATCTAAGATGTGGATACACCAAATTTCATGTGATTATACCTTATTTTACCGTTGATTTAGTTGGTGCAAAATTAATGGTTTACCGACAATAGAACTTTTTACATTGCTAATTCAACGGTGATAAAGTTGTTGAATCACATGAAATTTGGTGTACCCATATCTTAGATGATAACGATGATAATGATGATGGGTGCCGATCGTCGGAAAAAATGGTGGAGGTTGTATTTTTTCATGAGAATAATGAAGAAAAGATTTACCTTCTATGGCGTAGAAAAAATACAACTTTCACGGTTTTTGTCGATTATCTTCATCTTTATTATCTAAGGCGTTGATACATCAAATTTCACGTGATTCTACCACTTTTCACAGTTGAATTAACAATGTAAAAAGTTTTATTGTCCGTAAACCGTTAATTTTGCACCAACTAAATCAACGGTGAAAGTGGTAGGATCCCGTTTTATCTTTACCCACGCAGCAAAAATCATCCAATAGATGGATATTAACAAGAAGAAAAAGGCATGTGAATCCATAACTCATGGGCCAGTTGGTTGCAGTATAGACCTACGGTGTGGGAGGTCTCCCTTCGTCTCTTTCTTTTTTTAATTAAATATGCATGTCTATTCTGGACATGCATTGGGATGAGCAAATTCAAAGCATAAATTTTAACTGTCGGTTTTGCCATAAACTATTTTGCAGGGTTGTATATGTAAAAAAAAACTAAATGTCTCTCTAAATCTGTTGTTTTTTATTTGGACGTTGAATTACGCTCTACAGAAAAGGTCCAAATATCCAAACACGAAATTACTTATTCTACCAATCACTTTACCTTATTTCCTCAATTTGGACACGTGTTGGTCTATAAAAGAATGTAACAGCTGTTTCGTGTTGCATGGCAAATACTGCATAGCAAAAGCAACACGCGTGTCACGTGCGAATCGGACGGTTCATAAGGCTACGACTTTCGATAGACACGGTTCGTTCTTTAGAAACGGAGGATCGGAGAGGGGACGTGGATGGTGCCCACTATTCATAATTATATTTAAGCTACGGTGTTTGGACCAAGAGTGTCAAATTTCAACTCAAATTAAACATTGTTGCTTCTAACCTAAATTAACTAGTGTTTTGCAGCAAAACAGCAGCTTGAGCGACAATGACACTCTACCACTTGGTGAGAGGCCTCCCACTTGCAGTGACAATGGAGCATTTTTAACTAATTACGTGGAGAAAGTTCCCATGACACATGTGTATATATTGAACAACATATATATTGAAGGAGCGTGTAAATTTTTTGGTAATATTATAATTGAGAAATTTATAAGTATACAAAATAACAAAAATATAATGGCTTATATATAAATTTGTAAGGTATATCTATTTTTGGTTTTTTGATCATGAAAATAGAATGTGTAATGAATAAGATTATGAGAGAGAAAGAGGGTTGTTGACTTTTTGTTTTGTTTTATTTATTTATTTATTTTGGTGGAAATGTCTTGACCATGTTTTATACTAATGGGATAAACTCGTCTGTGATGTGCATCACAGAATACAACAGGAAGGGACGGAAGTTCCTAAATGCCAAAAGATTACATGCTATAGCTTTAGAGACAATATTGCGTGCCGCTTTATTCCCATCTCTTGGTGTGTGAAGTATGCCTGTGTTTGTTAGGTCTTTGAATAGATTTCAACATTCGTCGCAGATATGGGCGAGCCTTCAAGGTACCAAGTCATGTATAGAGTTTATAGCCTGCGTAACCAAAGAGACGTCGCATTGAATCTCGCAACTACTCAAATGATTTAGCCTTGCACCATTTAAGAACCTCTAAAACACCTGTAGCTTCAGCCTCTTCTATGTCTTCACCATGGATAAATCCAGCTCCGATAAAGATAACACGACCATTTGTGTTCCTGTCGACAAAGCCCTATACCCAAAACCATTTTTAACACTTCCATCAATATTGATGATTACCTCGGCGTCTTTTACAAAAGAGGTTTTACATAAAACATGGGAGTGCATCAGCCAATAGCCTCCAAATAAAATGCTTAATTCGCAGCTCGAGGACCTTTTTATTCCATGTTTTATGTAAAACCTCTTTCCTAATAGAACTCATATTAGAATTGCAGGGAAGGTTAAGCCTCAGTGCATGGTAGCAAGACTTGGGGGAGAAATTTCCATCTCTAGCGTGCATCCATATGAGTTGATCCTTGCCAGATGGCTCATAAGAATCTATAGGCGTACTAAGGATATGGACCGCCACTGGAGGCTCAAAAAGCCGAGAAACAAGTGTCGTGTTCCATCCTTCCGCTGCTTCATCCATATGGTCTTGATAATTTCTCATTCAGGCCCGCTGCCCAAGAGTCCGAGAAAATATGCCCGCTTTCTCCGTTTGTAATCGGCCATATAGAATTTTTAAAAGAAAATTAATGGAGCCGTGTATACCTTTCCGAAGGCGCGAGCTCGAGCAATTTGCCTTCGCTTCTGAAATCGATCGATTTGGGAAATTGCCTTAATTAATGCGGACCAAGTACTCAAAGGCTCGGAAAGTAGTTTCCATCCGAACTTATAAAGAAAACTCTTATTCGTACAGCGAAGATCGCGAAAGCCAAGACCTCCTTCTTTCTTTGAGAACTTCATGCTACTCCAAGGTTTAAGATATAAATGCTTTCCAGGCTTTTGAAAACCCCAATAGAAGTCTCTCAACGGACATCCCAGATAGAAAGTATCTTCTTGCATAAGACTTAACACCAACCATGGATGCCAATTCGAGTTGAGAAGTCGATGAGAAATTCTTTTTATACAGAATAGAAGATTTAGCGAAATTAACAGATTGCCCGGACCAAGATCCATAGAGATTAAGAATCTTCTTAACCTTGAACATCATACTCTGAGAAGCTTCACCAAAAATTAAAAGATCATCTGCAAACATGAGATGCGATATGCAAGGAGCTTTGTAATTAATCTTCATAGGGATGAAGCCTCCCTCTCTTATATCTCTATTGATTAAATTGGTGAGAGTTTCAGATATCATAATAAAAAGATACGGAGAGAGAGGACAACCTTGGCGCAATCCTATGGTTGGTTGAAAAAAACCTTCGCAATCACCATTAAGGTTAATTGAAATTGTTGTAGTCGATATGCACGCACGGATTAAAGAGAGAAAGTGTTTGCCGAAACCAAAATTTTTAAGCACATTAAAAAGGAAGGGCCACTCCTCCCTATCATAAGCCTTCGCCATGTCCACCTTTAGTGCAAAGAATCTTCTTTTTCTTCGTTTTTGCCTCATCAAGTGCACGCGCTTAGATGCAATTGCATAATTATCCGATATTTGCCTTCCAAGAACAAATGCACTTTCGTGAAAAGAGATTAAATTCGAAAGAAGAGGGCGCACTCTATTTGCAATGATCTTCACACATATTTTGTTGCGACGAACGGTTCCAACACAAATATACGACACAAAAAATAAAGTACACACCAATTGCGGAATTGAAAATAGACAGTATACACGATTTAATGCGGTTCGGCCAGATCGACCTACGTCCATAGGCTAAAACAGCAGCAGAAGTATTCTATTATCTTAAAAAGGAGAACACAAAGAAAGAGTTACAACTCTCTCAACCTCATCCAAGCCTCTCTACAAAAGAACACTCACAAAAGAGAATATTCAAAACAAAGAGAAAAGAAATGAAAGCTAAAATCACTCTTTTTACAAACAATCCTTTTCTCATAATTTGCTCTTTATACAGTAGTAGCAAATAATAGAGAGCAAAACACACAACTCCTTCTCTTCTCTTTTCTTCCTACCGAATGCATGTAATGCATTCTTATTTGTAGTGATTCAAAGCCTTGTCTCCCCCATGATGTTTATCAGTTCTTCTGAGAGATGGTGAAAGAGGACGTTGTTTGAATCTTCATAGCACTATATAAAGGGGAACCGAGCTGGGAACGTTTCAATTCAGCGACAATTGTACTATTCCCCAAAAAGGAAGGAGCCAAATCATTGAAAAACTACAAACCTATTGGCTTACTAAATTGCTCTTGCAAAATTGTAACAAAGGTCTTTACAAATCAATTAAAAGTTGTAGTAGACAAGATAGCCGGCCATTCACAAACGGGTTTCATATCTGGAAGAAGTATCATGGACGGGATAGCAACTGTGCAGGAGGTTCTTCAGGACGCCAAAAGACAACAACAAGATGTGTATACGGTGGACTGGAGTTGTGTCGTTGAAACCCTGAAGCTTAAAGGTTTCGGTAACAAGTCGGTTGCGTAGATTACAATGTGGCTTTCATCTGCCTCCTCCTCTGTATCAATCAATAGCAGGACTTCTAAAGAGTGTAGATGTAAAAAGGGACTAAGGCAAGGAGATCCTTTATCACCTTTTATTTTTAATTTAGTGGCCGATGGTCTCTCTAATATTATACGAAGATGCGAATCAAGTGGAAGTTTATAAGGATAAGGACCTGGAGAAGATAAGATATCAATCATAAACTTATAATATGTGGATGGCACGATTATCTTCTGAAGGAATAGTATACGACAGACTGTTACTATAAAGTGGATCCTATACACTTTCGAGATGTGGTCTAGGCTGCGTATCACTTAAGATAAAAGGATACTGACTTTCTGGAATGGAAAAGAAGAAACAAATCATGTAATTGCTAGGGTCCTGAATTGCAAGATTCATGATTTCCTCATCAAATATCTTGGGTTGCCAATTTGACCTGGGTCCCTTAAAAAGTCGGATTGGATGGCCTTAATTGAATGTTTTCAAAAAAAGTTGGAAGGATGGAAGGCCACATGCATTTCTATTGAAGGACGGTTAACTCTTTTAAATTCAGTACTGATGATGCTCAATATCGGTGATCTCCCAGATCATGACATGTGGCAGATGACGTGTCCAAGAGCATGCAAGAAAAGGCCTACAGTGGCCGACCAGACCACTCCCATGCCCGTCCTACAACAAAGCTGGCTCGCCTCCGAGCCCCCAGCACAATTGGCCTCCTCGGCCTCACAGCTCGTTCCCGGGCTACAACAGAACCAAGATACCTCGGCTCTCTCACTTGTCCGTGAACTCGCCCGCCGATGTCATCTTCCTCGGTCTCATCGACCGATCAACGGCACCGATCACAGGCGTAACCGCCATCCCGCGAATCTCGCCATGCACGAGATATCCGCCGGCCACATCCCACGTTCCACGCCATCACGATCCCCATTAACGAGCCTGTCTCGCCATTAATAGGAGATCCCGCTCATCACGCGGGCGTGACGTCGGGAGCGTAACGGCCGGCATGATTCTCACGCCTGTCCTGCCTGCTGCCACCGCTATATAAACCCTTTCTTCAGACGGTTCAAGTAAGCAATCTTGACTCCACTAAGCTGTTACTCTGCTCGGATTTTCTCTCTAACTTGACCGTCGGAGGGTCCTCGGTGGTACAACCACCCCGGGACTTCCTTGCAGGTAGCTCGGCGATAACCAACCTCACACCTATTGAGATCCACACGCTTCAGGAGCCTGCCTCCAGATCCAATCTCAGCCATCCATCGCCGCCATTAGCAGATCAACGGAAGGCAACATCTTGGCGCGATCCGAGTCACGTCAGTTGGCGTCGTCTATGGGAATGTGCCCTATTCGGAGTGGCTTGCGAACGTGGTCCTGGTCAAGAAGTCAAGTGGGAAGTGGCGCATATGCGTCGACTTCACCGACCTTAACAAGGCCTGCCCCAAGGACAACTATCCCCTATCTCGGATAGATCAGCTTGTCGACAGCTCGGCAGATCACGAGCTGTTGAGCTTCTTTAATGCCTTCTCCGGCTACAATCAGATCCGTATGAATCCGGCAGACGAAGATCTCACCGCATTCACAATAGACCGGGGGGTATACTGCTACAAGGTGATGCCCTTCGGCCTTAAGAACGACGGGGCTACATACCAACGGTTTGTCAACCGCATGTTCAAGCCACAGATCGGTAGGAACATGGAAGTTTATGTCGACGATATGCTCGTCAAATCAATCTCGTCGGCCGACCACACCAAGGACCTGGGCGAGGCCTTCGAGGTACTCCACAAGTTCAAGATGAAACTGAATCCCGCCAAGTGTGCATTCGGGGTCACTAGGGGAAAATTCCTCGGTTTCATGGTCACCCACCGTGGGATCGAGGCTAACTCGGAAAAAATCGACGCTATCCTGAACATGACCACGCCTAGGACCAACGTCGAAATCATGCGACTGACAGGACGGGTAGCCGCTCTGAGCCGTTTCATGTCGAGGTCTGGGGAAAAGTGCCTCCCATTCTTCAAAGCTCTGACGAAAATCCCGAGGTTCGAGTGGTCCGAAGAGTGCCAGACCGCCTTCGACCAACTCAAGAGATACCTTGCGACGCCACCACTGCTAACTCGACCAGTTGAAAGGGATGAGCTCTCACTATATCTGGCGGTATCCGATCAAGCAGCTGGTTCAGTGCTCGTACGGGAGGTCGACGGAGCGCAGAAGCCGGTGTATTACGTGAGCCACGTCTTTAAAGATGCAGAGACGAGATACCCAGCCATAGAGAAGATTGTCTTGGCACTCGTTGTGGCCTCAAGGAAGCTACGACACTACTTCCAGGCGCACACTATCCTCGTCCTCATCGAGCGCCCGCTGGGGGCTATCCTCGCTTCGCCCGAATCCTCAGGCCGCTTAGAGAAATGGAGGTTGGAGCTGTCCCAGTTTGATATAAAATACTGCCCGAGGCAGGCCATCAAAGTATAAGCCTTGGCCGATTTTATGGTCGAGTGCACCATCCCCAACCGGAGTCCGCACCTCCCCCCGCGGCCCAACGACCGATCGTGGCGAGACCCGACTCGATACCTGAGTGGGTCATTTACGTCGACGGGTCCTCAACCGAGGAAGGCCGTGGCGCCGGCCTCATCATTCGGGGACCGAACGAGGCGGAAATGGAATATTCTCTAAAGCTCGGATTCAAGGCCTCAAACAACGCGGCATAGTACGAGGCCCTACTAGCCGGACTTTGCATGGCCTCCGGGCTAGGGCTGAAGACAATTCGAATCCGTAGTAACTCAGCCCTGGTCGTTGGCCAAGTGACCGGCCACTTCGAGGCTCGGGATCCGCTAATGGTAAAATATCTGGCCGAGGTAAGAAAACTTCGGAAGAAATTCGACGAAGTCCAGGTAGAGCAAATACCCAGGCAACTTAATGCCCAAGCCGACGCCCTGAGCAAGCTGGCTTCCTCCTACTCAGCCAATAACAAGCGGCCCATCCTCTTCGAAACCTTGCCAGGGCCCAGCGTGGAAGACGGGGCGACAATACTTCATGTGTATATAGCACAGGAAGATGACCAGGACTGGAGGAGGCCCCTCGTGGAACTCCTAAGGGATGATACACTCCCGGAAGATCGGGGAGCTGCCCGCCGTCTCCGGGCCAAGGCCCGTCACTTCTTCTGGAGAAATGAGAACCTTTACAAGAAATCCTTCACTCAGCCCCTACTCCGGTGCGTTGACCCCCACGAAGCCGACTACATCCTCCATGAAATCCATGAAGGGGTCGGCGGCGCATACCAAGGGGCCAGAACCTTAATCCAGAAGGCATTGCTCCAGGGGTACTACTGGCCCACTATTCACGGAGGCGCCCAGAAGCTTGTCAGGAGATGCAAAAGTTGCCAGCTCCACAGAAGCATACCTCGCCTCCCGGCTACCGAGCTGACCGCTTTGACCTCCCCGTGGCCGTTCGCCCCGTGGGGATTGGACATGATAGGCCAGTTCTCGACCGGTACGGGAGGACACAAGTATATCCTCGTCGTAGTAGATTACTTCACGAAGTGGGTCGAGGCCGTCCCCATCAGGAAACCGGACGCCGCCACGACCATCAAGTTCATGCAGAATAACCCGATACTCCGATTCAGCATCCCGAGGTGTATCATCACCTACCACGGGACGAACTTCGAAAACGAGAAAGTGAAGGATTTCTGCAAAGAATATCATATCCTCATGAAGTTTGCCGTAGTCGTACATCCCCAATGCAACGGGCATGCCGAAGTTGCTAACCGCGACGTCCTCCGAGGTCTCCGAACCCGCCTAGAAGGACGCCAAGGCAGTTGGGTCGAGGAATTGCCCCGGGTCTTATGGGCCCTGCGCACGTCAAAGAAGACCCCCACCGGGAAAACCCCTTTCAGCCTCTACTACGGGACCGAGGCAATGGTCCCAGCGGAGATCGGGTTACCCATCCACCGGGTCGAACACTTCGACGACGAAGCAAACACCACGGCACTACGGACCAACCTGGACATCTTGCTGGAGAAACAAGACCAGGCTCAAATCAGGGCTGCCGCCTATCAGCAGCAAACTGCCCGATACTACAACGCACATGTCAAATGTCGCTCCTTCAAGACCGGAGATCTAGTCCTATGGCGGAACGAGTTCTTCGATCAAGGCAGACTGCACAAGTTTTTCTCAAAGGGGGATGGCCCTTTCCTCGACTCCGAGGTACTTCCCGGTGGAGCCTACCGCTTACAGGACGCAGACGGGCGCAAGTTTCCACGACCTTACAACGCTGAGAAGTTCAAGCTGTACCAGTAAAATGAATACCTACGAGTGTGTACCTCTCCTTTCACAAAGGCAATGTAAATTTTTCTAAAAAGTCCTTTCATTCAAATAACAGTGAGGGAACGCTAGAACGTTGTAAAAGAAGAGTCTTATTCATCCTAAAAGGTACTATGGGCTCCTCAGCCTTACAGAAAAAGGGAAGGTTACAACGAAGGTGGAACGGGATCAAGAAAGTACTCCGGGTAGTACTTTGCTCGTTATCCCTGGCCGGTAGCTTCCCTACCCCACAACGCCAGGTATCTAATGTAAGTCGATGTATAACACCCCACGAGTTGCGGGGAGGCGGAAATATGAAAAACAATCTTTTTCTTTGGATAAACATCGACTAACCGAAGAATCTTTGCTAAACTATAACTAACAAAAACATAGGAGTTATTAACTACTATGAGAAGTGATTATACCTAGTGAACCAAGTCCTTCGTCTTTTCGTAATCGACCTCCTCCTCGGCCTCCTCTACATAATAGATGATCCACCCGGGAGCCTCTATTCCAAGCTTCACCCCTAATCTTGAGGTAACTAGGTTTCTTTAGTTGCTAATCAAAGGGACCTAGGTGATATAGAGTGAGATTATGGATTAATTAGTCTATCTAATCCTTGATCTCAACACATGAGAGGGGAGGATTAGGGTTTGAAGAGAGTGAGAGCTTGAGGAGAGAGAAGGTGAACATATGCTACTTTGTCTTAGCTCTCTCACAGTCTAGATCCCAGGTTTTGCGAACCTCCTTGTCCGCAACTGAGGAATCTGGTCCTGGGATAAGGGGAGGAACAGCGGTGGTAACATATGCTACTTTGTCATAAGTCAGTGCAATGTTGACGTTCCTTCGCCAATCTTTATAGTTTTGCCCGGTCAGTATATTTTTTTTAAGTAATAGTTTTAGTCCTGTCATGGTAGCTGTCAGAGAGAGAGAAAAGAAACACTCAGCATATGCTCTTGCAAGTTTAGATTGGTTTATTAATTTATCTAAACAGGATGGCTCCCACTGTATCCTCAAATTCTTCTTCAAAACCTAAAAGAAGAATTAGTCAGGATTTAATCACACGTCACAATACTGGCTTAACCTTTCAGCCAGGCCAGTGTTGGTACTTCGAGGGAGGTTTTCCAACGCTTTCGCGAAGTTCCTTAATTAAATAACCTCTTTTCCCTGGAGACGTAGCCCTTCTAACACCTTTCTTGACACCTACTTGGTTTATAGCATTGATTGTTAAGTGAGAAAATTTCCCGAGAGTAATCCTACTCATCAGTGGGATCGGGATCCAACTATCATTGTATGATGCCCTAGATGGAAGCCACTCTAGTCACCACACTCCAGAAGGTATGCTAAATCTGCAAGTTTCCTTTATGTTTGAAACTCCCGATGTGATTTTTACCCCAAGCTCTTATGACCTTGACGTAGGTCAACAAATCATAAGACGCAAGTCAAGTTCTACCCGTCGTTGTCCTGATTAATTTAGATCCATCCGTACTTGCCCTTGACGTAGGCCAACAAAGCTGTACGACTGTCCTAAACTAATGCATCTGTCTATGCAACAAAAAAGCAGCACATTGCTACCATCCACTATGCCTTGACGTAGGCCAACTAACATAGTATGAATACGACGTGCTGTTTTATTTGAAACGACGGAGGGTTACGGCTGGTTTTTGGCAAAAACCATTAACGTAGTGAACTTGATATGATCGAAGGAACCAAGATAGCTCTTTTTAAAAGGAGTGGTTTAAGCTCCGCATTTAAAATTTGCTTTTTGAAGAAAACCGAGTGGTTTTGAAATTGTTCCAACGATTAAGTTTAGGTTTTATTTTCTTTGCATTAATGATAATGCGTCCCATCATTAACCTATCATTGCAAATATAAGGTCCTCTTATGCCATCCGCATTCGCCACTGGGTCCCGTTATCACCCGTTAGGTTACTTAACTAACGGCAGAGCGGGGGCTGGGCTAGTGCGGGTGTAAAACATAAGTGACGTCTAAATAGCTATCATATATAGATATTGTACATTCGTCAGACGCAATAATAGGCATTCCGGATCACATATGAACATTATTGGATATGCAAGCAATCCGCGTTTCTTTTGAGCCTGCAACGAAAGACGGATTACACAGTTGTGATGAATAGCCATTACCCCACCCTAGACCCCTATGGGTACGGCAAACTACCCGCCAAGTACCCGAAGTGAAGCGGTCTCCCTCAACAACGTGAGTAGGCCACTAAACACTTCAAAGTACCCGGTAGTTTGTGCACCCCATCTTGGGTCTATCCTAGGAGCAAAAACAGTAAAAAGAAATAATACAGCGGTGGCTACAACCGCAACCTGGATGTGCCCCGCAAAATAATATTACAACATATTACAATTATATCGAATGAATGAATATAATAACCCATCTCAAACCCCGGCTAATCATCACAACAATCCAATTAAGTTCATAATCACAAACAGTTAAAACATTACAGAAATGTGCAACCCCCTGCCAACCGACATACTAGCAGTTAGGGAAGGTTTACGAACACATTATACAGTTCACAGATATAATCTAATTAGAAAACATCGTATAATTTCGATCGATCAAACACATTAGATTCTACTCCAAAACTTCTCTGTGCACCTGAGACTTGAGCAGAAAATAAACATTCCAGAAAAGACAAAATATTCACAGAAGAGTTACTAGGGAGATTTAGGGTGAATCGGTCTCAACTCGGCCGTGGCTCCGCGGCGGATCGGTGGGATCGGCAGCGGTTCCGCGGCTGTTTAGCCGATTCATGCACCCAAATTTCTCCAGTGTTCTTAGATTTCCCTGCTTGTATTTTTAGAGGCCCCTGAAAAATTTTTAGACCTCAATTTAAATTCGACAGAAACTATGTGAATACGATAATTTTTCCGGTTCGTTTTGCGTTCGAAATTCTTACGACTTTGCTAATAAGTTAATTATTGTTTAGCGAGTCTCTGATACCACTGTAAGTCGATGTACAACACCCCACAAGTTGCAGGGAGGCGGAAATATGAAAAACAATCTTGTTCTTTGGATAAACATCGACTAACCGAAAAACCTTTGCTAAACTATAACTAACAAAAATATAGGAGTTGTTAACTACTATGAGAAGTGATTATACCTAGTGAACCAAGTCCTTCGTCTTTTCGTAATCGACCTCCTCCTCGGCCTCCTCTACGTAATAGATGATCCACCCGAGAGCCTCTATTCCAAGCTTCACCTCTAATCTTGAGGTAACTAGGTTTCTTTAGTTGCTAATCAAACGGACCTAGGTGATATAGAGTGAGGTTATGGATTAATTAGTCTATCTAATCCTTGATCTCAACACATGAGAGGGGAGGATTAGGGTTTGAAGAGAATGAGAGCTTGAGGAGAGAGAAGGTGAACATCATAATGATCATGAAACTGTTTCTCACTTGAATATATGAAGCATAATGATTTATCAAATAAATAAATAAAAGTGATTAATCATCATGCTTCATTAATTATATATGTGTGATTCAATACATGAGTCATTAACCATTTAATGATGCATTAATGATATGGATGAATCACACAAATGAGTCACAAAAGCATTTAATGAAAATGCCACCTAAACCCTCAAGTCACCATACTTCTAGAAGCTTCCCATCAAATTACGAGAACGCCCCTCCTATCCGTGAAAAAACGGAAAAACTTTAGACTGTATAAATCCAATAATCCGATACTAGAATCTGGCTTAAACCAAAGCCGGCTAGTAAAAACTGTCCGAACGTCGTACGTGCGTAAACACACGTATGCGTCCGAACCCTTGTCGTAAAACCATACGACCTCTATATCGTTTCGCCTGGAGCAGGGAAACTCTTTGTGTGGGACTCTAAAGACTCGACTACTACGCTGGCAGTGGGTTTAACCACAGACCGCAAGCGGCACTAGCTGTACGTAACGGTCCCCAGGTAGATGTCAATAAGAAGGCCGATAAGGAAACCCATCCGAACTCCTACTGAGCCTGTCCGTGACAATATCCACGCAGTTCGGTCTGTTCGTCTACGAGTATCGTATATATGGTCTAGGGAGGTGGAGAACGTCAGACCCCTAATAACCGTACAAGTCATGCCGGTATGGCTCAAGACCATCCGAGAATCTACTGATCAGTCCACCAGTAATTCTCAATTAGCCCTGGCCAGGGACTTATGGTAATGACCAACCGATCACAGTGCGATATCAACTCCCTATACCGGGAGAGACTATAACCCTTCGAAAATCGTTTAGGCAGTTTTTCGGTAATCGGCTAATTTTTCGGCTTTTTCCGTAAAAAGTCAAAATAGGTATTTTTCATTGTAGACCTAATTATACAAAATTTAGACAAGATATTACTATAATTTTGTCACTAAAATGTCACTTATAATTATCTAGTTAAATAAAAAAATTCGTAATTAATTATTTTTTTTTATTTTAAGCCTTTTTAAATACATTAAATTAGTGATAAATACAAATGTAATTAGGTAAATTTCATAATTAGGAGTCTTTATAAGCTAAAATATGGTGTTAATAAAATTATATCATGTCTTGCAACATTTTAGTTTTATGGTGTGAAAATTGTGAAAAAATGGAGTAAAAATGGGTTTTTTTGTAAAAAGTTGATGTAACATTCATTAATTGACCTTTGAAGAAGCTTTTTGTGTAGAATTTTCCACACAATTCTCTCACTCTCCTCCTCTACCTCCAGGCCGAGCTCACCTGCTGGAAACACTTCATTTTCCCCATTTTCTTGCTTCAAATTGCCATTAAAAATCCACCGAAATCCACAAAAATTCACAATTTCTTCACAAAATTGAAACCTAAATCCTATTCCACCTCTTTCAAAACCCTAAGTTGTTTAAAACAAGGAGAAAGAAGACATCTATGGTGGCTAAGTGAAAGAGGATCAACACTTGGGAGGTATAATTTTAATCTAGTTGTTAAATTTGTAGTTTAAATAAGCTATTTTAGAAGTTTAAAGTGTCAATTTCATTGCAATGGTTTGTTTTAAAAATTCAAGAATAGGATTGGTGTTGTAATTAGGGTTTGAAATATGATAAGTGTGTTTAAGTTAGTGTTTTGGCCATCTAGTGGGTTAGATTGAACGTTTATGCGTTGTTGCGATCGCTAAATCGTTAATTCGTGAGGTTTGCATCGAAATTTGTCCGTGAATGCTTACTAGGTTTTCTACGAAATTAGGAAGCGATATATTTGCGATATCATGATGATATTATTAGCATCTAATATGACTTGTAGGGTATGCGAATGCGTAGTTTTGTCTAGTTGGGTTTTAACTTTGGCGGTTGCACCGAAATGACGATTCTAGTTAAAGGTTAGCGATTTTCGTGCGTTTTTCCGCGCACCGAGTGCATGCTATGATTAATTCGAGAGCGTTGATAATTGTATGTTGTGACTTGCATTGTGTTAGGTTTTGTAATCTTATGCTTGGAATTGTGCAAATATAGGATCGGTCGGGGAAACATCGGACACGGCACGAAAAGACAAGGCGGTGGCCGGATCGGATTAGCGGGGATTTCAGGTGAGTAGATGTATTCATCTATGGGGGAATCGTCTGGATGGCGCGATGTGCCCCCTAGTTAGGATTTCCTTATCTTTTGTAAGATTCATGTTGTTAGTTAGCTTACCCCTTCATTGACATCGCATACCCTTATCGTTAATAATATGCTAGATTGCATGGATATTCATATGCACATATGCAATAACACTTCGTAGGGCACGAACACCATTACCATTGGCATCTGTTGCACGCGCACTATTCATGTGACACACACGCCTTTGATAATTTCCATGCCACGTGCACTAGAAAACCTGTTTAACTTAATATCGCCATTTGCATTCATACATGATATATGAAATTGCATAGCATGCACATACCTCGCATTATCATCATATTTACATAGATTCTAGCAAAAATTCACATCATATACATTGATATCATAGACATTTATTATATATATAACATGTGAACATTATGATTTTCTTGAGGATTTCAGTATTTCTGCGATTTTTGGATTTTTGGGGAAAACCGCAAGAATTTAACAAAAGCTTATATTCATCATTTTTAAAACAAAGTTGTGGTTTTCTCGTGATGTATGTGTCGTCCACCATGAGTTTTCATGTTTTCTGTTGGATTTTGAGACCCGATTCGAGGAGTGGATGAACCGTCTCGGGTACATGGTGGGCCCGGTATGGTACCCCGGGGCAAGAAGATCGAGTTGTAGACGATGAGCCTGGCAGGGGAAGACTACCTACCGGTGATGTCTGGCGCGGCGGATATCCGGAGGATACCGACCGTTGTCGTGAGATTTATGATATGGGCCGATCCGGACTGACGGAGCCCGATATTGAGACAGATATGATTCCTATTTGGTGTCGATGCTTGACACGGGTTTTCAGATGATTTCTTGATGGTATTTAGCTATTATACAGATATTCATGTTCTAAAGTTAAGAATTCAATACCCTTAGCATTTAAAACACTTAAAGACTTAATAATGATATTGCATACCTGTGCATGCATACTAGAGATAGTATATCACATATGGACATACACGTTGTGGTGCATTGCGTGCATTCTTACGATTGCCTTATTAGATGTTATATTTACTCACGAGCTGGCAACTCACCCCCGTTGTGCCACAGTGTCTTGCAGGTCGGACTTATCAGTCTTGTAGCGGCGGCTATCTTATTATCAGCTCCTTTTGCTCAGACTCGCGACATCGCCCGTAGGTGGGTTGCGAGCACACTTCATTTCTTTTTGCTTTAGCATTGTATCTAGTATTCTCCATCTACCACTTTATATTGTATATGCGACCTAGTGATGAGACTGAGAGATTTGTATATTTGTGGTTTCTTTTGGGTCGAGCTCACTTGAGCCGACGTGTGTTTTCTGGTATTTTGCATTTCTTTCATGCTCTTTTCTTGATATTGCTATTATATTGCATGTGGTTGTGATCTGCCTTGGGCGAAGAGCTAGCTCCCGCTTGGGGATGCCATTTTATGTTTACAGGTTTATTATCTTGTTGTACCCATTTTGGGGGATAGAAAATACAGGGGAGACTCTGCCGAAATTTTCAGAAATTTATGATGTTTTTAAAAAGGGATTCTATGCAACTTAATTGATTTAAAAACCGTTTTCATTTAAGGTTTTCCTTCACTCTCTTTTGATTTTGGTTTAGATTTTTCTGGGCTTTGGCTGACTCAGGTTACGGTACGCCTTTAGACGTCTCGTAATCTAAGTGCCAGTCACGTTCCGTACCTTCGGGTCGTGACAGAGACGAATCCCTAACAGTCGCTCACTGCCTCCACGTGGCTCGGGACTTTACCCAACTAAAACCTGTTTGCACGACTCTTTTGAGCCGTGGTAGGGTAGTAATCAAAGTACAGTGGAAACTCACACGAGATAAATGATGACCTTAAGTCAACAAACTATCTGCACACATGTCACCTGAGAACTGGTATCTGACGTTAGGTATAATACCATCCAGTCAGTTCTCTGCGAGTCCTGTCCGGTGTACTCACTCTCAGTGAGCATCTGAATACAATCTTAGGTGCACATCACCAATGGCTGCGGGACCAATCCATCGCCCCTCGTCAGGGTCTAGATATGTATACACTAGTCTACTCTGGAGCATCGATGCCCAGTCTCGATACTCCTGCGACCAGGGACATTTAAGGATGTGCCTATTGACTATCCAGCTCCTACAAGTATGACTGCCATCACAACACCGGTAGTCAGGCAAACACCCTATGGGCTTTATCAACATGTTTATAAATACAAAGTAAAATATATCACACGTTAAGATAAAGACAAACCAAATAGCGTACTATCATATCAAGCAAGATTGTCATGTACATACATATCCCTAGTATCCTATACAATGAAGGCCTCTAGAGCATATATATCCAACATCTAAGCCCTCGCCAAGAGGCACCAGGCAGCAACCATACTTGTCCCCATCCTTAGTAGGCCACTTACGACCCCTCCCGTGCTAAGGATCTAAGCCCTCACTAAGAGGAAGCCGAGCGGCTACCCTGCTCGGCTATCCCTGGCTGGTAGCTTCTCTACCCCACAACGCCAGGGATCTAAACCCTCACTAAGAGGCAGTCGAGCGGCTACCCTGCTTGGCTATTCCTGGTTGGTAGCTATCCTATCCCACAACGCCAGGGATCTAAGCCCTCACCAAGAGGCAGCCGAGCGGCAACCCTACTCGGCTATCTCTGGCTGGTAGCTTCCCTACCCCATAATGCCAGGGATCTAAGCCCTCGCCAAGAGGCACCGGGCAGCAACCCTGCTCGGCCATCCTTACGGATCAAAAGCCCTCGCAAGAGGCAGCCGGGCCCGACCTTGCCCGGCTATCCCTGGCTGGTAGCTCCTTACCCCAACATACCAGGGATCAAAACCCTCACTAAGAGGCACTAGGCAGTAACCCTGATCGGCCGATCCTTAGTAGGCCACTTACGGCCCCTCCCGCGTTAAGGATCAAAAGCCCTCACAAGAGGCAGCCGGGCCCGACCTTGCCCGGCTATCCCTGGCTGGTAGCTCCCTACCCCAATACACCAGGGATCAAAGCCTTCACCAAGAGGCACCGGGAAGCAACCCTGCTCGGCCATCCTTAAGGATCAAAAGCCCTCGCTAAGAGGCACCAGGCAGTAACCCTGCTCGACCTATGCTTAGTAGGCCACTTACGGCCCTTCCCGCGCTAAGGATCAAAAGCTCTCGCAAGAGGCAGGCGGGCCCGACCTCGCTCGACTATCCCTTGCTGGTAGCTCCCTACCCCAACACACCAGGGATCAAAGCCCTCCCCAAGAGGCACCGGGCAGTAACCCTGCTCGACCTATCCTTAGTAGGCCACTTACGACCCTTCCCGCGTTAAGGATCAAAAGCTCTCGCAAGAGGCAGCCGGGCCCGACCTCGCCCGGCTATCTCTGACTGGTAGCTCCCTACCCCAACTCACCAGGGATCAAATCCCTCACCAAGAGGCACCGGGCAGTAACCCTGCTTGGCCTATCCTTAGTAGGCCACTTACGGCCCTTCCCGCGCTAAGGATCCAAAGCCCTCGCAAGAGGCAACCGGGCCCGCCCTTGCTCGGTTATCCCTGGATCGTAACTCGCTACCCCAAAACACCAGGAATCAAAGCCCTCGCCAAGAGGCAACTGAGCAACTTCACTACTCAGACTATCCCTGGCAGATACGGCCCTTGCAACGCCAGGGATCAAAGCCCTCGCAAAGAGGCAACTGAGCAGCTTCACTGCTCAGACCATCCCTGGCAGGCCTGGTACGACCCTTGCAACGCCAGGGATCGAAGCTCTCGTCTAGACGCACCGCTAAGGTCGACGTAAAACTGGTCTGACCCCCTGTAATCAGCCACCGCCTTTCTAGCTCGGATTTCGGCGACCTCTGCCGCCCGAAGCGCCGCCTCGGCATCCCACCTGCTAGCATCCGTCGCCCTCTTCATGGCTGCGAAGCGATCGGCCAGTTCTGCCAACATCGCCTCGATGACTTGGTGGGACTCACTCAGGCGGTGATAGGACTCCCGGCACTTTGAAACGGCGAGCACCACGGCGGCCGACCGGGCTTCAAGGACGGCCATCCTCTCCCTCTCCAGATGCAGCTCAAGCCGCAGGTCCTCGGCTTCCGAAGAAGACTCTTCTGCCGACCTTGCAGCATGAATAGCCCCCTCGGCCTCCATATAGGTAACGAGGGCGCAGTGCTGAAGGACCTGGTGCAAAACGGCAGAGAAATTTAGGGACACCCGAACTAAGGAGAGGGCGCTCGAAATGACACATGAGGGAATACGTACCTGAACCGCCTCCTGAGCAATGGCCGCCATTCGAGCCCTCAGGGTCCCCCGCGGCATTTGGCCCCCGGCCGACTCCTCCATACCAGCAAGAAGGCTTGCAACAATGGAAAGCCCCGACGGGACGGCGAAATGGACGTCCCTCTCCTGCATGGGGATCCCCCCCGGAACATCCGTCGGCGGCACACGAGAGACCGTCCTCATCCTTTTGAGAGGAACCCCATCTTCGTCCTCTCCCGTATACTTCGTCTGGGGCTCGGGAACCCGTTAAAGCCTTCGGCCGCCGCCGGAACAATCGTCAGGGGCTCGTGACGGGGCAGATGACCTTGCCTTCGGAGGCACATCTGGTGTGGGCCTCGTGTCAGCCAGAGGCACGGCCACACCGCCGGCCTGTTAGTGTATATGCCCTAGGGGCCATTATTGTATCATACTAGTTTGTATATTACATAATGGAAGCTTGGGATATTCACATGTATATAACAGTCTTGCTAAACATGGTAGTATGCTACTTGGTTTTTCTATCTTAATATGTGAGTATACGTATTGATAGAGCTCTTAGGATCTTGCTTGACTACCAGCGTTGTGATGGCAGTCACACTAGTGGGGGCTGGGTAGTCTACAAGCACATCCTTATTCTGGTCCCCAGTCGTAGGATTATCGAGACAGGGCATCGATACTCCGGAGTAGACTAGTGTGTATGCTTCTCATCCCAGTTGGGGAGATGGTCTGTCCCACAGCCGTCAGTACGTCGTACTGGAGATAGTATGCAGGTGCTCGTTAGGTTACGGGTACACCGGACAGGACTCACAGGGAACTGTTGGTTGGTTTTATACCAGTCGTCAGTGAACAGTTCCCAGGTGACATGAGTACAACATAGTCCGCAGACTTGACACTGCTACTTCGCCTCGAGTGTGTCCCACTGTTCTTAGATTGCTACCCTACCACGGCTCAAAGGAGTCGTGCAAACAGGTAGCAGTTGGGTGCAGTCCCGAGCACTTGGAGGCAGTGGCGGTTAGACAGGATTCGTCTTTCCCGGTATTGGGGGTTGATATCGCGCTGTGTCAGAGAGCCATTACGCAAAGTCCCTGGCCAGGGCAAGCGAGATTTGCTGGTAGGTTCCAGTAGTTTCTCAGGGTGTAATGGGCTTCACTCCGACACGACTTATACCGCTATTAGGGGACTGACGCTTGCCGCCCCCTAGGCCCGATATGCGATAGTCTTAGACGAACAGACCGGACTGTACGGAGATTGTCACATCAGACTCAGTAGGAGTTCGGATGGGTTTTCCTCATCGGCCTTCTTATCGACATCTACCTGGGGACCGTTACGTACAGCTAGTGCCGCTTGCGGTCTATGGTTAAACCCACTGCCAGCGTAGTAGTCGAGTCTCTAGAGTCCCACACAGAGAGTTTCCCTACTCCAGGCGAAACGATATAGAGGTCGTATGGTTTTACGACAAGGGTTCGGACGCATACGTGTGTTTACGCACGTACGACATCCGGACAGTTTTTACTAGTCGGCTTTGGTTTAAGCCAGTTTCTAGTATCCGGTTATTGGATTTATACAGTCTAAAGTTTTTCCGTGTTTTCACGGATAGGAGGGGCGTTCTCGTAATTGTGCGAGAAGCTTCTAGAAGATGGTGACTTGGGGGTTAAGGTGGCATATGCATTAAATGAGATTAGTGAGTCATTTGAGTGATTCATCCAAGTCATTAATGCATCATAAATGCTTAATGACTCATGGAGATGAATCACCCTCTCATATTTATTAAGCATGATGATTAATCATTTATTTCTTTTATTTGGATAAATCATAATGCTTGATATATATTATGATAGCTTACTTTCTCATCTCATTCTCTTGCTCACTTTCTCTCTCCTCAAGCTCTCCCTCTTCAAACCCTAATCCTCCCCTCTCATGTGTTGAGTACAAGGATTAGATTAGATTACTTAATCCTTAACCATTCTCTATATCACCTAGGTTGCTTAGATTAGCGATTTAAGAAACCTAGTTACCTCTAGTTTGAGGTGAAGCTTGTAGTAAAGCTCTAGGGTGGATCTTCTACTACTTAGAGAAGGCCGGAGAGGACGTGGAGAACGACAAGACGAAGGACTCAGATCTTTAGGTATAATCACTTTTCATAGTAGTTGTTAACTCCTATGTTTGTTGTTAGTTATTGTTTATGCAAAGATTCTCGGTTAGTCGATGCTTACGCTTTAAACAAGATCGTTTTCCATTATTCCGCCTCCCCGCAAGTCGTGGGGTGTTGTACATCGACTTACAGTGGTATCAGAGCCTCGTTAAACAATAATTAACTCATTAGCAAAGTCGCAGGAATTTCGAACGCAAAAAGAACCGGAAACATCGTTGCATTAACACAGTTTCTGTCGAATTTAAAACAGGCCCTAAAATTTTTTCAGGGACCTTCAGAATTACAAGCAGGAAATAATAGGGCTGCTGAAGAAATTTGGACTTATAACTCGGCTAACTCACCGCGGAACCGCGGCGGATCCATGCGATCCGCGGTGGATCCGCGGCCGAGTTAGGCCCGAGTCAGCCCAAATTTCTCAGTAACTCCTAGGTGTTAACTGTGATGTTTCTTGAATGTTTTATTTTCTGCTAAGATCTCAGGTGCACAGAGAAGTTTTGCAGTAGAATCTAAAGTGTTTTGCTCGTTCGAAATTTTACGATGTTTGCTAATATGATTATATCTGTGATTGTATAATGTGTTCGTAAACCTCTCCTAACTGCTAGTATGTCGGTTGGCAGGGGGTTGTACATTTCTGTAATGGTTTTTACTGTTTGTGGATGTGAACTGTATTGGACTGTTGTGATGATTAGCCGGGTTTTATGATGGGTTACTATTTTAATTCATTCGATATAACTGTAATATGTTGTAATATTATTTTGCGGGGCGCATCCAGGTTGCGGTTGTAGCCACCGTTGTATTATTTCATTTTACTGTTTTTTCTCCTAGGATAGACCCAAGATAGGGTGCACAAACTACCGGGTACTTTGAAGTGTTTAGTGGCCTACTTACTTTGTTGAGGGAGACCGCTTCACTTCGGGTATTAGGCGGGTAGTTTGCCGTACCCGTAGGGGTCTAGGGTGGGGTGATGGCTATTCATCACAACTGTGTAATCCGTCTTTTGTTGCAGGCTCTAAACAAACACGGATTGCTTGCAAATCCAATAAAGTTCATATGAGATATGGAATGCCTATTATTGCGTCTGACGAATGTACAATATCTATATATGATAGCTATTTAGACGTCGCTTATGTTTTACACCCGCGCTAGCCCAGCCCCCGCTCTGCCGTTAGTTAAGTAACCTAACGGGTGATGACGGGACCCCGTGGCGAATGCGGATGGCATAAGAAGACGTTGTATTTTCGTTGTTTTCTGCAATGATAGGTTAATGATGGGACGCATTATTTTATAATGCAAAGAAAATAAACCAAAAAGTTGAATCGTTGGAACAATTTAAAAGAAACCAATCGGTTATTTTAAAACAGATGATATTTTTAATTGCGGAGCTTTAACCACTCCTTTTAAAAAGCTATCAGGTTCTTTCGGTCATATCAAGTTCACTACGTTCACGGTTTCGCCAAAACCATTCGTAGCCCTCCGTCATTTCATTTGGGTATTCAGTAGTATTCAAGCTATGCATTTTGGCCAAAGTCAAGGCATAGTGTTTGGTAGCTGCTGGGTATTCATTTGTTGCATAGATAGATGAGTTAGTTTGGGACAGTCGTATTATCATTTGACCAAAGTCAGGGGTATGTACGGATGGGTTCAAATTGACAAGATAATGACGGGTAGAACTTGACATGTGACTTATGACATTTTGACCAAAGCCAAGGTCATAAGAGCATGGGGCAAAAACTTATATCGGGAATTTCTAAAGAAACTGAAATTTGCAAAGAGATGCATACCATTTGGAGTTTGATGAATGTTGGTAGCATTCCTTCAACATTATCATACGATGATATTTGGATCCCGATCCTACTATGAGTATATGCTACTCATCAGGATATTCGTCGCTTAAACGATCAATGCTATAAACCAAGTAGGTGTCAAGAAAGGTGTCAGCGGGGTTACGCCCCCAGAGAAAAGAGGTTATTTAATTAAGGAACTTCGCAAAAGCGTTGGAAAACCTCCCTTGAAGTACCGACACCAGCCTGGCTGAACGGTTAAGCAAGTATTGTACAGTGAGAATAGTCCTGGCTAATTCTTCTTTTATGGTTTGAGGAAGGATTCGAGAAACAGTGGGAGCCATCCAGTTTAGATAAATTAAAAACCACTCTAAACTTGCAAGAGCATCATGCTAAAGAGTTTTCTTCTCTCTCTCGTAATTGCAGCGACCCTGAAAATGACTGGACTTAAGTTACTTTTAGAGAAAAATATACTGACAGGGCCAAACTATAAAGATTGGCTGCGGAATGTCAAAATGGCTTTGACCTATGACAAATTGGGGTACGTCCTCACCGCTAAGGCACCTGCTGTCCCTGGTCCCAAATCCAGTAATGTGGATAAGGAAATCCGCAAAACCTGGGATTTCGATTGCGCGAAAGCCAAGTGCATCGTGCTTGCCTCGATGAACAATGAACATCAGAGGAGGCACGAGGATATGGAACTAGATGCCATATTTCTCCATACAAAGGAACTTTATGGAGAGCAATCTCGTATAGCAAGATACGAGACCTCTAAGAACTTGTTTCGAGCGAGGTTGGCTGTCGGGTCATCTGTAGGAGAACATGTCCTAAAGATGATCGGCTATATAGAAGAGCTCGCAGACCTTGGGACGACTTTGGATAATGATCTCTATACAGACCTTATTCTCCAGTCCCTTCCTTCCACCTACGCCCAGTTTATCCTGAACTTCAACATTCAAAGAAAAGAAGTTGAACTTCCGGAACTCCTGAACATGTTAAGGAGTGCAGAGGGCACCTTGCAGAAGGCAAGAGAAACACCCGCTATGTTTGTTAGCGGTGCTTCTTCTTCCGGGTCCAAGGCTAGGGCCAAAGGAAGGAAAAAAGAAGGCCGCCCCCAGACCTAGAGGAGGTGTAAGTAAGGTGGGAGGGAAGGGAAAGAAAAAGTTTGCGGTACCGGTAGTGGGCCAGGATGAGTGCTTCCATTGTCACAGGAAAGGGCACTGGAAAAAGGATTGCAAGGCGTGGAACGCCAAGAACCAGGAACCGAAGCAAGCTGTGGCTTCGACTTCAGGTGTGTTTGTAATTGAGAATTGTCTGTCAATCAACTCTACTTCCTGGGTATTGGATACCGGATCAGGATCTCATATTTGCAATTCATTGCAGGCACTGAGAAACCGTAGAGTGCTGAAGGAAGGTGATATGACCCTGATGGTTGCTAACGGAGCTAGCGTGGGAGCTGTGTCCGTAGGGGATTATCACCTGGGATTGACGAGTTGACACATTTTGGTTTTACATAACTGTTTTTGTGTACCCAGCTTAACGTGTAATATCATATCTGTTTTCTTGTTATCAAATAAAGGTTATGATTTCACGTTTGGAAGTGGTGTTGTTAACATCCACCTTAATCATGGTTTGATTGGGTCCGGTACACTGGATAACGGTATATATGTGTTAAACCAACTCCAAATTTTCAATGTCCAGAACACACTAAAAAGAAAGTCTCCAGATTTAAATAAAGCTTTCTTATGGCATTGTAGACTGGGTCACATCAATGAGAGAAGGTTGACTAAGTTGCATAGAGAAGGATATTTGGACTCGTTCGAATATCAAACTTATGATACTTGTCAATCTTGTCTCAAAGGAAAGATGACAAAGACTCCATTTACTGGACATGGAGTAAGAGCGAGCGAGCTCTTAGGACTCATACACAGCGATGTATGTGGTCCAATGTCTACACATGCAAGAGGTGGTTTTTCCTATTTCATTACTTTCACGGATGATTACTCAAGGTACGGATTCATTTATCTGATGAAACATAAATCCGAGGCTTTTGAGAAATTCCAAGAGTATAAGAATGAAGTAGAAAACCAAACCGGCAAAAGTATCAAGACACTAAGATCTGATCGAGGTGGTGAATACTTGAGTGCCGAGTTCCTAGGTTACCTAAAAGAGAAAGGAATTCTCTCTCAGCTTACTCCTCCATACACTCCACAGCATAACGGTGTATCGGAGAGACGGAATCGAACCCTATTAGATATGGTACGATCCATGATGAGTAATGCTGAGTTACCGCGATCTTTTTGGGGTTATGCTCTAGATTCAGCGGCATATCTTCTGAACAGGGCTCCTACCAAGACTGTGCCTACCACCCCATATCAGATGTGGAGTGGGAAGAAACCCCATCTTCAGCATATGAAGATTTGGGGATGTCCAGCTTTTGTTAAAAAGCAGTATGTGGACAAGCTCGAGGCACGATCAGTAAAGTGTAAGTTTGTGGGATATCCAAAGAACTCCAAGGGATATTATTTCTATTACGCAGAGGAACAAAAGGTTTTTGTTTCTCGTAATGCCCATTTTCTAGAACAACAGTTTTTAGAAAAGGAAATAAGTGGGAGTGAAATAGAACTGGAAGAAATTCCAGAACCACAAACTAATACTGAAAGTTTGGTAGAACAAGTAGTTCAAGAAGAACAGGACATTCCCGCACCCCTTCGCAGGAGTAGTAGGCCGTCTCATCCGCCTGAGAGATACTACGGTTTTCTCATAGATGGGGATAGAGAGGATTGCATCATAGATGATGATGAACCTACTGGCTTCCAGCAGGCCATCCAAAGCGACGACTCGGTACGATGGCTAGATGCAATGCGGACCGAAATGGAGTCCATGTACACCAACAAAGTATGGACTTTGGACTTTGCTCCAGATGGGGTAAAACCCATAGGATGCAAATGGATCTTCAAGAAAAAGATTGGTGCAGATGGACAGGTGGAAACCTATAAGGCTAGACTTGTTGCAAAGGGTTTTCGTCAAAGACCTGGTTTGGACTATGACGAAACTTTTTCTCCAGTGGCTATGCTCAAATCCATTCAGGTCCTTCTTGCTATTGCTGCCTGCCATGATTATAAAATCTGGCAGATGGACGTAAAGACGGCTTTTCTGAATGGTAATTTGGAAGAGTGCGTCTATATGGATCAGCCAGAGGGTTTCAATCAGAGTGGGAGCAGCGGGAAAGTATGCAAGTTGCTTAAGTCCATTTATGGACTAAAGCAGGCTGTTCCCCTCCGAACGGCGGCCGAGACGTTAAGACGTCTAGTGCCTGAGGTTCGGGGCAGATGCTATTTGGTTTTATCCGTCTATCTCTCCGAAGATGCCAAGTTGATTTATGGCACCGTGTATCGGAGGTTTAGACGGATGCGGCCGATGTAGCAGACTTCGTCAGATTCCCCCTCAGGGTGAGGGGTTTTTTGATTGTGGGGACGCTCTTCCCTGCAGGCGCAAGCCCCTGCAGTTAATTACGCTACCGCATCGCGGTAATAACTTTCTCCTTCTCCAGAATTTCACTTCGTGTCGTGTGTGTTTGTTTTGTTTGTGGTTGCCCGTGGATTGTATACGGAGACTGAGTAATGCCGTCGCCCGTAGGACGTGGATTAGTCCAAATCCGTATTTACTTAGATTTGGGTTTGGTGTTTTTAGTTTAAGGATACGTTAGTCGCGTTGCGACTAAGATCAACTTAAACGTTCGTAAAGGATACGTTAGTCCTGTTTTGGACTAAGATCGACTTGGCGTAGTGGTTGATTTAATTATCTGGTTGTCGAGACTCGTCACCTCTCTGACGTCGTTGAGGGATTACAACGACAGGCGTCAGAGGAGTTCAGAGGTGTACCCTTGAACCAAAGTTGATTTAGAGTTTTATCGTTTATCTGAATATCTAAGGACACGTTAACCGTATTTGGGGTTAAGATCAACTTAGACGGGAACGTTTAGATCCGGCAAAAGAGCGTTTGGGCCCTATTGTTCCAGTTTAGGGACGTAGTGGTCCACTTTCCAGTTTAGGGACGTGGTGGTCCATCGCCAGTTTAAGGACGTAGTGGTCCATTAGTTTAGGGACGTTTCGGTCCGTCGCCAGTTTAAGGACGTAGTGGTCCATTAGTTTAGGGACGTTTCGGTCCGTCGCCAGTTTAAGGACGTAGTGGTCCAATATTAGTTTAGGGACGTTTCGGTCCGTCGCCAGTTTAAGGACGTAGTGGTCCATTATTAGTTTAGGGACGTTTCGGTCCGTCGCCAGTTTAAGGACGTAGTGGTCCGATATTAGTTTAGGGACGTTTCGGTCCGATATTAGTTTAGGGACGTTTCGGTCCAATATTTAGTTTAGGGACGTTTCGGTCCAATTTTTAATATGTGGTCGTTGGGACCCGTCACCTCTTTGACGTCGTTGAGGAATTACAACGAGGGATGTCAAAGGAGTTCGGAGATGTACCCTCGAACCGGTCGTGAATTGGTTTAGGAGAGCCATTTTGCTCAATCGAATTAATTTAAGGACTTACAGCCAGGATTGGGTTAAGTCCAATTTTTTTATTTTAGGCTCTTCCTGACTGAAAGAATCAATCCAAATAGGTCTCTGCCTCTTTTTTATTCTTGCAGTTTGATTTGGGCCAGGCCCTCAAGAATTTCCAAATAGGGCTCTGCCCTTTTATTATTTTTGTGATTTGATCTGGGCCAGGCCCTCAAGAATTTTCCAAATAGGGCTCTGCCCTTTTATTATTTTTGTGATTTGATCTGGGCCAGGCCCTTTTAAATAATGAGTTGCAGGAACTCAAGAATTTTCAGATTGAAGAACAAAAGTGCATAGCACTTTTGATCTAAATTTGGATCAGAAGAAAACAAGTTTTTCTTCTTGTTTTCTTTTCACAGAACCAAGGGTTCATATCAAGTGCAAGGCACTATTCATTATTCTCTGATTTTGCAGAACCAAGGGTTCATATCAAGTGCAAGGCACTATTTATCTTTTTTTTCTTTTAATATTCCCTTTTTAATTTTCTGTTCTTCAGAAATTTTTACCTTCTTTTTTTGTTCTTGATTAATCTTCAAGAGCTCTTTCTCTTCTCTTTTTTTTTCCAGAAGTTAATTCTTCTCTTGATGATCATTGATGATGAGGCCTGAGGTCTTATTTATAGTGCTCACAAATTTGTTGGATTTGTTAACAAAATCTTTCCTGAATAATTTTGGGAATTTTCCCACCATTGGATCTCTGATCTAAGGGTCCCTGTTTTACAGGAGAACAGAAAAGATTTACTTAAATCTTCATTCAGTTGCTGCGCAACTCACCAGCGCGTGACACGTGTCGCGCATCCGTGCGCTTGCGCAGTTGCGATTGCGCAACTGCGCAGACACGTGTCGCGCATCCGTGCGCTTGCGCAGTTGCGATTGCGCAACTGCGCAGACACGTGTCGCGCATCCGTGCGCTTGCGCAATTGCGATTGCGCAACAGCGCAGACACGTGTCGCGCTGCCGTGCGCTTGCGCAGTTGCGATTGCGCAACTGCGCAGACACGTGTCGCGCTGCCGTGCGCTTGCGCAGTTTAAGTCTTAATTATGTTTTCTGAAGAGCCTTGCTCTGATGGGACGCACTGTCTCGGGCGTTACCCTGCCGAATCAGCTTCTGCCATGTGGCAAATTGCGCGCTGCGCACGAAAACCGAAGCGTTGCTTCGAATTTTGAATTTTCAAAATTTAAGTAGAGCCTTGCTCTGATTGGGGGAAACAAATGCCCCCCCACCGTTGCGCTCACGTGGCGCGCGCGTGAGTGCAGCGGTGGCAAGATCCTGACCGTCGGATCGAGGGGTCAAGTGAACAGGCGCAGGCGCCTATAAATAGGACCCTTGGTCCTTAGTAATTCTTTACCATTCTTAAGAAATTGAATTTCAGAGCCTTGCTCTTACTTGAGAACTTCCAGAGCCTTGCTCTTGCGATTCCTTAAGAACTTCCAAGTTCTATCCTTAGAACCCTTCTAGGTAAATTAAATTAATTTAATTTAAATTAAATTTAATTAATCAGAGCCTTGCTCTTATAGATCTTTGATCTAAAGGAAACCCCTTTGGGGTTTCTTCAACAGAGCCTTGCTCTTATAGATCTTTGATCTAAAGGAAACCCCTTTGGGGTTTTTATTCACAGAGCCTTGCTCTCAAAATTTACAGAGACTCTGTTCTTAGGTTTTAATCCATGAACAGAGCCCTGCTTCATAGATCAACTAGAAAACTTTTTTAAAAGTTTCCATGGATCTTTAAGATCCCAAAATTTTAATTCTTAGGAGTTCAAAATTTTTATTACTACTGCAGAGCTAGGCTCTTTTTTAAGAAGTTTTATTCCTTTGAAACAGGAGTTTGACAAATGTCATTCTGTGGCAGAGCTTTGCTCTGAAAAGAGGAGATCTTCTCCTTGTCACTAGGGGTCCCCCCAATAGGGATATTCTCTTGGGGGTCTTTTAATTGACTGACAGTCTCATCCAATGGTGGGATTGTCTTATTAAATGATGCGCCGTCATCTTGATTTTGTGGGTCCCCCTTTGGTCCCCTACCCACTGCATCACAGTGTGGAGCCAGATTTTTATTTATTATTATTTTTTTTTATTATATGTATTATTTTTAATAAATGTTAAGCGTCAGGCCACTAATGATATATATATATTTTATGCAGGAAAGATGTCTGACGACTTGTCTTTTCCCTTCGTTCGCTCAGAAGGAGGGTTCCCACACGCACCAGTGGACCGGGTAGTGTTCGCCTTGATTAAAGATCAAGATCCTGAATGCAAGAGACTTCATCTATGGGGAAGGTGGTACAGCCAGATTATCCAAGGCCGCCGTAGTTTTAGTTCCGCCTCGCCTTCTGAACCCATAGTTACGATCCCCTATGCGGACAAACCCCCGATGGAGTATGCCGTGGAGGTTAAAAATTGGAATTCGGACGACCTTCTCCAGCCTGCAATCGGCGCTATTCCGGTACAGCCGCCGCCGGCTATAGATATCTTGGGAAGGCGAATCTGTCAGGGTGAAGCACGCCCTTGGGGACAGGCTTACAATATTGGATTGAATCCGCGACCGCTTGCTGGATACCTGTCATGGGCCCGGTACATTTTGTAAGTGCACGGCGGCGCCCTGGCCGTCAATCCGACGGCCAAATGCGGAAGCGGTGATAAACTTTAATTTTGCGGACTTAGCAAACCGGCACCACCGCGCACTAAACACCCGGATCGTAACCATTAACAAGTCTAAGCTAACTAGAAGATGGGTTAGAGATATACCGACTGATCCGAGTCCTCCGGTCTTCATCTCCACTCCGATCTCCTCGCGGGATCTCCGGTCGTCGCCTCCTCGCCGGAAGGGCACCACAACGCCTGCATCTTTTACGGGCTCCCACCTCAATACCGAGGCAACTCGGGCGCGAAGTTGGCTGCCCGACGCGTCCAAGATTTGCTATAGAAATAGTGTAGAAGCTTGTCTCTTTTGGGGTTATGAAGTTGCCATTTCTTTTGGAGGAATTTTGCACAAGAATTTTCATGGATGGATGCTAAAGAAAATGAGCATGCTCTCTCATTCTCATTACAAGAAGTGGCCGGCCTCTGTTAGAGCTCACTGGGAAAAATAAAATGAAGCAAGCACTTCCCCCTCTGATGTGAATAAAAGTGTGAATCAATAAATACCAAAGGAATTATTCAATTCCTTCACAGCACACCAAAGCAATTCCAGCACCCCCTCAATAATTAATCCACTATACAAAAATAAAAACCTCACACCAATAAATTAATCCCACACTCCCAGGAACAGTGGCCGGCCCCCAATTCCATATTCCATCACAAAACCCATACCACCATCTAATCACAATAAATGCATCATGGAGGAAAAAAGCAAAGATGCTAAACATAACAATCATTTATGCAATAAACCCCTCCACAAATGTTATTTGCACAATTGCAAATAACCCCCTCCATCGGAAAAGTCCGGCCGGGAAAGAACAAAGGGAAACCGGCCGGAACGGAATGCAAACTGGCAACCCCAGAAAACTGGTCCCATAATAAATTACAGGAAAACCCCGATACTGTGCATACACACCCGCATTTGTATTTCGACCGAAATACAAATGTAAAGAGACAAAACTACACTATCAAATACTAAGATCCGGCTTAAGCCAAAGCCGGCTAGTAAAAACCGTCCGATCACGATCCGTGCAATACCGCACGTATCTGATCGAACCCTGCCATATCTCCATACGGCCTCTACAGCGTTTCGCCCGAAAGCTGAGTAACTGAAAGTGTGGTGGACTCTAAAGACTCGTCAATACTATGGCTGTGGATTTAACCACTAGCACGTCAGAGGTATAAGCCAATACGTGACGGGCCACCAGCTATTGACCAAAAGGGACGTCGATGAGCGAACTCATCTTGACACCCTACTGAGCCTGTCAGTGACAATATCCGTACAGTCCGGTCCGTTCGTCTATGAGCATCGCATGTCGGGCCTAGGGGGTTGGTAAAAGTCAGACCCCCAAAAGCGGTACAAGTCGTGTCGGAGTGTAGCCCAGAACACCCTGAGATACTACTGGAATACCTACCAGTAAATCTCCTGCCTTGGCCAAGGACTTCGTGTAATGGCTCTCCTAGACACAGCGCGACCTCACCCCCAATACCGGGAGAGACGAACCCCTGAAGATCCGCTCACTGCCTCCATGTGGCTCGGGACTGTACCCAACTAAAACCTGTTTGCACGACTCCTTTGAGCCGTGGTAGGGTAGTAATCAAAGTACAGTGGGAACTCACACGAGACAAATGACGATCCCCAGGTCGATGAACTAACCTGTACACATGTCACCAGGGAACTGCTATCTGACGTCAGGTATAAGACCAACTAGCATGTTCCCGGCGAGTCCTGTCCGGTGTACTCATAACCCAATGAGCACCTGTATACATCTTAGGTGATCCAACAGACACCAGTGGCTTGTGAGACCGGCCACCGCCCCTCGTCGGGGTCTCGACTGTATACACTAGTCTACTCTGGAGTATCGATGCCCTGTCTCGAAACTCCTACAACTAGGGACCTTTTAAGGATGTGCTTATAGACTACCAGCTCCCACGTATATGATCGTCCTCATACTGTCGGTAGTCAAGCAAGAATCCTAGGGGCTCTATCAACGTGCAATAGCGACATGTCAGGTCACCTAAAGCAGTGCACGATGATAAAGGTAAACCAGATAGCATACTATCATCTCGAGTAAGACTGTCCTACCGGGATAGGTCCTTCCTCAATCATTGCAATCACGTGCCTGTGATCCAATAATCGACTCTGAGGGCACTATCTCCAACAATCTCCCACTTGCACTCAAGGATAATTATTGCGATGTCGCATACTCACAGCCCGTGTGATACCGAACACCCAACTCCTCTACTAGTCAGTCTCACAAAGCTCGTTTGCGAAACTATTGCGTTCGAGGAATAGCCTCAGTGAGTGGATCCGCTCTGATGTTTCTTTCTATGTCTCTCTTTATCTCAAGTTCGCGGAGAAAGCCGTCTCCCGAAATGAGCAATACCTATCTTAGAATGTCTGGATGTCTGATGGGACCTAGCTCATAAATGAACTCCAAATCCAAACTTCTTAGACTGTATCGTCAACTGAACTTAATCAGTATCCTGCGCCATGCCACCCTCAGTATTTCCTTGGACCACCTGTCCAAAATACTGCCCCTCGTCAGAAGGAAAACTATAACTCTGACAACCTCCTTGTCGTCCAGGTCACCTTGGAAGCCTGGAATGATAACTGTCTCTCGAATGAGGCTGTCGTTATCATATCCCTAGAACATTCACTTATGTTCTAAAACTGCTTCCGATTGTTTCTCCAGGATTGAATCAATATCAACTTATTGCATCTAGTGCAAGAACAACATCTGGTGTGGTACTTGACATTTCATGATTGACTCAATTGCCTAAGCAAGTGATCTGTCAATCATGCACATCCCTCTCTACTTTAGTCTATAAGACACCTTTAGAGAGGGTGACTCTATCACCTGCAAGTACACTACCGTGCCAGGAGTCGTCCATTCTAAATACTCTTAGAATGCTGTCAAAATACCCTAATTGGGAAACCACCCAAATCTAGATCTAAAACCATAAATCTAGTAACCAGTATGTCTGATATAATGTTCAAGTCCTTTGTGGAGAAACCACTGTGTGACGACCAAAGTATAACCGATCATAGTATAGGAATATCACTTCCTACTACCTTCTCAACAGATCCATCCCCTATTCTGATGACGTCAAACCTATGACTGTCACATCAGAAATAGATGATCTATCTCCGCTATATCTGCTTTAGTCTATAAATAGACATAAGCCTGATGTCCACCAATGCTTCCGCTGCTCCCACTGACTACGAAAACCCTCTGGCAGAGTCATATAGTCGTGCACTTCTAAAGCTAGTTTAGAACGATGCTATACTGATCCTCCTGCCGGGTCTCGCAGCCTGGAACAACAACAATGGCAAGTGTGGGTAAACAAGAACTTCCCTGTCACCGTCCTTGAGGCTACCGGAGTACCTCTCGGGTGCCTGAAGTTACCCACCTTATCTGCGGAGTGGCCAATGGAATGTCAAATCAGATTGAATCTTTAGGTTCCTTATCAAATCTTCAGTAACCGTTTGCGGTTCTGGAATCACTTCCAGTTCTACCATACTCCCACTACTGTTTTTGAAAAAATCCATTTTTAATAAAACTGTGGCGAGTCTAGAACAATATTTCTATTGATATGCCAGATGGTAGAAAATCAACCCTCGTCATAGCCTGGGTCAACCCACAAACTGCCATTACAGAAACGTGCCTTGAGTTGTCCAGTGTCTGGTTTTAATCATAAACCGGACAACTCCCCGTACCTTAACATCGTTAAGATATGAACTGTTATATATCCAATATAGAACCAGAGGCACTGATTTAATTTAACCAGATTCAAATCATGCAGCTGTCTCCAGTGCATGTCAACTAAATGGAGAGAGGCCGATCAGCGTTACTCAACTTAGGAATGCTTCCAATTATGAGTAACCTGAAAGAGAAGCAATTTCTCTTGAACATTACTATCAACTGAATACCATACACAAGTATCTACATCTTCGATCACTTTGAAGAATCCCGATACTTGCTACACCTGGTTCTCTACTCTATTCAAATACCAATAACTCCTCAAAACTTAGACCCTGTGTTTCTACGAAACACATGTCTAAGAACTAGAGAAGTTAAAAGTAAACAGAATATAGTAAGAGGACCAACCCCTCTGTCCTAATGGACACTGGACAACATACAATACTCTGTATAAGTCCGCTGAGTCTAACAACTCTTTCACTGTGTCTCGTAGGTTGAAAACTGTACTTATGGTTAAGAAGAATTACACCGCTGTTTAATGCTCCTTACCTAACCATCCACTGATATAGGTAAATGTTATCGACATAATATCAAAAGGTATATCTCACTCTATGAAAATAGACGTACAGATATATCAATTTGAAATTGGTGCACAACAGCGGATATTCAAAACCAAATATTTGCCGACCGGCAAACAGGCCAGATGATCCCCTCAAATATCACCGATTACAACGAATCCCGATATAATGAGGATGATCACCCAATTCCCAACAACTTACTCCCACTCATCATCTGTAAAACCATACAGATGTGAGAATCAAAACTGGTAAATACATACCCTGGAGCAAGTGTCTAATCGGGAAATCAGTTTTCTTTTAACAGTACACAGTGGAATTAAAACATTGAAATGTTTCGATGGGGTATCCTGGTATTCCTAGTAATGCCTCTACCATTATCCAGATTCACAACTATAACCGTATAATTCTTTGCCACCTCTCCAAATCCCTTTATTTATCTTTAGTCGTTACCTTCTGCACACCCCTTAGGCCAAATGGTTTTCTTCCTTCCCTACCGTTCGGCACCAGCCTATGGTTTGGAAGAAGACTATCCAATAAGCATAATGGGTGTACTGTCCTAATCCTAGGAGCACTCGCAATGCGAGAGAAGGTGAAGATAAAAGACAACCGAATAAACCTTATTCCTATTTCTCCTGGACCAGAATCCATCCCCGAACTGGAACAAGTTCCTTTCGAGTTCGTATATAACCATACGATGGAGCATCCAAATAAACTGTGGATCTTCGTAGTGATACGGAGTGTCCTGGAGAAATACAAAGGTGATTTAGGATCGGCGAAGAAATACTTGGTTTGGTCGTGAATATCAGTCGCAATTTACTTTGCCCTCTTACTAATCCCTTGCTTTGTCTTAATCTTAATACCTTCTGTACACCGTTTAGGCTAACTGGTTTTCTTCATTCCCTACCGGTCGGCACCAGCCTATGGTTTGGAAGAAGACTATCCAATTTGCGTAATAGGTGTACTACTCCTAAACCAAGGAGTACTCGCAGCCTGAGAGAAGGTGAAAAGAAAAGACAACTGAATAATCCTATCCGTTTTCTCCAGAACCAGAAACCATCATCGAATTCCTTCGAGTTCGTATCTAACCATACGATGGTTTTGTCCAATGGAAGTGGACGTTCGCAGTAATACGGGGTGTCCTGGAGAAAAGGGTAAAAGTAGGAGTGGCAATGAGGTCTGCAACTCTGACAATCCAAAAGCCAGTGTTAAGTAGGTTCGGTCAACTTGGTCACTGAGTCATAGTCTTAGGGTCAGGTCAATGGTCGCTGCCAGAGAGAGAGAGAAAAGAAACACTCAGCGTGCACTCTATCCTAGATCAGAATGGTTACCAATTTATCTAATCTGGAAACCTCCCACTGTACCTCAAATTCTCCTCCAAACCTAAAAGAAGAATTAGTCGGGGTCACCCGAGGAGTAAACCAACTCATCAGTGGGAATCGGGATCCAACTATCATTGCATGATAACGTGACGGAATCCGCTCACGGTGTCACACTCCAGAAGGTATGCGCATATCTGGCAAGTTTCAGTACTTTTGAAACTCCCGATGTGATTTTTGCCCCATGCTCTTATGACCTTGACTAAGACCAACAAATCATAAGTCACATGTCAAGTTCTACCCATCATTGTCCAGGTTGATTTGAACCCACCCGTACAAGCCCTTGACTAAGGCCAACAAGGCTATACGACTGTCCCAAACCAACACATCTATCTATGCAGCATATGAATACCCAATAGCTACCAAACACTGTGCCTTGACTAAGGCCAACAAACACAGCTTGAATACTATTGACTACCCATATGAAACGACGGAGGGCTACGAATGGTTTCTGGCGAAAACCTTTAACGTAGTGAACTTGATATCGTTGAAGGAACGGATAGCTTTTTAGAAAATATAGTGACGAAAACCTTTACTAAAGAGGTCACTCCCGGTGAAGGGATCTCGGCTCTTTCCCCGTAGAATGGGGTGCAGGATATCCCAAATGAATACCACGATGCAAAGCAAAAGTAATCGGCTATAGTGAAGTTAATGCCCTGACGCAAACTTCTGTCCAAGGGGTCACTCCCGGTGAAGGGATCTCGGCCCTTGCCTCGTCGACTGAGGAGCAGGATATTCCAACTGAATACCACGATGCAAAACAAAAGTGAACGTCCTTGCAATAACAGCTTTTTGAAAAGTGTTCCAACAACATCAGAATAGGTTTGTTTAACTTGCATTGATCCGAATCAATGCAGTCCCATCAATTAATCACACCAATAAAGAACGAAAATATACTGACGTATGTATATGCCATCCGCATTCGCCACTGGGTCCCGTCATTACCCGTTAGGTTAGCTTACTAACGGCAGAGCGGGGACTGGACTAGCGCGGATGAAAAACATATACATCTACTAATATATATACCAATATATTATATTTCGCTCAAGGCGTGAAAAGAAATGCAACATCACAGAAATGTACAGCATTACAGAACAATACAGATATCTGGGATCCCCGGGTTTCATAGAGCCACTACTGAAACCCGACGTTCCCCTGGTCGTGTGGATAACCTGTGCAATGAAATCCTAGACCCCTACGGGCGCGGCAAGTTACCCGCCAAAACCTGAAGCGAGGCAGCCCTCTTCAGCGCCGTGAATGGACCACCCAGCACTTCACGGAATCCGGTAACTTGGGCACCCCTCCTGGGTCAACCTGTACCCCCTACGAGTGCGGCGAATAGCCCGCCAATTCTAGAGCGAAGCCCCTTCCGTCCCAATGCCATGAGATGCGGGCTTGTTGCCCTCTAGAACCCGGCTATCCGTGCACCCCTCCGCGGGGTAATCCTAGTACAGAATGTAAAAAATACATACACCGGGTACATCGACCGCAACCAGGTCGTGCCCCAAAATAATAATACAAACTGGCAGTGACGGCAGTCCACATGTCGGACGCTCGCCCCGCAATATCAAATGTACATAATACAACAATACAGTACTAGCATTGCATCCAGGCTATCCCCCACGACCGATCCGCAACATCACAGCAAAAACAGAACATCAACGTGAAAGTCACGTTCGCAAATCCGTCTAACCGGGCTATAGCAGTTAGACCGGATTTACCGATCGAGTGACATTCACGGTCGCAGATATAATGTAAATACTGTGAAAAATGTGTTTAAAATTTTCTGATTGACCAAAAATTAACAAGTGGGCCCCCAATCGAAACTGTAGCACTCACAGAAAACCTGGGCCCAATTTTAATATTCCAAAACCCATATTTTAAGCCCAGAAAGCCTCTGTAAAAAATTGGTGCAGTGATCTCCACAGTATGCGGCGGAAGAGCGGCGGAATGGGGGTATGTGCGGCGGTTCCGCGCTCCAACTGTGGATTCACTTCATCGAAATTTTACAGAGTTCTTAGATTTTCCAGTACATCAATATTTTACAACCTGAAAAATTTTTCGAGACCAAAATATTTCAACAGAAACTGATGCTAACAAAAATGTAGATTTTGGAGTTTTGGTCGATCGGAAAAGCAAAAACACATCAAACGAAAGCTAGACGAAGTTAATGGCGAGGCTCTGATACCACTGTAAGTGCACGGCGGCGCCCTGGCCGTCAATCCGACGGCCAAATGCGGAAGCGGTGATAAACTTTAATTTTGCGGACTTAGCAAACCGGCACCACCGCGCACTAAACACCCGGATCGTAACCATTAACAAGTCTAAGCTAACTAGAAGATGGGTTAGAGATATACCGACTGATCCGAGTCCTCCGGTCTTCATCTCCACTCCGATCTCCTCGCGGGATCTCCGGTCGTCGCCTCCTCGCCGGAAGGGCACCACAACGCCTGCATCTTTTACGGGCTCCCACCTCAATACCGAGGCAACTCGGGCGCGAAGTTGGCTGCCCGACGCGTCCAAGATTTGCTATAGAAATAGTGTAGAAGCTTGTCTCTTTTGGGGTTATGAGGTTGCCATTTCTTTTGGAGGAATTTTGCACAAGAATTTTCATGGATGGATGCTAAAGAAAATGAGCATGCTCTCTCATTCTCATTACAAGAAGTGGCCGGCCTCTGTTAGAGCTCACTGGGAAAAATAAAATGAAGCAAGCACTTCCCCCTCTGATGTGAATAAAAGTGTGAATCAATAAATACCAAAGGAATTATTCAATTCCTTCACAGCACACCAAAGCAATTCCAGCACCCCCTCAATAATTAATCCACTATACAAAAATAAAAACCTCACACCAATAAATTAATCCCACACTCCCAGGAACAGTGGCCGGCCCCCAATTCCATATTCCATCACAAAACCCATACCACCATCTAATCACAATAAATGCATCATGGAGGAAAAAAGCAAAGATGCTAAACATAACAATCATTTATGCAATAAACCCCTCCACAAATGTTATTTGCACAATTGCAAATAACACCCTCCATCGGAAAAGTCCGGCCGGGAAAGAACAAAGGGAAACCGGCCGGAACGGAATGCAAACTGGCAACCCCAGAAAACTGGTCCCATAATAAATTACAGGAAAACCCCGATACTGTGCATACACACCCGCATTTGTATTTCGACCGAAATACAAATGTAAAGAGACAAAACTACACTATCAAATACTAAGATCCGGCTTAAGCCAAAGCCGGCTAGTAAAAACCGTCCGATCACGATCCATGCAATACCGCACGTATCTGATCGAACCCTGCCATATCTCCATACGGCCTCTACAGCGTTTCGCCCGAAAGCTGAGTAACTGAAAGTGTGGTGGACTCTAAAGACTCGTCAATACTATGGCTGTGGATTTAACCACTAGCACGTCAGAGGTATAAGCCAATACGTGACGGGCCACCAGCTATTGACCAAAAGGGACGTCGATGAGCGAACTCATCCTGACACCCTACTGAGCCTGTCAGTGACAATATCCGTACAGTCCGGTCCGTTCGTCTATGAGCATCGCATGTCGGGCCTAGGGGGTTGGTAAAAGTCAGACCCCCAAAAGCGGTACAAGTCGTGTCAGAGTGTAGCCCAGAACACCCTGAGATACTACTGGAATACCTACCAGTAAATCTCCTGCCTTGGCCAAGGACTTCGTGTAATGGCTCTCCTAGACACAGCGCGACCTCACCCCCAATACCGGGAGAGACGAACCCCTGAAGATCCGCTCACTGCCTCCATGTGGCTCGGGACTGTACCCAACTAAAACCTGTTTGCACGACTCCTTTGAGCCGTGGTAGGGTAGTAATCAAAGTACAGTGGGAACTCACACGAGACAAATGACGATCCCCAGGTCGATGAACTAACCTGTACACATGTCACCAGGGAACTGCTATCTGACGTCAGGTATAAGACCAACTAGCATGTTCCCGACGAGTCCTGTCCGGTGTACTCATAACCCAATGAGCACCTGTATACATCTTAGGTGATCCAACAGACACCAGTGGCTTGTGAGATCGGCCACCGCCCCTCGTCGGGGTCTCGACTGTATACACTAGTCTACTCTGGAGTATCGATGCCCTGTCTCGAAACTCCTACAACTAGGGACCTTTTAAGGATGTGCTTATAGACTACCAGCTCCCACGTATATGATCGCCCTCATACTGTCGGTAGTCAAGCAAGAATCCTAGGGGCTCTATCAACGTGCAATAGCGACATGTCAGGTCACCTAAAGCAGTGCACGATGATAAAGGTAAACCAGATAGCATACTATCATCTCGAGTAAGACTGTCCTACCGGGATAGGTCCTTCCTCAATCATTGCAATCACGTGCCTGTGATCCAATAATCGACTCTGAGGGCACTATCTCCAACACATTTTAGCGGCGAAAAGAGCTCATCTGACGAAGATCGGTTTATACTCCGCCGTCTACGTCTCGCTTTTCGAATATCCTACTCCTCCAATGTGGTGGACAAAGGCTTTTATTGAACAATGGAATATCCCCACGCATACTTTCCTGACAGCGGATAGGGAAGTTTCCATTTCTCTAGAGGAATTCGTTGAGCTTTCGGGTTTACCGGCGAGGGGGGAGCATTACGAGGAGCTGCTTCCTCCTGACGAGTACGTCTTTGCCACCAAGCAGGTGGTACTCGACTTAACTCCGGAAAATGCCATCCAGCATCAGCATCCGGGCCTGGTGAGGGTGTTGGAGATTTACGAGGAGCTTCATTTGGAATTGGGCGACCGAGGCGTTAGTTTCGCGGACTTCATTGCTCGCTTTATTCGCCCGGAATTTTTATCAGAGCAAGGTGATAAGTTCGCTCAACTTGCTGACCCCTTTGGTTTCGGCCTGGACCGCCGACCTTCATCAGAAATTGATCAGCGAAGTTTTTACCTTCCCGGCACTGCTAGCGTCCCTTTCTCAGAGATCGCCGTTCCTGGCATGGATGAGGAGACCTTCTTCATCGGGTTCTTAGGTCTGTGGCTGTGCAGCTTCGCGCTTCCCATGCACCCACGCCTTATGCGGTCTTCTGTCTTTTACCCGGCGCATCGAATGGTGGCCGGTCTGCAGTTATCAGTGGGGATCGCCGGGTTGGCTTACCTCTACAATGGACTTAGCGTAGCGGCGGACGCTAATGAACCTGGGGTACAGCCTGCTAACTTCCCGATGCACTACTTCACTTCTTGGATGGAGCTGCATGTTCGAGGAGTGTTCGGTGCCCATAAAACTCCTCCGTTCTTTGAGAGATTCAAACTTCCAAGAATCATGCGATTGGTCGGGGCTTCCATCGTGTTTGCACCTCCACGGGAGTCCAGGGGACTGCTTCTGCGTTCGCATTTAGTCGGGGCGAAGACCTCCTTTGTGGATAAGGTCATCACCATGGGTTCCGAGACCACTAAGTCGGTGGTGCCGCTGCGTGATGACTTTAAAGGCGGTGTTTCCGTGTTGAAGGCTCGGGAAATCCTTCACCTTTATTCCATTCGGCCGGGCTACTTGGTATTTAGGCAGAATGAAACGGCCCTCTTCATGAGGTATAACCCGCATCGATTTGCCCGGCAATCGAGTTATAACCAAGGGGTCCCGTTGGAAGCCTTTTTGGGAACACCTGCAGTCGGTCCAGAGGGGGTACGGAATGCAATGCATCACTTCATCCGGCTCAATACAGGCTCCTACTTTTTTATCAGTGAGCCCAGCTGTACCCCTAAGATACTCAATTCGTATGTGGCCTGGTACGCGCACGCGATGTGCCCGATCATCTTGATGGAGAAACGCCTACTGGTTGATCGTAGGGCTGCACCTCCCGGCGGCGATCGCAAGGCTCCATTGCAGCCCAGGGTTCAAGTTATCCCTCCGACGAAAGAGGCCGGAGCTGATCGACCACGCGTGTTGGTCCCTCCGCGTGGACTGCCACTGCCTACTACGGTGGATGCCCCAACGGCACCCCGTGCTCCGACAAAGACGGTTAAAGCGGCATCGCCGGAGTCGGGTGCAGGAGCGGACATCGGGACTCGCCGCCCGAAAGTGACTGCCAAAACTGGCAAGCGCAAAGCTGCTCCGAGTGGATCCAAGGCTGGTGAACAGAAGAAGAAGAAGTCCACCTTATCCCTCGACGCGATTCTTAACTTAGAGCCCGCGGCTCATCCTGTCGAGACTATATGTGAGTACGGCAGCAATGAGGGTTTCGTGGTGGACCCTGAGGACACCAACCTAGCCGCCGCCATTGTAGCTTCGGAGCGATCGGCGAGGCTCGAAGCAATGTTAAGCAGACTCGCTGAGTCGGGTAATCATCAGCCTCCTTATTTGTCATTTTATCCCACTTTTTATTATTATCTTTAGCCAATATTTGCCTCATTTTCAACAGGTGGATCTACTGAGGAGGCCATTGCTGCCTCTCTGAAGACCTTCCAGGAGGAGGAGAAGAAGCGTACCCTAGCGAGCGTCGGTACGTTTTATCCCTTTCTCTTTTATACGGAAAGTTCGTTATCTTTTTATGATAGTCGACCTGACCTTCTCTTGTTTCTTTACAGGGGTTGTATTAATCGGCGCAAGGACCCTTCCCAAGCCCATCATCGAAGTCCCAGCTCCGTCGAGGCTGCCGCAAGAGCCTCAGCTTGATAGAGCGACGAGGGACGCCTTGAAGAATCTAGAGGCATCCCTGTATACGGGCGAAGAAGCTTCCCTTAAGGAGGCTCTGGTGGCATCTATCTCATCTGCTCGAGAGGAGCAGAAGCGGTCAAGACGCGAAGCTAAGGCGCGCAGAGCTGCTTTGGCCGCAGGAGCGGGCCCTAGCACTATTCCTCATGCCGACACTTCTTCTGAAGAGGCCCCTGCCGCCCTATCTACTGCTCATAGGCAGGCGGCGCGCACGGTCCGGGATGCAAACGATAAATCCTCTTCAGGTAACTTTTCTTTCAGAACTTTGTTGTAAGAATTATCAAATCGTTGACTCATACGCACTCCTATTTGCAGGGCCAAGTCCGACTGAGGGGGAGGCGGAGACCGTCGAACCCGGGGGAGCGGAGGAAGCGGCGCCTGCCGATCCTGAGCTGACAGTGAGCAACGTCATCGGGGCCACGGCGCCCGAAACAGAAGTTGAAGAATTTGCTGCCGAGAAGGTCATCGATGCCGCATCTGAAATGGTGGTAGGTGAGATGATTGTCGGACCGGAGGCAGTGGGAATCGAGGTGCCTGAGGCTGGAGATATCGCGGTGCCAACGGATGAGGCAACTGTGACCGTAGGACCCGAAGGAGTAGCGGGTGAGGTGGCCACGATTCCTGAGGAGGAGCCAGCCGCTCCTTCTCTGGAATCTGGCAATACCCCAATCATAGCCCTCCCTGCGTATGGTTCCTTGCCGTCTCCCGGGCTTGCGAGCACAACAACGGCTCCCATCGAGTCAGGTGATGAGGCTACGGGTGGTGGCCTGATGTCAGTAGAGGAAGGAATTGCCTCCGTCTCGGCTGGCAGTTCATCGGGTAAGTTTCGGGTTGCTATTGTTTCCCCCCCTTTTTATATATCTTGAGATCTCTTCTAACAAGCTTGTTCTTGCAGGTGCGGCCAGTACCGATGCTCCATTGCTCGAGGGGGCACCGTCAACTACTGCTTTGGCAGTAGTCACCTCCCCGCCTTCCCTTTTACCGTCATGGATGTTGGAAGGTATGGATTCACGACTCATGCATTAATCTTTCAAAAATACGGCTTTTGTACTAACGTTATACTATTGTGCCTTTGCAGGAGTGCTTTTTGATCACTTATATCAAGTGTTGCTCCCGCACTTCTCTTTCCCATCCGAACTCGCTTCTCCCTTTAGTGGCGCCGGTGAGTATACTTTCACCATAATATCTTTATTTACCCCCTTTTTCTAGCAATGGGATAATTTCTGACTTTTCCTTTTCTTTATTGCAGTGCCGCAAATCGAAGGAGGGGATGCCAGACCTGCCGCGCTACCGGCCCTCCCGGCTCTGCCGTCCGTTGCTGCCGGTATAGCAAATACCTTTTGGTAACCCTGCAACATCTTTTGAACCATCGTTTAACTCTGTTTTGTTTTGCAGCTATTGTTCCGGCTCCGGTCCCCTTCGAGGCTTGCGTTCTTTCACCGGCAGGCCCCTTTTTGAGACGTCCGTCTTCAAAGGGTTCTGTGATGAGTCTAGGCATGCTGAGCGGGTATATCGAAGAGCTCAGCATGGACGCTCTCCCTTCCGCTGCAGATTTTGCTGTGGATGTTAACCCCATGTTAGCGGCGCTCGTAACTTTTCACAGCGAAGGCGTCGTTGAATCTTGGGTTAATCACTGCAGGGAGATCGAGGCCTGCTTGTACCGGCTGGAGTTGACGCGCCCTGCTCCCGAAGTTTTAGCTCTGAGCGCCCAACGCACAACTTGGCTCGAGCAAAGCACTTCGCACTCCCGCCACTTGGAGCAAGAAGCAGCTCAAAGACTAAGGGAATGCCAAAAGACCTCAAACGAAACGGCCCATCTGCGCGCTGAGATTGAGGCGAATGCTGCCCAAGTGAAGACTATCTTTGAGGGTCTCTTGGAGCGCATCTCCCAGGGGCTAGACTTAAAGAGGAAGCTTGACGTGGCTGAGCGCCATATCCCAAGTTTGGGAGGCTGCTTATCAAGGCGTGAGGGAGCAGCTTGCATTGGTCTTGCGGCAACGAGCCCAAGTGGAGGCAGAGCTGACGGCGGTAGCCGAGCAGGAGAAGGCGTGGAAGGAGATATGCGAGCGATTGCTACATCTGTGCAAGACGCTCCCTTCCCAGTAGCTGCCATTGTATCAATATACTTGTAATTTTCTTTTTTGAATAAGATGTATACATTCTTTATTCTTTTATACGATTTGCCATGTACTTGATTGAGTTAATAAATAAAGATACACATTTTTTTTGCAATGTCTTGTATCATTTCTTTGCTTTCTCCCTTCTCTTATTATCAGCATGCTGTCTTGATAAACATGATTGACAGGTAACAGAGTAAGCATTTTGGTTTCTTCAAGATATAACGATGGCTTAGGCCGCAGGTTTGGATCTGCTGCCTAAGACTTTTCAACTCTATAAGCCGTGAGGGTCTCATAGAAATTTTTCTCCCTACGGATCGAGAGGATCTCGTAAGTGGATTTTCTCCTTAGGAGTCGTGAGGATTCCCAAGTGTGGTTTTCTCTCATAAGTCGAAAGGATCCTATAAGAGAATTTCTCCCTCTTACGAGTCGAGAGGGCCCGTAAGCGGTTGTTTCCCTCTTTGTCGAGAAACGACTTCAGAGAGTGAGACCCGTGAATAGTATGCAAGAGACCATTTAGGATTGACTTGCAGGGTCCCATTGCCCCCTTACGAGTCGATAGGGCTCGCAAGCGGTTGTTTCCCTCTTTTTCGAGAATCGACTTCAGAGAGTGAGGCCCGTGAATAGTATGCAAGAGACCATTTAGGATTGACTTGCAGGGTCCCATTGTTCAGGAAGCAAGTTTTTGAATCCTTACTGCCCGAGATGTGAGTCAAAGAAGCTCTCGTCACGGAGTGTTTGTATCCGTGAGTTGAGAAGTTTTGCGAGGGATTATTTGTTTCCCAAGCGCCAAGGATTATTTGTGTCCTTGGGGTTTGAAACGAGTCGATAGTTCCCACGGAGGCGCTGGTGGCTCTGCGAGTCGACGCGGATCAGAAGGCTCTCGTCAAGGAGTGTTTGTATCCGTGAGTCGAGGAGTTTGCCGGGATTATTTGTTTCCCGAGCGCCAAGGATTATTTGTGTCCTTGGGGTTTGAAACGAGTCGAGGGTTCCTACGGAGGCACTGGTGGCTCTGCGGGTCGACGCGGATCAGGAAGCTCTCGTCAAGGAGTGTTTGTATCCGTGAGTCGAGGAATTTGCCGGGATTATTTGTTTCCCGAGCGCCAAGGATTATTTGTGTCCTTGGGGTTTGAAACGAATCGAGGGTTCCCACGGGGGCTCTGGTAGCTCTGCGGGTCGACGCGGATCAGGAAGCTCTCGTCAAGGAGTGTTTGTATCCGTGAGTCGAGGAATTTGCCGGGATTATTTGTTTCCCGAGCGCCAAGGATTATTTGTGTCCTTGGGGTTTGAAACGAGTCGAGGGTTCCTACGGAGGCACTGGTGGCTCTGCGGGTCGACGCGGATCAGGAGGCTCTCGTCAAGGAGTGTTTGTATCCGTGAGTCGAGGAATTTGCCGGGATTATTTGTTTCCCGAGCGCCAAGGATTATTTGTATCCTTGGGGTTTGAAACGAGTCGAGGGTTCCTACGGAGGCATTGGTGGCTCTGCGGGTCGACGCGGATCAGGAAGCTCTCGTCAAGGAGTGTTTGTATCCGTGAGTCGAGGAATTTTCGTTGAAGTCACTGGCTTCTTCGGTTGCAATGAACCGTTGAGGCTTGGTTTCGTCGTTTGACGGAATCCGCTGGGGGGGGTATGGTTCCTTCTTTGTTTATGCCCTTGGATTGTATACAGGGATCGATGTGATCTTAACTGTAGGGCCAAAGTTTTATCATTTCTTATTTTTTGTTTTATTTTATTTCCGCGATGCTCTATCATTTCAGCTTTTATATCGCGAAGGTCGCGATTGCCCAAACATTTCGGCTATTTTTCGCGGTGCCCAATCATTTCGGCTTTTTTATTATTTTATTTTTTACTCGTTGCTCTTTATTACGAGTTGCCCGATCATTTCGGCTATTTTGCATGCATACATTTTACTTGCTGCTTTTTATTGCAAGTTGCCCTATCATTTCGGCTGTTTCGTATGCATGAGCGGTCTACTGGCTTTCGCCGTTAACCTGAAATTGGACACCGATTTCGGCATCAGCACCGCTGCAACTGAGATATTACCAGGAGCGAATCATCATTTGCCTCTATCGTTGTTGAACAAAGGAGGCTTAGCGACCAGGGTTAGGATCCCGTCGGCTAAGGCTTTTGACTTCATGAGCCGTAAGGGTCTCGTGAAGGTATTTCTCCATACAAGTCGTGGGGATCTTGTAAGTGTATTTTCTCCTTAGGAACCATGAGGGTTCCTAAGTGTTTTGTTCTTCTGTAAGTCGTAAGGATCCTACAGGAAGGTTTTCTCCTCATAAATCGAGGGGATTTATAAGGGTTGTTTACCATACGAACGTATTCCCAGTCATGGATGGACCTTGGTTAGGGAAACGTTTATTCGCGCCCGTGGATTGTATACAAGGGTCAATATTGAACCACTTGTAGGGCAATATTGGAAGTTTGTGGGGGTTTGCTTAAGCACAGGTTTAGGTCTCTGTGACTTAAGACTTTCAAATCCTATGAGCCGTGAGGGTCCCATAAGAGAGTTCTCCTTACGAGTCGTGAGGATCTCGCAAGCGTATTTTCTCCTTAGGAATCGTGGGGATTTCTAAGTGTGTTGTTCCCTTGTAAGTCGTAAGGATCTCACGCGGGTGGTTTCTCCTTACAGGGTCGAGAGGACTCCATAAGGGTTCTTTAACGAAGTTGCGCCCTTTCGGGTTTTCACAAACATTCGCCGGTAGTCCTGCTGTTTTTACTCACGGAGCCCTTTCGGGTTTTCATCCGTGCCCTTTTTACTTATGGACATACCGTTTATTTTTTATTTTATTTTTATTTTTATTATATATATTTTTTATTTATTTTCATTCATCTCGTCAGCCCAAGGATGCTGCAGTGTTAGTTTAAAGACGTTTCGGTCTGCTATTAGTTTAAAGACATTTCGGTCTGCCGTTAAGAGGGTTGGCTACTACTTATAAAGCTTGAGCTTAGGAAGATAGCGAGCGGACATAGTCGTCGTCATCTACCATTGACCTAGGCTGTGGCTCATTAAGCGTAGTACTTCTTCAGGAAGCGACCGTTTATTGGTCTGAAAGGCCTTTCACCGTGCATGTCCATGAGTAGATAGGCCCCACCCTGGTAAACTTTATCTATGATGTACGGGCCTTCATAGTTTGGCTCGAACTTTCCCCGCTTGGCGCGATTGGGGATCATGGGCCTTTTGACTACTAGTACGAGTTCGCCTTGACGAAATGTCCTCGGTCGAGTCAATCTTTCATATGAGCGCGTCATCTTTGCTTTATAGGCTTCCAGATTTTGTTGTGCTAGAAGCCGTATTTCATCAAGGGCGTCAAGCTCTTCAAACCGAAGGTGAGCATTTTCTTCGTCCGTCAGTTCGTAGTGGACTGCCACTCGTAGAGAGGGTAATTCTATCTCGAGAGGGAGTACTGCTTCTGTCCCAAATACCAACGCGTACGGCGTTGTGTTTGTGGCCGTTTTAAACGTGGTTCGGTACGCCCAAAGAGCCTCTTGCAATCTTTCGTGCCAATCTCTCTTATTTCGGGACACTGTTTTCTTCATGATCTTTGTCAAGGTCTTGTTGAAGGCCTCAGCTAGACCGTTAGCTCGCGGGTTATAAACTGAGGAATATCTCCAGTCTATATTGTGCTGCTGTGCGAAACGGCTAATTTTATGACTTCGGTAGGCTGGCCCATTATCAGAGATGATTCTTCTCGGGGTTCCAAACCGGTATATGACGTGCGTTCTGAAGAAATGGAGGATGTTCTCCGTTTTCACTTCCCTCAACGGTACTGCTTCTGCCCATTTGGAGAAGTAATCAGTCGTCGCCAAGATGAAACGATGTCCCTTTGACGATGCTGGTTCGATGGGACCGACTATGTCAGTTCCCCACATTTCGAATGGCCAACTAGCCACTGTTGGATGCAATGGATTGGGATGCTGATGGATGAAGTCCCCATGAATTTGGCATGAATGACATTGCCTCGCGTATTCTAGGCAATCCTGCATCATCGTAGGCCAGTAGTAGCCCATCCGCTTTATCTTTAACTTCATCTTAGGGCCTGCTTGGTGGGAACCGCAGAGTCCGTCGTGAACTTCTTGGACGACCCTTCTCGCTTCGTCGGGACCTAAGCATCTCAACCACAGAGAGTCGAATGACTTCTTGTATAGAGTATCATTGACGAAGACGAAAGACAGAGCTCGTTTCGTGAGCTGATGTCTTGTGGACGCCTCTTCAGGTATTCGGTGGAACTTGAAGTAATCTATGAAGACTTCTCTCCAGTCCCCGGTATTTTCCCAGTCTTTTATTTGTAGGGTTGTCTCCTCTTTCGCTCCTTTTTCTTCAGACGATTTCGGAGATATTTCTGTTGGGGAGAGCACTCGACGGCTTTGTACCACGATTCTAACGTCATCGAGGTTCTCGTCCGCCAGTTCTTTAGCAAGTTTGGCTAGTGCGTCCGCTTTGCTGTTTTCCGCGCGCGGTATGCTCTCCAAAGTATAGGAGGGAATTTGGGTTAGCAGTTGTTGCACTTTTTCACCGTATTTTACCAATTCCGGTTTGCATGTTTGGTAATCGCCGTTCACTTGACTGACGACCAGTTGGGAGTCCCCATATATGAGGAGGCTTTCAATTCCCATATCAATGGCGATCTCGAGGCCTGCTATTAAAGCTTCATATTCAGCTTCATTATTCGTCCTCGGCTCTGTCAAGGAGAAGGCGAAGCGCATTATTCCTCCTCGCGGAGTCACAAAGATGAGTCCCACCCCCGATTTGATCATTGGCGTACTTTGTTTGTGCTTTTTCATGGAAGATGCTCCATCGAAATAAAGCTCCCAACGGGTATCACCATTGTCGATTGCGTCAAACGCATGTCTGTCTGGCAAATCGCAATTTAAAGGGGAATCGGCAGGTATGGGATGCTCAGCAAGGAAGTCGGCGATGGCCTGGCCTTTTACTGCCTTGAGAGGTTGATATGTTATCGAAAATTCCATCAAGAGCAGGGCCCATTTAGCGAGTCGTCCTGTCAATATGGCTTTTGACATTAGATATTTAAGAGGGTCCACTTTTGAAATCAGACGGACCTCGTGCGCCAACGCATAGTGCCTAAGCTTCGTTATTGCGAAGATCAATGCCAGGCAGTGTTTTTCAATGGGAGAGTAGTTGCTTTCTGCCCCCAGCAGGACTCGACTTAAGTAGTAGAGTGCTCTTTCTTTCCCTTGATCGTTCTCTTGTGCCCATAATGCGCCTAAGGAACCTTCGAGGGCGGTTGTATAAAGAATAAGAGGCTTCCCCTTAACCAGAGCAGCCAACACCGGCGGGTTCTGCAGGTTTTGCTTGATCTCATCCAGTGCGCCTTGGCATTTTTGATCCCAAACGAATGGGGTTCCCTTCTTCATTAGGTGGCTGTAAGGACGGCACTTTCCTGAAAGGTTGGCTATAAATCGCCGTATATACGCGAGTTTCCCTTGGAGAGACCGCAGCTGTTTGAGAGTCCTCGGCGGAGGCATTTCCATGATCGCTTTGATCTTTGACGGATCTATTTCAATACCTCGGTGTCGAACGACGAATCCCAGGAATTTGCCCGAGGAAACCCCGAACGCACATTTAAGAGGATTCATCTTCAAGTTGTATTGCCGAAGGCGTTGAAATACAGTCTTCAGATGTTCGAGATGTTCCTCGTATGATTTGCTCTTAACCACGAGATCGTCGATATAGCATTCGACGATTTCGTGTATAAGGTCGTCAAAGATTTTCGTCATGGCCCTCTGATAAGTAGCACCGGCGTTCTTCAAACCGAAGGGCATCACTTTATAACAAAATATACCAAGAGGAGTCCTGAAGGCTGTGTGTTTCTGATCTTCAGGGTGCATTTTTATTTGATTATACCCCGATGAGCCGTCCATGAAGGAGAAAACCTCATGAGTGGATGTGTTGTCTATCATCAGTTCGGTGACTGGCACTGGGAAATCATCTTTTGGGCAGGCTTTATTAAGATCCCGAAAGTCCACGCATATGCGCACCGTCCCATTTTTCTTCATCACCGGAACGATGTTGGCGATCCATTCATGGTATTGAACTTCCTGGATGAAGCCAGAGTCTATCAGCTTTTTGACTTCGGCGTTGATGCTCATCTCAAGCTCGAGTCGCATTCTTCTCGGCGCTTGTTTGACTGGCTTGATGTCCGGGGATATCGCCAACTTGTGTACAGCAATTTCTGGATCTATTCCCGGCATTTCGGAATAGTTCCACGCGAAGCAATCTTTGTGCTGTAGAAGCACTTCCTTTAACGCAGCCACCCTTTCTTCAGATAGCAGCTCGCTGATGAATGTCGGTCGCGGGTCATTTTCCGTCCCCAACTCAATTTTCTTGAGATTATCTGCAGTGGTATGGATTCCATCTTCTAGTTCTTTCGGAGCTGGGGGAAATTCTGAGATTACCTCATCGCTGCCGCTTTCAAAGCACCAAGGGAGGTTGTTCATGTCCTCGGACCCTTCTTTTAATATTGTTATCACATGGCAGGTGCGAATTTTCTGCTAATCCCAATGCGGAGTTGGTTTTATTCTTGTGTTTTCGGGTTCGTGCTTTTGCGGCGGCGCTACCCTCCAACTGTCAGACAACGCGAATCTGCCAAGCTGATATTGGTCCTCAACCCAATTCTTAAAGGTAAAGCAATCTTCAAGCGGATGCCCTACTACTCGATGGTAAAAGCAATACTCTGGGTTGGAGACTTCGCCTGCTTGTTCAGGGTGTTTAGACTCTGGCAACGTAAGCATTTGATGTTTTAGAGCGAGATCGAATATTTTCCTTGTTTTGTTCCGAGGAAATGAGTATGCTCGACCCATTTTCTTCCTGATGGCTAAGTCAATAACGCTCGACTCTCGGATGCGTGGCTTCTTAGCTCTGCTTTGTGGTTGTCGAGCGCCTCTCTTGCCTTTCGACTTGTTTTTGCTTTCGCGTCGAACCTTTTTTGTAGCAGGTTGACAAGGAGCGGCATCTTCGTTCTTTACTGCCTGTTGGAGGAGGCGCTGTGTCTTAGCTCTCTCATAGATTGCCATTTCATGATCGTGATCATCTCGGGCTCTTTGACTCGCATCCCTTATAAGTCTGCTCATCTGGTCTTCGGACGATGGACTGGGCGGCTTTGTATCAGGAACTTTTGCTGGTTCAGGATTAGCATCCTCCCATTGAGCGTCCGCCTCTTCATCGAAGTCATACATGGCATAACAGCTGTTTACTAGCTCCCGCTTCTTTGGCCGGATGTACCCAAGCCCTTTGGTTTCTACTCTCCCGTTAGGCAGTTTGCATTGGGTCCCGGGAATGTTCCAGACCTTGTCATAGAATTTGGCTTTTCTAACGGTCTGTGTGAAGGACATCCCCTGGCGTTTTAGCAGTTTCTTCAAACCTTCGTTATAATATCGGGGAAGACGGATAGGCTGAAGCCTGCCGAGCGTGGGATCCGCGCCATGCCAAATTTCTTTTTCTACTTTATTTTCTTCAGACCGGTAGAATAAGATTGCCTTCTCGCCTTTTCGTCCGAGAGGGATATAGAATGTCTGCAATTCTTCTACGCTGTTGGTGTCGAGTGCATCCAGTTCTTTGTAATGTTCAAGTGGCACCATGGTTATCTGCAGACTTTGCTCTTCATCAGCGGAAATCCGTATCGAAGGCCGAGCAGGGAATACAGCATGAACTTCATCCTCTGAATCACTACCGAAGATCAACGAAGGAGCGGATGGTCCTGGCCTGGTAGATTGGGATGGACCTGAATAAATTATATCCTCCTCCTCGGTGTCACTGCCGAAGACAGGGATGGTGGCATTAGTTTTGTTCTCCGGTTTGTGACACCTTTCCGTGTCTTCGAATCTCGGCAAGAAGTATTTAGCATATTCATACTTGCGAACTTCGTTCACGGAAAACGGATTCAACTCTCCGGCCACAGTGTACTCGAGGCCATCTCTGGAATACTTCATGCACTGATGCTGTGTAGAAGGGATGATATTGTACTCGTGTAGCCATGGTCGGCCGAGCAGAGCATTGTAGCACGTCTTGGCGTCTATAACATGGAATTTGATGTCCGTGACGAGCAACCCGAAGCGTAGCGTCAATATCACAGATCCAAGGGTCTTTGAGGATTGAGAGTCGAAACCGGAGATAGTGATCTTGTCTCGGGCGAGGTGTTGGACACTCATGCAAATTTCTTTTAATACCCGTACATTGAGTAGATTGACGGACGATCCGTTATCGACCAAGATTTTACCTATCTTTATGTCATGGCAATATCCTGAGACATAAAGGGGGCGATTGTGTTCACATGTCCCGAGGAGAAGGTCTTCATCACCAAAAGCAACGTCGGCTGTGTGCACTTCTTCTAATTCGTCTTTCATCTTTTCTTCGGCTAAGAAGGCTTGAAACTGGTCCGGATCTTGTAGCGCCTTAATCAAAGAGTCTCTGGCTTCCTTTGATAGTAACAAGGCATCAAGGATACTGAGCTGAGAGGGCAGTTTCCTCAGATGTGCCAGAACGTTGTAATCTACCTTACTTCTCTTCGGCGGGTTCTTGGCGTTTAGCTCTTCCAGAACTTGGTCATCTAAAACGATGTCTTCAGAGACCTTTTCTTTCCCTTTATCTTTTCTATTCGAGGGTCCGAGGTTCTTTTCAGGCAGTGTCCGATTCCGCAGCCGGATATTTTCGCAGACCACTGGCTCCTCTTCCTTTTCCGAAGTTGACTCTTTAAAGAGAGGGGCAAGCTCTAGCTCCTCATCCGAGTCGCTTCCAAATGTAGGCACTTGTGATCTGGTAGTGTTAACCATGTGACAGTTGCCGGCAGTTCTTTCAAGCGCTTTGGTCGTGTTTCTTTGCTCCCGACGAATCTTACGCTTTTCCCGCTTAAAGCGTTGTTGATTAGCGACGTATCCTTGCCACCATCTATCGAACGCTTTGCATTCTTGGGTAGAATGTGAGACCTTCTGATGATATAAGCAATAAGAGGGGTGCATTTCTACCATGCTAGTAACTTTTTCTTCTGAGGGTGGTAGCTTCATGCCCATCGATATGGCCTTAGCGAACTTCTTTTTTATCTTGAATTGGCTTTTGTCAGTGGTGGAGGCATTTTGCTCCAGTGGGATCATCTCAGCTCCTCCCTCAAGTCGCTGGCGCTTGGCCGTTTCGAATATAGCCATCTCGCGTTCTTGATCAGCTTTACTTTTCAATCGAGCTTCACTAAGAAACGCGTCGATCATTTCTATTGATAATTCCGGAACCCTTGACTCAGTATTTGCCCCTGGCGTTTTGGTGCCAGAAGTCCCTTCATCGTTCGAGGTCGAGTGAGAGATCATATGACAGCTTGCCACATATTCGTCGGATTCATCCGATGAAGTTTCTTCCTCATCTTCTTTTCGAAAGACGTGATCAAGGAAATCTTGGAGCGTAATGGGAGTCCGCGCCTTTTGGTTGTACTCATCCAGTGCGTCGATCTGCTTCTGTAAGTCCGTGCGCTTGTTGCCAGGCTTCACGGGCTTCTTAGATTTATTCTTCTTCTTTTTCGAAGATTTTGACGGCTGGTTATGAACGCTTGAACTACCACCATCGGCCTTCGGAGTCGGACGTGGCTTCAACATCCCCTCTATAACCTGCGGCTCCAAGGGGTTCTTCCACTTGACCGCTGGACAGGTCTGAAGATCATTTAGCATTCTCCTCGTTTTGGCTGATAATACAACCTCCCAGGGAGCTTCTTCAATGACGGAGCATGTTGCCCCCGGCGTATTCGTCCCCTTATAGGTGTGGGGCTGCGGAGGATTCACCTTCCATTTGTCAGATAGCGCAAATTTTCCCTGACGGTACTGGTTCTCAAGCCAATTTTTGAAAACGTAACAGTCTTCGATTGGATGTCCTAGCACTCTATGATAAGGGCAGTAATTAGGATCGTTGACGTCACTTGGTTGCGACGGACGTTTTGGATCTGGCAGATTTATGAGCCTGTTGCGCAATGCCAGCTCGAATAGCCTCCTTGTTTTATCACGGGGGAAGGAGTAAGCACGTCCCATCCTGTCCTCAAGGGGTACGTATGGGCGCGTATTATTTGGACGAGAAACCGGCTTCGAGTCGTTCGGTTGTTGTTGGGCATTAGCGACGATGATCACTTTTCCCTTTCCTTTATCGTTTCGAGAGTCCAGCTTCGGGAAAGGGGGTTTATGGCCCATCTGCGCCAATTTGTCGATCAAAGCCTGGAAAGAAGTCGGCTTGAAGAACATCATAAACTGCGAAATGGTTGCTTGTGGATCAAGGGTTCCGACAAACATTCCCACCGCAGGGGCTTCTTCTATACGCTGTTCACATTTAGACCATAAATTACGCCACCGTATAGCGTACTGGACCCACGTCTCGCCGGGCTTTACCCTGGCGTTAATCAGTGCCGTCATCGGAGTACGCTCACTGGCACTTGCAAAGCGTTGGGTGAAGAGCAGCTCCATCTCTGCAAAGGTTTTAATAGAGTCGTTGGGGAGCTCGGAATACCACTCGAAAGCCGTATCTGATAAGCTTCCAACAAACTGGCGCAGCAAGAGCTTGTCGTCGCCTCCAGTGTTACCACAAAGCGCCCTGAATTGGGCAACATGTTGATGAGGATTGCCGGTCCCCTTGTAGACATGAAACTTAGGAATTGTGTAACCTGGCGGGTACTTGATTTGGTCATACCAGCCCGGATATGGCCGTCCCGTTTTTACGACGTGGCCGGCTGCTTCGGCCGCGTGATGAACCTTTATTTGCTGGGCTATGTATTCGTCCAGATCTGTTTTAGAGATTGTGTCTACTTTAACCGTCGATAGAACGGGCTGAGGGTTTGATGTTTCTCCCCTATCATCCCCAAGAACGATCGGGGGTTCTTCAGCCGGGGGCTCTGGTTGTATCATCATCCCTATCATGTCCTGGAAGAGGAGGCCCATACGCTGTATATTGGCTGCTTGTTCAGCAGCCTCTTTGTCTCTCTTTTCCAGTACTCGGCGGAGGAACTCGGCGTCGGTCTCTTCCTCCTGGCGTTCATCTAAAGACGTCTCAGGATTCTCTTTTGGCCCCGTGAGTGCAGCCATTGTAGTCATCATCTCCTGGAGTTTTTGTTGCTGCTCCTGAGACTTGGTCACTGACCGGGTAAGCGGTCGGTGACCCGTAGAAGTACGGCTTTCTTCTTTTCCTGAAGCCATATAGACCGTATGAACTGTCATGCCCCCTGACTTGGGGCGTTTAGGTTCACCGCTTTTAGACTTTGTCAGTGTCACGGGAGCTTTCTCTGGCCTTTTCCTTTTATGGGCCTTTGGTGTTGAAGGAGCCGTTGAAGTGGGCATCCTAGCATTTGTTGCCCCCTGCCGTTTAATGGGGCAGTTCTTGTCTTTTTCCACCTTTGCCCTTTTCTGGCGACGGAAGTGGTCTGAGTCATTCACGGAGTCTTGAACCCTCCGCCAAACTTTATAAATTTTTGACGACAGCCGTTGAGGGGGCTGTTCCTGTTTCGTCTCCGGAGCTTTTTCCATGGGTGGAGGAGACTTTTTCAATGTAGCAACCGGGGAGTTCTTTCTCACCTTCTTCAGCAATTCAAAGCTGTTTCCAGTTGGAACAGCAGCATCGACCTCCACCGTCGGAGCAGGTGGGGTTAGCCCTGAGGGGGAGTTGTCCCCTGCTTTCCTTACTCGCTGCCAATGGCGACGTCGCGCACGACGAGCCGCTGGGACTGGTTCGGAAATCGAGTTGGTTTCTTGCTGCCCCCTGTTTGAGCGTGGGGTAACTGCTGATGTCAGCCTATCGAAGACTGATGCCTTCTGGCCAGCTGGGGGAGGAGTAGGAACCGTCAATCTTGTGAAGACCGACTCTCTGATGGGAGAAGCCGTTTTAACGACTTTCAAAGTAGCGGCCGTTGCCCTCTTTGGGACAGCCACTTTATAGTTCTGACCTAGCCTGGTGAAAACGGAGGCTGGTGGTTCAGTAGCAGGCGACCCGTTGATAGGGGTCGTGGTAGTAGTGAGCCGGTCGAACACCGACTTCTTGTTCACTTCCGGTACAGGTGTCGGCATAGAGAAACTTGTAGGTGGGACCATGGTCCCGAAGAACAAGCCGGTGGTGGCCTGAGTCACCTGGCCTACCGGCAGAGTCAGGAAGGAAGCCGCCTGGGGCCCATATGCTACACCTCTCGGTGAGGTGGAACGTCCGTTGCATTGGCATTTCGAGCAGTTGGTGCAGTTGGTGGCCATTGAATGCTTGAGTTCTGTACCAAACAAAAGACCAAATCTTAGCAACTTGAAATCCGAAGGCAATCATTTAACAAACCGCGATTGGTTCGCGAAGACGACACACGAAGTGTGGAGTGGAAAGAGGAAGAGGTCCCACCGGGCGTGCCAGAATCTGTTCCCCTCCGAACGGCGGCCGAGACGTTAAGACGTCTAGTGCCTGAGGTTCGGGGCAGATGCTACTTGGTTTTATCCGTCTATCTCTCCGAAGATGCCAAGTTGATTTATGGCACCGTGTATCGGAGGTTTAGACGGATGCGGCCGATGTAGCAGACTTCGTCAGATTCCCCCTCAGGGTGAGGGGTTTTTTGATTGTGGGGACGCTCTTCCCTGCAGGCGCAAGCCCCTGCAGTTAATTACGCTACCGCATCGCGGTAACAACTTTCTCCTTCTCCAGAATTTCACTTCGTGTCGTGTGTGTTTGTTTTGTTTGTGGTTGCCCGTGGATTGTATACGGAGACTGAGTAATGCCGTCGCCCGTAGGACGTGGATTAGTCCAAATCCGTATTTACTTAGATTTGGGTTTGGTGTTTTTAGTTTAAGGATACGTTAGTCGCGTTGCGACTAAGATCAACTTAAACGTTCGTCAAGGATACGTTAGTCCTGTTTTGGACTAAGATCGACTTGGCGTAGTGGTTGATTTAATTATCTGGTTGTCGAGACTCGTCACCTCTCTGACGTCGTTGAGGGATTACAACGACAGGCGTCAGAGGAGTTCAGAGGTGTACCCTTGAACCAAAGTTGATTTAGAGTTTTATCGTTTATCTGAATATCTAAGGACACGTTAACCGTATTTGGGGTTAAGATCAACTTAGACGGGACCGTTTAGATCCGGCAAAAGAGCGTTTGGGCCCTATTGTTCCAGTTTAGGGACGTAGTGGTCCACTTTCCAGTTTAGGGACGTGGTGGTCCATCGCCAGTTTAAGGACGTAGTGGTCCATTAGTTTAGGGACGTTTCGGTCCGTCGCCAGTTTAAGGACGTAGTGGTCCATTAGTTTAGGGACGTTTCGGTCCATCGCCAGTTTAAGGACGTAGTGGTCCAATATTAGTTTAGGGACGTTTCGGTCCGTCGCCAGTTTAAGGACGTAGTGGTCCATTATTAGTTTAGGGACGTTTCGGTCCGTCGCCAGTTTAAGGACGTAGTGGTCCGATATTAGTTTAGGGACGTTTCGGTCCGATATTAGTTTAGGGACGTTTCGGTCCAATATTTAGTTTAGGGACGTTTCGGTCCAATTTTTAATATGTGGTCGTTGGGACCCGTCACCTCTTTGACGTCGTTGAGGAATTACAACGAGGGATGTCAAAGGAGTTCGGAGATGTACCCTCGAACCGGTCGTGAATTGGTTTAGGAGAGCCATTTTGCTCAATCGATTTAATTTAAGGACTTACAGCCAGGATTGGGTTAAGTCCAATTTTTTTATTTTAGGCTCTGCCTGACTGAAAGAATCAATCCAAATAGGTCTCTGCCTCTTTTTTATTCTTGCAGTTTGATTTGGGCCAGGCCCTCAAGAATTTCCAAATAGGGCTCTGCCCTTTTATTATTTTTGTGATTTGATCTGGGCCAGGCCCTCAAGAATTTTCCAAATAGGGCTCTGCCCTTTTATTATTTTTGTGATTTGATCTGGGCCAGGCCCTTTTAAATAATGAGTTGCAGGAACTCAAGAATTTTCAGATTGAAGAACAAAAGTGCATAGCACTTTTGATCTAAATTTGGATCAGAAGAAAACAAGTTTTTCTTCTTGTTTTCTTTTCACAGAACCAAGGGTTCATATCAAGTGCAAGGCACTATTCATTATTCTCTGATTTTACAGAACCAAGGGTTCATATCAAGTGCAAGGCACTATTTATCTTTTTTTTCTTTTATTATTCCCTTTTTAATTTTCTGTTCTTCAGAAATTTTTACCTTCTTTTTTTGTTCTTGATTAATCTTCAAGAGCTCTTTCTCTTCTCTTTTTTTTTCAGAAGTTAATTCTTCTCTTGATGATCATTGATGATGAGGCCTGAGGTCTTATTTATAGTGCTCACAAATTTGTTGGATTTGTTAACAAAATCTTTCCTGAATAATTTTGGGAATTTTCCCACCATTGGATCTCTGATCCAAGGGTCCCTGTTTTATAGGAGAACAGAAAAGATTTACTTAAATCTTCATTCAGTTGCTGCGCAACTCACCAGCGCGTGACACGTGTCGCGCATCCGTGCGCTTGCGCAGTTGCGATTGCGCAACTGCGCAGACACGTGTCGCGCTGTCGTGCGCTTGCGCAGTTGCTATTGCGCAACTGCGCAGACACGTGTCGCGCATCCGTGCGATTGCGCAACTGCGCAGACACGTGTCGCGCTGCCGTGCGCTTGCGCAGTTGCGATTGCGCAACTGCGCAGACACGTGTCGCGCATCCATGCGCTTGCGCAGTTTAAGTCTTAATTATGTTTTCTGAAGAGCCTTGCTCTGATGGGACGCACTGTCTCGGGCATTACCCTGCCGAATCAGCTTCTGCCATGTGGCAAATTGCGCGCTGCGCACGGAAACCGAAGCGTTGCTTCGAATTTTGAATTTTCAAAATTTAAGTAGAGCCTTGCTCTGATTGGGGGAAACACAGGCATCGCGGAGTTGGAACATCTGTTTTGATGAAACAGTCAAAGAATATGACTTTATCAAAAATCCAGATGAACCGTGCATATATAGTAAAGTTGTAGCAAGAACTGTCGTATTCCTCATCTTGTACGTGGATGACATTCTATTGATAGGAAATGACATTCCAATGCTACAATCTGTCAAAGGATTCTTGTCACACAGGTTCTCCATGAAAGACCTGGGTGATGCCTCTTACATTCTGGGGATCCGGATCTATCGTGATAGATCCAAGAGGATGTTGGGACTTTCGCAGTCCAGGTATATCGACACTGTACTGAAAAGATTCAGTATGGAAGATTCTAAGCGCGGTAATCTACCGGCTTGTCACGGAATCACCCTATCCAAAGAGATGTCTCCCAAGACTGATTTGGAAAGGGAAGGCATGTCTATTATACCCTACGCTTCTGCGGTAGGCTCTATAATGTATGCGGTGTTGTGCACCAGACCAGATGTAGCTTACGCACTGAGCGTGGTAAGCCGGTATCAGTCAGACCCAGGGGAGAAGCACTGGATAGCAGTAAAGAACATTCTCAAGTACCTGAGGAGGACTAAGGAGATGTTCTTGGTTTACGGCGGAAAAGACCTCAGGATGGAGGCCTATGCTGATTCCGGCTTCCAGAGTGATAAGGACGATTCCAAGTCCATGTCAGGTTATGTCTTTACCCTCAATGGAGGGGCGGTGTGCTGGAAGAGCTCCAAGAAGGACACTGTTGCTGACTCGACGATGGAAGCGGAGTATATAGCTGCTTGCGATGCCGCAAAAGAATCAGTCTGGATGAAGAAGTTCCTAACAGAACTTCAGGTGGTTCCTACCATTGTTGATCCAATACCTCTGTATTGCGACAACAACGGAGCTATAGTTTTAGAGAAGGAACCAAGGTCCCATCAGAAGTCCAGACACATCTTAAGGCGGTATCACCTGATCAGGGAGATCATTGATCGTCGGGAGATCGAGGTTCGGAGAGTTGCTACTGAAGAGAACATTGCTGATCCATTCACAAAGGCCCTACCTCAGATTCAGTTCGAGAGGCTACTCGAGATCATCAGTCTTCGATATGCCAGTACATGGCCCTAGTGCAAGTGGGAGATTGTTAGTGTATATGCCCTAGGGGCCATTATTGTATCATACTAGTTTGTATATTACTTAATGGAAGCTTGGGATATTCACATGTATATAACAGTCTTGCTAAACATGGTAGTATGCTACTTGATTTTTCTATCTTAATATGTGAGTATACATATTGATAGAGCTCTTAGGATCTTGCTTGACTACCAGCGTTGTGATGGCAGTCACACTAGTGGGGGCTGGGTAGTCTACAAGCACATCCTTATTCTGGTCCCTAGTCGTAGGATTATCGAGACAGGGCATCGATACTCCGGAGTAGACTAGTGTGTACGCTTCTCATCCCAGTTGGGGAGATGGTCTGTCCCACAGCCGTCAGTATATCGCACTGGAGATAGTATGCAGGTGCTCGTTAGGTTACGGGTACACCGGACAGGACTCACAGGGAACTGTTAGTTGGTTTTATACTAGTCGTCAGTGAACAGTTCCCAGGTGACATGAGTACAGCATAGTCCGCAGACTTGACACTGCTACTTCGTCTCGAGTGTGTCCCACTGTTCTTAGATTGCTACCCTACCACGGCTCAAAGGAGTCGTGCAAACAGGTAGCAGTTGGGTGCAGTCCCGAGCACTTGGAGGCAGTGGCGGTTAGACATGATTCGTCTCTCTCGGTATTGGGGGTTGATATCGCGCTGTGTCAGAGAGCCATTACGCAAAGTCCCTGGCCAGGGCAAGCGAGATTTGCTGGTAGGTTCCAGTAGTTTCTCAGGGTGTAATGGGCTTCACTTCGACACGACTTATACCGCTATTAGGGGACTGACGCTTGCCGCCCCTAGGCCCGATATGCGATAGTCTTAGACGAACAGACCGGACTGTACGGAGATTGTCACATCAGACTCAGTAGGAGTTCGGATGGGTTTTCCTCATCGTCCTTCTTATCGACATCTACCTGGGGACCGTTACGTACAGCTAGTGCCGCTAGCGGTCTGTGGTTAAACCCACTGCCAGCGTAGTAGTCGAGTCTCTAGAGTCCCACACAGAGAGTTTCCCTACTCCAGGCGAAACGATATAGAGGTCGTATGGTTTTACGACAAGGGTTCGGACGCATACGTGTGTTTACGCACGTACGACATCCGGACAGTTTTTACTAGTCGGCTTTGGTTTAAGCCAGTTTCTAGTATCCGGTTATTGAATTTATACAGTCTAAAGTTTTTTCGTGTTTTCACGGATAGGAGGGGCGTTCTCGTAATTGCGCGAGAAGCTTCTTGAAGATGGTGACTTGGGGTTTAAGGTGGCATATGCATTAAATGAGATTAGTGAGTCATTTGAGTGATTCATCCAAGTCATTAATGCATCATAAATGCTTAATGACTCATGGAGATGAATCACCCTCTCATATTTATTAAGCATGATGATTAATCATTTATTTCTTTTATTTGGATAAATCATAATGCTTGATATATATTATGATAGCTCACTTTCTCATCTCATTCTCTTGCTCACTTTCTCTCTCCTCAAGCTTTCCCTCTTCAAACCCTAATCCTCCCCTCTCATGTGTTGAGTACAAGGATTAGATTAGACTACTTAATCCTTAACCATTCTCTATATCACCTAGGTTGCTTAGATTAGCGATTTAAGAAACCTAGTTACCTCTAGTTTGAGGTGAAGCTTGTAGTAAAGCTCTCGGGTGGATCTTCTACTACTTAGAGAAGGCCGGAGAGGACGTGGAGAACGACAAGATGAAGGACTCGGATCTTTAGGTATAATCACTTTTCATAGTAGTTGTTAACTCCTATGTTTGTTGTTAGTTATTGTTTATGCAAAGATTCTCGGTTAGTCGATGCTTACGCTTTAAACAAGATCGGTTTCCATTATTCCGCCTCCCTGCAAGTCGTGGGGTGTTGTACATCGACTTACACGGCCCCCCTCCGGGACTGAGCGTCGAAGGCACCAAGAGTCGCGGATCGAACCATTGGCCCTACCAAAAGGAGAGCGCCGAGCTTACGAGTTCAAGAACGAGGAAGATATGAAGAGAGATGAGCCCTGAAGAGGACCCAACCTTTATTTATAGCCTCCGGCGTCCTCATCCAAAGGCGACGGTCGGCTCCCACCAAAAACAACTCTTCGCATTCAACGGCCACGATCGCTCCACCTGCTGCACGCACATTGGCCGGACCCCAACAGATGCCAGAAGCCTGCGACCCGTCACATCAGCCAACCGTTGCCCGACACGTGGGCTGTCGCTTCAGCGAAAGTACACACGATCCGGCACACCCTCTTTAATGCAAAATATCTCGCCCTGATTCGCCAGGGCGTCATCCAGAAGATACAACGGATTACCTTGGGACACGCCCGACGATATCTTCGAAAAGGAGCTCACCTCGGGTGACCCAGAAGACCACTCTCGACCCGACCCATCAGCCGGTCAGGACAAGAATGGGGGGCTAATGATGATGTTCAATATCGGTGATCTCCCAGATCATGACACGTGGCAGGTGACGTCTCCCAGAGCATGCAAGAAAGGGCATATAGTGGCCGACCAGGCTGCTCCCATGCCCGTCCTACAACAAAGCTGGCTCGCCTCCGAGCCCCCAGCGCAATTGGCCTCCTCAGCCTCACAGCTCGTCTCTGGGCTACCGCAGAACCAAGATACCTCGGCTCTCCTTCTTGTCCGCGAGCTCTCCCGCCGAGGTCATCTTCCTCGGTCTCATCGACCGACCAACAACACCGCTCACAGGCGCAACCGCCATCTCGTGAATCTCGCCATGTGCGAGATATCCGCTGGCCACATCCCATGTTCTACGCCATCACGATCCCCATTAACGAGCCTGTCTCGCCATTAATGGGAGATCCCGCTCATCACGCGGGCGTGACGTCGGGAGCATAACGGCCCGTGTGATTCTTGCAGGGTTATCTAAGACGGCAGCAAGGTTTCGAGAGGCATCGTCCATGCCAAATTCAAAAATTTGCCATTTTAGCTAACCCTAACTAAGAATCGTTAACTAGAAATCGACGGAAATATAAATGCAAACACTTTGCAAGTCTAGTGAGCAAGGAATACAACCTTTGTAGACTGGTCCTTCACTTCAATAGCTCCGTGTAGTAGTCCCTTTCGTTGCGATCGTGAACTTCGGACTCTAGACAGGCTCCGATGAATAAACGAACATGCTTGCTTTGAAGTCTTCGAGACCGAAGATGATCTACGTCGGGGAGGCACTAACCCAAGCTATATCTTCACTAACTATGGAATTAGTGAAGCAAACACCCTATACTAAATGGCAAGTTATACTAAATGGCAAGTAGTAGAGGATGATAAAGTAGGAATTTTGCTCACATTAGAAATGAATTTCTCACACTTTTTCTCATACCTCCATTGAAGCTAGAAAGCTTTGAGGAAGAAGAAGAAGAAAAAGAATTAACTCATTATTTGAATTATATGTGTGAGGTTAGAAAACGCAACCAAGGGTTAAGCATGTCATGCTTAACTCTTATAGAGAGTTAACCATAAGCTATGGTTAAAGGTTAGGTAAAAAATATCTTAAGCAAGACAAAGAGAATGGACAAAGTCAAAAATGCCATGAAGCTTCTACAAGCTTTCAACAAATATCAACCATGACTAATTCCAAAATGTTTGAATTACTTAATGATAAATATAAACCCTAATCTTAACCCTAGCATGGTTTAACCCTCATTAACCCTAGTTGCATTTGTAACCTAGCATTATACATTTAACATATATCACATATACATCAATGTATCCAAAGTGAGAAAAGAAATCATAAGTGAGCTAATACTAGTTAATGTAATGTAATATATCAAATATATAATTATACATTAGATTATCAAATCAACTCTTGATTTAATAATCCGGCTATATCACCTATAACCGACTGATATTATAATGTAATATCTTATCGAATCAACCATTGATCCGATAACCCGGCTATATCACATATAACCTTTCATGTCATACATCATGAGAATAGAATGCGGTATCATATATCGTATTAATCTCGGTCCCGCACATATCACATATGCGCTCCTACTCCGTTTCGCTTGAGCCAGGAAACCCCTGTGTAGGACTCTAAAGGCTTGTCAATACGCCGGCAGCAGGTGATGATCATATCAAACACCCACAAGCCGCAAGCGGTCTGCTAAACGTAACAGCCACCTGGGTATTGAGCGATCAGAAGATCAACAAGCAAGCCTACTCGTACTCCTGTGAATCCAATCATTAACACTACCATACAGTCCGGTCTCTTCATCTGATATGTCGCATATCTCGTTTAGGGGTGGTAAACGTCAGACCTAGTTACTCGATAAGTCGTGTCGATATGAGGCTCATAACGGGTCGAGAAACTATTGATAACACTTACCGGTATATCTCTGAAGCAGCCTTGGTCAAGGACTTCCTGTTATATCCAATCGAGCACAGCGCAACATCAACTCCCTATACCGGGAGAGACGAATCCCCTCCTATCGCTCATTGCCTCCATGTGACTCGGGACTGTACCCAAAAACCACCGTTTTGCACGTCCTCTTGAACGTGGTAAGGTGGAAATCAAAGCATAGTGGGAATCACACAAGACTCTATGACGATCTCGGGTCTACAGACTAACCTGTACCAGTGTCACCAGAGAACTGCCATCTGACGTTAGGTATAATACCATCTGGGAGTTCTCGGCGAGTCCGTCCAGTGCACCCAGTCTCCACTGAGCACCCGTATACTGTCTCTGATGTCAAACACTAATGGATATGGGATCATCCATCGCCCATCTACATGGGTCGAGAAGCTATACGCTAGTCTACTCTGGTATATCGATGCCCTGTCTCGATACACCCTCGACTAGGAACATTTGAAGGATGTACTTAACGACTACTCTGTCCCCACTAGTATGATCTGCATCATAGTCCCGGTAGTCAAGTACTCATCCTAAGGGCTTTATCAACATGTAACATAGAAACAATAAGTGTACACGTTAAGATAAAAAGCAACCAGATAGCATACTATTATGTCGAGCAAGAAAATCCTCCATATATATGTCCAAGCATCCACTACAATATACATCGTATGTACAGTAATGGCCTCTAGGGCATACATATAACTAACAATCTCCCACTTGCACTAGGGCCATCTGTTGTAGTATCCAATACCCAACAATCAGCAGTGGTTGAAGTATCTCATACTCAACTATCCCATAAAAGTATCTCCTGGGAATAAGCCTTTGTGAGTGGATCCGCCCTGTTTTCCTCTGTGTCTACTCTCCTAATCTCGATCCCCTGGAGATCAGCCATCTCCATGATCAGGCGATACTGCCTTAGAATATGTCTGGATCACTGATGGGCCGGGGGTTCCTAGGCCAAAGCCACAACTCCATTGTCTCACAATGGTAGGAACGAAGTTCATCTCATGAACTATATACATCCAGACTACCTCTTTGGTAGCATTCTTAGTAACAATGTATCCAGCCTTTATCATCTAGTATGCCACGGTATCTAGCTTGGAACTCTTCCAACATACCGTCCCTCCACTGAGGGTAAGGACAATGCCTATGACTGACATTCAGTCGACCTTATCACTCTGGAAGCTATCCAGTGATTCTCCCCAGGATCGATCGATACCATCTCACTACATCTAGTGAGAATACTAACATCCACTTAGATCTATCTCATAGAGTCCAAAACCTAGGATTTAGGAGGTATCACCTTGATCCTATATGGAGAATCCATGTGATAAGAGGAGATTGACCGAGCGTAGTATAGGAAACTCCTTTCCTATCAAGAGTATGTCATCCACGTACAATACGAGGATCACCACCATACTCTCTACTACCTTTTTGTATATATAAGGTTCATCTACTATTTTGATGAAGTCAAACACTTTGGCTACCACATCAAAATAGATGTTCCAACTCCGCGATGCCTGCTTTAACCCATAAAGCAACTTGCACACGTTTCCGCTGCTCCCACTGTCTACGAAGCCCCCTGGCTGTGTACTTATAGAAGCTCTCTTCTAAATCACTATCTAGAAAAGCAATCATGACACCCAACCGCCAGATGTCGTAGTCATGGTATGTAGCAATGGCAAGTAGGATCCGGATGGACTTAAGCATAGCTACTGGAGAAAAATGTTTCATTATAAACCACACCTGGTCGATGACGAGAACCTTTTACAACAAGTCTTAGCTTTGAAAGTCTCAACCTTTCCATGTACACCAAGTAATCTTCTCATGATATACTTGCTCCTGATGGGGATTTAACCCTTCAGATAAAGCAACCAAAGTCCATACTTTGTTGGTGTATATGGATTCCATCTCAGATCGCATAGCATCCAGCCATTTTCATAGAGTCCCCACTCCTGATGGCCTGCTTGAAATTAGTTGGGTCACCATCTCATGATGCCATCCTCGCTCCCACTGTCATAGAGAAAATCGAAGTATCTCTCAGATGGGTGAGTAACCCTACTAGATCGGCGGATAGGCTGAGGTTCGTTGGGAACTATTGAATCCTTCGGTTCTACCAAATCATCAGCTGCAATTTGTATAGCTGGAACTTCTTCCAGTTCTACCTCATGACCACTAATTTCTTCACAAGAAATTTTCTTTCTAAAAGGTGGCATGCTGAGAAATAAAACACTTTTTCTTCCTCAGTGTGGTAGAAGATATTCCCTTGCGAAGGCTTGGGATATCCAACAAACTTCCACAGAACCGACCTTGCCTCGAGCTTGTCCGGATTTTGCTTTTAGATATAGGCCGGACAACCCCAAATCTTAACATCCTTAAGAGATGGGCTCTTCCTATACCATATCACATATAGAGTGGTAGGTACCTGATTTGATTGGAACCCTATTCAATAGGTATGAAGCTTCACAAGTGCATAACCTCCAAAAGGAAATAGGTAACTCAGTAGTACTCATCATAGAGCACACCATATCACATAGGGTGCGATTGCTCCGCCCCGATATACCAACGTTCTATGGTGTATACGGAGGAGTAATACTGAGAGAGAATCTTATTCTCCTTTAGAATAGTTCAGGAATTCTGTGCTCAAGTATTCTCCTCCCTGAAAACATCATAGGACATAATACTTATACCCAGTTTTTGGTTCTCTACTTCTAACTTATATTCCTTGAATTTCTCAAAAGTTTTAGATTTGTGTTTCAACAGGAACATATGCCCGAATCTTGAGAGATCATTAGTGAATGTAATGAAGTACAAAGAACCGGTCCTGGCATGTGTAGACAGGGGACTCACATACATCATGTATCAATCCCAAGAGTTCATCTAACTCTTTCTCTGTTTCTAATAAACGGAGCTATGGTCATCTTATCTTTGTGTCATGACTGGCAAGTTTCACAAGATGTAAATTCAAACTGATTTAAATATGCATCTATCTGTAACTTAGCTAGTCGGGTCGCATTGATATGACCTAGTCTACAAAACCTCAAGAAGGATTTGTTCATTTCTGAACTCTTCCTCTTGTGTGTGTTCTGTACGTTAAAGAACTGTGGCTTGATTTAGAACGTATATGCTTTTAGATAACGTGCCTGAGCCGTCAACTCTTGATATAGAAAATGTTCAAAACATTATCCATCAATACAAAATTATATCCTTCTTTACTAAATAAAGAGACTGATATGATATTGTATATCAGGTTCGGTATCTAATAACATTTGTTCAGAATCAATGTATTTGGTAATATAGGGTGATAACTGCCAAATAGCTTGGCTGCAACACTTGCAACATTTCCAACTCTTGAAACTTATCACCCATTCTCAGTTCTTTACTTATCTGTAGCCCATGTAACAGATTGCATATGTGGGATCCTGATCCGGTATCTCATACCCAGAACGTAAAGGATACTGAGAAACAGTTCTCTGTAGTAAACACACCCGAAGAAGATGCATCATCATGCACTTTCTTCGTTTGGGCAGCACGGGAATCCTGGTAATCCCCTATTTCCTGCTCGGTCTTATAACAATTATAAGTGGGAGCGGGACCAATGTTCCCCAGCTCAGTATAACAAGCGAGTTTGGTCAATACATCCGTATTATTATCTTGATTAAGGCGTGACATGGTCGCTATGTGGAGAGAGAGAGAAGAAAACACTCAGCGTATGCTCTTGCAAGATTAGATTGGTTATTAATTTATCTAATCAGGATGGCTCCCACTGTTTTAGTCAAATCTTCCTTCAAACCCTAAAAGGAAAGACTAGCCGGGATTAATTACACCTTACAAGTTCGCCAATCTTTCAGCCAGGCCAGTGCCGGTACTTTGAGGGAGGTTCCTCGTGCTTTCGCACGGACCTAATTAAAATAAACCTCGTTTTCCCAGGGGCGTAACCCCGTTGACACCTTTCTACACACCTACTTGATTGGCTAATTATAATGTGTAAAACTCTCCCAGGAGTAACTCTTACTCGCAGTAGGTATCGGGATCCAACTATCTCATAGAAGGTATGCAATCTCATTGCAAATTTCAACACTTGAAATTCCCAATAATATTTTACCCCTAGCATCCTATGACCTTGACAAAAGCCAACAAACCATAGGCTACTAGTAAAGTTCAACCCGTACATTTTCTGATTGAATTAAACCCACCCGCACGACCCTTGACGAAAGCCAACAAAGTCGCACAATTACCCTAACTCAGTCGCATCATATGCTTATGCAGATAAGCATAAATAGATACTGCACACTTTTCCTTGACGAAAGCCAACAAACGTAACACGAATACTATGAAGTACTTATCTGAAATGACGGAGGGCTACGACAGGTTTTTAAGAAAACCCTTTGCGTAATGAACTTGATATCGTTGTAGAATCGAGTGATTTTGAAAAGGAGTGTTTTTGAGGCTGTTACTAGTTTTGCTAAAGAGGTCACTCCCGGTGAAGGGATCGTCGGCTTTTTCCACATTGAATGAGGTGCAGGATATTTCACAAATACCACTATGTAAAGCAAGAACTAGAAAAGCAATCAAAAGAGAAAACCGAGTTTGTAGTATCTGCTAGTTTCGCTAAAGAGGTCACTCTTGGTGAAGGGATCTCGGCTCTTTCCTTATCGAATAAGATGCTGGATATTCTACAAGGAACACCGCTATGCAAAGCAACAACTAGTGCTACCTGTTTTTGAAAATTCAATTCCACAACATCTTTAGGTTTCTTTTGTTTCGTTAATCTCATTAATGAAGTCCCATCATTTAAGTTACCTAAACATCATAGATAAATACAACGTATGCTTATGCCATCCGCATTCACCTCGATGTCCCCTCGTGCACCGTTAGGTTAGGTAACTAACGGCAGAGCAGGGCAGTGCTAGTGTGGGTGTAAAACATAAGCAACGTCTATGTAATATATCACATATACTATATCCTGTATTCATCACATCAATATATCAAATGATCACATCACAGATATCGCAGCAGAAAACAACATATGAAATATTGGATATACTAGGATTTCGGGGTTTTATTTTAAGCCTGTATAAAACACGGATTCCACGGTCGTGATGAATAGCCAATCCCACATCCCTAGAACCCTACGAGAGTGGCAAGCAACCCTACCAATTCTAGAGTTAGGAGACCCGGTCTCGACTCCTCGAGATGGTCTCCCACTGGACCCTAAAACCCGGTTACTTGTGCTCCCCGTCTTGGGTCTATCCTAATGCGGAAAAGTAAATAATATACAATGGTGACATCATCCTCTACCCGGAAGTGCCCCAATAAAAGAATATTACATATAATGAATTTTACATGAATGAAAATAAAAACTCTCATCTCACATAAAAACCCCCGGCTATTCAATCACGACGATCCAATATAACATATCACAGCAACACATAACATCACATGTCATCAACCTAAGTAAATATGCGTATCCCAATTGTCGTTGACATATAGCACTGAAATCGGCGATACAACACATATTAAACTTACGGTTGTAGAAAAGAAAGTGAAAAACTACAACAGTTGGAATCCGCAACCATCTTAGACATCATAAACCCAACGTATCACATACTTTGGATTTCATGCCTAACCAAATGAATTCCTTAGACATCGCATGCCTAACAATTATAAACCCCGCATTTTAGTCTCGATATTGAAAACACCTTTTAATATCTAGTCGAGCAATTCAACAAGATTCCCGACATCCTGATCGAATGCTCGTCGGAAACTTTAGTAGACGGCCGCACCCCCCGATGCCGTCGACGAAGTGCACTAAGGCGGAACACCGCTGCCGCGAGCACCCGAACGGATGCTTTTGGCGACGGGGTTCTCCTACAGTCACTTGGTCGGGGCTATGGGGCGTGGCTATCTAATAATGTTACCCGGCGAGTATCCGCGTACTCTACGTGATTGCGACGGACTTTTGATCACATCAAAATCCCGTGGCAACCGATCAAATAAGACTAAATTACTAGATTTATAACATTCAAATTAGTTATCTCATAACTACTTATGAATTCCAAATATTGTATCCCATCACATAATATCCGGATGACGTTAAACTCTTCGATCGATTCATCAAAGTCCCATAATTTCCCGGCAGCTCAACACTTGAGCACAGTTCAATAATACCCATAATATGCCACAGTACCTATGCACCAGCCGTAGAAGGGCAAACCCAAGCCTCACTCAGGTCACCACGGAACTAAGGCAAACCTTAGGGTTTGACCGCGGTTCCGCGATCCAAAAAGTCGAGTTAGGGTTTCATTCTTCTAGAGGGTTCATAGACTTACTTACATGTTTTTCCGAATACGTTAAATTTGGAAAAATGGGTTTTTGACATTCGATCGAACTTTTTAACTTCGCCTAGATAACATGCGAATAACCCGAAACAATGTTAAAAATACGAATACGAAACACTCCGAATTGTTTATAGTGTAAGATTACATCACATGCAAAATTAGCAAAAACAAACAACATCTGAAACACCAAAACCAAGCCACTAGAACACACCAAAATTTTCAGGGGGGGTGCTCGGATTTGGCCGAGATCACCATGGTGGTGGCCAGCCCAATTTTCATGGAATGCCTTGAAATTTTGTGTGTGTTCATGATATATCCTATACATCACTCTGTACTTGTTTGAAATTTTTTTTTACAACATTGTAAAATTGACAGCAAGCAGGTTTTGGCGATGCAAGTTTCGGAGTATTTCGGTTTCGCAATTCTAACAAAATCCGTATAAATTTCTAGCATGGCTCTAATACCACTGTAGGGTTACCTAAGACGGCAGCAAGGTTTCGGGAGGTATCGTCCATGCCAAATTCAAAAATTTGCCGTTTTAGCTTAACTATAACTAAGAATCGTTAACTAGAAATCGACGGAAATATAAATGCAAACACTTTGTAAGTCTAGTGAGCAAGAAATACAACCTTTGTAGACCGGTCCTTCACTTCAATAGCTCCGTGTAGTAGTCCCTTTCGCTGCGATCGTGAACTCCGGACTCTAGAGAGGCTCCGATGAAGAAACGAACATGCTTGCTTCGAAATCTTCGAGGCCGAAGATGATCTACGTCGGGAAGACACTAACCCAAGCTATCTCTTCACTAACCATGAAATTAGTGAAGCAAACACCCTATACTAAATGGAAAGTAGTAGAGGATGATGAAGTAGGAATTTCGCTCACATTAGAAATGAATTTCTCACACTTTTTCTCATACCTCCATTGAAGCTAGAAAGGTTTGAGGAAGAAGAAGAAGAAAAAGAATTAACTCATCATATGAATTATATGTGTGAGGTTAGAAAATGCAACCAAGGGTTAAGCATGTCATGCTTAACCCTTGTAGAGAGTTAACCATAAGCTATGGTTAAAGGTTAGGTCAAAAATATCTTAAGCATGACAAAGAGAATGGACAAAGTCAAAGATGCCATGAAACTTCTACAAGCTTTCAACAAATATCAACCATGACTAATTCCACAATTTTTGAATTACTTAATGATAAATATAAACCCTAATCTTAACCCTAGCATGGTTTAACCCTCATTAACCCTAGTTGCATTTGTAACCTAGTATGATACATTTAACATATATCACATATACATCAATGTATCCAAAGTGAGAAAAGAAATCATAAGTGAGCTAATACTAGTTAATGTAATATAGTATATCAAATATATAATTATACATTAGATTATCAAATCAACTCTTGATTTAATAATCCGGCTATATCACCTATAACCGACTAATATCATAATGTAATATCTTATCGAATCAACACTTGATCCGATAACCCGGCTATATCATATATAACCTTTCATGTCATACATCACGAGAATAGAATGCGGTATCACATATCGTATTAATCTCGGTCCCGCACATATCACATATGCGCTCCTACTCCGTTTCGCTTGAGTCAGGAAACCCCTGTGTAGGACTCTAAAGGCTTGTCAATACGCCGGCAGCAGGTGATGATCATATCAAACACCCACAAGCCGCAAGCGGTCTGCTAAACGTAACGGCCACCCGGGTATTGAGCGATCAGAAGATCAACAAGCAAGCCTGCTCGTACTCCTGCGAATCCAATCAGTAACACTACCGTACAGTCCGGTCTCTTCGTCTGATATGTCGCATATCTCGTCTAGGTGTGGTAAACGTCAGACCCCAGTAACTCGATAAGTCGTATCGATATGAGGCTCATAACGGGTCGAGAAACTACTGATAACACTTACCGGTATATCTCTGAAGCATCCTTGGCCAAGGACTTCCTGTTATAGCCAATCGAGCATAGCGCAACATCAACTCCCTATACCGGGAGAGACGAATCCTCTCCTATCGCTCATTGCCTCCATGTGACTCGGGACTGTACCCAAAAACCACTGTTTTGCACGTCCTCTTGAACGTGGTAAGGTGGAAATCAAAGCACAGTAGGAATCACACAAGACTCTATGACGATCTCGGGTCTACAGACTAACTTATACCAGTGTCACCAGAGAACTGCCATCTGACATTAGGTATAATACCATCTGGGAGTTCTCGGCGAGTCCGTCCAGTGTACCCAGTCTCCACTGAGCACCCGTATACTGTCTCTGATGTCAAACACCAATGGATATGGGATCATCCATCGCCCATCTACATGGGTCGAGAAGCTATACGCTATTCTACTCTGGTATATCGATGCCCTGTCTCGATACACCCTCGACTAGGAACATTTGAATGATGTACTTAACGACTACTCTGTCCCCGCCAGTATGATCTGCATCATAGTCCTGGTAGTCAAGTACTCATCCCAAGGGCTTTATCAACATGTAACATAGAGACAATCAGTGTACATGTTAAGATAAAGAGCAACCAGATAGCATACTATCATGTCGAGCAAGAAAGTCCTCCATATATATGTCCAAGCATCCACTACAATATACATCGTATGTACAATAATGGCCTCTAGGGCATACATATAACTAATAATTCTCGCGCCTGCCCTGCCTGCTGCCACCGCTATATAAACCCCTTCTTCAGACGGTTCAAGTAAGCAATTTTTTACTCCACTAAGACGTTACTCTGCTCTGATTTCCTTTCTAACTCGACCGTCGGAGGGTCCTCGGTGGTACAACCACCCCGGAACTTCCTTGCAGGTAGCTCGGCGACAACCAACCTCAAACCCATTGAGATCCACACGCTTCAGGAGCCTGCCTCCAGATCCAATCTCAGCCATCCATCGCCGCCATCAGCAGATCAACGGAAGGCAACATCTTGGCGCGATCCGGGTCGCGTCAAGTACTGACGGCCCTACTGATATACTACATGTCATTCTATCGGCTACCAAGCTGGGTGGTGCATAGAATTGACAAGATTAGAAAGTCATTCCTTTGGAAAGGAAACATTGCGGAAAGGAAACATTGCAGAAAGAAAAGGATATAATTTGGTGAAATGGCAGTCCGTGTGTCGTCCGAAGCAGGAAGGAGGACTTGGTATAAAAGATATTAATATTATGAATAAGGCCTTGCTTACAAGATGGTGATGGAGACTGTCGGAAGGAAAGAAAACATGGTGGGTCAACACTATAAACACGGCTTACAAAAATCGCTCCATATGACCACTATAAAAATCCCTCTCAGACAATTTAGATAACGCCATTTAACTCCAATAAGCTACTACTCTGCCAATATTTCTCGGCTCTAACTTGATCGTCGGAAGGTCCTACGGTGGTCACTCATCCCGCGACTTATTTGCAGTAGCTCGGTTTCCACCTCAAACTCAGCCCATTGAGATCCACACACTCTAGAAGGCAACCTTCAACTCAAATCTCAACCGTTCAACAACGCTCGCCACAGATCGACGGAGGACAGTATCTGAAAGGAGATCATACCCTCCATCAACAAGTAAAAGCTAAACCCGAACCGAAAGTTGCATTTAGGAAAATCTAGTACCAAGCCTAATGAATTTCCACAATAGTTAGGTTTTTTGATCTTTTGAAGTAATCCATAATAGTTAGGTTGACAAGAATCTTTTTATAAAAAGCAAATAAACTTGAATATTTTATTATAAAAGATTGATCTCAATTTATACAATTCATTAACAGGACCAACTTATTACAAATAATCTTAATAATTTATCTACTAGCTAATAGAATAGCAACAATTTGTATAAATTAATGACCAGCTTTTAGGGAGACGACATTTAACTTTTGATACATCTATATCTATCTATCTTCTATCTTGGGGTTCCAATTTTAGATTTCAAAGGAATAATTCACTAAAATAACCCTAAATATATTTTCAAAAACCTGATTAGTCTAAAATTCAACAACAATATTCACTTATAGCTAACTAAATAATTTTTTTTGATTAGGATAACTAAGAAAATATAACTAACTAATAATTAAGTTTCTCTATCTAGCTAGCAAATCAGTAGAAGTGATTAATTTTAATTTTTTTTTCCTCTGCTAATTACCCATACCTCAATCCCTAATTCCTAGACACATTTTTTTAGATATGAAACTAATTAACCATTTATAAAAATTTATGTTGCTTAGAATTCATTTAAATTTGAAATTGATTTTACTTTGGTTGCCATATTTCTTTTATACAGTTAATTGTTAACTGCATATAAGCTTTTAAAACCTATTTCAAAAGATTTTTATAAAATAAATTAACTCATATAATTCAAGAATCGTATTTTTTTGGATGTAAAAAATTTAAGAATCTACTTTAAACCTACATTTTATTCTTTCATATGCTTTGGGGGGTGGGGGGAGGAGGGGTGGGGTGTACTCGTGAGATACACGTGAGATACACGTGCAAAAATACTAATTATTAATGTAAAAGTAGAGAGGCTACTTCAAACTAAAATTGTTAATTTGATTGTCAGGAAGTGATGATGCTCTAAGCCGTTTTATGTCAAGGTCTGGGGAGAAGTGCCTCCCGTTCTTCAAAGCTCTGAGGAAGATCCCGAGGTTCGAGTGGTCGGAGGAGTGCCAGATCGCTTTCGACCAATTGAAGAGGCACATCGCGACCCCACCACTGCTCACTCGACCAGTCGAAGGAGAAAAGCTGTCGCTATATCTGGCGGTATCCGACCACGCAGCGGGCTCGGTGCTCGTCCGAGAGTTCGATGGAGTGCAGAAACCGGTGTACTATGTAAGCCACATCTTCAAGGACGCAGAAACGAGGTATCCAGCCATAGAAAAGATTGTCTTGGCCCTCGTGGTGACCTCAAGAAAGCTACGGCACTACTTCCAGGCACACACCATCCTCGTCCTCACCGAGCGCCGGTTGGAGGCTATCCTCGCATCACCGGAATCCTCGGGCTGCTCAGAGAAGTGGAGATGGGAGCTATCTCAGTTCGACATAAAATATCGCCCGAGGCAGGCCATCAAAGCGCATGCCCTGATCCATTTCATCGTTGAATGCACCATCCCCGGCAAAGAACCGGAATCCGCTCCAGCCCTCGCAGCCCGACACCCCATCGCGGAGAGGCCCGGCCCCTGAGTGGGTCATTTACGTCGACGGGTCTTCAACCGAGGAAGGCTGTGGTGCCGGCCTCATCATCCGGGGCCCGAACGGGGCAGAAATGGAGTACTCTCTGAAGCTCGGATTCAAGGCCTCAAACAACACGACAGAGTACGAGGCCCTACTGGCAGGACTGCGCATGGCCTCCGAGCTGGGGCTGAAGACGATTCGAATCCGCAGCGACTCAGCCTTAGTCGTCGGCCAATTGACCGGGCGCTTCGAGGCTCGAAAACCCCTGACGATGAAGTACCTCGACGATGTAAGGAAGCTTCAGAAAAGCTTTGACGAAGTCCAGGTGGAGCAAATACCCAGGCAGCTCAATGCCCAAGCCGACGCCTGAGCAAGCTGGCTTCGTCCTACTCGGCCAACAACAAGCGGTTCATCCTCTTCGAGACCTTACCCAAGCCCAGCGTGGAGGAAGGAGCGACGATACTCCATATATATACTGCGCGGGAAGACGGCCAAGACTGGAGGAAGCCCCTCGTAGAGTTCCTAAGGGACGGTACGCTCCCAGAAGATCGGGGAGCAGCCCGCCATTTTCGAGCTAAAGCCTGTCACTTCATCTGGAGCAATGGAAACCTTTACAAGAAATCTTTCACCCAGCCCGTGCTCCGGTGCGTCGACCCCTACGAAGCCGACTACGTCCTCCGTGAAATCCATGAAAGGGTCGGTGGCGCACACCAAGGAGCCCGAACCTTGATCCAGAAGGCATTGCTCCAGGGGTACTACTGGCCCACTATTCACGAAGACGCCCAGAAGCTCGTTAGAAGGTGCAAAAGTTTCCAACTCCACGGCAGCATACTACGCCTTCCAGCTACCAAGTTGACCGCCTTAACATCTCCGTGGCTGTTCGCCCAGTGGGGGTTGGACATGATAGGCCAGTTCCCTACTGGTGCGGGCAGGTACAAATATATCCTCGTCGTGGTAGACTACTTCACAAAGTGGATCGAGGCCGTCCCCATCAGGAAACCGGATGCCGTCATGACCATCAAGTTCCTGGAGAACAATCTGATACTTCGGTTCGGCATCCCAAGGTGTATTATCACCGACTACGGGACGAACTTCGAAAATGAAAAAGTGAAAGATTGCTGCGGTGAATACCATATCCTCATGAAAATTCGCCGCGGCCGCCCAACCCCAATGCAACGGGCATGCCGATGTTGCTAACCGAGACGTCCTCTGAGGTCTCTGGACCCGCCTAGAAGGACGACAAGGCAGTTGGGTCAAGGAACTGCCCCGAGTCTTATGGGCTTACGCACATCAAAGAAGACCCCCACTGGGGAAACCCCCTTCGGCCTCTGCTACGGGACCGAGGAATGGTCCCAGCGGAGATCGGGCTACCCAGTCATCGGGTCAATCACTTCGACGATGAAGCAAACACCTCGGCGCTACGGACCAAGCTGGACATCTTGCTGGAGAAGAGAGACCGGGCTCAAATCTGAGCTGCTGCTTACCAGCAACAAATTGCTCGATACTACAACGCGCGGGTCAAGCGTCGCTCCTTCAAGACCGGAGATCTGGTCTTGCGGCGGAACGAGTTCGCCGATCAAAGCAGGCTACATAAGTTTTCCCCGAAGTGGGACGGTCCTTTCCTCGTCTCCGAGGTACTCCCCGGCGGAGCCTATCGTTTACAAGACGCGGACGGACGCAAGCTCCCGCGGCCTTACAACGCCGAGAAGCTCAAGCTGTACCAATGAGACCAAGGCCTACGAGTGTGTACCTCTCCTTTCGCAAGACGATGTAAATGTTCTCTAAAAATCCTTTCTATTTCAAATAAAGGGAATGTTAGAGCATTGCAAAAAGGAGGAATTCTGTCTTTTGTGATCGAAGCCCTCGCCAAGAGGCAACCGCGCAGCTTCACTGCCCGGTTATCCTTAGCAGGCCTCTTATGGCCCCTCCAGCGCTAAGGATCAAAGCCCTCGTCTAGAGGCGGCCGCGCAACTACCCTGCCCGGCTATCCCTGGCCGGTAGCTTCCCTACACACAACGCCAGGGATCAAAGCCCTCGCCAAGAGGAAACCGCTCAGCTTCCCTGCCTAATTATCCTTAGCAGGCCTCCTATGGCCCCTTCAACACTAAGGATCAAAGCCCTTTGTCTAGAGGCAGCCGCACAGCTACCTTGTCCGGCTATCCCTGACCGGTAGCTTCCCTACACACAATGCCAGGGATCAAAAGCCCAGGCCAAGAGGCACTGGGCAGTAACCCTGCTCGGCCCCATCCTTCAGGACAAAAGCCCTCGCCAATAGGCACCGGGCAGTAACCCTGCCCGGCCCCCATCCTTAGTAGGCTTCTTACAGCCCCTCCCATGCTAAGGATCAAAGTCCTCCTTAGAGGCGATCGAGCCCGACCCTTACTCGGCTATCCCCGGCTGGTAGCTTCCTAACACAACCGACAAGAATCAAAGCCCTCGCCAAGAGGAATCGGGCAGTACTCCTGCTTGGCCCCCGTCCTGAAGGATCAAAGCCTTCCCTAGAGGCAGCCGAGTCCTACCCTTGCTCGGCTATCCCCGGCCGGTAGTTCCCTACCCACGACGTCAGGGATCAAAGCCCCCGCCAAGAGGTACCAAGCAGGGAAACCAAGCAGCTTCCCTGCTTGGTCATCCCCGGCTGGTAGCTCCCTACCCACGACGCCAGGGATCAAAACCCTCGCCAAGAGGCACCGAGCGGCTACCCTGCTCGGTCATCCCCGCCTGGTAGCTCCCTACCCACGACGCCAGGGATCAAAGCCTTGCCAAGAGGCACCGAGCAGTTACCCTGCTCGGTCATCCCCGACTGGTAGCTCCATACCCACGACGCCAGGGATCAAAGCCCTCGCCAGGAGGCACCGAGCGGCTGCCCTGCTCGGTCAACCCCGGCTGGTAACTTCCTACCCGCAACGCCAGGGATCCAAGCCCTCGCCAAGAGGCGCCGAGCATGTCACGCCCCGCTTCCCAGTATACGGCGAAGTGGACGCGACGAGGTCCGCTACGTATGTACTCAGAAGTACATACGCTAAGCGTAGCTAGGCAATATAAAATATTACACAAGAGACAAGAGTATAAAAAGAACAGCAACTTTTATTTATTAACATTCTTTGTACAATACATGAAAGAAAATACAACTGAAATAAAAGATGCCTAACCAGTGGCATAACAGGAAATGAAAAGTACAGAAAGGAAAAGTGTACAATGAAACTACAGTGCAGGGTCTTCAGTAAACTGCTCCAAGTCTTCTTGTGATGGCTCAATCTCTGCCGGGTCTAAATCACCTGACGACATTCAAAGAAGAGAGAAACAGAATGTCGTCAGCGAACAGGTCGCTCGGTAAGTCCCAAAGATAAGAGAGAAATAGACAGAGAGTAAGAGAGAGAGAGTAGCTTTTAATGTTGTATTATAATATTGTAATGTTGTATTAACGCTGTTGTTTGTAGCCTGGTACAGAAGATGCCAGTGTATACGAGGGGAGTCCCACTTACACCGGGGACTTTGGTAACCTGTAGTACAAGGCTCCGTCGATAATACCACGGAACAACGGCATGGATGTAATTACGTCTTAAGTGACCATCTCGTGCCACCTTTAACATATTCCGTACCAGTCTACCCCTTAAACCCCGCGATGTCTTGTTTGTATTGTTATCTTGTAAAATTGTGTTGATTGTATGAGTGATTAACTGACTGACCGAAACCATGATATCAGGAAACGGCTATAACCATAGAGTCATGTAAATGGAATACTGGGAATCATGTAAAAGGAATATCCATGGTTCGGTTCAGTCAAGTTATATAGATTGTTAACTGGATTCTGGGATTCATGTATTCATCTTGAGTTGAAATATAAAGAATATAGATTGACTTGAATTATATTCAAGTCAGAAATAGTCAGACTCTAACCCGAGTCAGACTAGAGAAGATAATTTGAAGTTCTTTATTTGTTAGGGGCCTTATTGTAATTTATAAAACTTGAGGGGGTTTATTGTAAAAAGTAATATTGTATAGTTTGCAAAATATAACTCAAGTATTTAATTATCGTCTTTATGTACATACAACAATTTAATGATCAAGATAAATATGTATACATGTTCGAATAACATGAAATGAGTCAAGTATATTATTCGATTAACTACCATAAACAATGCTGTAAAGAAATATTATGTACGACTAATTAATCAAGTTGAAAGAATACGAGAACATAAACAAAAATATGGCTCTAAGTGTTTTGCATGCGTGAGTTACAGTTTCACCTAAATACGACTACCGGTTTAAGAGATATATATGTTTTCGTATCGTCGCGCAAAACAGATCAGAATCTATTCGGCACCGTCACATATTTTTAAAATACAGTTTGAGTTAATTTCTATCGGGTTTCAGGTTACGAATATTATTAGAAACTTTTAGGTCTTTCGATGTACTTATCCAAAACACCAAGATTCATATGATTTGGATTTCTGAAGCTCTAGTTATGATCATTTTAATATCAGCATTTAAAACAGAAATTCAGATTTCTGGACAGCAACTATATATTCTATTGTAAAGCCTATATCAAGTTGTTTCATGCATTCCTAAGTAATATAATATACAGAAAATTATATTTATATCAATGGTGCATCTACACATCTAAATTTTGTCACAAACGGACATCGGGTGTTCGAGTTATGTCCAATTTAAAATCAGTGTGCGAATCGGAACAGATTCTGTCCAGATCCGTCACTTAATATTGTAATGCAGTTTTCTTTATCTTAGATGGGTTTTCAGTAAAATTATAAAACTAAGAAAATCTAGATCATTCGATGTAAATATCAAAAACACCTGAGTTTGCTCAATTTGGATACCGGTATACCAAGTTATGTGTCCTAGAAATTGACCGATAACTGCAGTTTTCTGTTTTACGATCAGTGAATAAATACGATGTAATTCCTAAACCGTTATGCGGATCGATCTAAAATTTTTACAGCGTGTAAAAAAATAATATAGTCTATCATATGTAAATTCCGTGAAATTTTCATAAGTAAAAATTAATTTCTACAAATTATTTTAAAGGTAAAGATATTGATATGTATACTAAAATCGGCAAAAAGATTAACTAGAATTTTTACGCAAGCTTCATCTTTTCTTTTAATAACCAAACCGATTCCATGAGATATCGTAAATATATTGTGGCATGAAATCTATGTTCTCACTACTCATAATAAACATTTATAGTCATGAACAAAGAATTGAAAACGCTTTAATTTGAACAAGAGGTAATAAGATATTATTAAACCATATATAACCATATGTATCTAGACTTATATATATGTATATGTTTATGTTTTCTCTTAAGGATTACGGTATGGATAAAAACGGGTTCACGAGATATGAAAAGAGAAGAATAAAGAGATGGAGGAAGGGAGAGAGAAGGGACTTACATGCACAAGCCGGTATTGTCACCGGGCTTGTCTATCCGCCGATAGCCTCGCGTTACTAGCGAGACCTTCTTGAAGACTTCTTCTTGTTCTTCTTCTTGGATTCTACGTGAAGAGGAAGAAGTGAGAGATAGAAAAATATGAGGAAGGAAAAGATGGAGGAGGACAATAAGGATGGTGTAATGGTGAATAATAATATATGCATTTAACATGAGAATTAAAAGAGAAATGAAAAGCCACCATTCATTTTGGAAATGAAAGGTCTCATTTGTAGGTTATGAGAAGAATAAAAAATGATAAAAAAATAATTGCAAGAATGGGGATTTGAACATGTGACTTATGGAATAACAATGCAAGGACTTAACCAATGAGCTATAAGGTTGTTCATGCATATATTTAATTAGAATTAAATATATGATGTTGCTTAAAAAGAAAATGGGCTTTTTAGATGGGCTGTAGAGATTAAGAATAATGGATTTGGGTTAAATATTTATGAAAGGAAAAATAAGAATGAGAAGTTAAAAACTTAAATATAAGAAAAAGAAATTGTACCTAAAAAAAATACATAATAGATTGAGGAATAAAATAATAATAAATTTAATAGAAAAAGGAAAATACCAAGTACAAATAAATACGGTATATTATTGAAGAGGGATAATACAAATGTATAAAGATTTTGGGGTCATTACAGAGCGGCTGCCCTGCTCAGTCATCCCCGGCTGGTAGCTCCCTACCCATGACAACATGGATCAAAGCCCTCGCCAAGAGGCATCTGAAGCCCTCATAGTGAGGACACCGAGCTCTCTTCGGCTCAACACATCTGCAGCGGGCAGCCTACCGCCCATCAAACGCCACGGATCTGAAGCACTCTCCAAGAGACGCCAGGTCTATATAAGCCCGAGCGATCCCCCCTCAACTTCGGGGCCATGGAGATACTTTCTTTCCAACAAAATCAACTCGACGCACGATCGCCAGACGAAGAACTGACTTGACATGGAAGCTCAACAGTGCAAGTCCTAATATTCTTCGAGTATTCTTCATCGAACAAAGGATAATGTGCAAGCAATGAAACAACAAAAGTTTTATTCGCTTAAAAACCAATATCCTTACAAGGGTATTGTGGGCTTCCCAGCCTTATCAAATGGCCCGGAAGCTTACAAAAAGAGAGAAGAGGAAATATCAAAAGCCTTGTTCCCCCTACGCCTCACTTCCCTCATCACTGTCCGCCGGAGGCTTGACCACCGAGAGCGGGACCCGAGCACGGAGCTCGCCATCGGCAAACTCGGGAAACTGCTCCTTGACGGCATCAAGAGCCTTGTTCCACACAACGGCGGTATACTCGCCAAGTTCGGTGTAAAACTGCTCCGAGACCTTATAATCGGCCACCGCCTTCCTAGCCCGAACCTCGGCGACCTCGGCCGCCTGGAGCGCCTTCTCGGCATCCCTCCTGCTGGCATCTCCCTCCTTCTTCAGGGCCGCGAAGCGATCGGCCAGTTCCGTCAGCTTTGCCTCAACAATTCGGTGGGACTCGCTCAGGCGACGATAGGACTCCCGACACATTAAGACGGCAAGCTCCGCGGACTCCGATCGGGCTGCCAGGACATCGGCCCTCTCCCTCTCCAAACATAGGTCACGTCGCAGGACCTCGGCCTCCGAAGGAGACTCTCCCACCGGCCTTGCATCATGGAAAGCCCCCTCGGCCTCCATGCGAGTAACAAGGGCGCAATGTTGAAGAACCTGATGAGAAACAGATGAGAAACTTCGAGACGCTCGAGCCAAAGAAAGAAGAGTTAAAACAACACGAGAAGAAGTTCAACCCTGAACCGCCTCTTGAGCTATGGCCGCCACTTGGGCCTTAAGGGTGCTATGCGGGAGCTTGTCCCCGGCTGACTCTTCCATTCCAGCGAGCAAGCCGGCAACTACGGAAAGCCCGGACGGAATCGTGAAGACGGCGTCCCCTTCCTGCACGGGAATTCCCATAGGGACCCTCAACGGCGGTGCACGAGAGACCGTCCTCTTCCTCTTAAGGGGAGTCCCGTCTTTACCCTCCCCTGCATCCCTCATCTGGGGCTCGGAAACCCGTGGACGCCTCAGGCTGCTGCCGGGACAATCGCCAGGAGTTCTCAGCGAAGCAGACGGCCCCGCCGTCGGCAGAACATTCGGCGCAGGTATCGATCCGGCCGGGGGCGCGGCCGCACCACTGGCCTCCCTCCGGGACGATACACCCAAAGCTCTGGATTGATCCATAGGTCCGACCTAAGGAAGAAGAGCACCGAGCTATCAGGACTTAGAGTGAGGAAAGTGTGAAAAGATAGGGGCCCTGGAGTGGGCCCTATCCCTATCTATTGCTGCCATCGCCCTCAACCAACGGCGCCCTTCATCCCCCGCCAAAACGACTCATCGCGTTCGACGACCCCGATTGTTCCACCTGTCGCTCCAGCATTGGGCCGCATCCCATCAGATGCCGCAGATCTGCAATACGCCGCAGGTCTGCAATACGCCGCGTCGCCCAACCGACGCTCGACACGTGGACCGTCGCTTCAGTGACGAAACGCACGAACCTGCGTACATTCCTTAAATGCAAAGATCTCGCCTATGATTCGCTGGCAGAAAAGACAACAGATTGCCCGGGGACACGTCCCGACGATACCTTCGAAGGGAGCTCGGCCCAGGTGGCCCGGCAGTCCACTCTCAACCCAACCCATCAGCTGGTCGGGACGAGAGTAGGGGCTAATGATGATGCTCGATATCGGCGATCTCCCAGATCGTGACACGTGGCAGATGACGTGTCCCAGAGCTCAGAAGAAAGGGCTTGCAGGGGCCGACCAGGCCACCCCTGTGCCCGACCCGCAAGCACAAGCTGGCTCTTCTCAGAGCCCCCATGCAAAAATTGGCTTCCTCGGCCTCCCAGCCCGCCTCCGAGCTATCATAGGACCAAGATGCCTCGGCTCCCCCTCTCGCCCCCGAGCTCTCCCGCCGATGCCATCTTCCTTGATCTCATCGACCGACCAACGGCACCACTCGTAGGCGTAACCGCCGCTCCGCGAATCTCGCCATGCGCGAGATCTCCGCCGGCCATATCCCACGTTCCATGCCATTATGATCCCCATTAACGAGCCTATCTCGCCATTAATGGAAAGATCCGCTTATCACGCGGGCGTGATGTCGGGAGCGTAACGGCCGGCGTGATTCACGCGCCTGCCCCTGCATGCTGCCGCCGCTATATAAACCCCTCTCCCAGAGGGATCAAGTAAGCCAATTCGACTCCACTAAGCCGTTACTCTACTCGGATCTCTAGACTAACTTGATCGTCGGAGGGTCTTCGGTGGTACAACCATCCCGGGACTTCCTTGCAGGTAACTCGGCAACCACAACCTCAACCCATTGAGATCCACACGTTTCAGGAGCGACAGCCTTCAGATCCAATTTCAGCCACACATCGCAGCCATCCGCAGATCAACGGGAAGCAACATCTGAAGGAGATTCCACCTTCCGTCACCTTCCGTCAGGAAGACACATGGCCATAGAATTTTTGAAATAATTTTGGGGAAAAAATTATTAAAAAATCATGTCTAACTTTTCAAATCATATTAAACGTTTACTAAATTATTCAAAAAAATATTCTCAAATCTTTTGTCAGTTATGTTAAGCTCAAGCTTTTAACGTATCAATACACGCATCAGCCGTGCAAGAAGCCAATAATTACTTTTGTCCCGCTTTTTTTTTGCCGTAAATTATCATCTTTATGATTGGTGGTTTAGCTTATTTCACGTATATTCAAGTGAAAATGGATAAGATGTGCATGTCATATAAATGTGTATGAAAAACACCAATAAACATAAAAGGTAATTATTGCTTGCGCAAATATTTGATATGGATTAGGGCCTGATATTTCGCATCTGGCTTACAAATAGGAATGCGTGTGGCCATCACAAACATTGCAAGAATATTTGCAGGCTTATTCTTCTTCTTGTTCATTAGTGGATAGAATCAATAAAAGTATCGGCTAATTTAGCAATGCTCAATAACTCTGATGAAATGGTGGATGAGGGAGCTTTGAAAGAAGAAGGAAGCCATAGATGGAACAAGTATGCTTGTGCTTGCTCCATCATAGCTTCCATGATCTCCATCCTCATGGGCTATGGTAAGTTTCCAATCTATTTTTCCATATAGTTGAATGGGAGAAAAGAAATGAGTTTTATAATTTTTTATATGCTTTGTTTCGTTATGTGATTTAAGATCGTATGTCGTCGGCAGACGATGTTGATTTCTTCATCCTTACATCCTCTAAAAAAGTTATGTTTCTAGTACTGGAGAGGATCCAGATCCCTTACAGATGACTATAGTGATATGATAACCTTCTGCTTAAATCTTCATACATGTTCATGTAGTTGCTCTTTATAATATGCACATATATAATTCGGGAAAGAAAATGATTCATGTAGCTGACATTGGTTGTTTGTTGATGCAGACACCGGTGTTATGAGCGGAGCGATGCTCTTCATCAAAGAAGATCTCAAGATCAATGATGTGCAAGTCGAAGTCCTTGCCGGAATCTTAAACCTCTGCGCCCTCTTTGGCTCTCTGACCGCTGGTAGGACCTCCGATTGGATCGGCCGTCGCTACACAATTGTTTTGGCATCTTCCATCTTCTTCTTCGGCTCTCTCTTTATGGGCATAGCCCCAAACTACGCGGTTTTAATGACCGGTCGTTGCGTGGCGGGTGTTGGGGTCGGGTACGCCCTAATGATTGCACCAGTTTATGCGGCGGAGATCTCATCGCCATCCTCTCGAGGATTTCTTATGTCTCTTCCAGAGATGTGCATTAGTATTGGTATCTTGATCGGTTACATATCGAACTACTATTTGGCCAATCTTCCTTTAGTTTATGGATGGCGAACAATGCTTGGGATTGGCGCAGTTCCGTCTATTGGTCTTTCTCTAGGGATCTTAGCAATGCCGGAATCACCACGATGGCTGGTGGTGCAAGGGCGGATCAGAGAAGCACGTGATGTGCTTATGAAGGTATCAAACACGAAAGTTGAAGCGGAGAGGAGACTTACGGAGATCAAATCCGCTGCAGGTACATTTAAAGTTTATGTCTCTGCACCAAAACCGTTGTAACAACGATGGTTCGATCGAGGATACATCTATATTGTCACACTATCAAATGCATTTTATTTAAAATCCGTTAGACTATGAATAAAGCATACAACAAATGAGTGTATCTGAAAATTCTATGCCGACAATAATAGGTATCAACGACGACAGCAGCAACGATGATGCCCTCAAGCCTGCTGCAAATTCTAAAGGTGAGGCTGTCTGGAGAGAGCTCTTCCTACACCCTACACCGCCAGTGAAAAGAATATTACTCGCCGCACTAGGCATACATTTCTTTGAGCATGCGACGGGGATCGAAGCCGTAGTGCTATACAGCCCTAGGATCTTTAGGAAAGCAGGGATAGAAACCAAAAACAAGCTTTTGATTGCTACGGTTGGAGTTGGAGTAACAAAAACATGTTTCATACTAGTAGCTTCATTTTTACTTGACAAGCTAGGGAGAAGGCCTCTCTTATTATCAAGCATAGGGGGCATGATAGTGTCACTATTAGGGTTAGGGTTAGGGCTCACAATAGTGGATCATAGTGAGGTGAAGCTAACATGGGCCCTAGTGCTTTGCATCGTTTCATTGTTGACTTTTGTGGCCTGTTTCTCTATTGGGCTTGGGCCTATAACTTGGGTGTATAGTTCAGAGATTTTTCCTTTGAGGTTGAGGGCCCAAGGGGCTAGCGTGGGTGTGGCTGTGAACAGAGTAATGAATGGGGTTGTATCAATGAGCTTCATTTCATTGTATAAGGCCATCACTATTGGGGGGAGCTTTTTCTTGTTTGCAGGGATTGCAGTTTCTGCTTGGTTTTTCTTTTACTTCTTTTGCCCTGAGACTAGAGGGGTGCCATTGGAGGAAATGGAGGGTGTTTTTCTTAAAGATTGGTCGAAATCCGATAAGGCCGGGGAGTTTGAAGGATGTGAGATGGGATGAGTCAATTGAGCATACGTGCGTTTTATATCCAAAAAAACTGATTTTCTTTTAGTTGTATAGCTGAAATATTGAAGTTGTATATATAGGATTTACTGCTTGTTTTTACCGATGGTTGAATGTAATAAATAATAAAGTAGAGCTCTTGAAAAGATATTGTGGTTTTGGTGATTGGTTGATAGTTCTTTTCGGTAAATAAAAAAACATTATTATATTGATGAGGAAAATGTTGAAGCATGGATAAATCAAGATAATATAATTTTTTTTTTCTGGCACTGATCCGTAAGCCCTAACCTATGCACACAACACACCACACACACATCCAGAAGACCCATGAATTTGTCCCCAAAGCATTAATTTACGGTTACTTTCCCTTCATGGGGTTCGAACCCCGCACTCACCCCAAGAGAGGAAGTTCCCATACCCAAGAGAGCTATTGCTCAATGGTAAGATAATTCAATTTGTACCGTGACCATCGTTCTATCCTTTAAGAAAACGGCTTGGCTTTTGATCATAATACAAGCTATCAGTTGTTTTTCAAAAATGGGGATGAAATCCCACTCTAATTTTTATCCTGGCATGCGGGAGATAAACTAGAAAAATTTCAAATGTGGGAAGAGAGTTGGTGCCTAGGCCTTCTCTTCGCTTTGAACACCATAGACATCTCATTGAGAGTTGAAATTTTCTTTACCGACGAACATTAGATAGATGGTGTTCTGATAGTGATCCAACCATGCAATATGTATATGATGAAAGACTAGTCTTTTGCATGTCAAGTTGATTAATGATCATTATTTTTCGAAGTACAATCAATGAAGAGATCTTCTTATATGCTACAGATTATGAAACTCAAGTGTACTGTTTTGATCCCCAGTTGGGAAAGTGACCTCAATTTAGCTCTTCGGGTAAATTCGTTGGTCCCTTGTGTGTGTGTGTGAGATGTGTGCGTGTGTGATTTTTGCGTGGATGTGCTGCGTGTATTGTATGCATAGGTTAAGGCTTACCGGCCAGAGCCAAAAAAAAGAAGTGTATTGTTTTTTTTATCTTTAGGTAACCTAGGGTGAATCCATCATTGAGTATTTCCTAGATGAGATTCTACAAGTAATAATGCAGCGGAATTAAATGTTTAAAGGTTACCTCAAGCGACTGAAGGAACGATCTTGAACTGCTCTCGTCACAACCCCTTTTGCCCAACGGTCGGAGGATGACCACACCAGATGGAGAGAAATCCTCATGTAATCATTTCGCATGCTGACTATCAAGAGGAAGAAGACAAAGTTTTCTAATAGGAGGAAAAACCCTAGCTCTTATTAATTGTTGCAAACCTTGAGCATGCACACAATATTTATAGGAGGAAATCCCTATTTGGGCTCGTTTCGGGTTTGGTTTCACCCGACCCGTCCAATCATTTGGACAGATATGATCAATTACCCAACATACTCCCACCTGCACAAGTGAGTGGGCACCGTCCAAACCTCCCTAAGATGTTGACTCCTCGAATCAATGTCTCCTTAGCAATTTTCCTCCTTTCACTTATTTCCTTCCCTACACGTTGACACCGAAAAGTTGACGCTCGAAGAAAATCCCCCTAAGAAAGTAAATAATTGTAAAAATAACTCGTTTTGGATTTCGCTGGGCCCTGGACGGGTACCCCTGGACGGATACCTCCACCCAAATCTCTTACAAGTGTGGGAGTATCCTGGGCAGATACCCTCAAACGGGTAGTCTTCAAGTCGGATACCCCAAGAGGATACTCCAGACCGGATACCCTAAGCGAGTACCCCCAAGGGACAATACCTCCTATGGAGGATACCCTAGAAAGGGTATTGATCAGTCGAAAATATTGCATTTTTAACACAGCAATTTCCCTATCATTTGCACTCATCTAGAGCTGTTCGGCATTCATATAGCACATATTAACAAAACAGTCCTGAAATACCAGATTGCACGTGATATACTCTAAAACCGGCACTTTAAGGGAAATTGATTGTTTATCATGGCATTGCATCATCCCTATATTGCGCAACACTTGTTTCGAAGTCTGTGCAGGAAATTCCAGAGGAACAGAGCCAAAAATGGGAACGGTGCTGATAAAATACACCAACTCAAAGGCTAGAGATCTGGCAGTGATCAGGGATTCATTTGGAAAATCAATATATCAGAAAAAGCCCAAAAGGTCAGCCCTAAATCATCACAAAAAGCCCAAGCCCCAAGGCTTCATAAGCGCCGCGGTTCCGCGGCGGGAGAGCGCTTGCGCCGTGGTTCCGCGGCGCTATGATGGCTTCAGTTGCTCCAATTTCTTACACGTGTCTATAATAACGGCCCAAGCTTCCAGAACATTGTAGAAACGCCACTTGGCTCATCTAGAAGGCTCGGCTTAACAAACTATTTCTAGAAGGCTCTCCTTAACAAACTTTTGGAGGGAAATTCAAATCTCTTTAACAAACTTTTGGAGGGAAATTCAAATTTGAAATCTTAGATCTAGGGTTTTGATGGTCTATAAAAAGGAGCCTAGATCTAGGGTTGAGGTTGTTCATTTTTCATCTTCCTCCTCTTCCATCTACAAGTTGAGTGACACATCTTGTAGCCCCAAATCCTAAATCCAACACCAAATTCAAGATCTCGAGTACCATTCAAGCGAGAAGCCTTCAACCTTTTAGGAGCGGAGCCGATCTTCAATCGAGCAAGTGATCCAAGCCGATCCGCGACTCAAGGAGACGAGCGAAACCAAATCGACGATCGAGTTCTTCCTCTTGTAGTTCTTGAGCGATTGTACCGAAATTGTTGATATAAATAAAAGGTGAAATTCTTTAATCTTGCTTTCTTTAAATTCTTGCATCATGATTCGATCTCAATTTATGATTGTGGTTCTTGTTGTGATGTTTGAATAAAACTCCGCTCATAAAGGAGTCGAGACGATCAATAGAATGATGATGTAACAAATCTTAATACGATTCTTAAGTCCTACCAGTTTTGTAAACCCTAGCAAATTGAAGAATCGACGACCTAATTTCGTTGCGATGCTTTCTTGATTGTGATCGCTCGAAATTAGGGATCCACGATCGATTCTTGAATTTGGTAGAGGCTAGAATGTGAATGATATCGACGAAGGAACAAGGGATAAATGATGAAACCCTAGTTTCACAAGAAATCCCTAATTCTCATCGATCATCATCGATCTAGTATCAATTCTTCGAAGGATAAGAATATGTAATCGCTAGATTTCATCACATCTATAGATCCGATCGATTCCTACGAGCCTCATTTAGATTCTTGATATTTGGTTTGGAAAAATCAATAAATTCTCAATTCTTGATTCTATCGTTTTCTTGTTATTAGATCTAGATTTTCTAATTCTTGAACTTCAATTACAAATCGTGAATTGCTTGTTTTCTTTTCTTTAAAGTTTCGATTCATCTAATTCGAAAGACGAACAATTACACTTTCCCTGTGGACGATCCACACTTACTAACGCGCTACATTCGACACCGTTATTGATTGCGGTCAAATATTTTTGGTTGTGATTTCTATACAATTTTCCATACACACACAATCGGAAATCGATTCAATCAAATGGCGCCGTTGCCGGGGATGGTGCGCTAATTGTTCGTATTTTGAAATTTGAGTTGAAAAGTTTATTCCATTTATATTTTTAGATCAAAATTCACGCAAAACACTAACCGATTCGTTGTGATTTGTTGCGAGAAAATATGGAATCTACTGCGCAATTGGAAATTTTTTTGGAGTATTCTAGAGGACTCAGGGGATCAACAGAAGCTCTCTGTCGAATTTTCGTGCAGTGAACTGTTCAAGGAGCCGCGATTCCGCGGCGTATGGGAGCTATTGCGGCGGAACCGCCGCGATATCACGTCATCCCTGCACCAAAATTTCTAGGTAACCCCTTGACTTTCTTAGCTCCTCCAAAATCTTCTCCAATTAACAATTTGCTGCAGGTTTCTTTGCAAATAAATCGCAGCGCCATTAAAAGCAAAATAAATTGTGCGTATTTTGATTTTTGGTTGTTTGCATATTAATACGGAAATTAAGGGGCATGACCAAATCAAGATTAGGTGGGGAGTTCATTTCCCTTCCTAAGCCCCAAAAATCACAAACTTGCATCCGCATTACCCTCATTAATTAAAAAATATCTAGAGATGACTCTAAGGACCGTCGCGCTCACTTAGGACAGAAGAAGGCCGTGGGTAATTCATTGCTTATCCGTGTTTCTTTTGTGGTGTCTAAGGCAAGTGTGTCGAAGGCTAGTGGTTACTTAATTAGGCCCACTACTTACGTAGTGGAGAACCTCCCACTTACCTGGCCACATGAGAGACAAAGAGGCAGTGGAGGATTTATTCTGCGACTTATCTTTTGACAGTTAGGAGCGGTCTAGAGCTTTGACCTAGGTGACCCCTAGAATTAGGGTTTTGCTTGTTGCATTTGTTGTGATCGCATCATATTTTCAAAAATCCGTATCATTTTTCAAAACAATCACCAACACTTCATTTCCTCTAATTATACCAACGCTGCCACTTGTGCTACAACCATTTAGCACAATGTTAGGCTGGACACGGGATTCCATTTCCCGTCTTGTCCGCGTTTCTTTTATCGACCCCAGAGTCGGTAATTCTCCGTCTTCTCCCCCACCACCCACCACGACCGCGATGGACCCAATTCCATCAAACTTAAACACCACTCTGCCACCGCCCGTAGGTGCGCAGAATCCTCCACGCATTTCTCTCCAAGAGAGATGCTATCCTACACGTGTTTCCCTTCCCACCTGTCTTTCTATACCACCTGCCAACGGGGAAAATTTTGAAATCAACCCCCAATTCATCAAACTGTTACCCAAATTTCACGGTCTTGATTCTGAAAACGCATACATGTTTATTTCCAAATTTGAAAACGTATGTGCTTTGATGGGAAATTCACAACTGTCTTTTGATGCTCTGCGTTTACGTCTTATCCCATTCACTTTGTGCGATTTAGCCGAGAAGTGGCTTTACATCACACCCGCACATTCTATTTCAACATGGGACGAATTCGTTGCAGCATTCCTTAAGAAATTTTATCCCAATCACAAGACCGCCCGTGTTCGGAGCGAAATCTTTAAATTTACCCAACTTCCCAATGAACCATTTTGGAAATGCTTTGAACGGTTGAAGGATCTTCTTATCCAATGCCCTCATCACGGAATCTCCAAATGGGATTTGTGTCGAATTATCTATAAGGGTATTGATCTCACTACTAGACAGATGCTTGAAACCATGTGTCATTGCCAATTCTTATCTAAAGATGATGGTGAAGCTTGGAAATATCTAGAAGATTTAGCTCAAAACACATCACAATGGGAAAGTGTTAGACCACCACCGCCTAGGGAAGATGTCAATCAGCTCGATGTTTCCGTCACAATGAAAGCCGAAATGGCCGCAATACAAAGGAAACTCGACGCTATAGAAAACAAAATCTTTTCAGCCTCCCTAAACCAATCCACACTTCCCAAAACCGTGTGTGGCTGCTGTTCAAACCCTTCACATTTGACGGAAGAATGTCCCTTGAATGTACCGTTTCAAGGTCACACTAATGCTGCACTTCAGCAAAGACCTGGAAACTATCCCTCTTCTTCCTCATATAATCAAGATTGGAGGAATCACCCGAACTTTGCTTGGAACCAATTACAATCTCAAAACACAGTTCCAACCCAAAACAATTTCCAAAGGGTCCCTCCACCACAACAACAACCACTTCAATTGAGTCAGCACCCCTTCCAACCGCAAAATTTTCAAATTCCTGCCAACACTTTTGCACCACATGAAAACTCTTTGCAATTGGCCGGTACTGATAATACCTCTGCACTGGTGCAAACCTTGGTTACTTTCATGAAACAATCCATCCAAGAGTCGGCAAGTTTTCAATCTTCCATCGATAATATGATAATGATCATTCTCACTCAAAATGAGAATATCAAATCAATGGAAGCACAAATTGAACGAATAACAGCCGAAATAAGTGCTAGAGAAGAAGGGAATCTTCCATCTCAACCCTTACCTGATCCTGGACCTTCACATTGCACTAATGTGGATGCTTTTACAACGTTGAGATCTGGAAGAGTGCTAGACAATCATTCGGGTGAACAAATTGATAATGATGAATTGATCATTAACACCCCGACTTCCACTTCCACTTCCTCTCACACTTCTACTTCTTACCCCATTTCGTCTAATGCACCTTCTTCTTCCGAGCCTATTCTCCGTTTTCCCAAAGGCTCGAACCCTCCACCCACTTCATCCTTCCCACCCCCACAACCTTCTCCACAAATGTTGGACCCAACACTTATTGATAAAGCTCCATTTCCAAATAGGTTGAGGCCTAAGAAACATAATGCCCAAATGGAGAAGATTGTGGACATGTTTAAGAAAGTTAACATCAACATCCCTCTCCTAGATGCTATTCAACAAGTTCCATCCTATGCAAAAATTCTTAAGAACTTGTGCACTAGGAAGAGGAAGACTCAAGTGCCTAAAAAAATCTTCATGTCGAGTACTGTAGACACGGCTTTTCCCCAACAATTACCACGGAAACGTAAGGAGCCTGGCTGTCATACTATTTCCATTTCTATTGGGGAGAAACAAATCAACCATGCTTTACTTGACCTTGGCGCTAGTGTTAACTTGCTTCCTTACTCGGTTTACGAGCAACTAGGTATCGGAGTGTTAAAGCCCTCGAACATAACTCTTCAGATGGCTGACCGATCAATCACCAAACCTAGGGGTGAACTGGAGGATGTGTTAATAAAAATCGGGGAATTTGTATTCCCTGTGGATTTTATTGTACTTGATACACAGCCTGTAGCGAACCCACGGAATCAAATTCCGGTGATTTTAGGTCGTCCCTTTTTGGCCACTTCCAACGCTATCATCAACTGTCGTAACGGTTCTATGACCCTATCTTTCGGGAATAGGTCAATTGAGCTGAACATTTACAAGTTGGGAAGTGTACCATCCGATCCTACTGCTCAGGTATGTTCTGTCGACTTAATGGATGTCGACAGCAGCAAATTTGATGATCCTCTTGATACTGATCTTGACTCTTTTCATACGTTGTTGTTTGACCCAACTATGTATCATATACATATGGACTCTTCCACCGAGATGTCCGGGTCAACAATTAACACTGATTATGAACTGTTTTTAGAGTCTGAAGATCACCCTGCACTTTGTGATGACATTATTCATCGGGGTATTGATGGGACTTTTGAGGAGATCTTCGCTGATGAACTCGCATTTTTGAATGACACGGGTGTTGAGATGAATCATCTCCCAATCAATGAAATTGAACCTCCACCCCTTCTTTTGAATTGCAAAAAGAATGCGAGCAATCCATCACATTCACTGCATCGTCTCTCCAAAATGAGACGCACACACATTCTATTCCACCACTTACCCTTTCCCCACTTTTTCTTCCACCAACCAGAGCACTGCATTGATAAAATTTTTGAATGGCTGGTGTTAACCTTCGGTCTTTGCAAAGCTTGGCATCGACCAATGATTTTTGACCCCCTCATGTGATTTTCAAAGATTAACATTGCATAACTCAAGTTTGGGGAGGGGCATCATTTTTTCTGGCTCTTGAAAAGAAAATTTTTACATAAAATTTTGAGCCAAAAATAAGTTTGGGGGAGGGTCTTCACTTAAATATTTTGCCCCCACTAATAAATTTCCTCCCAGGCTTACAGACTTTTCGATATTTAGCAGATGGCAACAGTGAGGACACTGTTGAAAACAAGTTTGGGGGAGGTTTGTGCTTATTTTTGCATCATTTGCATATCATTTGTATAAGCACAAAACATTTCTTTAAAAACCTATAAAAATTTAAAATTTTTCAAAAACTATAAAAATTTTAAAATTTTCAAAATTTTCAAAATATAAAAATATTTAACATTTTTGTACATAAATAAGATAATAAAAGATTAGATAGTGAAAAATTGCATCCATGAGATTAGAAAAATTTAAGAAAACTAAGAAAATTAGAAGTTTTCTTATACGAACTAGTAATAAGTAGTTATGAGCCGTTGTCCCAAGGGTTAGTAAGATGAAGGAAGTCACTAATCTGAGGATAAAAATAAATCTGAAAAATAGTTTATATTCTGGAAGCCAAACATTTTGAACGTTGATACCCTGCTATTCGCACTTACACACGTCTTGAAGCCCGGGATAGTAGAGGATACCTTGAAATGCTCTTGTCTAAAAGCCAAAGTATGAAGGAAATAAAAAAAATGAAGAAAATATAAAGTGGTGAGAAAAATGGACACTGGTTTTTTTATCGCCAAGGGCAATAAAAAAATATATTGCAAGGATGCTTCTTCACCTAGTGCCCTAAGGCCAACTGGTGTGGGAGTCACTGCTATGCCTTAGGTGGTGCAAGACGAGGAAAAACACCAAATAAGCAAGCACATGAGTAATCGGTCGGTTAGTACCTCAAGAAGTATTAACGGTCGCATGAAAGTGTGTGAGCAAATTCATCTAAATATTCATTAATTAAAAAGTACCGAGGCTGATGGGCAAGAGTATGATAGCTTGAATTGAATTCTCCGGGTGTAGGGATGTCCTTTACACACACGTAGGGTGATATGATCGATATTTGGAAGAAAGATAGGAATGAAGAATAAGACGATGTTTTATTGAGGGAGGACGTGATTTCTGACATCTTTTCATGACTATTAAGATAGGGCTCATGACAACCGAAAAGCTAGCTTAGTTGGAAACCCTAATTTTCAAAGCTTTTCTTTTACAATTCTTTTCTTTAAATGTAATATTCATGATCTTCCTTTTATTATTGGATTTTGTGGGTGCAATCCGTTGAAAACCCTCAGGAGACAACACTCCTCCTACTAGGGACACCTAGAGGTTTAAAGGCTTATTGCACGTGCTCAGTGCAATCGTGTTGCCTACGAAAGTGTGCTAGTTAGTTTTTCACTTTCTTTATTTTCTCCTTCTCTTTTTAATAAAACAGTTCGCTCGAGACGACCGAAAATAAGTTTGGGGGAATTTGATCAGTCGAAAATATTGCATTTTTAACACGACAATTTTCCTATCATTTGCATTCATCTAGAGCTGTTCGGCATTCATATAGCACATATTAACAAAACAGTCATGAAATACCAGATTGCATGTGTTATACTCTAAAACCTGCACTTTAAGGGAAATTGACTGTTTATCATGGCATTGCATCATCCCTATATTGCGCAACACTTGTTTCGAAGTCTGTGCAGGAAATTCCAGAGGAACAGAGCCAAAAATGGGAACAGTGCTGATAAAATACACCAACTCAAAGGCTAGAGATCTGGCAGTGATCAGGGATTCATTTGGAAAATCAACATATCAGAAAAAGCCCAAAAAGTCAGCCCTAAATCATCACAGAAAGCCCAAGCCCCAAGGCTTCATAAGCGCCGCGGTTCCACGGCGGGAGCGCGCTTGCGCCGCGGTTCCGCGGCGCTATGATGGCTTCAGTTGCTCCAATTTCTTACACGTGTCTATAATAACGGACCAAGCTTCCAGAACATTGTAGAAACGCCACTTGGCTCATCTAGAAGGCTCGGCTTAACAAACTATTTCTTGAAGGCTCTCCTTAACAAACTTTTGGAGGGAAATTCAAATCTCTTTAACAAACTTTTGGAGGGAAATTTAAATTTGAAATCCTAGATCTAGGATTTTGATGGTCTATAAAAAGGAGCCTAGATCTAGGGTTGAGGTTGTTCATTTTTCATCTTCCTCCTCTTCCATCTACAAGTTGAGTGACACATCTTGTAGCCCCAAATCCTAAATCCAACACCAAATTCAAGATCCCGAGTACCATTCAAGCGAGAAGCCTTCAACCTTTTAGGAGCGGAGCCGATCTTCAATCGAGCAAGTGATCCAAGCCGATCCGCGACTCAAGGAGATGAGCGAAGCCAAATCGACGATCGAGTTCTTCCTCTAGTAGTTCTTGAGCGATTGTAATGAAATTGTTGATATAAATAAAAGGTGAAATTCTTTAATCTTGCTTTCTTTAAATTCTTGCATCATGATTCGATCTCAATTTGTGATTGTGGTTTTTATTGTGATGTTTGAGTAAAACTCCGCTCGTAAAGGAGTCGAGACGATCAATAGAATGATGATGTAACAAATCTTAATATGATTCTTAAGTCTTACGAGTTTTGTAAACCCTAGCAAATTGAAGAATCGACGGCCTAGTTTCGTTGCGATGCTTTCTTGATTGTGATCGCTCGAAATTAGGGATCCGCGATCGATTCTTGAATTTGGTAGAGGCTAGAATGTGAATGATATCGACGAAGGAACAAGGGATAAATGATGAAACCCTAGTTTCACAAGAAATCCCTAATTCTCTTCGATCATCATCGATCTAGTATCAATTCTTCGAAGGATAAGAATACGTAATCGCTAGATTTCATCACATCTATAGATCCGATCGATTCCTACGAGCCTCATTTAGATTCTTGATATTTGGTTTGGAAAAATCAACAAATTCTCAATTCTTGATTCTATCGTTTTCTTGTTATTAGATCTAGATTTTCTAATTCTTGAACTTCAATTACAAATCATGAATTGCTTGTTTTCTTTTCTTTAAAGTTTCGATTCATCTAATTCGAAAGACGAACGATTACACTTTCCCTGTGGACGATCCACACTTACTAACGCGTTACATTCGACACCGTTATTGATTGCGGTCAAATATTTTTTGTTGTGATTTCTGTACAATTTTCCATACACACACAATCGGAAATCGATTCAATCAAATGGAGGATACCCTAGAAAGGGTATCCTCTCCCAACCCTGAAGCGCGGTGGATAGTGTAACAACTATATTTTGTATATACTTTAATAAAAAGACTTTTTATATTTTTAATGTCGATAATATATTTTATTATTTCATTTGATAGAAAAATTTAGAGAGTTTTTTTTAATTTAAAAATATTTAATATAATTTTTGGGAATTTTAAGAATTTAATTTGAATTTTTTGAAAGGAAAAACGATTTATGAAATATTTTTAAGAGAAGAAAAAGAATTTTAGTGAAGAAAAGAATTTGTTATAATATATTTGGGAAAATAATTTATTAGCAATTTAAAATGGAGAATATAATTTTTAATTATTTTTAGAAAAAAATATTTGGATTTTAAAAGATTTTTCAGAATTTATTAGAAATGAATAAATTTAATATTGCCATGACATATAGTACACACCATACCAATTTATTTACTGATTATTTGACAATAAATAATATATCTCTTAATTATAGCATCTACTATTTGGAGCATTTATTCCTTTAATTACAAGGCCTTAAATACCTTTTAATTCATTGAGCAATTATATAAGAATAAATGATGGTATTATGAGCATTAATTACAAACGTTTCTTATTTTGCATCCTCTCCTGTATAAAAAAAACCCCACTCTTCTTCACTTTTCTCACATTTCCAGCGCTCAAATAAATTCAGAAAAATTTCTGTGGGATCGTCTTTCGACTTTCTTCGCATAGATGCGGGTAAAGAGTTCTAGAAAAATTCAAGGTGGGAGAACAACTTGACTTGAGTTGTTGGTTTGAAATTCAAAATTTTTTCAAAATGCAGGATCTATCTCCCTCAGTCTCGATCTTGTCATATATTCATGCATACTTAATCTGTTCCCTTGCTTTGCCAACTCCAAAACTTTAATATAAACATATTGGTTAACGTTAATCTATATCGGCAAAAATGTTTAACTGCCATTATGTTACTTTTGCTTAAATTTACATATCTAATGGAACTCTTGCACATAATTTTAGGCATGGGGTAACGACATACAACCCCTGTTTCACCAACTTTTTGTGAATCCTACCCATGCCGTTATGCTGCCTATTTATATTTTGATCAAACGCTCGTTATAAGCCGGAATGCTGCTGAATTCAAAATAAACTTTTTACGTTAAAATTGTTAGGTTACGTCAGCGCCCTAGCCATCTGCCATGGCCGGTGCGGAACAAAAACTGGCGTTTAAAAACTCGGCGCTAACGAAACCGTTCTAGAATCGAACCATAAACTTATACTAGCTAACTAACAAGAGTTAATCTATTGTGATAGAGAGGTTATACCGAACGAACCAAGTCCTTTGGTCTTCTATCATCTTCCTTAGCTCTTTGAGACATGCTCGATTCAACTTGGCCGCCGGTCTTCCTTCGTCGAAGATGATCCACCCGTGAGATGTAGCTCATGACTCTAACTCCACATCAAAAGTAAGTGAAGCAACTAGGGATTCTAGGTTGCTAATCTAGAATGTTTAGGATGTAGTGAGTGTTCTAAGTGTTTATCCATCTCACCTCCTCTCTTGATTCTCAACTCATGAGATTGTAGAGAGGAGGTTGCGCATGAAGGTGGAGAAACTCAAGAAACTCAAGAGAGGGAGTGAAGCATCATCTCCAAAAAATAATGAGTCAACCATGTGAGAGAAAATGAGCATGCTTGGTTTTGTAAAACATTTTTTTCCAATTTAATATCAAGCCCAAGCTTGAATAGTTTGCACAAATGAATTAATAATTTATTTGTGCACACTATGCAAGCATAGTTCTCACCATACTCCCCTCTCTCAATAATCCACCTCATTATTCATTTAAATTAAATGGTCAAATCCAAAATGAGGTGTCCACCTTCTAGAATGTTATCTGTAAAAAATACGGATTAAATTCTACTGTATATACATACCTGTATTCGTACCGAAATACGAATACCCGAAGAGATAGAATAACACAAAGAACACAATACTAGAATAAACATATCAAAATACATATACGTAAATTATTAAATCAATACCTGATTTAATAATCCGGCTCAAATCCGAGCCGGCTAGTATTATCAATCGTCCGATCGAAAGTTCGGGTAACTAGTACACTCATTCGATCGGAACCCTGCATGAATCCAATATGGCTACTACATCATTTCACCAGAACCAGGAAAACTCTCTGTGTGGGACTTTAAATACTCGTCAATATGCTGGCAGTGGGTTTAACAACAAGCACGTCAGCGGTACTAGCTGTATGTAACGGCTACTCAGGTATTGAGCGAAAAGAAGGCCGACAAGCAAACTCATCCAAACCCCTACTGAGCCTGTCAGTGACAATATTCGTACAGTCCGGTCTGTTCATCTAAGAGTATTGCATATCGGGTCTAGGGGGTGGATAAAGTCAGACCCCTAATAACGCGATATTTCATGTCGGTGTGAAGCCCATCACCCACTGAGAAACTACTGATCCAAATCAGTAATTTTCGTCTATCTTGGCCAAGGATTTCTGGTGATGGCCATCAGTGCACTGCGCGACATCAACCCCCAATACCGGGAGAGACGAATCCCCGACGATTCGCTCACTACCTCCATGTGGCTCGGGACTGTACCCAATTAAAACATGTTTGTACAACTCCTTTGAGCCGTGGTAGGGTACTAATCAAAGCACAGTGGGAACTCACACGAGACAAATGAAGATCTCAGGTCGACAGACTAACCTGTACACATGTCACCTGGGAACTGCTATCTGACAATAGGTATAATACCAACTAGTATGTTCTCGGCGAGTCCGTCCAGTGTACTCATAACCCAATGAGAACCTGTATACTATCTTAGGTGACTGACTGACACCAATGGCTTGTGAGACCGGCCACCGCCCCTCGTCGGGGTCTCGATAAGTATACACTAGTCTACTCCGGAGTATTAATGCCCAGTCTCGATACTCCCACGACTAGGGACATTTAAGGATGTGCTTATAGACCACCCAGCTCCCACGTATATGATCGCCATCATAATGCTAGTAGTCAAGCAAGAATCTTATGGGCTCTATCAACATGTAATAGTGATCTATAATACTATATAATGCATGTACATGATGATAATGGCAAACCATATAGCATACTATCATCTCAAGTAAGACTGTTATACCCGTATAGGTCATCCCTCAATTATCACAATCACGTGCCTGCGTTCACAATAATTGACTTGAGAGCACTATAACCAACAATCTCCCAGTTGCACTTAAGGCTAATTATTGCGATGTCGCATACTCACAGCTCGTATGATACCGAACACCCAACTTCTCTACTAATCAGTCTTACAAAGCCCGTTTGTGAAACTATTGCGTTCGAGAAATAGCCTCGATGAGTGAATCTGCTCCAGTGTTTCTATCTTATCTCTCTATATCTAAACTTCGCGGAGAAAGATTATCTCCCGAAATGAGCAATACCTGTCTTAGAATTTGTCTGGATATCTGATGGGACCCAGTTCACAAATGAACTCTAAATCCAACAAACTTCTTAGACCGTATCATCCATTGATTTTAATCAGTATCCTGCGCCATTCCTTTCTCAGTATCCGCTTGGACCACCTGTCCAACATACCGCCTCTCAAAAGAGGGAAAACTATAACTCTGACAGTCACTTTATCATCCAGGTTACTTTGGAAGCCAGAAATGATAATCGACTTCTTAAGGAGGCTGCCGTTAATATATACCAAGAACATCCACTTATTTTTATAACTGCTTCCCAACGTTTCTCCAGGATTGAATTAATATATGTTTATTGCAGCCAGTGTAAAAACAATATCTGGTGCGGTACTTGATATCTCATAATTGACTCAATTGTCTAAGAAAGAGATATGCCAATCATGCAAATCCCTTCCCTCATCAGTTTAGAAGACATCTCTTTAGAGAGGGTGATTCCTTCACCTGCGGGTACACCACCTCGCCAGGAGTCGTTCATTCTAAAACACTTTAGAATAGTGTCAAGTACCCTTATTGGGACACTTCCCAAATCTAAATCTAAAACCATAGATCCAGTGACCAGAAACCTTGATATTTTATCCAGATCCTATGTGAAGAAACATCTTGTAACAACCACAGTATAACCGATCGTAGTATAGGAATATCACTTCCTATAAAGAGCATGTTATCCAAAACCAGGACATCACTCCCTACTACCTTCTTACCAGGTCCATTTGTTGTTCTGATGAAATCAAACTTTATGACCGTCACATCAAAACTAGACGATCTATCTTTGCTACACCTGCTTAAGTCTATAAATAGACATAAGCTACTTGCCTACTATGCTTCCGCTGCTCCTACTGACTACAACAACCCTCTGGAAGAGTCATATACATGTGCACTTCTAAAGCTAATTTAGAACGACGCTATACTCATCCTCCTGCCAGATCCCATAGTCTAGAAAACAGTAGTGGCAAGTTTGGGTAATCAAAAACCTCCCTGTCACCGTCTTTGAGGAGACCGAAGTACCTCTCGGGTGCCTGAGGTTATCCACCATATCTGCGGAGTGGCTAATGGAATGTCAAATCCAATCGAATCTTTAGGTTCTACTAAATTTTCAGTAATCGTTTATGGTTCTGGAATCAATTCCAGTTCTACCATACTCACACTGATGTTTTCTAAAAAGAATCCATTTTACTAAATCCGTGGCGAGTCAAGAATAATATAACTATTGATCTTCAAGATGGTAGAATGTTAACCCTCTTCAAAACCCGGGATAACCCATAATCTGCCATTACTGAAACGTGCCTAGAGTTTATCCGGATTCTGGTTTTAAGCATAAGCCGGACAACTCCATATACCTTAACATCGTTAAGATATGAATCCATTATATATATCCAATATAGAAACAAAGACACCAATTTAATTTGAACCAAATTCAAAATATATGCAGCCGTTTCCAGTGCATATCAATTAGATGGAAGGAGGCCAAGCAACATTACTTATCAAGGAGCGCACCCACGTATGAGTAACCTGAGAGAGAAGCAAGTTCTCAAAACTATTACTTACAACGGAATACCAAACACAAGTATCTACATTTTCGATCACCTTGAAAATCCTGATACTTGCAACATATGGTTCTCTACTTTATTCTTATACTTATATCTCCTCAAAATCTGGACCTTGTATTTCAACGAAATACTTGTCTAAAATTAGAGAAGTCATGAGTAAACAGAATATAATACAAGTACTAACCCCTTTGTCCTAACGGACACCCGACAATATACAATACTCTGTATAAGTCCACTGAGTTTAATAACTCAAACCCTGTGTGTCATAGGTTGAAAACTGTGCTATGGTTAAGAAGAATTACACCGCTGTTGAATGCACCTTACCTAACCATCTACTGATATAGGTAAATGACATAAACATAATTTCAAAAAGTTATATCTCACTTTATAAAATAAACGTACAGATATATCAGTTTGAAATTGGTGCATAACGACGGATATTCAAACCAAATATTTGCCGTCAGGCAAAACCCAGATGATTTCCTCAAATATCACCAATTACAAAGAATTCTGATATATAGAGGATCTAATCACCCAATTCCCAATATCTTACTCCCACTCACCATCCATAACACCATACAGATATGAGAATCAAATCTGATAAATACATACGCTGGAGTTAGAATCTAATTGGGAAAATAGTTTTCACTTTAACACCGCACAGAAAAACTGAAACATGAAAATGTTTCGAAGGGGTGGCCGGGTATTCCTAGTAATGCCTCTTCCACTATCCAGATTCATAACAGTAACCGTATACTTCCTTGCCCTCACTCCAATCCCTTTATATGTCTTTAGTTATTACCTTCTGTACACCACACTTAGGCTAATTGGTTTTCTTCCTTCCCTACCTTTCAGCACCTGCCTATGGTTTGGAAGAAGATTATCCAATAAGCGAAATAGGTGTACTCTCCTAATACTAGGAGCCCTCACAACCTGAGAGAAGGTAAAGGGAAAAGACAACCGAATAATCCTATTCAATTTCTCCAGAACAGGAATCCATCCTCGAACTGGAACAAGTTCCTTCAAGTTCGTATGTAACTATACAATGGAATATCCAAGAAATGTGGATCTTCGTAGTGATACGAAGTATTCCGGAGAAATGCAAAAGGGGAAGTAGGAGTTGCAGGAATATATGAGACTTAATGACAATCCAAAAACCAAAGTGTTTTAAGAAGGTTCGGTTAACTTGGTTCATGAGTTTGTAAGGTCAGGCCATGGTCACTGCCAAAGAGAGAGAGAGAAAAGAAACACTCAGCGTGCACTCTAACCTAGATTAGATTGGTTAATCACTTTATCTAATTAGGATAGCTCCCACTGTTTCCTCGAATTCTCTCCCAAACCCTAAAAGGAGAATTAGTCGGGATCATCTAAAATCACCCGAGGAGTAACACCTACTCATCAGTGAGAATCGGGATCCAACTATAATCGCATGATAACTTGATGGAACCCACTCAAGTCACCACACTCCAGAAGGTTTAAGCATTCCTGGCAAGTTTCCTGTATGTTTGAAACCCCCGATGTGGTTTTTGCCCCAAGTGCTTATGACCTTGACTTTGGCCAACAAATCATAACACGTAAGTCAAGTTCTACCCGTCATTATCCAGATTGATTTAGTCCCATCCGCACACACCCTTGACTTTGGCCAACAAAGTGGTACGACTGTCCTAAACCAATGCATTTACCAATGCTACTGATAAGAAACACACAGCTACCATTCACGATGCCTTGATTTTGGCTAACAAACACCGCATGAATACTATACGCTACTTATTCGAAACGACGGAGGGCTACGACTAGTTTTTGGCGAAAAACCTTTAACGTAATGAACTTGATATCATTGAAGGAACCAAGCGGTTTTTCAAATATATAGTGGCGCAAACTTTTGCTAAAGAGGTCACTCCCTGTGAAGGGATCTCGGCTCTTTCCTCATCGAATGAGGTGCAGGATATTTCTAACCGAATACCATGATGCAAAGTAACAGAATCGACTATAGTAAAGTTATTAAACTGACGGAAACTTTTGCCCAAGAGGTCATTCCCTATGAAGGGATCTCGGCTCTTGCCTCGTCGAATGAGGTGCTGGATATTCATAACCGAATACCACTGTGCAAAGCAAAACGAAACATCTGTAATAACAATTTTCAAAAATTGGTTCCAACAACATCATATAGGTTTGTTTTCCTTGCATTAATTGGAATTAATGCAGCCCTATCAATTAATCCATATCATACCAAAAAGAACAAAAATACAATGTACGTATATGCCATCCGCATTCGCCACGGGGCCCGTCATGCACTGTTAGGTTACTTAACTAACGGCAGAGCGGGGGATGGACTACCAATACAACATCTACTAGTATATATATATATATATATATATAACATTCGTCCCAGGCATGATATAAGCAACATCTCAGAATATCAACAGGCAACACAGAATGGTGGATAATCTTGGAGCCTCGGGTTTCATTTGAGCCGCAAATGAGACCCGACGTTCCCGGTCGTGTGGATAGCCCATGCAATGAAAACCTGGACCTCTACGAGTGTGGTAAGTTACTAGCCAATCTCAGAAGTGAGGCAACCCCAATCAACAAAGTGAATGGGCCACCCAGCACTTCACGGAATCCGGTAACTTGAGCACCCCTCCGTGGATCATCCTATACCCCCTACGAGTGCAGCGAATAGCCCACCAATTCTAGAGTAAGGCCCCCTTCGTCTCAACTCCATGAGATGCGAGCCCGTTGCCCTCTAGAACCCGGCTATTCGTGCACTCCACCGCAGGGTAAACCTAGGTCAGAAAAAAAAATATATATACAATGGCGACATCGACCTCAACCCGGTCGTGCCCCAATAAAAGAATATACAATCTGGCAGAGATGGCTGTCCATATGTCGGACGCTCGGCCCGCAATAAAAAATATACAAATGAATATTAACTGTACTACTACCATTGCACCACCGACTATCCACCAAGACAATCCAACCATAATATCGGCACAAACACAGAACATCAACGTGAATGTCATGTTCGCAAACCCGTCTAATAGAATATATAGCAATTAGTCGGGTTATACTGCTCAATGACATTTACGGTCGCAGATGCTAAAACATGTACTGATAAACACACACTTAAAATTTCGATCGACTAAACTTTTTCGTATAAGCCCCAAATGCAATCCAGCACTCAAACAAATCTGGGCCAAAACAAAATATCCCAAAAATCACAATTCCATGAAATAGAGTGCCAGAAGAAATATGGTGCACCATGACCACAAATACACCGCGGAACCACGGCCAATGTGCATATAATGCGGCGGTTCCGTGGCCATTTGATGGGGTCACGTGCCCAAATTTCTTCAGGTGCTCTAATTTTGCCTGCACGTATTTTTAAGACAATCTGAAAGATTTTTTGAACAACTTTGAAAATCGGCAGCAAGCAAGGCATCTTGGAAAAATGATTCGGAAAAATGGGTCGATCGAGATTTTAACTTTGTGCAAACTAGTTAGTAATGGTTTATGGGGTGGCTCTGATACTATGTTGGGTTACGTCAGCGCCCTGTCCATCTGCCGTGGCCGGTGCGGAACAAAAACTGGCGTTTAAAAACTTGGCGCTAACGAAACCGTTCTAGAATCGAACCATAAACCTATACTAGCTAACTAACAAGAGCTAATCTACTATGATAGAGAGGTTATACCGAACGAACCAAGTCCTTCGGTCTTCCATCATCTTCCTTAGCTCCTTGAGGCGTGCTTGATTGAACTTGGCCGCCGGTCTTCCTTCGTCGAAGACGATCCACCCGAGAGATGTAGCTCATGGCTCTAGCTCCATATCAAAAGCAAGTGAAGTAAATAGGGATTCTATGTTGCTAATCTAGAATGCGTAGGATGTAGTGAGTGTTCTAAGTGTTTATCCATCTCACCTCCTCTCTTGATTCTCAACTCATGAGATTGTAGAGAGGGGGTTGAGCATGAAGGTGGAGGAACTCATGAAATTCAAGAAAGGGAGTGAAGCATGATGGTGAGAAGAAAATCATCTCCAAAAAATAATGAGCCAACCATGTGAGAGAAAATGAGCATGCTTGGTTTTGTAAAACATTTTTTTTCCAATTTAATATCAAGCCCATGCCAGAATAGTTTGCACAAATGAATAATTCATTTGTGCACACTATGCAAGCATGGTTCTCACCATACTCCCCTCTCTTAATAATCCACCTCATTATTCATTTAAATTAAATGGTCAAATCCAAAATGAGTTGTCCACCTTCTAGAATGTTATCTGTAAAAAATACGGATTACATTCTACTGTATATACATACCTGTATTCGTACCGAAATACGAATACCCGAAGAGATAGAATAACACAAAGAACATAATACTAGAATATACATATCGAAATACATATACGTAAATTATTAAATCAATACCTGATTTAATAATCCGGCTCAAACCCGAGCCGGCTAGTATTATCAACCGTCCGATCGAAAGTCCGGGTAACTAGTACACTCATTCGATCGGAACCCTGCATGAATCCAATATGGCCACTACATCATTTTGCCAGAACCAGGAAAACCCTCTGTGTGGGACTATAAAGACTCGTCAATATGCTGGCAGTGGGTTTAACCACAAGCACGTCAGCGGTACTAACTGTATGTAACGGCTACTCAGGTATTGAGCAAAAAGAAGGCCGACAAGCAAACTCATCCGAACCCCTACTAAGCCTGTCCGTGACAATATCCGTACAGTCCGGTCTGTTCGTCTAAGAGTATCGCATATCGGGTCTAGGGGGTGGATAAAGTCAGACCCCTAATAACGCGATATTTCGTGTCAGTATGAAGCCCATCACCCACTGAGAAACTACTGATCTAAATCAATAATTCTCGTCTACCTTGGACAAGAATTTCTGGTGATGGCCACCCGTGCAATGCGCGACATCAACCCCCAATACCGGGAAAGACGAATCCCCGACGATCCGCTCACTGCCTCCATGTGGCTCGGGACTGTACCGAACTAAACCTGTTTGCATGACTCCTTTGAGCCGTGGTAGGGTAGTAATAAAAGCACAGTGGGAACTCACACGAGACAAATGACGATCTCAGGTCGACAGACTAACCGGTACACATGTCACCTGGGAACTACTATCTGACAATAGGTATAATACCAACTAGCATGTTCCCGGCGAGTCCGTCCAGTGTACTCATAACCCAATGAGCATCTGTATACTATGTTAGGTGACTGACTGACACCAATGGCTTGTGAGACCGGCCACCGTCCCTCGTCAGGGTCTCGATAAGTATACACTAGTTTACTCCGGAGCATCGATGCCCAGTCTCGATACTCCCTCGACTAGGGACATTTAAGGATGTGCTTATAGACCACCCAGCTCCCACGTATATGATCGCCATCATAATACTGGTAGTCAAGTAAGAATTGTAGGGTTGCTATGCACGCGTACAAGGGTCTACGAGGCATCAACCATGCCCGATTAAAAATTTAGCCGTGCCGAACAACCCGAATACGGATCTTTAAACTAGAGTTTAGGCGAAAACTAACATGCTAAACAGTTTAACACTAAGTGAGAGGGATTACAACCTTTGTAGATCCGGTCCTTCACTTCATATGCTCCGTGTTGTGGTCCCTTCGCTGCGATCATCGAGTTCCGGACTCTCGAGAGGTTCCACGAAGAGAAAGATGCAACCTTTGCTTCCGATCTTCGATACTAAGATGATCTACCTTGAAGTTTCGTTAACACAAGCTAACACTCATGAAATGATGTGAACACCCTCATCTAAATGGCAAGGGAAGATGAGGATGATGAAGTAGGATTTTTGCTCTCTTTATTTATCTTTTTCTCATATTGATTCATCACTTTTGAAAAACTAGTAAAGCTTTTTCATGAAGAGAATGAAGGAAGAAGATGAACAATATCATTTGTGATGAATAATAAAATGTTATCATAATCATTTATGCAACCATGGTTGTAGTAACCATTGTAGAGAGTTTACTAGGGTTAGGGTTTGGGTTGGGTTAAAGGGTGAGTCACAAAGAAATATCTATCATAATATCTTAACAAAGACAAAGTAAAGCTTCTAGAATTAACTAGAAGGTTTAACCCTAATCCAAACCCTAATCATGTTTAAACTCCTCTAAACATGTTGCATTAATAATTATAATATGTTACAATATTATATATCACATATACAATATTTATTGTAACAAAATAAAATAATACATTTAACATATATCGCATATATATCAATGTATTACCCGAGTGAGAAAAAGAATCTTTTAGTGAGCAAATATTAGTTAATGCAATTTAATATATCATATATATTATTATACATTAAATTATCGAATCAACACTTGATCCGACAATCCGGTTATATCGCATATAACCGACTAATATTTATCCGTACCGATTCATCGAATCAACACTTGATCCGATGACCCGGCTGATATCAAATATCGCGAGAATATAATACGGTATCACATATCGCATTATCCTCGGTCCCGCACATATCACATATGTGCTCCTACTCCGTTTTTCCTGAGCCAAGAAACCTCTGTGTAGGACTCTAAAGAATCGTCAATACGCCGGCAGTAGGTGATGATCATATCAAACACCCACAAGCTGCAAGCGGTCAGCTAAACGTAACAGCTACCCAGGTATTGAGCGCTCAGAAGATCAACAAGCAAGCCTGTACATTATCCTGTGAATCCAAACAGTAACACTCCCGTACAGTCCGGTCTCGTCGTCTGATATGTTGCATATCTCGCCTAGGGGTGGTAAACGTTAGACCCCAGTAGCTTGATAAGTCGTGTCGATATGAGGTCTATAACAGTTCGAGAAACTACTGATAACACTTACCAGTAAATCTCAGCAACCCTGGCCAGGGATTTCCGGTTATAGCCAATCGAACACAGCACAACATCAACTCCCTATACCGGGAGAGACGAATCCCCTCCAATCGCTCATTGCCTCCATGTGATTCGGGACTATACCCAAAAGCCACCTTTTTGCACGCCCTCTTGGATGTGGTATGATGGAAATCAAAGCACAGTGGGAATCACACAAGGCTCTATGACGATCTCGGGTCAACAGACTACTCTGTACCAGTGTTACCGGAGAACTGCCATCTGACGTATGGTATAATACCATCTGGGAGTTCTCGGCGAGTCCGTCCAGTGTACCCAGTCTCTACTGAGCACCCGTACACCATCCTTGATGTCAAACACCGATGGATATGGGATCATCCATCGCCCATCATATAGGTCAAGATGCGTATACGCTAGTCTACTCTGGTGCATCGATGCCCTGTCTCGATACACCCTCGACTAGGAACAGTTATAGGATGTACTCGTCGACTACCATGGCCCCACTAGTATGATCTCATCATAGTCCCAGTAGTCGAGTACATATCCTAAAGGCTTTATCAACATGTAACATAGAGACAATCAGAGTACATGTTAAGATAAAGTACAACCAGATAGCATACTATCATGTCGAGCAAGAAAGTCCTCCCTATATATGTCCAAGCATCCATTACAATATACATCGTATGTACAGTAATGGCCTCTAGGGCATACATATAACTAACAATCTCCCACTTGCACTAGGGCCATCTGTTATGGTATCACATACCCAACAATTAGCTGCGGTTGAAGTATCTCATACTCAACCATCCCATAAAAGTCTCTACTGGGAAAAAGGCCTTTGTGAGTGGATCCGCGCTGTTGTCCTCTGTGTTTACTCTCCTAACCTGGATCTACCTGGAGATCAACCATCTCCATGATCAGGTGATACTGCCTAAGAATTATATCTGGATTTCTGATGGGACGGTAGTTCCTTGGCTAAAGCCACAACTCCATTGTCACACAATGGTAGGAACGAAGTTCATCGCATGAACTTATATATATCCAGACTGCCTCTTTGATAGTATCCTTGGTAACGATGTATCTTGCCTTTAATCGTCTAGTAAGTCACGGTATCTAGCTTGGAACTCTTCCAACATACCGTCCCTCCACTGAGGGTAAAGACAATGCCTGCGACTGACATTCAGTCGTACTTATCACCCTGGAACCTTTCCAGTGATTCTCCCCAGGATCGATTGATACCATCTCACTACAACTAGTGAGTATCCTAACATCCAATTAGATTTATCTCATAGATCCAAAAACCCAGGATTTAGGAGGTATCACTTTGATCCTATATGGAGAATCCTTGTGATAAGCGGAGATTGACCGAGCGTAGCATAGGAAACTTCTTCCCTATCAAGAGTATGTCATCCACGTACTCTACGAGGATCACCACCATACTCTCTACTACCTTTTTGTATATACTAGGTTCATCTACCATTTTGATGAAGTCAAACTCTTTGACTACTACATCAAAACAGATGTTCCAACTCCGCGATGCCTGTTTTATCATATAAAACATCTTGTACACGTTTCCGCTGCTCCCACTGTCTACGAAGCCCTCTGGCTGTGTACTTATAGACGTTCTCTTCTAAAACATCATTTAGAAAAGCAGTCATGACACCCAACCGCCAGATATCATAGTCATGGTATGTAGCCGTGGCAAGTAGGATCTGGATGGACTTAAGTATAGCTTTGAAAGTCTCAACTTTTCCATGTACACCAAGTAATCTTCTCAAGATATACTCGCTCCTGATGGGGATTTAACCCTTCAGATAAAGCAACCAAAGTCCATACTTTGTTGGTGTATAAGGATTCCATCTCAGATCGCTAAGCATCCAGCCATTCTTACAGAGTCCCACTCCTGATGGCCAGCTCGAAACTAGTTGGGTCATCATCTCATGATGCAATCCTCGCTCGCACTGTCATAGAGAAACCGAAGTACCTCTCAGGTGGGTGAGGAACCCTACTAGATCGGCGAAGAGGCTGAGGTTCGTTGGAAACTATTGAATCCTTTGGTTCTACCAAATCATCAGCTGCAGTTTGTATAGCTGGAACATTTCCAGTTCTACATAACAGACCTTGCCTCGAGCTTGTCCGGATTTTGCTTTTAGACATAGGCCGGACAACCCCAAATCTTAACAAACTTAAGATATGGGCTCTTCCCTTTCTATATCACATATGAAGTGGCAGGCAACTGATTTGATTTGAACCCTATTCAATAGGTATGCAGCTTCTCAAGTGCATAACTCCCAAAAGGAAATAGGAAACTCAGTAGTACTCATCATAGAGCACACCATATCTAATAGGGTGAGTTTGCTCCGCCCCGATATACTATCGTGCTATGGTGTATACGGAGGAGTAATGCTGAGAGAGAATCTCATTCTCCTTCAGAATAGTCCAGGAATTCCGTGCTCAAGTATTCTCCTCCTTGATCGCATCTAAGGACATAATACTTTTACCCGTATTTTTCGGTTCTCTACTTCTAACTCATATTCTGTGAATATCTCAAAAGGTTCGGACTTGTGTTTCAATAGGAACATATGTCTGAATCTTGAAAGATTATCAGAGAATGTAATGAAGTAGAAAGAACCGATCTTGGCATGTGTAGACAGGGGACCTTACATACATCAACATGTATCAATCCCAAGAGTTCACTAACTCTTTCTCTGTTTCCAATAAACAGAGCTGTGGTCATCTTATCTTTGTGACATGACCGGCAAGTTTCACAAGATGTAAATTCAAACTAATTTAAATATGCATCTAAATGTAACTTCAGCCAGTCGGGTCGCATTGATATGACCCAGTCTACAATGCCTCAAGAAGGATTCGTTCATTTCTGAACTATTCCACTTGTGTGTGTTCTGTATATAAAGAACCATAGTTTGATTTAGAACGTCAATGCTTTTAGATAACGTGCCTGAACCGATCAACTCTTGATATAGGAAATGTTCAAAACATTATCCAACAATACAAAATTATATCCTTCTTTACTAATAAAGAAAAAGATATGATGTTGTATATCAGGTTCGGTATCTAATAACATTCGTTCAGAATCAATGTATTCTGGTAATACAGGGTGATAATGACCAACAGACTTGGCTGCAACACTTGCACCGTTTTCTGTCTCATGAAACTAATCACCCGTTCTCAGTTCTCTACCTATCTGTAGCCCATGTAACAGATTACATATGCGGGATCCTGATCCGGTATCACATACCCAGGACGTAAAGGATACTGAGAAACAGTTCTCTGTAATGAACACACCCGAAGAAGATGCATCAACATGCACTTTCTTCGTTTGGGCGGCAGGGGAAATCTGGTATTCCCCAATTTCCTGCTCTGTCTTATAACAATTATAAGTTGGAGTGGGACCAACGTTCCCCAGCTCAGTATAACAAGCGGGTTCGGTCAATATATCCGTATTATTATCTTGATTAAGGCGTGATATGGTCGCTACCTGGAGAGAGAGAGAAGAAAACACTCAGCGTATGCTCTTGCAAGATTAGATTGGTTATATAATATATCTAATCAGGATGTCTCCTACTGTTTTAATCAAATCTTCCTTCAAACCCTAAAAGGAAAGACTAGCCGGGATTAATTACACGCTACAAGTTCGCCAATCTTTCAGCCAGGCCAGTGTCGGTACTTTGAGGGAGGTCCCCCGTGCTTTCGCACGAACCTAATTAAAGTAAACCTCATTTTCCCAGAGGCGTAACCCCGTTAACACCTTTCTAGACACCTACTTGATCGGCTAATTGTAATGTGTAAAACTCTCCCAGGAGTAACTCTTACTCGCAGCGGGTATCGGGATCCAACTATCTTATAGAAGGTATGCAATCTCATTGCAAATTTCAACTCTTGAAATTCCCAATAATATTTTGCCCCTAGCATCCTATGACCTTGACGAAAGCCAACAAACCATAGGCTACTAGTCAAGTCCAACCCGTCATTTCTTGATTGAATTAAACCCACCCGCACAACCCTTGACGAAAGCCAACAAAGCCGCACGACTACCCTAATCCAATCGCATCATATGCAGCAGATAAGCAGCAGATAGCTACCGCACACTACACCTTGACGAAAGCCAACAAATGTAGCACGAATACTATATACAACTTATCTGAAATGACGGAGGGTTACGACAGGTTTTTCTGAAAACCTATTGCGTAATGAACTTGATATCGTTGTAGAATCGAGTGATTTTAAATGGAGTGTTTTTGAGGCTTTTCTAGTTTTGCTAAAGGGGTCACTCCCGGTGAAGGGATCGTCGGCCCTTTCCTCATCGAATAAGGTGCAGGATATATTATATATACCGCTGTGCAAAGCAAGAACTATAGAAGCAATCAAAAGACAAACCGAGTTTGTAGCATCTGCCAGTTATTGCTAAAGGAGTCACTCCCGGTGAAGGGATCTCGGTCCTTTCCTTATCGAATAAGGTGCTGGATGTTCTACAAGGAACACCGCTATGCATTGCAAGAACTAGAGCTACCCGTTTTTAAACAAGTTTCTACAACATCTTAGGTTTCTTTTATTTCATTAATCTCATTAATGAAGTCCCATGTTATTATGCTTCGCAAGCATCACATTTGAAACGAAATCTGCAATATAACATATATCTCATATATATAATATAAACATTCGTCACAGGCAGTAATATGATCTCATCACAGAACATTGCAGCAGAAGAAACATATATGAAATATTGGATATACTAGGACGTCCGTGTTTTCAATACGAGCCTGTATAAAACACGGATTCCACGGTCGCGATGAATAACCAAACCCACATCCCTAGACCCCTACGAGAGCGGCAAGTAACACTGCCAATTCTAGGGTTAGGAGACCCGGTCTCGACTCCTCGAGATGGTCTCCCACTGGACCCTAGAACCCGGTTACTTGTGCTCCCCGCCTTGGGTCTACCTAATGCGGAAAAGTAAATAATATACAACGGTGACATCTTCCGCAACCTGGAAGTGCCCGAATAAAAGAATATTACATACAAATGAAATTTACATGAATGAAAAAGAAAAAACTCTCATCTCATATAAACCCCCGGCTGTTCAGAACGCGACGATCCAATAGAACATATCACAGCAACACATAATATCTCATATCATCAACGTAAGCAAGTATGCGTATCCCGATTGTCGTTGATGTATAGCAACGAAGCCGGCGATACACCACATACTACGCTTACGGTCACAGAAAAGAAAGTGTAAAACTACAACAGTTGGAATCCGCAACTTCTTTAGACATCGCATGCCTAACCAAATGAATTCCTTAGACATCGTATGCCTAACAATTATAAACCCCGCATTTTAGTCTCATTATCGAAAACTCTTTTCAATATCAAGTCGGGCAATTCAACAAGATTCCCGACGTCCTGATCAAATGCTCGTCGCAAACTTTAGTAGACGGCCGCACCCCCAGATGCCGTCGACGAAGTGCACTAAGGCGGAACACCGCTGCCGCGAGCACCCGAACGGATGCTTTCGGCGACGGGGTTCTCCTACAGTCACTTGGTCGGGACTATGGGGCATGGCTGTCTATTAAGTTTACCCGGCGAGTATCCGCGTACGCTACGTGATTGCGACGGACTTTTGATCACATCAAAATTCCGTGGCAACCGATCATCTGAGACTAAACTGCTATGTTTATAATATTCAAATTAGTTATCTCATAACTACCTGTGGATTCCAAATATTGTAGCACATTCCAGATAAATAGACAAAGTTAAACTTTCTGATCGAATAATCAAACACCCAAGATTTCCCCAATATATCTCAACACTTGAAATCAGTTTAAAAACATCCATCACATGCCACAGTACCAATGGTCCAGCCGTAGAAGGGTCAAGCCAACGCCTCATATGTGGCACGCCGTACTGCCTCAAACCCTAAGGTTCAAAAGGCAGTTCAAGACGGTCACATAATCGAGTTAAGGTTTGTTGTCTTCTAGAGGGTCCACCGCGTTACTTGCACGACTTAGAACGTTCTTAAACACGAGAAAAAATCCAACTTTTGAAAAATTTTCCGACAGGGGAAAAAGTGAGTTATTGATATCCGTTCGAACTTTTTAACAGTTTCTAAAAATTATCCGGACAAACTAAACAAAGTTATAATATCCGATCGAAACAACGATTCCCCAATACAACCCTTGAAAACTCAACACTTGAGTGGAATTAAAATATTCCCAGAAAAACTTAACAAGAAAGGGCCTAAAAATAATTACATGAAATTTCAGGGACTAAGTCCAAATTTTGGCCGCGGAACCGCCGCAAAACCCATGGTTTGGCCGCGGTTCCGCGCTCCAATTTTGGAATTAGAAGTCCGTACCTCACAGTAATTCTTAGTTTTTCCTGCTTGTTTTTCTGAGCATTTTTAATTCAGAAAATATCAACTTTTTGAAAAATGTACAGAGAGGGTTCCGTGTCGGGGTTTCGGCGTTCGATCGGACTTTAAAATTCGTCTAGACTTCGCCTAAAGCTCTAGCTTGGCTCTGATACCACTGTAGGGTTGCTATGCACGCGCACAAGGGTCTACGAGGCATCAACCACGACCGATTAAAAATTTAGCCGTGCCGAACAACCCGAATACGGATCTTTAAACTAGAGTTTAGGTGAAAACTAACATGCTAAACAGTTTAACACTAAGTGAGAGGGATTACAACCTTTGTAGATCCGGTCCTTCACTTCATATGCTCCGTGTTGTGGTCCCTTCGCTGCGATCATCGGGTTCCGGACTCTCGAGAGGTTCCACGAAGAGAAAGATGCAACCTTTGCTTCCGATCTTCGATACTAAGATGATCTACCTTGAAGTTTCGTTAACACAAGCTAACACTCATGAAATGATGTGAACACCTTCATCTAAATGGCAAGGGAAGATGAGGATGATGAAGTAGGATTTTTGCTCTCTTTATTTATCTTTTTCTCATATTTATTCATCACTTTTGAAAAACTAGTAAAGCTTTTTCATGAAGAGAATGAAGGAAGAAGATGAACAATATCATTTGTGATGAATAATAAAATGTTATCATAATCATTTATGCAACCATGGTTGTAGTAACCATTGTAGAGAGTTTACTAGGGTTAGGGTTTGGGTTGGGTTAAAGGGTGAGTCACAAAGAAATATCTATCATAATATCTTAACAAAGACAAAGTAAAGCTTCTAGAATCAACTAGAAGGTTTAACCCTAATCCAAACCCTAATCATGTTTAAACTCCTCTAAACATGTTGCATTAATAATTATAATATGTTACAATATTATATATCACATATACAATATTTATTGTAACAAAATAAAATAATACATTTAACATATATCGCATATATATCAATGTATTACCCGAGTGAGAAAAAGAATCTTTTAGTGAGCAAATATTAGTTAATGCAATTTAATATATCATATATATTATTATACATTAAATTATCGAATCAACACTTGATCCGACAATCCGGTTATATCGCATATAACCGACTAATATTTATCCGTACCGATTCATCGAATCAACACTTGATCCGATGACCCGGCTGATATCAAATATTGCGAGAATATAATACGGTATCACATATCGCATTATCCTCGGTCCCGCACATATCACATATGTGCTCCTACTCCGTTTTGCCTGAGCCAAGAAACCTCTGTGTAGGACTCTAAAGAATCGTCAATACGCCGGCAGTAGGTGATGATCATATCAAACACCCACAAGCTGCAAGCGGTCAGCTAAACGTAACAGCTACCCAGGTATTGAGCGCTCAGAAGATCAACAAGCAAGCTTGTACATTCTCCTGTGAATCCAAACAGTAACACTCCCGTACAGTCCGGTCTCGTCGTCTGATATGATGCATATCTCGCCTAGGGGTGGTAAACGTCAGACCCCAGTAGCTTGATAAGTCGTGTCGATATGAGGTCTATAACAGTTCGAGAAACTACTGATAACACTTACCAGTAAATCTCAGTAACCCTGGCCAGGGATTTCCGGTTATAGCCAATCGAACACAGCACAACATCAACTCCCTATACCGGGAGAGACGAATCCCCTCCAATCGCTCATTGCCTCCATGTGATTCGGGACTATACCCAAAAGCCACCTTTTTGCACGCCCTCTTGGACGTGGTATGATGGAAATCAAAGCACAGTGGGAATCACCCAAGACTCTATGACGATCTCGGGTCAACAGAGTACTCTGTACCAGTGTCACCGGAGAACTGCCATCTGACGTATGGTATAATACCATCTGGGAGTTCTCGGCGAGTCCGTCCAGTGTACCCAGTCTCTACTGAGCACCCGTACACCATCCTTGATGTCAAACACCGATGGATATGGGATCATCCATCGCCCATCATATAGGTCAAGATGCGTATACGCTAGTCTACTCTGGTGCATCGATGCCCTGTCTCGATACACTCTCGACTAGGAACAGTTATAGGATGTACTCGTCGACTACCATGGCCCCACTAGTATGATCTCATCATAGTCCCAGTAGTCGAGTACATATCCTAAGGGCTTTATCAACATGTAACATAGAGACAATCAGAGTACATGTTAAGATAAAGTACAACCAGATAGCATACTATCATGTCGAGCAAGAAAGTCCTCCCTATATATGTCCAAGCATCCATTACAATATACATCGTATGTACAGTAATGGCCTCTAGGACATACATATAACTAACAAGAATCCTATGAGCTCTATCAAAATGTAATAGTGATATGTAATACCACATAATGCATGTACATGATGATAAAGGCAAACAAGATAGTATACTATCATCTCGAGTAAGACTGCTCTACCCGTATAGGTCCTCCCTCAATCATCACAATCGCGTGCCTGCGATCACAATAATTGACTTGAGAGGACTATAGCCAACAAAAATACCATACTATATTGTTTCATTTAAAAGCTATTAAACACCCCTTTCAATAAAATACCCTAAAGTTTCCCAAAACTTGTATTTTCACTAAAATACCCTAAGTTTACTAAAACCTGTATTTTCATATAAATACCATAATGTTACTAAATCTTGTATTTCCAAAAGAAATACCCCAACTTTACCTAAAGTCTTATTTTAAAATAAATATTTTAACTTCTATAAATCACTTTCATATTAATACCCTGAACATTGAAAAACCCTACTTCACTAAAATACTATATACTTTCCTAAACTTAATATTACACTTAAATACCATAGCTTTCTCAAAACGATATTTTCATAATAATACTATGAACTTTTATTAAAACCCTAGTTTCCTAAGAAGTCTTCATACTTACCTAATTCAGCTGCACTTGTAAACCTCACACAATTTGAATGCGACTCTAGACAGAATACAAGGAACTCTATATGACATGCTATCTTGTATGGTTAGGATTAATGTGTGAACCTAGGCATGGGGTTTTTATGAAGATTCCGATATACGGATGACCTTGATTACTATTGAAGATTCCGATATACGGATGACCTTTATTTTGAAAGCGAACTCCTATGTTTCATGTCCAGTAGAGCCACGTTCTAACGCATGTCTATACCCATATACAACTAAACAAGATGATAGTGGGGTAGTTTAGGATATAAAAGGCTGTATTAAGGGTTCCGATTCCCCTTCCAGTTAACCATGGTTCTGGGGGGGGGGGGTGAAAGGAACGCTATTTATTCTTAACTGATGTTGTTCCGTGGCCCCAACGGAATAATCTCAAGAACCTGGTACCCTTACTTAACCAAACTAAAACTTACACAACACTTAGTCGATACATGTCATTTTTTACACCACACACATATAACATCATGCATCACACACACACACATGTTAACCTTTCTCTTACTTAACCTTCATGAGACATCCTATCCGAGTATAACTCGTTGACGGCCATCTCTTTTCGTTATGTCTTCTCCTAAATGTCCGTTAGATGTGGACGGGACACAAGATGGAGGCGAGGAAGTGGAACTACAACGAAAGATTTCTTGGAGCCATCCACCTACTATTAGGACTAGTTTCTCTTTTCGCTTTCCTTATTGCCCATCTGTTTAGGGCCTGCTTTTCTTGGATTTATGTAATAAACTCTAGTATCTCGTGCCCAGTGATGTAATAAATTTTATGTTAATGAAATAAATGCATTTTCCTTTATTTATTGTTTTGGTACATTACCTGCATGTTTAATTTACGCTTAACATAACTATATCAAGCTCAGTCCACCCTTGGTATAGTTAGATTGCGGACCGAGCCACTTTACTGCTTTGGTACTTTAGGAAGCGGAGGATGACAGATAGCTCAAAATGAGGTATCCGACATGGACTCCTAACCCAGGCCTAAAAGTATGGGTGGCCATACCTACTCCTATGCAAGTACAAGAACAGTCTTTTAACTATTCCCTATCTTTATAAAATTACTTCAAGTGGGTAAAAATGATTATCTAGATCATCTTTAAGAGAGAGAGAGTGTGTGTGTGTGACTTCTTCTTCTTCCAATCTGCTCAAACTCTCTCCCATATGTTTACCTTTTTAGGACCACTTATGAAGTTGATGTAAGTCCATGCTAGCTTTCCCCGGTTCTTTGGAGTTGCGGAAATGGTCAAAAAACGATTTTTCAAGAGGTGGTAACATGGACTCAAAATACGGATCTTTGTTAAACAACTACCTAACAACCTAACTAGGAGTTGTTTACCTACTCGGTTAGGGGGTTATACCTTTCTTGAACTCCTTCGTCTTCAACTCTTCATGGTGTACGGATCGGCTTCACCCCATCGTCTCCTTGCGCCGAAGATCGATCCACCCGAAAGATTCTACCTTTGGCTTCTACTTCGAACTTGAAGAAATTAGAACACTTGGCTTGCTAGGCCTTGTGAACTAGGATGAGTAGAGGAGTGTTTTGGTGTTTTATCTATATGGTTCTTGCTTCTCAACACACGAGACAAGTAGAACCATAAACTAGAGAGAGAGCAAGAGGAAGAGGGAGAGCTTGAGAATGAGAGAGCTCAAGAGAGAGAAAGCCAAATGAAAAGTGAGTCAACCTCTTCTCATCTCACCTCTCATAATCCAAAATTATGATAACAAGTAATAATAATTGAGTATAATGTGATGGTTGATATCATGACAAATGACAATATCATTTCTTGCATTAAATGCAAATGGTGAACAAAACAAGCAAGCATAAGTCAATGCAACTAAATGATGGCCATTGTCATGATGGTGGTCAACAAGTCCAACCTAGTCAACCGGTCAACAAAAGTCAACAAGTCAACAAGGTCAACCTTTCAACCCTAACCATGTCACTATAATACTCAATTAATATTATTGTTAATCATATTTCTAATTCTCATTAGGGTTAAGCAAAAGTCAACAGTCAACAACCCTAATGAGAATCCTCTGCCTCTGTCAACTGTGCATACACACCCGTATCCGCGTTCCGGGGAACACGAATACAAACGAGATAAAACCAATCCCAAAATGTATACTAGGATTTGGCTTAAACCAAAGCCCTCTAGTAATAACTGCCCGGATACTAAACGTGCACAAGTGCACGGATGTGACCGAACCCTGTCGCAAAACCATGCGACCTGTCGCAAAACCATGCGACCTGTCGCAAAACCATGCGACCACTACTCTTTTGCCTAAAGGCGAATAGCTCTCTGTGTGGGACTCTAAAGACTCGACACTACGCTGGCAGTGGGTTTAACCACAGATCGCAAGCGGCACTAGCTGTGCGTAACGGCCCCCAGGTAGATGCTGATAAGAAGACGGACGAGGTGAAACCCATCTGAACTCCTACTGAGCCTGAATGTGACAATCTCCGTACAGTCCGGTCTGTTCGTCTGAGTACATCGCATGGCGGGCCTAGGGGGCGGTAAACGTCAGTCCCCTAATAGCGGTACAAGTCATGTCGGAGTGTAGCCCAGAACACCCTGAGATAACACTGGAAACCTACCAGTATATCTCGCTTGCCCTGGCCAGGGACTACTTGTGCAATGGCTCTCCTAGACACAGCGCGATGTCAACCCTCAATACCGGGAGAGACGAATCCTGTCTAACCGTCACTGCCTCCTAGTGCTTCGGGACTGCACCCAACTACTACCTGTTTGCACGACTCCTTTGAGCCGTGGTAGGGTAGTAATCAATGTACAGTGGGAACACACTCGAGGCGAAGTGACAGTGTCAAGTCAGTGGACTAAGCTGTACTCATGTCACCTGGGAACTGATAACTGACGATAGGTATAGTACCAACCAATCAGTTCCCGACGAGTCCTGTCCAGTGTACTCGTAACCTAACGAGCACCCGCATACTATCTCAAGTACGATGTACTGACGGCTGTGGGACAGACCGTCTCCCCTGCTGGGATGAGAAGCGCATACGCTAGTCTACTCCGGAGTATCGATGCCCTGTCTCGATAGTCCTACGACTAGGGACCTGTATAAGGATGTGCTTGTGGATTACCCAGCCCCCACGAGTGTGACTGCCATCACAATGCTGGTAATCAAGCAAAGATCCTAAGGGCTCTACTAATATGTATAAGCAATATGCTAAAAGAAACACATGCACATATCAAAGTAGAAACAAACCAAGTAGCATACTACCATTTTGAGCAAGATTGTCAATACAAGGTGAATATCCCAAGCTTCCATTAAGTAATATACAAACTAGTATGATACAGTAATGGCCTCTAGGGCATATACACTAACAATCTCCCTCTTGCACTAAGGCCATGTACTGGCGTATCGAAGACCTATCATCTCGATCAGCCGCTCAAACTGAGTCTGGGGCAAGGCCTTGGTGAATGGATCTGCAGTGTTATCTTCTGAAGCAACCCTCCGAACCTCGATCTCCTGGCGATCTACGATCTCCCTGATCAGGTGATACCGCCTCAAGATGTGTCTGGATTTCTGATGGGACCTGGGTTCCTTCGCTAAAGTTATAGCTCCGTTGTTGTCGCAATACAGAGGTATTGGATCAACAATGGACGGAACCAGCTGAAGTTCTTTCAAGAACTTCCTCATCCAGACGGCTTCTTTTGCGGCATCAGCAGCAGCGATGTATTCCGCTTCCATCGTCGAGTCAGCAACGGTTTCCTGTTTGGAACTCTTCCAACAAACCGCCCCTCCATTGAGGGTAAAGACAAAACCCGACATGGACTTGGAATCATCCTTATCACTCTGGAAGCTGGAGTCAGCAAAGGCCTCGATCTGGAGGTCTTTTCCTCCATACACCAAGAACATCTCCTTAGTCCTTCTCAGGTACTTGAGAATGTTCTTTACCGCTATCCAGTGTTTCTCCCCAGGGTTGGACTGATACCGGCTTACTACACTCAGTGTATAAGCTACATCCGGTCTGGTAAACAACATCGCATACATTATAGAGCCTACCGCAGAAGCGTAGGGTATAATAGACGTGCGATCCCTTTCTAAATCAGTCTTTGGAGACATCTCTTTGGAGAGGGTGATCTCGTGACAAGCCGGTAGATTACCGCGCTTGGAATCTTCCATGCTGAATCTTTTCAGTATGGTGTCGATGTACCTGGACTGCGAAAGTCCTAACATCCTCTTGGATCTATCACGATGGATCCGGATCCCCAGAATGTAATTGGCATCTCCCAGGTCTTTCATGGAGAACCTGTGTGACAAGAACCCCTTGACAGATTGTAGCATAGGAATGTCATTTCCTATCAAAAGAATGTCATCCACGTATAATACGAGGAACACGACAGTTCTTGCTACAAATCTACTATAGATGCATGGTTCATCTGGATTTTTGATAAAGCCAAATTCTTTGACTGTCTCATCAAAACAGATGTTCTAACTCCGCGATGCCCGCTTTAGCCTATAGATGGACTTAAGCAACTTGCACATCTTTCCGCTGCTCCCACTCTGAATGAAACCCTCTGGCTGGTCCATATAGACACACTCCTCTAAATTTCCATTTAGAAAAGCGGACTTTACGTCCATCTGCCAAATCTCATAATCGTAGAAGGCAGCAATGGCAAGAAGGATCTGAATGGATTTCAGCATAGCCACTGGAGAAAAAGTTTCGTCATAGTCCAAACCAGGTCTTTGACGAAAACCCTTTGCAACAAGTCTAGCCTTATAGGTCTCAACCTGTCCATCTACACCAATCTTCCTTTTGAAGATCCACTTGCATCCTACGGGTTTTACCCCATCTGGAGCAACGTCCAATGTCCATACTTTGTTGGTGTACATAGACTCCATTTCGGTCCGCATTGCATCCATCCATTTTACTGAGTCAACGCTCTGAACGGCCTGCTGGAAGCTAGTAGGCTCATCATAATCAATGATGCAGTCCTCTCTATCCCCGTCTATGAGAAACCCGCAGTATCTCTCGGGCGGATGAGACTGCCTACTACTCCTGCGGAGCGGCGTAGGAATGTCATGTTCTTTCGAACCCTCTGGTTCTACTAAGCTTTCAGTAATAGTATGTGGTTCTGGAATTTCTTCCAGTTCTATTGCGCTTCCACTTATTTCTTTTTCTAAGAACTGGTGTTCCAAGAAGTGGGCATGACGAGAAACAAACACCTTTTGTTCCTCTTCGCAATAGAAGAGATATCCCTTGGAGTTCTTTGGATATCCCACAAACTTGCACTGTACTGAGCGTGCCTCGAGTTTGTCCGCATGCTGCTTTTTAACAAAAGCTGGACATCCCCATGTCTTAATGTGCTTAAGATAGGGTTTCTTCCTACACCACATCTGATATAGTGTGGTAGGCACAGTCTTAGTTGGAACTCGGTTCAAAAGATATGCAGCTGATTCTAGCGCATATCCCCAGAATGATCGCGGTAACTCAGCGTTGCTCATCATGGAACGTACCATATCCAATAGGGTCCTGTTCCGTCTCTCCGATACACCGTTATGTTGCGGAGTGTATGGAGGAGTAAGCTGAGAGAGAATTCCATTCTCTTTTAGGTAATCCAGGAACTCGGCACTCAAGTATTCACCACCTCGATCAGATCTCAGTGTTTTGATACTTTTGCCGGTTTGTTTTTCTACTTCATTCTTATATTCCTGGAACTTTCCAAAGGCTTCGGATTTATGTTTCATTAAGAAGACATATCCGTACCTTGAAAAGTCATCCGTAAAAGTAATGAAGTAAGAATAACCGCTTCGCGCATGTGTAGACATTGGACCGCACACGTTGCTGTGTACGAGTCCCAAGAGCTCGCTCGCTCTTACTCCGTGTCCAGTGAACGGAGTCTTTGTCATCTTTCCTTTGAGACAGGATTGACAAGTTGCATATGATTGATATTGGAATGGATCCAAATATCTTTCTGTATGTAACTTAGTCAATCTTCTCTCATTGATGTGACCCAGTCTACAATACCATAAGAAAGCTTGATTAGTTTCCGGAGACTTTCTTTTGTGTGTATTCTGGACATTGAAAATCTGTGGTTGGTTTAATACGTATATACCATTGCTTAATGTACCTGACCCAATCAAAACTTGATTAAGGTGAATGTTCACAACATTACTTACAAATGCAAATTCATAACCTTCTTTAGATAATAAAGATACAGAAATGATATTACAAGTTGCATTGGGTACAAAATAGCAATTACGCAAAACCAAAACGTGTCCATCTGACAAGCCCAGGTGATAGTCCCCCACGGACTCAGCATCCATGCCAGCTCCGTTTGCAACTCTGAGGGTCATATCATCTGCCTTCAAAACCCTACGCTTTCTCAGTGCCTGCAAAGAATTACAGATATGAGATCCTGATCCGGTATCCAATATCCAGGAAGTAGAGTTTATTGAAAGACAGTTTTCAATAACATACACACCTGAAGCCGAAGCCGCAACTTGCTTCGGATCCTGGTTTCTGGCCTTCCAAGCCCTGCAATCTTTCTTCCAGTGTCCCTTCTTATGACAATAGAAGCATTCTTCCTTACCCACAAGCTGCCCCGCTATCTTTGTTGCCTTTGCTTTTCCCTTCGTATCCACTTTACTAACATCGCCCCTTGGTTTGGCGGGGGCTTTCTTCTTCTTTCCCTTGGCTTTCGTCTTGGACTTAGAAGAGGAAGATCCTCCTACAAACAAAGTGGATGTATCCCTACTTTTCTGTAAGGTGCCCTCTGCACTCCTCAGCGTGTTGAGGAGCTCCGGAAGTTCATCTTCTTTTCCTTGCAAGTTGAAGTTCAGGATAAACTGGGCGTAAGTGGAAGGAAGGGACTGGAGAATCAAGTCCGTATATAGCTCGTTCTCTAACGTGGTCCCAAGGTCCGCGAGCTCCTCAATGAAGCCAATCATCTTAAGCACGTATTCCGCTACCGATGATCCGATGGCCAACCTTGCCGAAAACAGTTTCTTCGACACTTCGTATCTTGCGATACGAGATTGCTCTCCATACAGTTCTTTTGTATGGAGAAATATGGATTCGAGGAGTAGCATAACTGACACAGTAGGATCGGTATCCAAATATCATCGCGTGACAAAACTGAAGGAATCCTACCAGAATTATCACACTCCAAATGGTATGCAGCACTAGCAAGTTTCTGGTTCTTTAGAAACTCCCGATGTGGATTTTTGCCCCATGCTCTTATGACCTTGACTTTGGCCAAAATATCATAAGTCACATGTCAATTTCTACCCGTCATTCTCCAGGTTAATTTGAACCCACCCGTACATACCCTTGACTTTAGCCAACATGGCAGTATGACTGTCCCAAACCAACACATCTATCTATGCTGCACATGAATACCCAATAGCTACCAATCACTATGCCTTGGCTTTGGCCAACATACATAGCTTGAATACTATTGACTATTCATGTGAAACGACGGAGGGCTACGAATGGTTTTGGCGAAACCGTGAACGTAGTGAACTTGATATAATCGATGGAACGAGATAGCTTTTAAAAGGAGTGGCTCAAGCTCCGCATTTAAAAGTTGGTTTTTGAAAAGAACCGAGTGGTTTTGAAAGTGTTCCAACGACTTTACTTTGGTTTATTTTCTTGTATTAATTCTTTTTAATGCATCCCATCATTTAATCCTACCATTGCAGAAAACAACCAAAATATGACGTACGCTTATGCCATCCGCATTCGCCACGGGGCCCCGTCATTACCCGTTAGGTTACTTAACTAACGACAGAGCGGGGGCTGGACTAGCGCGGATGCAAAACATAAGCAATGCCTAAATAGTTATCATATATAGATATATTGCAATGATAGCCAATCCAGATCACAGATGAACACATTGGATATACTAGGAATCCGCAATTCGTACGAGCCTGTAACGAAAAGCGGATTACACGGTCGCGGTGAATAGCCAATACCCCACCCAAGACCCCTACGGGTGCGGCAAACTACCCACCAAATACCCGAAGCGAAGCAACCTCCCTCAACGACGTGAGTAGGCCACTCGGCACTTCGAGGTACCCGGTAGTTTGTGCACCCCCTCCATGGGTCTATCCTAGGAGCAAAAACAGTAAAAGAAATTATACAATGACGGCTACAACCTCATCCCGGTTGTGCGGCCAAATAAATAATATTACATCAATTACAAATTACATGAATTGAAAGAAAAGAAAAACTCTCGTCTCACAACCCCCGGCTATTCGCGTGGGCGCCTTGCGCAGCGCGAGCGCGCGCGCCACGTGTCGGCACGTGGACGCCTTGCGCAGCACAAGCGCGCGCGCCACGTGTCGGCACGTGGGCGCAAATTGCTCGAGCGCTAGCGCGCTGGTGAGGAAAAGAGGGCTTTTAGCCTAAAAAGGGATTTCTCAAAAGAGAAATCAGAGAGGAGTTGGACTCCTGAATGTGTTTTGGGGTTAATGAAAGGGGTTCTTCTTCTTCCTCCTGTTGCTTGCTGGATCTTGAAGATCAAGAGACGTGAGATCTCAAAATCTCTCCTTTTTGAGATCTGATGGGAGATCTGAGCTCCCCTTTATGGGTTTTGTGGTGGAAAACTACTTAGTTTTTGAAGAGAAAGAGTAAAACTCTTGATTTAATTCAAAAGAAAGAAGAAGGTTTTGGAACCTTGAAGAAGAAGGAGGCACAAAAGATCTCAGATCTAAAAATTTTGTGGAGAGAATGAAAGGTATTCTTTTTTTATTCATCATGTTGCCTTTTATAGGCTTACATATTTGCATATAGCCCCTTGGGCTTCACAAAAATGGCATTTTAGCCATCCCATGGCTCATGTGCCATTTCATTTTTTGCACATAAGCCATGGGCTTACAAAATATTGGCTTTATGCCCATTTTGCATACATTCATGTGTAAAAAATTACATAAAAATTATTTATTACATGATCTATATTTTAGCATGGAGGAGGCTGGCCGCGGGCTCGACTTGGGCATGGGCCCGCTTGACCTGGGCTTGGGCCCACCTGGCTTGGGGTTGACCTTGACTTTGACTCGGTCAACGGGGGTGTAAATTTTTACCCCAACAAAGTGCCCCCCATCAATAAATGCACACCGCACATTTGAGTTGTGTGCATGAAATTGATGGATCTTGAAGCTGAACTTCGAGATGGAACATCATTCCGGAGGCGAAGCATCATCCCAGGGAGCATGATTCCCGAGGATCGGAGCATCATTCCGAAGCATGGAGCATAATTCCAGGGTCGGAGCATCATTCCGATTTGCGGAGCATAATTCCAGAGGTCGGAGCATCGTTCCGATGGGCGGAGCATAAGTCCGGAGATTAGAGCATAAGAGCGGAGCATAATTCCAGGATTCGGAGCATCATTCCGAAGGGCGGAGCATAATTCCAGGATTCGGAGCATCATTCCGAAGGGCGGAGCATGATTCCAGAGTTCGGAGCATCTTTCCGAAGAGCGGAGCATAATTCCAGGGTTCGGAGCATCATTCCGAAGGGCGGAGCATAATTCCAGAGGTCGGAGCATCGTTCCGATGGGCGGAGCATAAGTCCGGAGATTAGAGCATCATTCCGATGATCGGAGCATAAGAGCGGAGCATAATTCCAGGATTCGGAGCATCATTCCGAAGGGCGGAGCATAATTCCAGGATTCGGAGCATCATTCCGAAGGGCGGAGCTTGATTCCAGAGTTCGGAGCATCTTTCCGAAGAGCGGAGCATAATTCCAGGGTTCGGAGCATCATTCCGAAGGGCGGAGCATAATTCCAGAGGTCGGAGCATCGTTCCGATGGGCGGAGCATAATTCCAGAGATCGGAGCATCATTCCGATGGGCGGAGCATAATTCCAGAGATCGGAGCATCATTCCGATGATCGGCAGACATTCTGGCCGAAGCATGATTTCGATGCAGAGGTAGATTCCTAGGCGAAGTATAATTCCGACAAGGGAGGAAAATATTCCGAGGCGAAGCATGATTTCGACACGGGGTATATTCTGAGACGGAGCATGATTCCGGCGCAGAGCTTGTTGGCTGACTTGATTCCGAGACGAAGCATAATTTCGACAGGGAAGGCAGATACACCGAGGCGAAGCATGATTTCGACACGGGGTGCACACTTTGAGATGAAGCGTGATTCCAACGCAGAGCTTGTTGGTTGACTTGATTCCGAGGCGGAGCATAATTCCGGCAGGGAAGGTAGATATCCGAGGCGAAGCATGATTTCGACACGAGGTGCACTCTGAGCCGAAGTATGGTTCCGACGCAGAGCTGGTTGGTTGATTTGATTCCGAGGCGGAGCATAATTCCGGCAGGGAAGGTAGATATCCCGAGGCGAAGCATGATTTCGACACGGGGTAAATTCTGGGACGGAGCATGATTCTGCCGCAGAGGTTGTTGGTTTGATTTGATTTTGGTTGACATCAGCATCGCTACACTGGAATATGGTACCAGGAGCGAATCATCATTTGTCATGAGAGGATTTGGGGATTGGTTTTTTTTGTTTGGCATCAGCATCGCTACACTGGAATATGGTACCAGGAGCAAATCATCATTTGCGTTTGCTTATTAAGAAACGATGGCTTAGGAGACAGGTTTAGATCCCTATCACCTAAGACTTTTCAATTTTGTGAGCCGTAAGGGTCTCACAAAGCATTTTCTCCTTACGGGTCGTAAGGATCCCGTAAGTGTATTTTCTCCTTGGGAGTCGTGGGGACTCCCAAGTGTGTTACTCCTTTGTGAGTCGTAAGGATCTCACGTGGGAATTTTCTCCTCACAAAGTCGAGAGGACTTTGTGAGTGCATTTCATCTCTTTTTCACGAGTTTGCGTCCTTTCGGGTTTTCACAAACTCGCCGGCAGTCCTGCTGTTTTTACTCACGGAGCCCTTTCGGATTTTCATCCGTGCCCATTTTGCTTGTGGACATACCCTTTTTTTTATTTTTATATTTATATTTATTTTTTTTTGGAGAGATTGGGATTGTTTTACGCCCGTGGATTGTATACGGTTTTGCAGGATGTATGATCCAGACCGTAGGGCCGGAAAAATTTCGGGACTTTGTCGGCGTCTGCATCGCTGCACTGGAATATGGTACCAGGAGCGACTCGTCATTCGCCGTTGGGGTATGGGATTTGGGATTTGGTTGGCGTCTGCATCGCTGCACTGGAATATGGTACCAGGAGCGACTCATCATTCGCCACTTGGGGTATGGTATTGGAATTTGGTTGGCGTCTGCATCGCTACACTGGAATATGGTACCAGGAGCGACTCATCATTCGCCACTTGGGTATTGGATTTGGAATTTGGTTGGCGTCTGCATCGTTGCACTGGAATATGGTACCAGGAGCGACTCATCATTCGCCACTTGGGGTATGGATTTGGAATTTGGTTGGCGTCTGCATCGCTGCACTGGAATATGGTACCAGGAGCGACTCATCATTCGCCGTTGGGGTATGGGATTTGGAATTTGGTTGGCGTCTGCATCGCTACACTGGAATATGGTACCAGGAACGACTCATCATTCGCCATTTTGGGGTTGGGGAGCGATGGCTTAGGAGACAGGTTTAGATCCCTGTCACCTAAGACTTTTCAATTTTATGGGCCGTGAGGGTCCCATAAAAGCATTTTCTCCCTACGAGTCATAAGGATCCCGCAGGTGTATTTTCTCCTTAGGAGTCGTGAGGACTCCTAAGTGTGTTTTCCCTTTATGAGTCGTAAGGATCCCACAAAGGTTTGTTCTCCTCATGTATCGTGAGGACACATGAGTGCGTCTTCTCAATGGAGCATAATTCCAAAGGCGGAGACCAGCCGCATAACTGGTGATTACGGTGGGGCATGAGGGTGAGGAGAATTATTTGAGCCCGTGGATTGTATACGGTAGTCAATTTGGGGACTAACCGTAGGGCTGGGAGAATTTTGAAAAATTGGATTTTTGTTGGCGTCTGCATTGCTGCACTGGAATATGGTACCAGGAGCGACTCATCATTCGCCTTTGTTTTATTTGTTTTTTTTTTTGTTTTACCGCGACTGCTCTATCATTTCAGCTTTTCTTATCGCGAAGATCGCGATTGCCCCATCATTTCGGCTTTTATTCGCGGTTGCCCCATCATTTCGGCTTTATTTTCATTTTTATTTTTACTTGCTGATTTTTATTGCGAGTTGCCCTATCATTTCGGCTTTTCTTTATTTTTCTTTTATTTACACATTTGTTTTTATATACACACATTTTTTTTACATTCCCAGTTTAACGACTTAGAGGTCGACTGTTCCCAGTTTAATGACGTGGTGGTCGATTGTTTTCAAAGAAAAGCAGATGTCTGAGAGAATCGGTTTCACGAAGAACTCCGGTCTCCATTTGTATGAAATTTGCGGTTGCAGCTTGACTGTTTGTTAACACGCCTTTGGACAGTTCTATCTCTCCTGCCTTGTATTGTTTTTCGACCCAATCTTTGAAGACGAAGCAGTCCTCAATGGCATGACCTATCACTCTGTGATAGGGGCAGTATTTGGGGTCGTCGGTCCTATTCGCTTCTTGCGGTCTTTTTGACTCTGGCAGTTGTAGACCATTCTTCAGAGCGTCTTTGAATATTTTACGGATTTTGTCCCTTCTGAAGGAATAGACCTTATCCAGCTTCTCTTTCAGTGGAGATTCTCCTCCTTCTCCGAACATTGGCTTCCGAGGCTGGTTGGCGCTAGTCCCGCTCATCCCTTGCTTATTTCGGTTAGCCGAAGTATTGAAAGATTCAGAATCATCGGAGTTTCCTCCTTTGCGATTATCGTCCTTTCGGTTTCTCCAGGACCTATTGTTATTTTGGGAGTCAGAGGAGGACTCCTGCTTTGAGCGTTCCAACATCTGGACTTTTCTGGTCAGCTCTTGGAATGTTTTGAGACCCGCGGTACATAGAAACGGGGCCATCCAGTTATTGAGATTTCCGACAAGGAGACTGACAGATTGGTCCTGCTCTATCGGCGATTCACACTTGACGGAGAGGTTGCGCCATCGGGTTATAAAATCCGTGCTGCTTTCGTCGCTCTTGGGCTTGGTCCGTACGAGCTCGGTAATGGTAATCTTATCGCTGACGCTCATGAACCTCTGCCGAAACAGAGACTCCATTTGGACAAAAGTTGTGATGGAGCCATCCGGTATGCTCGCGTACCAGTCGAAAGCGACATCGGTCAAGCTATTGACGAACTGGCGGAGGAGAAGCGCATCATTGCCCCCAGTATTCCCGCATGAGGCCTTGAAGTGGGCGATATGCTGATTCGCATTTCCCGTCCCATCGAATCTTCCGAATTTGGGGATGACATACCCGCTAGGAAATTCTACCAGATCATACTGAGCAGGATATGGTCTCCCACTACTGCTGATATCTTTTTGCGCTTCGGCTTCGGCCACCAATGTTTTGACTTTGCTGGCAACCAAATCCATGATTTGATCTTGAGTTAGCGGGCTACTGTCATCGGTAGCCAAGACATTTCCCGAGATAGGATGCGACTGGTTTTCATGTAGCTCGCCCACTTTTGGATTTGAGGGAATAGGCGTCGACTGCTTTGGGACACCACTTCCCGGTTCACGAGCAGAGCCCTCCGCTTGATTGGGCGGCTGAGAGGCAAGTTGGGCCGTGAGCCATAAGACGACATTTTTCAAGTCGTCAATCTTTGAGTAGAGCTTGGCCATCTCCTTGTCTTTGCTTCTGAGCTGCTTTCGGAGCTCTTGAAGCAGCTCTTGCTCTGCGGTCCTGGGGCGGAAAGTCGGCTCTTCTTCGCTTTCCGAACCCGACTCCTCATGGACCGAAGGGTCTTTCCGCCTATCATCCTCATCAAGAGGGTTTTCATCACCCAGCAGAGGCGGCTGTTCTTGGGAAGCGGCCACCACATTCAAGCCAAATTGGGTTTGAGATGTGGTAGCCCCGTCCTTGCTCTTGCTGCGCGTGCCCACCGTGTAGACAGTGTGGACTACATACCCAGCCATTTCCTCATCTTCGGCGGGGTAACCCTGTTCTTCGAACCTCATGAGGTTCAGCCTGGCAGGAGCCCTATCCCTTTTGTTGGCTCTATATCTGAGCCTTTTCTCCCTCAGCTTCTCGATTTTGAAGGCTTGGCGGGCATCCGCTACCCGAGAAGCCATTGTGAGTTGATCAGCGGGGAGCTTAGAGAAGACACCCGATCGAGCATTTGTCAGGGGCGCCGCTGGAGCTTGCTCGGGACGCGTTGTGTTGATGGCCTTGCCCCCAGCTGGGGCCAAGGAAAGTCGTTCAGACACCGACTTGCGTTTGGGTTGGGCGCCCTTGAGATCACCACATTTGGTCTCCTGCCTTTCGAGACCGGTTTGTCTGCCACCGAGGCTTGAGGAGCTGGGATGGCGCCAACTGGCATGAACATAATAGAGCCGAATGGTAGCAGCGGCTCCTCCCATTGTCGCCCGAGACTGGCCGGAAGGACCGTCCTAGAGTCTATCCTCATTGTGTAGGAGACGGGAGCTGAGTTCGTCATCGAAGACATCGTCGGAAGGTTGCTTGAAAATCTGCATGAAAAAGCATTATTTTAGTATAAATACAGGTATGTATATTGATTGAGTTCGCATGAACGCTTAACCCGAAATATGGGAGGAGAGATTGGTCCCACCGGGCGTGCCAGAACCTGTAGGGTGTTTTTCGTCACCCCATTGAGATGGGAATACGCGCACGCGTCTCAGGCGTACTACAGATTCCCCCTGCCTAGGGTAGGCCGGGGTTTAATGATTGTAGGGATCCGAATCTCCGGCAGCCGCGGACTAAGCTGCCGTTAATTACCCCTCGCCTTTGGGGCGAGGGAACCTCCGATTGACGGGTTAAACTGGTCATGCGAACTCAATGTGCAGTGTACGTGTGTTTTGTTTTGAAAGGGGGTTTTGGATATATCGGGAGCCACGCAGAGTTTTCACGGGGGTCCCGCTACCCGGATAGCGGGCTGGGGGTCAAGGGGGCTAGCAGCCCCCTTGCGGGGCTCGGGACAGCGCCCCGGCCCAAAAATTTTTTTAAAGGGGAGAGTGTTGCGGAGTATGTGTATGTGTAAATTTGTATACATATGTCTATATATATGTATGTACATAAAAAAGAGGGGGAAAAGACATCCAAAGGATGCGTGGGGCAGCACCTTGGGCGCTCGAGCGCAAGCGCGCGCGCCACGTGTCGGCACGAGGGCGCCTTGCGCAGCGCGAGCGTGCGCGAGCCACGTGTCGGCACGAGGGCGCCTTGCGCAGCGCGAGCGCGCGCGCCACGTGTCGGCACGAGGGCGCCTTGCGCAGCGCGAGCGCGCCTTGCGCAGCGCTCGCGCGCGCGCCACGTGTCGACACGTGGGCGCCTTGCGCAGCGCGAGCGCGCGCGCCACGTGTCGACACGTGGGCGCCTTGCGCAGCGCAAGCGCGCGCGCCACGTGTCGGCACGTGGGCGCAAATTGCTCGAGCGCTAGCGCGCTGGTGAGGAAAAGAGGGCTTTTAGCCTAAAAAGGGATTTCTCAAAAGAGAAATCAGAGAGGAGTTGGGCTCCTGAATGTGTTTTGGGGTTAACGAAAGGGGTTCTTCTTCTTCCTCCTGTTGCTTGCTGGATCTTGAAGATCAAGAGACGTGAGATCTCAAAATCTCTCCTTTTTGAGATCTGATGGGAGATCTGAGCTCCCCTTTATGGGTTTTGTGGTGGAAAACTACTTAGTTTTTGAAGAGAAAGAGTAAAACTCTTGATTTAATTCAAAAGAAAGAAGAAGGTTTTGGAACCTTGAAGAAGAAGAAGGAGGCACAAAAGATCTCAGATCTAAAAATTTTGTGGAGAGAATGAAAGGTATTCTTTTTTTATTCATCATGTTGCCTTTTATAGGCTTACATATTTGCATATAGCCCCTTGGGCTTCACAAAAATGGCATTTTAGCCATCCCATGGCTCATGTGCCATTTCATTTTTTGCACATAAGCCATAGGCTTACAAAATATTGGCTTTATGCCCATTTTGCATACATTCATGTGTAAAAAATTACATAAAAATTATTTATTACATGATCTATATTTTAGCATGGAGGAGGCTGGCCGCGGGCTCGACTTGGGCATGGGCCCGCTTGACCTGGGCTTGGGCCCACCTGGCTTGGGGTTGACCTTGACTTTGACTCGGTCATTGGGGGTGTAAATTTTTACCCCAACAATAACAAGCGGGTTCGGTCAATACTTCCGTATTATTATCTTGATTAAGGCGTGACATGGTCGCAACCAGGAGAGAAAGAAGAAAACACTCAGCGTGCGCTCTTGCAAGATCAGATTGGTTATTATTTTATCTAATCAGGATGGCTCCCACTGTTTTTATCAAATCTTTCTTCAAACCCTAAAAGGAAAGACTAGCCGGGATTAATTACAAACTACAAGTTCGCCAATCTTTCAGCCAGGCCAGTGTCGGTACTTTGAGGGAGGTCCCCCGTGCTTTCGCACGAACCTAATTAATGTAAACCTCATTTTCCCAGAGGCGTAACCCCGTTGACACCTACTTGATCGGCTAATTGTAATGTGTAAAACTCTCCCAGGAGTAACAATTACTCGCAGTGGGTATCGGGATCCAACTATCTCATAGAAGGTATGCAATCTCATTGCAAATTTCAACACTTGAAATTCCCGATAATTTTGCCCCTAGCACCCTATGACCTTGACGGAGGTCAACAAACCATAGGCTACTAGTCAAGTTCAACCCGTCATTTCTTGATTGAATCAAACCCACCCGCACGACTCTTGACGGAAGTCAACAAGGTCGCACGACTACCCTAATCCAATCTGCATCATATGCATAAGCAGATAAATACTAGTTAGCTACCGCACACTACGCCTTGACGGAGGTCAACAAACGTAGCACGAATACTAAGTAGGACTTATCTGAAATGACGGAGGGCTACAACAGGTTTTTCTGAAAACCTATTGCGTAATGAACTTGATATCGTTGTAGAATCAAATGATTTTTAAAATGGAGTGCTTTTGAGGCTTTTCTAGTTTTGCTAAAGGAGTCACTCCCGGTGAAGGGATCGTCGGTCCTTTCCTCGTCGAATGAGGTGCGGGATATATCATATATATCACTATGCAAAGCAGAAACTATAGAAGCTATCAAAAGACAAACCGAGTGTGTAGCATCTGCCAGTTATTGCTAAATGGGTCACTCCCGGTGAAGGGATCGTCGGCCCTTTCCTCATCGAATAAGGTGCAGGATATATCATATATACCGCTGTGCAAAGCAAGAACTGTAGCTACCTGTTTTATTTTTGAAATTCGATTCTACAACATCTTTAGGTTTCTTTTACTTTCATTAATCACATTAATGAAGTCCCATTATTTAAGTACCTAAACATCACAGATAAATACGACGTACACTTATGCCATCCGCACTCGCCTCGATGTCCCCTCGTGCATCGTTAGGTTAGGTAACTAACGGCAGAGTGGGGCAGGGCTAGCGCGGGTGTAAAACATAAGTAACGCCTATATAATATATCATATATACTATATACCGTATCTATCACAGAACATCACATGATCACATCACAGATATCGCAGCAGAAGAAACATATGAAATATTGGATATACTAGGACGTCCGTGTTTTCAATACGAGCCAGTATAAAACACGGATTCCACGGTCGCGATGAATAGCCAATCCCACACCCCTAGACCCCTACCAGAGCGGCAAGCAACCCTACCAATTCTAGAGTTAGGAGACCCAGACTCGACTCCTCGAGTTGGTCTCCCACTGGACTCCAGAACCCGGTTACTTGTGCTCTCCTCTTTGGGTCTATCCTAGTGCGGAAAAGTAAATAATATACAAAGGGTGACATCTTCCGCAACCTGGAAGTGCCCCAATAAAAGAATATTACATACAAGTTTTTTTTTTTACAAGAATGAAAATGAAAAACACTCATCTCACATAAAAAAAACCCCGGCTATACAAACACGACGATCCAATATAACATATCCAGCAACACATAACATCACATGTCATCAACGTAAGTAAATATGCGCATCCCAATTGTCGTTGACATATAGCAACGAAACCGGCGATATCGCATATTACACTTACGGTCGCAGAAAAGAAAGTGTAAAACTACAACAATTGGAATCCGCAACCTCCTCAGATATCGCATGCCTGACCAAATGAATTCCTTAGACATCACATGCCTAACAATTATAAACCCCGCATTTTAGTCTCATTATCGAAAACTATTTTCAATATTAAGTCGGGCAATTCAACAAGATTCCCGAAAAACTGATCGAATGCTCGTCGCAAACTATAGCAGGCGGCCGCACCCCCGATACCGTCGACGAAGTGCACCAAGGCGGAACACCGCTGCCGCGAGCACCCGAACGGATGCTTTCAGCGATGGGGTTCTCCTACAGTCACTTGGTCGGGGCTATGGGGTGTAGCTGTCTATTAAGTTTACCAGGCGAGTATCCGCGTACGCTACGTGATTGCGACGGACTTTTGATCACATCAAAATTCCGTGGCAACCAATCAAGTGAGACTAAAGTGCTTGATTTATAACATTCATTTAGTTATCTCATAACTACTTGTGAATTCCAATTATTGTATCACATTCCGGATAAATAGAAAAATGTTAAACTTTCCGATCGAACAATCGAACACCCAAGTTTTCCCGATACAGCTCAACACATGAAATAAGTCTAAAAACATTCAGTTCGTGCCTCAGTACCAACGGTCCAGCCGTAGAAGGGTCAAGCCAACGCCTCACATGTGGCACGCCGTACTGCCCCAAACCCTAAGGTTCAATAGGCAGTTCAAGACGGTCACATAATCGAGTTAAGGTTTGTTGTCTTCTAGAGGGACCATCGCGTTACTTGCACTACTTAGAACGTGATTAAACTACAGAAATATCCAACAATTGGAAATTTCCCGGCAGGGGAAAAAGTGGATATTTATATCCGGCCGAACTTTTTAACATATTCTAAAATTACCCGGAAAAACACACAGACAAAATTAGACAATCCGATCGAAACACCGAGTTCCCAATACAACCCAGAAAACTCAACTCTTGAGTTCAGATTAAAAATTCCCAGGAAAACCAGCACTGCAAAATAGGAATTACTGTGCTAAATTCAATGCAAGAGGAGACTAAACGGCCGCGGAACCGCCGCATTAGCCATGCTAATACCGCGGTTCCTCCGCGCTTTGATGGATTCAGGAGTACGGGCTTCTCAGTAATTCTTAGAATCTCCTGCTGGTTTTTCTGCATATTTTTAATTCTCAAAAATCCCCGATTTCAAAAAATGTAGAGAGAATTTTTGAGTTAGGGTTTCGGTTCGATCGGACTTCTAACTCTGTCTACGCATCGCCTAAGGCTCTAGCTAGGCTCTGATACCACTGTAGGGTTCCTAGGCACACTAATGAGGTCTCACAAGGCATCAACCATGCCAATTTCAAAAATTTTACAAGTGCCGAGAAACCCTAATACGGATCGTTAACTAGATTTTAGGCGAAAACGATAACTAGTTAACAACTTAACTATGAGTAAACGGAAAATACAACCTTTGTAGATCCGGTCCTCCACCTCCATAGCTCCATGATGAAGTCCCCTCGCTGCGATCATCGGATCCCGGGCTCTAGCGTCGGCTTCATCGGAGAAATGGGCGGGCTAGGTCGTCGACTTCGATGCCGAAGATGATCTACGTCGAGGCAACATAAGATCAAGCTCCAACTTCACCAAGTCATAAAACTTGTGAAGAAAACACCCTATACTACTTGGCAAGTGGTAGAGGATGAAGAAATAGGAAGTGGGTTCACTTTAGAATTGGATTTCTCACTCTTTTTCTCAAGTTGCCATTAAAGGTTGCAAGCTTTTCTTCTTGTTGATGAAGAAGAAGAAGAAGAAAAGAATATGATAAGTTCTTCTAAAATAAGAAAAAATATGATACTTATCATAATGGTAACCATAGTTAGGTGTAGAGAATAAACCATGGTTAGGTTGAATGGTTAGGTTAATGGAAACAAACAAAATGGTCAAGCTTTCAACACTTCATGAAGTTTCATGAAAGAAACAAAATAAGCCACCATTTTATTTATCTTTCAAAATGAATAAATAAATAAATGAATAAGTAAATAAACAAAACCCTAACCATTAACACAACCATGGTTTAATCATACACACAAACTATCATGTATCATCAAACATGATACAAACTAGTGCACAAAACTATATCATATATACAATGTGCACATCAAGTGAGAAAATCCATTTTAAGTGAACCAATATTAGTTAATGTAAAGTAATATATCTAATATATAATTATACATTAAATCAATACTTGATTTAACGATTCGGTTATATCGCATATAACCGACTAATATCAATAGTAACATCGAATCAACACTTGATCCGATAATCCGGCTATATCGCATATAACCGATCAATGTTACAAATCGCGAGAATCAAATACAGTATCACATACTGGTATTATTCTCGGTCCCGCACATATCTCATATGCGCTCCTATTTCGTTTCGCTTGAGCCAGGAAACCTCTGTGTAGGACTCTAAAGACTCGTCAATACGCCGGCAGCAGGTGATGATCATATCAAACACCCACAAGCCGCAAGCGGTCTGCTAAACGTAACGGCCACCCGGGTATTGAGTGATCAGAAGATCGACGAGCAAGCCCGCTCACACTCCTGAGAATCCAACCAGTAACACTTACCGTACAGTCCGGTCTGTTCGTCTGATATGTGGCATATCTTTCCTAGGGGTGGTAAACGTCAGACCCCAATAGCTCGATAAGTCGTGTCGATATGAGTTCTATAATAGTTCGAGAAACTACTGGTAACACTTACCATTAAATCTCAGCAACCCTGGCCAGGGATTTCCGGTTATAGCCAATCGAACACAGCGCAACATCAACTCCCTATACCGGGAGAGACGAATCCCCTCCTATCGCTCATTGCCTCCATGTGATTCGGGACTGTACCCAAAAACCACCTTTTTGCACGCCCTCTTGGATGTGGTAAGGTGGAAATCAAAGCACAGTGGGAATCACACAAGACTCTATGACGATCTCGGGTCTACAGACTAACCTGTACCAGTGTCACCAGAGAACTGCCATCTGACGTAAGGTATAATACCATCTGGGAGTTCTCGGCGAGTCCGTCCAGTGCACCCAGTCTCTACTGAGCACCCGTATATCATCTCTGATGTCAAACACCAATGGATATGGGATCATCCATCGCCCATCTGTATGGGTCGAGAAGGTACACGCTAGTCTACTCTGGTATATCGATGCCCCGTCTCGATACACCAACGACTAGGGACTTTGAAGGATGTACTTATGGACTACCATGTCCCCACTAGTATGATCCGCATTATAGTCCAGGTAGTCAAGTACACATCCTAAGGGCTTTACCAACATGTAACAGAGAGACAATCAGTGTACACGTTAAGGTAAAGAGCAACCAGATAGCATACTATCATGTCGAGCAAGAAAGTCCTCCCTATATATGTCCAAGCATCCACTACAATATACATCCTATGTATAGTAATGGCCTCTAGGGCATACATATAACTAACACCAACTGAAGGGAACGCAAGTCAAAGCGATGTCTCAGCTCCCCTAGCTCCCAAGAAAGCTGATAAAGGCAAGAACTTGGCCACCATCGAGCCAAAGAAGAAGAAAACATCTGGAAAACCTTCAGAGGTATCAGCAACCATAACACCTATAGCATCGTCAGAAAAGCTTTCAGTTGGTTATCAAGGGGTTCATCAGCGTTCATAGATCGACGATCCTCAATTCACGGTAGACATACACCGAGCCTTACTTCAATCTCAAGCTGAAACTAGGACCAAGAAGAAGAATGAAAAGTCTTCAAAACTTAATGACCTTGCTCTGGAAGCTGACACACTGCGTGCCATACTCTTATCCTCGGCAGAAGCAAGGACAAAACATATGAGTGATAGATCCTCCACTCCTTCAACAACATGTAAAGCACAAGAAGATCGAGAGATAGCGGAAGCCATCAAACGATCAAAGCTCACTGTTGCTGATTTAGGCGTGCCTGCAGAGGTGCTGTCTTTCAATACCGAGTAGGAGCATCATTCTAAGGACGTCAGGGTCGCCCAATCGAAGTCGGACCAAGCTCAAGTGGAGTTGGGCCAGGTTCATGCTCGACTAGACCAGTTGCAAAGGAAGACAAGCCTGGCACTCTTGAACCAATAAAGACAACTTCAATAGCCACGACGGAATCAACACCCTCTGCGGTTCCTGAGAAGGCTTCTTTAACTTTGGCTCTTCAAACAGAGATTGCAATGACCCTAAATATCAGAGAGGCTACCCAAAAGGTTCCGGAGTTTGCGGAGATGGACACGGACTCTAAGAAAATTTTGACTACGGCTCCTCTCTCTATTATTCGCCCCCAACATCAATTGAGCGTGATGGTAAGAATCATTGTTTATAAACTCACTCTATTTACTTTCTATTTGTTTGTCTTGAAGTTAGAGTAATTCTAATGTTTCTGTTAGTAGTTTGTTAGTAGTTTGTTAGTAGTCAAGTTGAATAAATCTTCTAGGCAAGTTTGTTAGTAGTTTGTTAGTAGTCAAGTTGAATAAATCTCTTAGGCAGATTATGTGCCGATGGAAGTAGTTAAACAGTTGAGATTTTCTAGGCTAAGAATTTGCTCTGCTTTCAAGTCATGTTTAGCTTGTAATGCCTATTTAAAGGCTTTGTTTTTACTATAATAGAGATCATCTCCAGAATCACTTTTGCTTCCAATTTTTTCATTATTGCTCTGTCAAAATCTTCAACAAAAGTGGTATCAGAGCAAGGTTTTTTCAGAACTGGGAATTTTTCTTTGACTGCTTCACTCGCAAACATGGCTGCCAACGCCGGTGTCAGTACTTCACAGCCACAAATTCCGCTGTTCAAAGGAGATTCATATGAATTTTGGAGCATCAAAATGAAGACACTGTTTCGATCTCAAGATCTATGGGATTATGTCGAAACAGGATATGAAGAAAATAAAGAAGACGAGACTCGCAACAAAGAGCATCTAAAACGGGATGCCAAAGCTCTCTTCTTCATCCAGCAGGCAGTGGATGAGTCGATTTTTTCCAGGATAGCCGCAGCTTCCACGGCCAAGCAAGCGTGGGCCACGCTCAAGACTGAATATCAGGGTTCCTCCAAGGTAATATGGGTAAAATTGCAATCCCTAAGGCGTGATTTTGAAACTTCTTCCATGAAAAATAACGAGTTTGTGCAAGATTTTCTGGCAAGAGTTTCGTCGGTTGTAGGGCAAATGAGATCCTATGGAGATCAGATATCAGACGAAACAGTCGTTGCCAAGGTTCTAAGGAGTCTGCCATCCAAGTTCGATCATGTGGTGACTGCAATCGAAGAATCTAAGGACCTGTCCACCTTCTCGTTTGATGAACTGATGGGATCACTTCAAGCTCATGAGGTGCGAATCAACCGATCTAATGGGAAGGAAGAAGAAATAGCCTTTCAGACCAAGGGGGAGTCTGAATCCTCAAATCAATATGGAAGAGGAAGAGGTCGAGGAGGCCATAGAGGCAGGGGCCGAGACAGAAACAATATTGTCAAGTGCTCATACTGTAATAAATTTGGGCACTCTGATAGATATTGTTGGTCCAAACCAGAAGAGGAAAATTATGCTGAAGAAAAGGAAGATAATTTCATGTTTATGACAGTAGCAACAACAACAAAGAAGAATGACATCTGGTACATTGATAGCGGCTGCTCTCATCATATGACCGGAGATCGCTCCAAATTCAAAGAGCTCGATGAGACCGTCAAATCACAAGTACGGCTTGGAGATGATAAACAACTACAGATTAAAGGCAAGGGCATAGCTGAGATCTCAGTAGGTAACCAGAAAAAATTTATTAAGGATGTTCATTTTGCTCCATCTTCAGCACACAACTTGCTGAGCGTTGGAAAATTGAATGAATCTGGTTACATGGTTGTATTTGATGATTTTAAATGCACGGTGAAACACAAAATCACGGGTAAAATTCTTGCTTGTGCTCGTATGTCATCAAATCGTATGTATGCTCTTGATTTTGCTGAAATAACAGAAAGAGCCATGGTGAGCAAGACTCTTGCGGAAAACGAGCTATGGCATCAGCGATATGGCCATCTAAGTATTAAAGGACTGCAGCTACTAAAGAATAAGCAAATGGTGAATGATCTTCCTGTCATCAAGTCATTAGAGAAAGTCTGCGAAGGGTGCATGATTGGAAAGCAAGCAAAACAATCTTTTCCGATAGGAAAATCAAAGAGAGCTGAAGATATTCTCGAGCTCATCCATGCCGATCTGTGTGGTCCCATGAGAACAGAATCATTAGCTGGCAGTAAGTATTTTCTCCTATTTATTGATGATTTTAGTAGAATGAGCTGGGTATATTTCTTGAAGCACAAATCAGAAAGCTTCGAGTGCTTCAAGAAGTTCAAGGCACTTGTGGAAAAAAAGTGGGAAAGTTGTAAAAATACTCCGTACCGATCGTGGAGGTGAATTTACCTCAAAAGATTTCGATGCCTTCTGCGATGAACAAGGAATAAGAAGGCAGCTCACAGCACCGTATACTCCCGAACAGAACGGCGTGGCTGAACGCAAGAATCGGACTGTTGTGGAAATGGTTCGATCGATGTTGAAACAGAATGGAATACCAAATTCTTTTTGGGCTGAAGGAGTTGCAGCAGCTGTTCACATCCTCAACATCTCACCGACCAAAGCAGTATGGAACCAAACTCCGTATGAAGCATGGAGTGGAAGTAAACCCTCCGTAAGTCATCTTCGAATGTTCGGGTGCATATGTTATGTCTTGCTTACAACAGGACGACATAAACTAGATGGGAAATCACAAAAGCATGTGTTTATTGGTTATTGCACTAAATCAAAGGCTTACCGAGTATATGATCCCTTGAGTAAAAAGATTACTGTTAGTCACAATGTTGTATTTGACGAACAGGCCAGTTGGGATTGGGAAGCGAAAGACAACAGCCAAATCCCTCACGTTCAGACTGAAGAAGAACAAAGTGCCCTTGAACAAGTCGAGCCCGAAAATGATGGTTCGGAAGGTTCACAGTCTTCAACTCCGGAGAAATCAAGCTCAGTCTCAACATCTGAAGAATCTTCGCCGAAAGAGTCAGCTCAGCTACGTAGAAGTGAGCGAGGGAGAGTTCCTCGACGTCGGTTTGAGATTGAGGGGAACACAACTTCAGCACTGGTTCTATTTGCTGGGGACCCAATCACTATGGAAGAAGCCATGGAAAGAAAAGAATGGAGACTTGCAATGAGAGAAGAACTGTCAGCAATCCAAAGAAATCAAACGTGGGAGTTGGTCGATCTTCCAGAAGGTAAAAATGTTATTAGTTTAAAATGAATCTTCAAGACAAAGTATTTGGCAGATGGAAGTGTTCAGAAACACAAAGCTAGGCTGGTGGTTAGAGGTTTCACGCAGCAACAGGGAATTGACTATGAAGAAACATTCTCTCCGGTGGCTCGTTTTGAAACCGTGAGGATAATCTTGGCGGTAGTAGCCCAAAAGCAATGGAAATTTTTTCAGTTCGATGTTAAATCCGCATTTCTAAATGGCGATTTAAAGGAGGAGGTCTATGTAAGTCAGCCACCAGGTTTCGAAAGCAAGACAGAGGAAGACAAGGTACTTCGGTTGCGGAAAGCTCTCTACGGGCTCAAGCAACAACCACTTGCCTGGTACAGTAAGATCGACGATTTCTTCCTCAAGAATGGGTTTGAAAGGAGCCTTCACGAACCAATTCTCTATGTAAAGAATCAAGGTACGAATGACTTACTCATAGTAAGTTTTTACGTAGATGATATGATCTATACTAGCTCGTCCTTGCAGCTTATACATGAATTTCAAGCATCAATGAAAAAGATGTTTGAGATGACTGATTTAGGAGAGTTACAATATTTTTTGGGGCTGGAGATCGTTCAAACTCAGAAAGGGATATTCATGTTATAGAGGAAATATATGGATGGCACATTGAAGAAATTTAATATGCAAGGATGCAAGCCTATTGCGACACCAATGAATATAAATGAGAAATTAAGTTCGGATGACAGTACGAGATTGACAGATGCAAGACTCTACAGAAGTTTGGTTGGAAGACTAATTTATCTTACTCATTCTCGACCTGATGTAGCTTATTCTGTTGGTGTCTTATCTCGTTTTATGCACAGTCCAACAAGCCATCATTTTGGAGCGGCCAAGAGAGTTCTCCGCTACTTGGCAGGAACTAAAGGTTATGGTATTTGGTTTTGCAAGACTGATGACTTCAGCCTAAAAGGTTTCACCGACAGCGACTGGGCCGGTTCTGTGGAAGATACACTACTACAAATATGGTTTGCCCCTACGGATTTATCGGTAGGGGCAACCTACTGCCCCTACGGATATATACGTAGGGGCGAAAAAAGACCCCGTAGGTGCAAAGGCCGCAGGTGCAAGTTGAGGTCCCGAACGTGCCCCTACGGACAAATTTATGCCCCTACGGATAACTCAGTAGGTGCTATAGCCCCTACGGAGTACCCCGTAGGGGTAATAAAATCATATATTTAATTTTTTTTTTTGAATATATTGTCTGTACCTACGGATCTGTCCGTAGGTCCTATTACGTCCCCTACGGCTGTATCCGTAGGGGATATAAAGTAGCCCCTACAAATATATCCGTAGGGGCCACTCCCAACACACTGCACTGAGATCGGGGGGAAAATATCAGGGAACCTGATATTTTGCCCCTACGGTTATATACGTAGGGGATAAACAGTGGCCCCTACGTACATATCCGTAGGGGCACCCCCAACACCCTGCACTGATATCAGGTGGGAAAATATCAGGTTTCCTGATAGTTTGCCCCTACGGCTAACGCCGTAGGGGCAACATATATACCTACGGATTAATCCGTGGGTACATTTTGTCTGTATTTTTTTTTAAAAAAGGGCTGCTAGATTTTTTCCCGCCCTGTGCACAATACTATATACATCAATCAAATCATATATTGCAGTATTCATAATCACATCCCACGCATATATATAATATACAAAAGAAACCCAAAAACTGAATATGATATAAATTCAAACCAATATCAATATCGTTTCAAAATGTAGTACAATGTGATATAAATAAATACATGTTTCAAAAAATAAGAACCAAAAATCTACCCTAGTTCGGTCCAGCTCCACCTCCGAATAACGTTAAAATAACGCGCGCCTGCTCCTCGGTAAATACACTCTCCAATGCTACAGATAAGGGAGTCTGAGCGGCATGTGGAGCTGGCGTTGTGGTCTGCGCAGCCGCCGTCGAGGTAGTCGCTTGCGGAGCCGCGGCTGCGGGAGTCTGAGTGGGCGGTGGAGCTACAGGAGCTGTCTGCGGAACCGCAGCCGATGTAGTGGCTTGCGGAGCCGCAGCCGAAGGAGATGCATGTGGAGGCTCGGCCGATCTACCCTGTCGCGTCTGGACATAACGTGTGTAAGAAACGTGTAAGAACTGTGTATTATTCGAATTCGTTTCATTATTAAGTTATTTCGAAACCCTGTTTGGATATCTAGTTTGGAAAAGCGTTGTTTATTTTAATTACATATGTATGAATGATTAATCAAACTTAATTCTAAAACCAAATAAGCTCAAGCTACGTACTAATTATGGATATGTTGATATGTATATAATATGAAATGATATTTTACTATAAAGTAGTATACATACCAGCATCTCCTTCAACTTCTGAACGGTGGCCCTCAAGCTATCCAGTTCCTGATGGACATGCCGGCCACTGGAGACGGAGGAAGTAACCGCCGGGGTGGAGTCCAACCTCATATGGGCCCTGCTGGGGCCCAATCCCCGGCCTCTCTCCCAACCTCCGTGGTGCCCTCCGTGTGCGGCGTCCAGAACTGGGGTCAGCAGCCTCGGATCGTTCTGTCCGGTAAAATCGATCCCCGAGGCCTGGGCCTGCTCAACCACCCGCTCCTACACCCACATTAAGCAGTAAAGTATAAGTATAAAATTTAAACTTGAACCTTCCAAAACTAAAATTTCAAATTTGGGTAGAAAAAATATTAACACTTACGCAGTACTCCTGGGTAGCGACGTCGGGACATCGAAGCTCGCCCGTGGCGGGATCTGTCGAGGTGCCGTGGACGGCAAGATATGCGGACAGCACGCTCGGTGTACCACCTGACGCCACGGTCCGAGCTGTCTGCAATATTAGAAAGTAACTCTTAATATTAGAAATGTTAGAGAATAACTCTTAATATTGCAGAATATTAGAGAATAACTCTTAATTTACCGATAACTCCATGGCTCGAGTAATGTTCCTCGAGCCACCTGTGTAAGTGGGGCGACCCCTCTTTGCCGACTTCCTGTTCTCCGTATTTTGAGCGGCCTGTTTCTGCACAACGCATTAACATTTAGTTTTCTAATTAAGAAACACAAAGAAATAAATTATATCATAAATAATGAATTAAATTTAAAATACATACTCGTTTGCGTTCGGAGTCGAAATAAGCGCACAATATAGGCCATGTCTCTACGTCGACTCTCGCAAACGCCGGAGTAGATAGGAGGGCCGCTCTCTCTGCCTCGGGGGTCGCTATCCACAGGGAGTAGCAGTCGGCCTTCAGCTCATTCCTGTTGTATCGGACCTTGGCCTGCATGTTCTTCATCAGGCCATTGTACAGAGCATGAAGGTCGAGCACCCTCCCCGGGTGATCAGGGTCGGCTACAGGCTGAAAATCGTAATCCAACTGAAAATACAAAAAAACATTGTTATTAGATTGCAAGTGTTAATAATAAATATATTGGATAGATCAAATGAAAATATATATTAATACATACCTGAGCCTGTTCAAAGAAGAGGGCGAATGAGCGCTGGTGCTGCTCGCCCCACTCAACGTGAAGTGGATAGTTCTTCACGATCCGGCTCTCGTCCCCCAAATACCGGCCGAACCTCTCGGCATGAGGACCGGTATAGCGATAGTCAAGGGTAAAAAATAGGGGGAATGCTGCCTCCCCCCTAGCTCTATCAGGCCTCAGCCTATGGGACTGATTCGGGCCTCGAGTCCCCCTCTAGGGGTGGAGAGGCCCTGCGTCTGCACGAAATATCAAGACAATCAATAATAAGACAAAGTTGTATTAAGAATTCAAGTGTGATATATACCTTCGGTGAATAGCGCACGAGCCTGGGCCCGAGCAGCAGCACGAGCGGTCGGGGGTAGGCTTCTATCCCATTAAGAATGTATAGAGCGAACGCCCATCACTTGTGCTTTCAACCGTTTCGAGTAAATTTCGGCAGCACCTCCCCGCTGTTCTCCGAGTACACTGTAATAGAATAGATAATCATTTCAAAGCTGAGAAACAACGTTGAAATGAACATCTAATCTATCTTTGTACACGGAGAACCAGCGGAAAGGTACCGACGAAATATCTCGAAACGGATGAAAACACAAGTGAATGAAGGCGTTTGCTTTATACATTCTTAACTTGTCCACACGGGACAAATCTATGGGTTACCATACGATTGAATTTTCTCGTCGCGTAGACTATACGACGGTTGTTAGTATCGAGCTATACTGTCCGATATTTAACAACCTTCGTATAGTTCTAGGTCACGACGAGCATCGCACGTATGTTAACCGATAGACGGGGACTAAGTGGCGCTTTTAGTTTCATATACGGGTATCGATGGGAATATGAAGGTTTCATATCATCATCGAGTATCATATATTGGTTTTAACCCGAACATCTCGAGTCGCTCTCTGATTATGCGTTTGTATGTATGTGTTCCGGCTGTCGGGGGTAGGCTTCTATCCCATTAAGAATGTATAGAGCGAACGCCCATCACTTGTGCTTTCAACCGTTTCGAGTAAATTTCGGCAGCACCTCCCCGCTGTTCTCCGAGTACACTGTAATAGAATAGATAATCATTTCAAAGCTGTGAAACAACGTTGAAATGAACATCTAATCTATCTTTGTACACGGAGAACCAGCGGAAAGGTACCGACGAAATATCTCGAAACGGATGAAAACACAAGTGAATGAAGGCGTTTGCTTTATACATTCTTAACTTGTCCACACGGGACAAATCTATGGGTTACCATACGATTGAATTTTCTCGTCGCGTAGACTATACGACGGTTGTTAGTATCGAGCTATACTGTCCGATATTTAACAACCTTCGTATAGTTCTAGGTCACGACGAGCATCGCACGTATGTTAACCGATAGACGGGGACTAAGTGGCACTTTTAGTTTCATATATGGGTATCGATGGGAATATGAAGGTTTCATATTATCATCGAGTATCATATATTGGTTATAACTTGAAAAACGTGCCGTTGAAACAAATTATTGTTCTCCACCTTGCACTCTCTTAACAATGGTACATGCATTAAACATGTAGAGCTATCTATAACAACTCTAAAGTTTCACCTGTTGGGTTCAACAGAAAGGTTTTTGATATAACAAACACAATCTTCCTCAATTTTTCCCTTGAATCGATGTGAAATTAATAGTGTCCATATGACACAATGGATATATTTTCTACACAAAAGGAAAAAGGCAAACAATAATAAAGCAATTATAATTCTATCAAGTATCCATACTGAAAAAGAATAAATAGCAAACTAAAAATTAACCACTAATGAAAAACAAACAAAAGTGCTTATTATTATACTTCAGAGGTTATAAGTGCTTGATCCCCATAGTACATAGGCTGTATCCGCAATTAACCCGTTTCTATATACTTGAGTGTATAGAATTTCTAAAAGTTACACACGGTTTTTCTAAATCCAATTCTTTCCTTTCACTACAAAACCCTTTATATTTTCTAATAGGTACCAAGAACTTTCAAAGTTTTTGGATATGCACAAAAAGAAAGTATCGCCAATAAGATTGACATAACCCAAATGACTTTGACCCATTACATATAAATGTCATGGTCTTTCAATATTTATCAAACAAATACCATAGACTTTGTTTGTTACAAATAAATACCATGAAGTTTTAACGTTTCACATAATTTTCATAGATTTTGTTGTTTACAAATACATACCATTGACCTCCAACGTTTTCCAGATAAATACCATGAATTTTGTTGTTTACAAATAAATACATGAACTTTCAGCGTTTTTTAGATAAATCCCATAGACTTTCATGGACCATTTTCTCATATAAAAATCATGGACTGTGTTATTCACAAATAAACAGTATCGACTTTCACTATTTTCCAGATCAATCCCCTAAAATTTCACCTTTTTAAGCCTAACCCAGCCCCAGCCGAACCCCAACCCAACACCAAACCCTAACCCGGCCTAACCCTAACCCCAACCCAGCCCCAGCCGAACCCCAACCCAACACCAAACCCTAACCCCAACCCAGCCCCAGCCGAACCCCAACCCCAACACCAAACCCCAACCGAACCCTAACCCTAACCCTAACCCCAACACCAGTCGAACCCCAACCGATCGAACCCATACCCTAACCCTAATCCTAACCCTAACCCCAACCGATACCTAACCATAACCCTCATCGCTACCCTAACATCATTAAAATAATGTTTAACTAACCTGTAGGCTAGGCGGTGGAGGAGACGACGGAGACGCAATCGGCGACGACGAGGGCGGTGGCGACGACGAGATCACTGCAGGCGGTGGCGACGACGATTCGGCCGGCGGTGGCGACGACGAGATCACTGCAGGCGGTGGCGACGACGATTCGGCCGGCGCTGGTGATGACGAGAACGGCGATCGGCGGGAACGTCAAGGTTTGGGGATTTGGGTTCGCGCGCAACGATAAAGGAAATAAGAAATAATCAGCGTAGGGAACGATCACTTAAATCGCTATTTAGATGTCCCTACGGATATACCCGTAGGTGCTTGGTTTGCGCCACCGTAGGGGCAAAAAACACTTTAAGATTTAATAAATTTTAAATAAATATTGAACGACCGTAGGGGCAACCACTTTGCCCTACGTATTAATCCGTAGGGTCAAACTTTTATTGCCCCTACGGATGATATTATCCGTAGGGGCAACCCCTTATTTTACTAGTGATAGGAGAAGCACACCCGTCAATTGTTTCGTCCTAGGTACTGCATCCATATCCTGGAGTTCGAAGAAACAGGCCTCAGCGGCTTTATCTTCGACAGAGGCCGAGTATGTGGCAGCTGCTGCAGCAAGTTGTCAAGCAGTCTGGTTAAGGAGGATTCTAAGCGACTTGGGGCAAGAACAGATTAAAGCTACTAGTATGAAATGTGATAACAAGTCAGCAGTGATGTTAGCAAAGAATCCGGTGCACCACAGCAGGACGAAACACATCGAAATCAAGCATCATTGTTCCCGCCAAAAATTTCTGCGCAAAAGAGCCCAAGGTATCAAATGGCGGCGATACGCTTAAGAAAATGAGAACCAGTATCTTCCGGGCTGTTTTTTGACAAACTCCCGAATGAGAAACATATAAATTCTGATGGTATCGAAAGCGGCTCGAAAAACCCTTCGATTTGATATATTATGGGCCTCGTAATTCATCCGGGATCAAAAGTTATGAGGAATTACGTGTCCACACGTGATGGGCTTTTAAGAACCCGCTGGAGGAGTTAAAAGATACAATAAAAACTCAGAAAAGACCCCAATGGGGCATCACGTGCTCACACGTGACCATGGGTCACGTGTAGACACGTGATGGGCTTTTAAAGCCTCTAAAATAATGAATAGAATTTAATTCTAAAAGTCAGAAAATACCTCAACGAGGTATCACGTGCTTACACGTGACTAATGGTCACGTATTGGCACGTGATGGTTAAAACTGAAACATAAATAAGCGGCTGAGAAAAGAACCCAATTGGGGGTCACGTGCTCACACGTGGCCAAAGGTCACGTGCCAGCACGTGACTGGCTTTAAAAGCATTATAATTTAATAGAATTAAATTCTAAAAGTTTCTGAATCTTTCCAAATGGAAAAGGGTCATGGGGAACCGTTGGATTAAAAATCCAAGGGTGATTAAAAATCACCAATTTATAGAAAACCCTTGGACAAGGAAAGATTTCCCTGAAAATCTCACCAGGATAACAAATAGAATATCTTTTGGATTTAAAATCCACGGTGAATAAAATTCACTGAATGATCTAAAGGCCCAGATTAATGATAAATATAAATCAAATCTCTCAACAATCAAATCAAATATTTCAAAGAGAGATTTGCTAAACAAATTGATTCTTTTCCTTCTCCTATAAATAGGAGCCAAGAAGAGAAGAGAGGGGATCTACTTTTTTGAGAGAGAAACAGAGCGAGGAGAATTTAATTCTCAAGAGAAGAAAAAGCAAAGAGAGGAGAATTTAATTCTCTGCAAAAGAAAAACCCTAGGTAAGAAAAGAGAGGCTTCAAAAGAGAATTTAATTCTCAAAAGAGTTTAACTCTTATTTAAAGAAAAGAACTTAGTTCTTTCTCTGGTTGAGGATCTGCAAAGTGCACATCTCCCCACGATTTGAGAATTTAATTCTCATTGGGTTGAGATCCTGCCATGCAGATCTAAAACACAGAGGAGGAATTGAGTTTTGAGAATTTAATTCTCCCAAACTCACAGGAATTTAATTCCTCCTAAAATGAAACTAGGGTTTAACCATAATCAAGAATTTAATTCTTTCACATATCTGGGAATTTAATTCCTTTGAAAAGAAATCAGGGTTTCATCCTAAATAAAAATTTAATTCTTTCACGATAGGAATTTAATTCTTCCAAAATCATAATTAGGATTTAACCCTATAAAGAATTCAATTCTTAAAAGATCTCTGTTCATGAAAAGAACTAGGGTCACGTGCCCCCACGTGACCTTTGAAAAGATCCCCTGGAAAGAACTTTGAAGCATCACCTCACGTGCTCCCACGTGACTCCCAAAACGCAGAAAGAAAAAAGCAAAGGAAATGAAAGCTTTGGGCGCTCTCACGTGACCCCTCAGCAAATGCTTTAACAATTGGCGCACAGATCCCCATCACGTGCCAACACGTGATGCTCTAAAATAAAAATGAAAGTGTTTAACACTTAACGGCAAAACAAAAGAAAAGAAGCTTTGGGCGCTCTCACGTGTCCCCACGTGACCCCTCAGCAAGTGCTGTAATTATTGATGCATAAACCCCCATCACGTGCCAACACGTGATGCTCTAAAATAAAGATGAAAAGTGTTTAACACTTATTCGCAGATTTGATGATAAAACAAAGGAGATCTGGCTTCACATTTAGGGCGCCCTCACATGTCACCACGTGACCCCTAATAAGCATTCTAACAGACCAGAGCGTGGGCTTTCATCACGTGCTCGCACGTGATGGCCGTCAGAACTAAAGTGTTAAACACTTACCTGCAGAATAAAATAAGGGGAATCAAGGCGATCTCGCGTGTCCACACGTGACCCCTCTCTCCTTAGTGTTTAACACTAATCTGAAGACTTTGTCCTCAGTGTTTAACACTGATTTTCTTAGTGTTTAACACTAATTTGGAAAACTCTATTTGCAGTGTTTAACACTGATTTGCTTAGTGTTTAACACTAATTTAAAAGCCCTGTTGCTAGTGTTTAACACTGGTTATCTTTTAGTGTTTAACACTAACTTGCTAATCTTATTCCCAGTGTTCAACACTGTTGGTCTTTAGTGTTTAACACTAGCTTTAGCCCAATTGGCTAAGTTTCTAGAGGCAAAGCCTCTCCTTCAATGGACCAACAGAGGGCCAATATTTCAAACATAATTGGACTTAGCCCAAACTGGCCATAAGTCCTCAAATCATCTTGAACTGAGCACATCTGATCTTTCAACCAACTCATTGGTTCAAGGGTACATCTCTGAACTCCTCTGATATTTGTCGTTGTAATCCTTCAACGTCTTCAGAGAGGTGAAGGGTCCCGACAACCACACATCAACACGGACTGTGGGGTCCTTAAACTCATGGACTTATGCGTACTTAAACCAAGATACGGACTGTGGGGTCCTTAAACCCGCGGACTTATGCGTCCTTAAACTAACGGACTAAAGCGTCCTTAAACACACCCATATGGACTGTGGGGTCCTTAAACCCATGGACTTATGCGTCCTTAAACTACCCATGGACCGCAATGTCCTTAAACTACCAATGGACCACTATGTCCTTAAACTGGTATTGGACCACCATGTCCCTAAACTGGCAATGGACCGCAATGTCCTTAAACTACCAATGGACCACTATGTCCCTAAACTGGAGATGGACCACTATGTCCCTAAACTGGAACAATAGAGCCCCCAAATGCTCTTTTGTCGGATCTAAACGATCCCGTTAAGTTGATCTTAGTCCCAAACTGGACTAACGTATCCTTAACAACCGTTTAAGTTGATCTTAGCCTCAAATATGGCTAACGTATCCTTAAACCTTCAAACAGACTTTAGTCCCAAATTGGACTATGAATCCCCCCAATCAGCTTTGGTTCGAGGGTACATCTCTGAACTCCTTTGACACCTGTCGTTGTAATCCTTCAACGTCGTCAGAGAGGTGATGGGTCCCGACGACCATACATGCAATGGACCACCATGTCCCTAAACTGGAACAATGGAGCCCAAACGCTTTTTTGTCGGATCTAAACGATCCTGTTAAGTTGATCTTAGTCTCAAATCGGACTAACGTATCCTTAACAAACGTTTGAGTTGATCTTAGTCTCAAATATGGCTAACGTATCCTCAAACCAAAACCACAAACCCAAATCTAAGTAAACACGGATTTGGATTAATCCACGTCCTACGGGCGACTACATAAATTAGTCTCCGTATACAATCCACGGGCAACCACAAACAAAACAAACACCCACGACACGAAGTGACCAGCTGGAGAAGGAGAAAGTTGTTACCGCGATGCGGTAGCGTAATTAACTGCAGGGGCTTGCGCCTGCAGGGAAGAGCGTCCCCACAATCAAAAACCCCTCAACGAGGGGGAATCTGACGAAGTCTGCTACATCGGCCGCATCCGTCTAAACCTCCGATACATGGTGCCATAAATCAACTTGGCATCTTCGGAGAGGTAGACGGATAACACCAATTAGCATCTGCCTCGAATCTCAGGCAAGGCATTCCATGTCTCGGCCGCCATTCGGAGGGGAACAGATTCTGGCACGCCCGGTGGGACCTTTTCCTCTTTCCACTCCACACTTCGTGTGTCGTGTTTGCGAACGAATCGCAGTTTACTGTGGCTGCCTGTGGATTCGAGGTACTAAGATTTGGTGTCTTGCTCCGTGCAGAAAACAGAAGATCAATCGCTTCCAACTGCACTACCTGCAACCGCAACTCTCGCTCCATCCCTGCTGGAGGAGTGACTTACGGGCCCCAAGCGGCCTCCCTTTTCAAGATACCAGTGGAGCAGGTAACTCAGGCCATCACTGGGCTATTCTTCGGGACCATGCTTCCACCGATGAGCTTCAATGCCTCAATGACTTTGCAAGAAGCCCCAAAGAAGTCGGTCTTTGATCGACTTACCACTGTCGCAGCCCCTCTCAACGGGTCGCCCAACTTCAGTACCTCAGTTTTCAACAGACTGGGCCAGAACGTCTACAAGCCCGCGATACCTGAAGTTGCCATCCCAAAGCGGATAGCCATCCCGGCTCAAGCGGACGAAATCATTGGAAAGGCTTCTCCTTCCAAGAAGTCAGTTTTTACAAGGATGGCCATTCCGGTTTCCATTCCAGGCGAAATCACCAAGGTTGCTTCCCCTACTCGGAAGTTTGCTTTTGATAGGTTGACCGTCCCCACTCAACGGACATCGGTCTTTAAAAGGCTGATACCGGCGAATTCTGACCAACACAGGGGGCATGAGGAGGTCACCCCTACGGCCGAACCAACTCCAACAGCTCGACACGATCGACTTCTCCACTGGCGCCGAGTAAGGAAGTCTGGGGGCATCTCTCCATCTGGACTTACTCCACCCGCTCCAACGGTGGAGACCGATGCTACTATTCCAATCGGGAACAGCTTTGAATTGCTGAACACGGTGCGCAAAAACTCTCCTACCGCCGTACTAAAAAGATCCCCTCCTCCGGTGGGAAATGTTGCCGAAGCCAAGCTAGAACAGTCCTCTCAGCAGCTGTCCTTTAAAATCTACAAGGTCTGGCGCCAAGTCCAAGACTCGGTGATTGATCGAAATTTCTCCCGCTAGCAGAAGAAGCTGAAGGTCCGGCAGGAAGAAAACCGTCCTGTTAAGCCACAAAAGATGATGACTACTTGGGTGCTCACGACAGCGACCCCCTCAACGTCAATCACTCAGAAAAGAAGGAGGCCAGGGAAAGCCCCAGTAAACGTGGCAGACCACAAAGACGCTAAGCCCAAATGCCCCAAGTCTGGGGGCATGGTGGTGCACACCGTATACATGGCTTCTGGAAAGGAGGAAAGCCGTGCTTCGATGGGTCACCGACCGCTCACCCGATCCGTGACGAAAGCTCAAGAACACCAACAGCAGAAGCTTCAAGAGATGCTGACTACAATGACCGCACTTACCGAGCCAAAAGAAAGCCCAGAGGCATCATCAGAGCAGCGTCACGAACAAGAAACCGATGCTGACTTCTTACGCAGAGTCCTCGAAAAGAAGGACAAAGAAGCCGCAGAGCAAGCGGCTAACATAAAACAAATGGCGCTTCTCTTCCAAGATATGGTAGGGATGATGATCCAGCAAGATCCTCCTGCTGAAGATCCTCCGATTGTCCTTGAAGATGACAAAGGAGAGACATCGAATCCTCTTCCGGCTCTTTCAGCAGCCAAGGAAGAAACCATTTACAAGGCCGCACTGGATGACCATATAGCTCAGCATATACGAGCTCACCAGGCAAATGAAGCGGCTGGGCAAATTGCTAGAACCGGACGACCCTACCCGGGCTGGTACGACCAAATTAGTTACTCGTCGGGATATACGATCCCTAAGTTTCACGTATATAAGGGGACGGGAAATCCGCATCAGCACGTCGCTCAATTTAGAGCCATGTGCGGCAACACTGGAGGTGATGATAAATTGCTGCTCCGCCAGTTTGTTGGCAGCCTGTCGGAAACGGCATTTGAGTGGTACTCTGAACTCCCAAATGACTCTATCAAGACATTTATGGAGATGGAGCTGCTGTTTACACAGAGATTCGCGAGTGCTAGTGGACGCACCCCGATAACAACACTGATTAATGCCAGGATAAGGCCAGGTGAAACGTGGGTCCAATACGCAACACGATGGTGGAACCTATGGTCGAAATGCGAACAACGCATAGAAGAGGCTCCTGCAGTAGGCATGTTCGTAGGCACTCTTGACCCTCAAGCGGCCATCTCCCAGTTCATGATGTTTTTCAAGCCGACCACCTTCCAGGCCTTGATTGACAAGCTGGCCCAAATGGACCAGATGGGCCATAGGCCTTCCTCTTCAAAGACAGAGCCTTGGAATGAAAAGGGCAAAGAGAAAGCAACTTTCGTTGCCAATACTCAGCAGCGGCCGAGCAACTTAAAGCCGGTTTTTAGCCAAAACAACGTGCGTCCACGCCCATCCCTCGAGGAGAGACTGGGACGTCCTTACTCGTTTCCCCAGGATAAAACGAGGAAACTGTTCGAACTGGCAGTGCGCAACAGACTCATCAATCTGCCGGATCCAAAACGTCCGTTGCAGCCAGGCGATGTCAACAATCCCAATTATTGCCCTTACCACCAAACGGTAAGCCACCCGATCGAGGATTGCTTCGTTTTTAAGGGATGGATCGAGAATCAGTACCTACAAGGCAAGTTTGCGCTGTCTGAGAAGTGGAAAGTAAACCCACCACAACCGCACACTCCTAAGAAGACAGACACACCGGGGGCAACTTGTTCTTTTGTTGAAGAAGCCCCATGGGAGGTCGTGCTTTCATCCAAAACCAAAAGGATGCTGAGTGATCTTCATACGCGCCCGGCGGTCAGATGGAAGAACCCGCTCGAACCTCAAATCATCGAGGGGATGCTGAAGCCGCGCCCAATTCCAAAAATGGGTGGTGATAGCCAAAGCGCTCACACTCAACCGTCAAAGTCGTCGAAGAAGAAGACCAAAAAGCCCGTGGAGCCTAGTGACAAGTGCACGGACATGCAAAAGCAGATTGACGCGTTGGAAGAATACAATCAAAAAGCGCGGACTCCAATCACATGCCAAGAATTTCTCAGCCACGTCATTAAGTACGGAGATGATGACAATGGAGAAGACTCGTCGGATGAATCTGAAGATTATGTGGCAAGCTGCCATGTGATCTCTCACTCGTCAATAAATGACGAAGAAGCTCCTTACACAGAGAAGCTGGGGGCAGATCCTGAGCCAGAACTTCTAGGACCATCAGACAAAATGATTGATGCATTCCTGAACGAAGCCCGTCTCAAAAGCAAAGCTGATCGAGAGCGCGAGATGGCCATATTCGAGAAAGCCAAACGTCGGCGACTAGATGAAAGGGTCGAAACAATCCCACTGGATCAAAGTACATCCGCCGCATATAAAAGCAGGTTCAAGATGAGGAAAAGGTTCGCCAAAGCCATATCGATGGGAATGAAGCTCCCCTCTTTCAGAGGAAATTCTCCCACCGATATATATCTTGATGAAGCGGACATGCATCTTAACTTCTGCTTATATCATCAGAAGATTGCACACCCTACTGAAGAATGCAATGCCTTTAAAAACTGGTGGCAGGGATACGTTGCTCACCGGCAGCACGTTCAACGATTGAAGCGCGAAGCTCGTCGGAAACAGAACACGACAAATGAGCATATGAAAACTGCCGGAAACGATTACATGGTTGACGGCAGAAGATCGCAAGCCCTCACCTTTGGGAGAAATTCTGAAGAAGAAATGACTCTCAGCCCTCCCTTCAAAGAATCCACCTCAGGAAAAGAGGAAGAAAAGAAGAGCTGCAAGAACGTTCAGCTGCGCAATTGCACGCTACCCGAAAAGAATCTCGGACCCGCAAACAAGGGATCGAACAAAAGGGATAAGGGTAATGGAAAAGCGACCTCCGTCGCCAATGCTCAACAACAGTCGAGTGACCCGAAACCGTTTGGTCGTCAAAACAACAAGTCGCGATACCTCAATGAGAAGTTGAAACGTCCTTACTCGTTTCCCAGAGATAAAACAAAGAGACTGTTCGAGCTAGCGGTGCGCAGCGGGCTCATCACTCTGCCGGATCCAAAACGTCCGTTGCAGCCAGGTGACATTGACAATCCTAACTATTGTCCCTACCACAGAGTAATGGGTCACCCACTCGAAAATTGCTATGTCTTCAAAGGTTGGATTGAGGATGAATACCAACAGGGCAAATTCGCATTGTTTGACAACTGGAAGGTGAGCCCGCCACAACCACATGCTCCGAAAACGATGGACATGCCGGGGGCATCGTGCTCTTTCATAGAGAAAGCCCCATGGACCGAAAAGTCCATAAACTAGAAACTCGCCTCAAATATGACAACGATAGACCGAAACGTCGTTAAACTAACGATGGACCACTATGTCCTAAAACTGGCGTCGGACCGAAACGTCCCTAAACTAACGACAGACCGCAATGTCCTAAAACTTGCAAATGACCGAAACGTCGTTAAACTACTATCAACCCACGGCATTCTCAGGATGGCGTGGCAAAAAAAAAAAAAAAACAAAAAAAAAACGGTATGTCCATAAGCAAAATGGGCACGGATGAAAACCCGAAAGGGCTCCGTGAGTAAAAACAGCAGGGCTACCGGCGAGTGTTTGTGAAAACCCGAAAGGGCGCAACCTCGTTTTAAAAAAAAAAAGAATTAAAAAAAAAACGGAAAACGGTATGTCCATAAGCAAAATGGGCACGGATGAAAACCCGAAAGGGCTCCGTGAGTAAAAACAGCAGGGCTACCGGCGAGTGTTTGTGAAAACCCGAAAGGGCGCAACCTCGTTAAAACACTTACAGGGTCCTCTCGACCTCGTAAGGAGAAACCACCCACGTGAGATCCTTACGACTCACAAGGGAGCAACACACTTAGGGATCCTCACGATTCCTAAGAAGAAAATACACTTACGAGATCCTCACGACTCGTAAGGAGAACTCTCTTATGGGACCCTCACGGCTCATAAGATTTGAAAGTCTTAAGTTACAGAAACCTTAACCTGTTCTTAAGCGACCCCCATAACCTTCGATATTGCCCTACAAGCGGCTCATATTGACCCTTGTATACAATCCACGGGCACGAATAAATATTTCCCTAACAAAGTCCCATCCGTGACTAGGGATATGCTTGTACAGCAAACAACACTTGTAAGTCCTCTCGACTTATAAGGAGAAAACCCTTTTGTAAGATCCTTACGACTTATAAGAGAACATGCACTTAGGAATCCTCACGATTCCCAAGAAGAAAACACACCTACAAGATCCTCACGACTTGTAGGGAGAAATACCTTGGTGAGACCCTTACGGCTCATGAAGTCAAAAGCCTTAGCCGACAGGACTCTTAACCCTGTTTACTAAGCCACCTTTGTTAAACATCGACAGAGGCAAATGATGATTCGCTTCTGGCAATATCCCAGTTGTAGCGATGCTGATGCCTAAACCGGTATCAAATTCCAAGCCCTTTCAAGGCAAATGATGATTCGCTCCTGGCAATATCCCAGTTGCAGCGATGCTGATGCCTGAACCGGTATCAAATTCCTAGTCCTTTCACGGCAAATGATGATTCGCTCCTGGCAATATTCCAGTCACAGCGATGCTGATGCCAAGATTGGTATCAGATCCAAAATCCCCTACTCGTGAAAAAAAATCAGCGAGCCAAAAAAAAAAAAATGCATACGAAATAGCCGAAATGATGGGGCAACTTGCAAACAAAATCAGCAAGTAAAAATGTATGCATGCAAAATAGCCGAAATGATTGGGCAACTCGCAATAAAAAGCAGCGAGTAAAAAGAAAAATAGCCGAAATGATTGGGCACCGCGAAAAATAGCCGAAATGATTAGGCAATCGCGATTTTCGCGATATAAAAAGCTGAAATGATAGAGCATCGTGGAAAGAATAAAATAAAATGAAAGAATGAAACTTTTTGCCCTACAGGTGAAATCACATCGATCCCTGTATACAATCCAGGGGCACAGATAAAGAGGGAACCATACCTTCCTAACAGGCTCCATCAGAAATCGAAGCCAAATCTCGACGGTTCATAAACAACCTAGAGACAATCTCGACATTTGTCGCAATATTACAGACACGATGTCAACAAATGAAGCAAAGGAAGATCCCGAGCTTCAGGGTCTCGACGTCAACATCGACAACTTAGAGATCACCAACGGCGTACCTCCTCATTCCAGCAGGACACAGATGTTACATCATCAAGCGGAGCGATGGCAAAATCCCAACTCCGCCTTAGCATTCGTCTCATTACAGCAGACGCAATGTTAACAACGGCGTTCCTTCGCAGTCCAGCAGGATGTACATGCAAAGCTAATAAAAGACCCCATGGTCAGCAAAGCGGAGTGATGGCAAAATCCCAGCTCCACCTCAGCACTCGTCTCGTCACAGCGAACACATCATCAAGCAAAGCGGAACAACGGCAACTCCCAGTTCCATGACTCGACGATATACTCCCACAGAGAGTCAAATCCCAACTCCGTGAAATGCAGATATAATCAACAAAATTCCTGGTCACGTGGAACACGGACAACGTCACTCTTTGACCCCGTGGAAAACGTCCAGAGCGGATCCTGGTCCTCGCAGAACACGGCAGTGAACCCGTGCGAAGCATCCAGAGCGGAGCCTAGTCCTCGCCTAACGCGGTAGTGAACCCGTGTGAAGCATCTAGTGCAAAATTCCTGGTCACGTGGAACGCGGATAACGTCACTCTTTGACCCCGTGGAAAACGTCCAGAGCGGATCCTGGTCCTCGCAGAACACGGCAGTGAGCCCGTGCGAAGCATCCAGAGCGGAGCCTAGTCCTCGCCTAACGCGGCAGTGAACCCGTGTGAAGCATCTAGTGCAAAATTCCTGGTCACGTGGAACGCGGATAACGTCACTCTTTGACCCCGTGGAAAACGTCCAGAGCGGATCCTGGTCCTCGCAGAGCACGGCAGTGAACCCATGCGAAGCATCCAGAGCGGAGCCTAGTCCTCGCCTAACACGGCAGTGAACCCGTGTGAAGCATCTAGAGCAAAATTCCTGGTCACGTGGAACGCGGATAACGTCACTCTTTGACCCCGTGGAAAACGTCCAGAGCGGATCCCGGTCCTCGCAGAGCACGGCAGTGAACCCGTGCGAAGCATCCAGAGCGGAGCCTAGTCCTCTCCTAACACGGCAGTGAACCCGTGTGAAGCATCTAGAGCAAAATTCCTGGTCACGTGGAACGCGAACAACGTCACTCTTCGATCCCGTGGGAAACATCCAGAGCGGATCCTGGTCCTCACACCAACATGGAGTGATCACCACCGCGACATTCGTCTCGATACAGCAGACGCGATACCAGCAAATGAAGCGAAGGCCAAATTCCTAGCTTCAGGGTCTTGACGGCAAGTCATATAAAGCCTGAAAGACAATCGGAGATATCCCACACCAGCGCGGAGTGGTCACCACCTTGACGTTCGTTTCGATACAGCAGATGAAATGTCATCCCAGCGTTCTTCCCCCAGCAGGATTCGGACGCGACAAAGCAAACGAAGCGAAGGCCAAATTCCTAGCTTCAACGTCTTGACGGTAAGTCATATAAAACCGGAAAGACATTCAGAGATCATCTCATATCAACATGGAGTGATCACCACCTCGACACAGCAGACGCAACATCACCGAAAGGAGTCACGGAAAAATCCCTGGTTCCAAACCTCGACGGTTCACCAGCAACCTAGAGACAACCGCGACATTCGTCTCGATACAGAGGATGCAATGCCAGAAAACGAAGCGAAGGCCAAATTCCTAGCTTCAAGGTCTTAACGGCAAGTCATATAAAGCCTGAAAGACCACCGGAGATCATCCCACATGGAGTGGTCACCACCTCGACGTTCGTCTCGATACAACAGACGCAACATCACCAAAAGGAGCCACGGCAAAATCCCCAGTTCCAAACCTCGACGGTTCACCAGCAACCTAGAGACAACCACGGCATTCGTCTCGATACAGAGGACGCAATGCCAGCAAACGAAGCAAAAGCCAAATTCCTAGCTTCAGGGTCTTAATGGCAAGTCATATAAAGCCTGAAAGACTATCGGAGATCATCCCACACCAGTGCGGAGTGGTTATGACTCATCGGGGCTCTCCAAAATGAGCCTAACCTCAAGTAAAAGGCGGCATGGCAAATTCCTAGCGCTTGCTCTTCCTACGGTCAAACTGCCAAGGAGGATTGCTTGAAGACGTCTTGTCCAGCCTCCGAAGGGATCAGAGACACGGCAGTCGCAGGGATACTCGAACAGCACAATTGCCTATCGAGGAATACATCAGCTTATGCGACGGTACGACGGCCAAAACCCTAAGTACCACAGACCCTAACGGACTTCTGTCGTAAAGAGCAGAGGTTAACTGTGACGTTAGGATATTCTTGCGAGATCTGCTCGATTCGTTTCGACTCGTGAGGAAAATGATGTCTTTGCGAGAACTTCTCGATTCGTCTCGTCTCGTGAGATAAAGCCTTAGGCAGTAGGGATTAAAAAACCTGTTTCCTAAGCACTGGGATCCTGCAAGTCGGCCCAAAATGGTCTCTTGCATACTATCCACGGGTCTCACTCTCCGAAGTCGAATTTCGACAAGGAGGGAAACAACCGCTTACGGGTCCTCTCGACTCGTAAGAGGGAAAAATTCTCTCATAAGATCCTTACGACTTATAAGAGAAAACACACTTAGGAATCCTCACGACTCCTAAGGAGAAAATACACCTACGAGATCCTCTCGATCCGTAGGGAGAAAAGTCTTTATGAGATCCTCACGGCTCATAAAGTTGAAAAGTCTTAGGTGGCAGATCCTAACCCTGTCTCCTAAGCCATCACTGCCCTGCAAAGAGGTCAACATGGACCATCTATGAGCCACACTCGCCAAAGCTACATGCCACTGAAATGGAAAAGCTACTCATGAGCATATAAACTACTTCACTCCAGAGTAAGATATAAAGAGATAGAAGGGTGCGGCTCATGGAGTTAAGGGTTTGGAACTATATCTCTTAAGAGTCGAGATTTGAGTCAATGATAAATGACGACGCTTGTGTCCGCTCGTTATCTTCTCAGGTCAAGATTCTGAAAGTAATATACCAACCCGAAACTGGTCATACGCTATGCATTACTTTGCACTACTTCACCCACGTAAATACTTACGTGGGCAAAGTAGTGGGGGGCATTTGTTCCCGCCAAAAATTTCTGCGCAAAAGAGCCCAAGGTATCAAATGGCGGCGATACGCTTAAGAAAATGGGAACCAGTATCTTCCGGGCTGTTTTTTGACAAACTCCCGAATGATAAACAGATAAATTCTGATAGTATCGAAAGCGGCTCGAAAAACCCTTCGATTTGATATATTATGGGCCTCGTAATTCATCCGGGATCAAAAGTTATGAGGAATTACGTGTCCACACGTGATGGGCTTTTAAGAACCCGCTGGAGGAGTTAAAAGATACAATAAAAACTCAGAAAAGACCCCAATGGGGCATCACGTGCTCACACATGACCATGGGTCACGTGTAGACACGTGATGGGCTTTTAATGCCTCTAAAATAATGAATAGAATTTAATTTTAAAAGTCAGAAAATACCTCAACGAGGTATCACGTGCTTACACGTGACCAATGGTCACGTGTTGACACGTGATGGTTAAAACTGAAACATAAATAAGCGGCCGAGAAAAGAACCCAATTGGGGGTCACGTGCTCACACGTGGCCAAAGGTCACATGCCAGCACGTGACAGGCTTTAAAAGCATTATAATTTAATAGAATTAAATTCTAAAAGTTTCTGAATCTTTCCAAATGGAAAAGGGTCATGGGGAACCGTTGGATTAAAAATCCAAGGGTGATTAAAAATCACCAATTTATAGAAAACCCTTGGACAAGGAAAGATTTCCTTGAAAATCTCACCAGGATAACAAATAGAATATCTTTTGGATTTAAAATCCACGGTGAATAAAATTCACTGAATGATCTAAAGGCCCAGATTAATGATAAATATAAATCAAATCTCTCAACAATCAAATCAAATATTTCAATGAGAGATTTGCTAAACAAATTGATTCTTTTCCTTCTCCTATAAATAGGAGCCAAGAAGAGAAGAGAGGGGATCTACTTTTTTGAGAGAGAAACAGAGCGAGGAGAATTTAATTCTCAAGAGAAGAAAAAGCAAAGAGAGGAGAATTTAATTCTTTGCAAAAGAAAAACCCTAGGTAAGAAAAGAGAGGCTTCAAAAGAGAATTTAATTCTCAAAAGAGTTTAACTCTTATTTAAAGAAAAGAACTTAGTTCTTTCTCTGGTTGAGGATCTGCAAAGTGCACATCTCCCCATGAATTGAGAATTTAATTCTCATTGGGTTGAGATCCTGCCATGCAGATCTAAAACACAGAGGAGGAATTGAGTTTTGAGAATTTAATTCTCCCAAACTCACAGGAATTTAATTCCTCCTAAAATGAAACTAGGGTTTAACCATAATCAAGAATTTAATTCTTTCACATATCTGGGAATTTAATTCTTTTGAAAAGAAATCAGGGTTTCATCCTAAATAAAAATTTAATTCTTTCACGATAGGAATTTAATTCTTCCAAAATCATAATTAGGATTTAACCCTATATAGAATTCAATTCTTAAAAGATCTCTGTTCATGAAAAGAACTAGGGTCACGTGCCCCCACGTGACCCTTGAAAAGATCCCCTGCAAAGAACTTTGAAGCATCACCTCACGTGCTCCCACGTGACTCCCAAAACGCAGAAAGAAAAAGCAAAGGAAATGAAAGCTTTGGGTGCTCTCACGTGACCCCTCAGCAAATGCTTTAACAATTGGCGCACAGATCCCTATCACGTGCCAACACGTGATGCTCTAAAATAAAAATGAAAGTGTTTAACACTTAATGGCAAAACAAAAGAAAAGAAGTTTTGGGCGCTCTCACGTGTCCCCACGTGACCCCTCAGCAAGTGCTGTAATTATTGATGCATAAACCCCCATCACGTGCCAACACGTGATGCTCTAAAATAAAGATGAAAAGTGTTTAACACTTATTCGCAGATTTGAGGATAAAACAAAGGAGATCTGGCTTCACATTTAGGGCGCCCTCACGTGTCACCACGTGACCCCTAATAAGCATTCTAACAGACCAGAGCGTGGGCTTTCATCACGTGCTCGCACGTGATGGCCGTCAGAACTAAAGTGTTAAAACACTTACCTGCAGAATAAAATAAGGGGAATCAGGACGCTCTCACGTGTCCACACGTGACCCCTCTCTCCTTAGTGTTTAACACTAATCTGAAGACTTTGTCCTCAGTGTTTAACACTGATTTTCTTAGTGTTTAACACTAATTTGGAAAACTCTATTTGCAGTGTTTAACACTGATTTGCTTAGTGTTTAACACTAATTTAAAAGCCCTGTTGCTAGTGTTTAACACTGGTTATCTTTTAGTGTTTAACACTAACTTGCTAATCTTATTCCCAGTGTTCAACATTGTTGGTCTTTAGTGTTTAACACTAGCTTTATCCCAATTGGCTAAGTTTCTAGAGGCAAAGCCTCTCCTTCAATGGACCAACAGAGGGCCAATATTTCAAACATAATTGGACTTAGCCCAAACTGGCCATAAGTCCTCAAATCATCTTGAACTGAGCACATCTGCTCTTTCAACCAACTCATTGGTTCAAGGGTACATCTCTGAACTCCTCTGATATTTGTCGTTGTAATCCTTCAACGTCTTCAGAGAGGTGACGGGTCCCGACAACCACACATCAACACGGACTGTGGGGTCCTTAAACTCATATGCGTACTTAAACCAAGATACGGACTGTGGGGTCCTTAAACCCGCGGACTTATGCGTCCTTAAACTAACGGACTAAAGCGTCCTTAAACACACCCATATGGACTGTGGGGTCCTTAAACGCATGGACTTATGCGTCCTTAAACTACTCATGGACCGCAATGTCCTTAAACTACCAATGGACCACTATGTCCTTAAACTGGTATTGGACCACCATGTCCCTAAACTGGCAATGGACCGCAATGTCCTTAAACTACCAATGGACCACTATGTCCCTAAACTGGAGATGGACCACTATGTCCCTAAACTGGAACAATAGAGCCCCCAAATGCTCTTTTGTCGGATCTAAACGATCCCGTTAAGTTGATCTTAGTCCCAAACTGGACTAACGTATCCTTAACAACCGTTTAAGTTGATCTTAGCCTCAAATATGGCTAACGTATTCTTAAACCTTCAAACAGACTTTAGTCCCAAATTGGACTATGAATCACCCCAATCAGCTTTGGTTCGAGGGTACATCTCTGAACTCCTCTGACACCTGTCATTGTAATCCTTCAACGTCGTCAGAGAGGTGATGGGTCCCGACGACCATACATGCAATGGACCACCATGTCCCTAAACTGGAACAATGGAGCCCAAACGCTCTTTTGTCGGATCTAAACGATCCTGTTAAGTTGATCTTAGTCTCAAATCGGACTAACGTATCCTTAATAAACGTTTGAGTCGATCTTAGTCTCAAATATGGCTAACGTATCCTCAAACCAAAACCACAAAACCAAATCTAAGTAAACACGGATTTGGATTAATCCACGTCCTACGGGCGACTACATAAATTAGTCTCCGTATACAATCCACGGGCAACCACAAACAAAACAAACACCCACGACACGAAGTGACCAGCTGGAGAAGGAGAAAGTTTTTACCGCGATGCGGTAGCGTAATTAACTGCAGGGGCTTGCGCCTGCAGGGAAGAGCGTCCCCACAATCAAAAACCCCTCAACGAGGGGGAATCTGACGAAATCTGCTACATCGGCCGCATCCGTCTAAACCTCCGATACACGGTGCCATAAATCAACTTGGCATCTTCGGAGAGGTAGACGGATAACACCAATTAGCATCTGCCCCGAATCTCAGATAAGGCATTCCATGTCTCGGCCGCCATTCGGAGGGGAACAATCATTTTATAAGGGAGCTGATTGCTAAAGAAGAAATTCAGTTGGATAACTGTGGAACCAATGAACAGATTGCAGACTTATTAACCAAGAGTTTGCCACAAGCAAAACATGAAGAGTTCAGTACACAATTGGGAGTTTCAACTTTCGAATAAAGGGGGAGTGTTGAAGTTAGAGTAATTCGAATGTTTCTGTTAGTAGTTTGTTAGTAGTTTGTTAGTAGTCAAGTTGAATAAATCTCCTAGGCAGGTTTGTTTGTAGTTTGTTAGTAGTCAAGTTGAATAAATCTCTCAGGCAGATTATGTGCCGATGGAAGTAGTTAAACAGTTGAGATTTTCTAGGCTAAGAATTTGCTCTGCTTTCAAGTCATGTTTAGCTTGTAATGCCTATTTAAAGGCTTTGTTTTTACTCTAATAGAGATCATCTGCAAAATCACTTTTGCTTCCAATTTTTTCATTATTGCTCTGTCAAAATCTCCAACAGTTTGATATATCATAATATTTGTTATATTTCCATCTTTTTCAGCCCCTATTGAAATGAAATTATTCGACGAAGTGGATGAAGGCACAGAGGCTACGGTTGAGCAGCTGATGGCACTTCTTAATTGACTAGTGATTCATCCTTGCATAATCTTCATGCCCAGAACTCATCGTGTGGGTATGATCGGTGGTGTTTATAATAGTGTAAATGCATATTTGCGCCAATCGTCTTTGCCTACTCCTGAAGCTCTTATAGAGTATGTCAATCCTTTCATCTTGACTCTGGCCCAGTGTGGGGTTAATTTGACTTTCTTTCTGGAAAAAATAAAGAAGGCATGCAAGGATCTTTGTTGGTTACATCAGGTAGAACAAATGTATCAACGTCACGATTCCACTGATGATCAAGCCGTATTTGACGCCTTAGAAACCGAAAAACGAGCTGCACGCGAACTCAGAGATGAGATTACAAATAAGCTTTTCAAGGAGTCATTTCATCAAGTGCGTGCCAGGCGTATAATTCAAGAAGAGATCAAGACCATCGCTGAATTGAAAGTCCAGTTTGCAGCGGAAAAGGAGAGACTCGCTAGCTTGATCCGGCTCTTGGAACAATTCTTGCATACCCAACAAGATATCCAGGCCAAGGCAGATCATGTCAAGCAAAGGTTCACAAATGTGGACATAGAACATAGTCATGCCACTCATCGCATGGTTTCATGCAGGAAAACGCTTATAGCGTTAAGAGCAGTGACCCAGGAGCGGATGCAGGCTTTCCGAGACCCTGATCAAAGCCACTTTAGCTTAACTTGATGTGTTATTAAATTTATTTATATTTTTATGTGTTTTGATTCAGAATCAAACTCGATGCTTGTAATATGCTTTTAGCTTTTGTATCTTCATCTTTTGAAGTTTAAAAGAAATAAAAGTTTGTTTATTTTCCTTCATCGATTCACTTGTTAAGTATTATTGAATAAGTTTATACAAATTAGCCACTATTTTATTTAGGTCAATTCCTCTGAGTATTTCTTTAAAATACACTCAACTTATTATCCTAATTTATTAGTTTAATATTATATCGGATATGGATGTTATTTTATAGCCGTCTCGGACGTAAAAGTCATTTGACATCCCTTAGAACATGATTTTTAACTTGACTCCTCATAGGACGTAATTTCATATATATCAGTTTAAAGTCATTTCAAACACGGGTATTAGTTTACAGTCATTTCGGACATGGATATTAGTTTACAGTCATCTCGGACGTAAAGGTATTTTGACTTCCCTTAGAACATGACTTTTAACTTGAAGTCTTCATAGCACGTAATTTCATATATATTATTTTAAATTCATTTTGGACACGAGTATTAGTTTACAGTCATTTCAGACATTAATATCATTTCAGGACTTATCCACGATATGTTTATGTAGCTACAGGACCTTATGATAATTTTTTGATGAGTATCCTTTAAGATAAATCTCAGATATCCAGGTGCTGTCGTTTAAGTGTATCCGTAGGATAGATAATATTGCGGAACCATTGAGATAAAATTTTTAGTGAGTTTCCTTTTCGGATCAATCTCAGCCTTATCTCAGTACTGCCTTTTGTCGGCGTTCGCGCAATGCAGATTTTTTTCCGTAGGACCTGTGAGATAGAACTTTTTTGTGAGTTTCCTTTTGGGATCAATCTCAGTCTTATCTTAGGTCTTGCTCATTTTGTAAGCTTATCCACAAAAACTAACGATAAATCTAAATGAGTCACCTCTCTAGAGCGCGCTCAATATATCAGAATTCAGATCTAAAATCCAAAAGTAGCCAAAGGTCGTTGTTTGTACGTCCTTCGAAATATATATATATATATATATATATATATATATATATATAAGTTTTGATTTTATATATCAAGACGTTGGTTATGCTTGAGATTTTCTTAGCTCAAGCATTAGCAAACCAGGATGCCAAGAAAAAGATGAACAATAGTAACGCTGAGGCGCTCGATCTGGCACGCGGTAGCAAATACTCTTGTCATTTTTCTTCAAACCACAACACTATCATCGATTGTGATTTTAGGCGTAATATTTCTTTAGATGTCTACCGTGAATAGGAGGCATCAGTCTATTTCCATAGATATCAATGAGTTGATAGGAGCCACCCCCATAGGAAATTTATATAATATAGGGGCCTTCCTAATTCTTATCGAACTTTCCTCCGGCCTTATGATTCATTATCTTCTGGCGTCGTAGTACTAAGACTAGTTCGTCTTGACTAAAAGACCTTTCTCTCACCAGTATATTATATGAGTATATCATTCTTGCTCGATAGAGTTCTAGATTCTGTTGAGCTTTAAGCTGTGTGTCATCTAAACCTTCAAGCTCTTCAAGTCTTAAGGCTGCATTTTCTTCGGTTGTTAATTCTTCATGAATCGCAATCCTTAAAGATGGTATTTGAATTTCAAGGGGAAGTACTACCTCTGTTCTAAATACCATTTGGTATGGGGTAAACTTTTTGGGATTCTTATATGTGGTTCTATATGCTTACAATACTTTTGTGAATTTATTATGCCAGTCCCTTTTATTTTTAAGAGTTATTTTCTTAAGCAATTTGGTCAGGGTTTAATTGAAAAACTCTGCTAAACCATAAGCCCTAGAATTATATATAGAAGAGTATCGCCAATCGATTTGATTATCTGAGGAGAACTTTACGACTTTGCTGCTTTTATAGGCCGGACCGTTATCCGATAGTATATGTCTCGTAATACTAAACTTATAAAGCATATTGTTCCTAAAAAACTTGACGACGGTACCGGCTGTGATTTCTTTGAAACTAGCAGCTTCGGACCATCGAGAGAAATAATCAGTAATGGACAAAATAAACCTGTGTCCATTGGACGATGGAGGTTCAATTGGACCAACAATATATGTTCCCCACATCTTAAAGGGCCAAGAGGACACAGTGGGATGTAGTGGATTTAGGTGCATATTAACGAAATTATCAAGTATTTGGCACATATGACACGTCTTTGCATGTTGTATGCATTCTTGTGTCATGTTTGGCTAATAATAACCTATTCTTTTTTATTTTAATTTTCATTTTGGGACCAGCTTGATGGGCCCCTCATACCCTTAAATGAATTTCTTCCATTACTTTTTCCGCTTCACCCACAGATAGGCATCATAACAGAAGCTCATCAAAAGTTCGACGATATAGTGTACCATCAAAATACACGTATCATAATGCTTGTTTCCTTAAAGAAAATCGAGCAGATTTATCATCAGGCAATATATCGTTACAAAAGAAGTTTAGGAATGGTTGTCGCCAATCTGACTTCTCTGTGGTTTCCTTGCCTTCTTGAATGTGTAAAGCTTGCTCAAGCGCCTCTTCATCATCAGGAGACACCGGGAATGGACTTAGGCTGTTTCGCATAATGATATGAATTTCATTTAGGTCGGGGACAACTGATTCCTTAGCTAGCTTTGCTAGCACATCACCCTTCCCATTTTGAGACCTTGGTAAATTTCCAACTTTAATACATGTATTTGCAACAGTAGACTTCTAGCTTGCTTTAAATGCTTGATTAATGTTGGTGTCACGTCTCGTTTCCTAAAAGACGGGATCGGGCATGTGACGAGGCCCACGACTTGTTTATTCAAAGGACATTTCCCAAAACAAATACGCTAAGCGTAATGTAAGCAGTATAAAAATGAAAAGAATAGACAAGTGAAAATAAAATCCAATAACTTTATATATTTATATTCCCATCTTTACAAAGTTTCAAATGACACAAGATGACTGATGATTGAAAAGATTTCCGATTGTGTTTATCAAATCAAATAGTCCCCGGCAACGGCGCCATTTGATTGATAAGAATTCTCGATGTGTATTATGAAATTGTAAAGAAATCACAACCAAAAATTATTTGACCGCAATCAACTACGGTGTCGGATGTAGTTAGTATGTGAGTGCGGATCGTCCACAGGGAAAGTGTAATCGTTCGTCTTTTGAATTAGATGAATTGAAACTTTAAAGAAAGAAAACAAAACAATTCAAGATTTATAGTTGAAGTTCAAGAATGAGAAAAAACTAGATCTAAGAAAGTATTAAAAGATAGAATCAAGAATTGATCGTTTGTTGATTTTTCCAAACCAAATCTCAAGAATCGAAATGAGGCTCGTAGGAATCGATCGGATCTATAGATGTGATGTAATCTTACAATGACGTATTCTTATCCTTCGATGAATTGATACTAGATCGATGATGATCGATCGAGAATTAGGGATTTCTTGTGAAACTAGGGTTTCATCTTATCCCTTGTTCTTTCGTCGATATCATTCACATTCTAGCCTCTAGTAAATTCAAGAAACGATCGTAGTTCCCTAATTTCGAGCGATCACAATCAAGAAAGCATCGCTATGAAACTAGGTCATCGATTCTTGAACTTGCTAGGGTTTACAAAACTCGTAGGACTTAAAAATAGTATTAAGATTTGTTACATTATCATTCTACAATCGTCTCGACTCCTTAACGAGCGGAGTTTTACTCACACATCACAACAAGAACAACAATTACAAATTGAGATCTAATCATGATGCAAGAATTAAAAGAAAGCAAGATAAAAGAATTTCACCTTTTATTTATATCAACAATTTAGTTACATTCGCTCAAGAACTACAAGAGGAAGAACTTGATCGTCGACTTGGCTTCGCTCATCTCCGTGGATCGCGGATCGGCTTGGATCACTTGCCCGATTGAAGATCGGCTCGGCTCCTAAAAGGTTGAAGGCTTCTTGCTTGATTTGGTATTCAAGATCTTGGATTTGGAGTGGAATTAGGGTTAGGGTTTCGCACAAGCCTTGTCACGAGACTTGTGGAAGAAAATGGTGTAGAATGATTCACTAAAGAATGATTAAAGAACTAATGGTGAACAACCTCAACCCTTAGATTTAGGCTCCTATTTATAGATAACTAACCCTAGATCTAGGATTTCAAATTCTAAGTTTCCCTCCAAAAGTTTGTTGAGGGAATTCAAATTTCTCTCCAAAAGTTAGTTAGGGGAGAAGGTTCTAGATGAGGATTAGTTAGGAGGAGCTTCTAGAAGAGGATTAATTAGGAACTTAATTAGGATTAGCCTTCCTTAATTTTCTTTGCTGATCTGGCAGTTGCTTCAAAAGAGTTCTGGAATTTAAAGTATCATAAAGCACTGTGGGTCCCGCTGTGAGAATTTTGCCCTGAAAATGAGATGATGACGTGGCAGAAGCGCGGCGGATCCGCGGCGCAAGCCAGCTCCCGCCGCGCTTCCGCGGCTTCTTTGGGGAGTTGAAGCTTGGGCTCTCTGTGGTAGTCTTGGGCTGTTGTATTGGGCTTTATGTGATATATAGAATTTAATAATTCCTTCTGAATTGCTACCAGATCTGAAATGATTTAGTTGGCGTATTGTTTGATCAGCTTCTTTAGATTTTCTTCCGTATTTTCCTGCACAGACTCAAGACAAGTGTTGCGCAAATACAGAAATGATGCGATGCCATGAAATACGGTTAATTTCCTTTAAAGTGTCGGTTTAAAAGTCTAACACATGCAATCTCATATTTTGTGACAGATTTGCTAATATGTAGAATATGAATGCCGAACACTTCTAAATGTATGTAAAAGATGGGGAAATTGCCGGCTAAAATATACAATATTTTCGACTGATCAAATACCCCCAAACTTAATTTCGATCGTCTCGAGCGAATGTTTTATTAAAAAGAGAAGGAGAAAATAAAGAAAGAGAAAAACTAACTAGCACACTTTCGTAGGCAACACGATTGCACTGAGCACGTGCAACAAGCCTTTAAACCTCTAGGTGTCCCTAGTAGGAGGAGTGTTGTCTCCTGAGGGTTTTCAGCGGATTGCACCCACAAAATCCAATAATAAAAGCAAGATCATGAATATTACATTTAAAGAAAAGAATTGTAAAAGAAAGACTTTGAAAATTAGGGTTTCCAACTAAACTAGCTTTTCGGTTGTCATGAGCCCTATCTTAATGGTCATGAAAAGATGTCAGAAATCACGTCCTCCCTCAATAAAACATCGTCTTATTCTTCATTCCTATCTTTATTCCAAACATCGATCATATCACCCTGCGTGTGTGTAAAGAACATCCCTACACCCGGAGAATTCAATTCAAGCTATCATACTCTTGCCCATCAACCTCAGTACTTTTTGATAAACGAGATTGCTTACACACTTTCATGCGACCGTTAATACTTCTTGAGGTACTAACCGACCGATTACTAATGTGCTTGCTAACTTGGTGTATTTTTCTAGTCTTGCACCACCTTAGGTATAGCAGTGACTCCCAGACCAGTTAGCCTTAGGGCACTAGGTGAAGAAGCACCCTTTTGCTACATATTTTTTTATTGCCCTTGGTGATAACAAAACCAGTGTCTATTTTTCTCACCATTTTCAAAATACTTTTTTTTTTATATACTTTTGGCTTTAAGACAAGAGCATTTCAAGGTATCCTCTACTATCCCAGGCTTTAAGATGTGTGTAAGTGCGAATAGCAGGGTAGCAACGTTCAAAATGTTTGGCTTCCAGAATAGAAACTATTTTTCAGACTTATTTTTATCCTCAGATTAGTGACGTCCTTCATCTTACTAACCCTTGGGACAACGGCTCATAACTACTTATTACTAGTTCGTATAAGAAAACTTCTAATTTTCTTAGTTTTCTAAAATTTTTCTAATCTCATGGATGTAAATGTTTCACCATCTAATCTTTCATTATCTTATTTATGTACAAAAATATTTTTATAGTTTTGAAATTTTTTAAATTTTTATGTTTTTTTTTCAAAAAAATGTTTTGTGCTTATGCAGATGATATGCAAATGATGCGAAACTAAGCACAAACCTCCCCCAAACTTGTTTTCAACAGTGTCCTCACTGTTGTCTTCCGCTAAATCTCCAAAAACCTGTAAGCTTGGGAGGAATTTATTAGTGGGGGCAAAATATTTAAGTGAAGATCCTCCCCCAAACTTATTTTTGGCTCAAAATTTTGTAAAAATTTTCTTTTCAAGTTCCCGATAATGTACCCCCCCAAACTTATGCAATGTTAATATTTTAAAATCATATGAGGGGGTCAAAAATCATTGGTCGATGCCAAGCTTTGCAAAGACCAAATGTTAACACCAACCATTCGAAAATTTTATCAATGCAGTGCTCGGGTTGGTGGAAGAAAAAGTGGGGAAAGGTTAAGTGGTGGAATAGAATATGTGTGCGTCTCATATTGGAGAGACGATGCAGTGAATGTGATGGATTGCTCGCATTCTTTTTACAATTCAAAAGAAGGGGTGGAGGTTCAATTTCAGTGAGTGGGACATGATTCATCTCAACACCCGTGTCATTTAAAAATACGAGTTCATCAGCGAAGATTTCCTCAAAAGTTCCATCTATACCCCGATGAATAATGTCATCACAAAGTACGGGGTGATCTTCAGACTCTAAGAACAGTTCATAATCAATGTTAATTGTTGACCCGGACATCTCGGTGGAAGAGTCCGTATGTGTATGATACATAATTGGGTCAAACAATAACGTATGAAAAGAGTCTAGATCAATATCAGGAGGATCATCAAATTCGCTGCTGTCGACATCCATTAAGTCGACAGAACATACCTGAGCAATAGGTTCGGAGGGTACACTTCCCAACTTGTAAATGTTCAGCTCAATTGACCTATTCCCGAAGGATAGGGTCATAGAACCGTTACGACAGTTGATAATTGCATTGGAAGTGGCCAAAAAGGGGCGACCTAAAATCACCGGAATTTGATTCCGTGGGTTCGTTACAGGTTGTGTATCAATTACAATAAAATCTACCGGGAATATAAATTCTCCGATTTTTATTAACACATCCTCCAGTTCACCCCTAGGTTTGGTGATAGATCGGTCAGCCATCTGGAGAGTGCAATTGGTTTGCTTCAACTCTCCGATCCCTAATTACTCATAGACTGAGTAAGGAAGCAAGTTAACACTAGCGCCAAGGTCTAATAGAGCATGGTTAATGTGTTTTTCCCCAATAGAAACGGAAATAGTAGGATATCCATGATCCTTACGTTTCCTCGGTAATTGTTGGGGGAAAGCCGTGTCTATTGTTTTTTCCATAAAAATCTTCTTGGGCACTGGATTCTTCCTCTTCCTAGTGCACAAGTTCTTAAGAGTTTTCGCATAAGACGGAACTTGTTGGATGGCATCTAGGAGAGGGATGTTGGTGTTTACTTGCTTAAAAATGTTCATAATCTTCTCCATATGTGGACTCAGTGTGTTAGCCCTTAACCGATTAGGATAAGGTGCTTTAGCAATAAGCGATGGGTCCATCATAGGAGAAGATTGTGGAACCGATCCCGGAATAGAAGTAGGGATCGTCCGTGGAGGGGTAAAAGAAGTGGGCTGTAGTGGCGAGCCTTTTGGGAAATGGAGAATAGGCTCGGAAGAAAATGGTAGGGTAGAAGAACTGGGGTAAGAAGTGTGTGTGTGAGAAAAGGTCTCAGCCGGGGTGTTATTGATTGATTTATCAGTATCATCAAACTCTTCCCCAAGATGATGGTCAAGCACTCTTCCAGATCTCAACGTGATTGCATCCACATCATGTGAATAGCCAGAATTAGGTAAAGGTTGAGTTGGAAGTTTCCCTTTCTCTCTTGCACTCATCTCGGCTTTTAGTTGTGCAATTTGTTCTTCCATCGATTTGATGTTCTCATTTTGAGAGATAATGATCTTCATTACATTCTCGACGGAAGATTGCAAACTTGCCGTCCCTTGGATGGATTGTTTCATGAAAGTATCCAAGGTTTGTGCTAGTGCAGAGGTATTATCTGTACCGGTCAATTGCAAAGGACTAGACGGTGCAAAAGTGTTGGCCGGATTTTGGAAGTTTTGTGATTGGAAGGGGTGCTGACTCAATTGAAGTTGTGGCTGCTGTTGTGGTGGAGGTGCCCCTTGGAAATTGTTTTGGTTTGGAATCGTGTTTTGAAATTGTGATTGGTTCCAAGCAAGGTTAGGGTTATTCCTCCAACCCTGATCATATGTGGAGGAAGATGGATCGTTTCTAGGTCTTTGAAATGAGGCATTGGTATGCTCAGGACCTTGAAACGGACATTCTTCCGTTAAGTGAGACGGATCAGAACAGCATCCACATACAGTTTTGGAGAGTGATATTTGACTTAGGGCAGCTAAGAATTTTTCCATATTCTCGAGTTTCTTTTGTATAGCTGAAATGTCAGCTCTAACTTCTATGGAAATATCATTGCCATCCCTAGACGATTGACTCACACCCTCCCACTGTAAAGATTTTTCAGCGAAATTTTCTAGAAAGTTCCAGGCTTCCCAATCATCTTTGGTCATAAAGTTGCCTTGACACATGGATTCAAGGGACTGTCTTGTGTAAGGAGTAATGCCCTCATAAATGATTCGGCACAATTCCCATCTCGGGATGCCGTGATGTGGACATTGGACTAACAGATCCTTGAAATGGTCAAGACATTTTGAAAATGTTTCATTTGGAAGCTGGGTGAATTGATAGATTTCGCTACGGACTCGAGCTGTCTTTTGATGTGGGTAGAATTTCTTAAGGAATGCTTTGACGAATTCGTCCCAATTTGAAATGGAATGTGCGGTAGTGTTATATAGCCACTTCTCGGCTAAATCGCACAAAGTGAATGGGAGAAGACGAAGACGTAAAGCATCCACAGAAAGCTGTGAAGTACCCATCATTGCGCATACATTTTCAAATTTCGTGATAAACACGTATGCGTCCTCAGACTCGAGACCGTGAAATTTTGGTAAAAGGTTGATGTATTGTGGTTTTATTTGAAAATTTTCCTCGTTGGCTGGTGGTGTGGAAAGACAGGTGGAAAGTGGGCCTCGTGTTGGATAGCATCTCTCTTGGAGAGAGATGCGAGGTGGATTCTGCGCACCAACGGACGGCGGCAGAGTAGTGGAAAAGAAGTTCGATGGAGGTGGATCCATCGATGTGGGTGTGGTGGTGGGTGAAAGAAAGGTAAATGTAGAAATACCGACTTTAGGGTCGATAAGAGAAACGCGGACTTAACGGGCACTAGAATCCCGTGTCCAGCCTATCTTGCACTAAAAGGGGTTAGTACAAGTGGCAGCGTGATTTTATAATTAGGGGAAATGATAAATGTGGTGTTTGTTTTAAAAATTGATACGGATTTTGAAAAAATGATGCAACACAACAAATGCAACACACAAAACCCTAAAATCTAAGGGTCACCTAGGTCAAAGCTCTAGACCGCTCCTAACTGCCAAAAGACAAGTCGCGGGATAGAATCCTCCACTGCCTCTTTGTCCCCCTGTGGCCGGATAAGTGCCAGGTAAGTGGGAAGGTACTCCACTACGTAAGTAGTGGGCCTAATTATAAACCACTAGCCTTAGACACACTCGCCTTAGGCACCACAAGAAAACTCGGATAAGCAATGAATTACCCACGGCCTTCTCTTGTCCTAATTGAGCGCGGCGGTCCTTAGAGTCATCTCTAGATTTCTTTTAATTAATGAGGGTAAATGCGGATGCAAGTTTTGCGATTTTCGGGGCCTAGGAAGGGTAATGAAATCCCCACCTAATTTGGATTTGGTCGTGCCCCTTAAATTTCCGTATTAATATGCAACAACCACAAGAATCAAAAACACGCACAAATTTTATTTTGCTTTTGCGGCGCTGCGATTTATTTGCAAAGAAACCTGCAGCAAAATTGTTATTGGAGCAGATGAGGTAAGAGATAAGAAAGTGAGAAAGTTACAGAGCAAAATTGATGCAGAGAGGAGCTAGGGTTGCCGCGGATCAGCCGCAGGAGAGGGGTTCTTGCCGCGGAAACACGCCTTCAGGTACTGTTCACTCTACCAATTTTTAACAGTAGCTTTCTGTTGAGTTATACAGCTCTCTGGAATTTTCAGAAAATTTTTTCTCCAGCTCCAATGATTCCAGATTTTCTCGCAACAAATCACAACACACGTATTAGTATTTGCACGAATTTAGATCTTAAAAAAAAAATATGATGGAATAAATTGTTCAACTCAAATTTCAAAATACAAACTATTAGCGCACTATCCCCGGCAAAGGCGCCATTTGATTGAAAAGATTTCGTGTTGTGTGTATAGTGGTGAGTATACCCGCCTGTCACGCGGGTGACCCGGGTTCGATCCCCGGCAATGGCGCCATTTGATTGAAAAGATTTCCGATTGTGTTTATCAAATCAAATAGTCCCCGGCAACGGCGCCATTTGATTGATAAGAATTCTCGATGTGTATTATGAAATTGTAAAGAAATCACAACCAAAAATTATTTGACCGCAATCAACTACGGTGTCGGATGTAGTTAGTATGTGAGTGCGGATCGTCCACAGGGAAAGTGTAATCGTTCGTCTTTTGAATTAGATGAATTGAAACTTTAAAGAAAGAAAACAAAACAATTCAAGATTTATAGTTGAAGTTCAAGAATGAGAAAAAACTAGATCTAAGAAAGCATTAAAAGATAAAATCAAGAATTGATCGTTTGTTGATTTTTCCAAATCAAATCTCAAGAATCGAAATGAGGCTCGTAGGAATCGATCGGATCTATAGATGTGATGTAATCTTACAATGACGTATTCTTATCCTTCGATGAATTGATACTAGATCGATGATGATCGATCGAGAATTAGGGATTTCTTGTGAAACTAGGGTTTCATCTTATCCCTTGTTCTTTCGTCGATATCATTCACATTCTAGCCTCTAGTAAATTCAAGAAACGATTGTAGTTCCCTAATTTCGAGCGATCACAATCAAGAAAGCATCGCTACGAAACTAGGTCATCGATTCTTGAACTTGCTATGGTTTACAAAACTCGTAGGACTTAAAAATAGTATTAAGATTTGTTACATCATCATTCTACAATCGTCTCGACTCCTTAACGAGCGGAGTTTTACTCACACATCACAACAAGAACAACAATTACAAATTGAGATCTAATCATGATGCAAGAATTAAAAGAAAGCAAGATAAAAGAATTTCACCTTTTATTTATATCAACAATTTAGTTACATTCGCTCAAGAACTACAAGAGGAAGAACTTGATCGTCGACTTGGCTTCGCTCATCTCCGTGGATCGCGGATCGGCTTGGATCACTTGCCCGATTGAAGATCGGCTCGGCTCCTAAAAGGTTGAAGGCTTCTTGCTTGATTTGGTACTCAAGATCTTGGATTTGGAGTGGAATTAGGGTTAGGGTTTCGCACAAGCCTTGTCACGAGACTTGTGGAAGAAAATGGTGTAGAATGATTCACTAAAGAATGATTAAAGAACTAACGGTGAACAACCTCAACCCTTAGATTTAGGCTCCTATTTATAGATAACTAACCCTAGATCTAGGATTTCAAATTCTAAGTTTCCCTCCAAAAGTTTGTTGAGGGAATTCAAATTTCCCTCCAAAAGGTCGTTAGGGGAGAAGGTTCTAGATGAGGATTAGTTAGGAGGAGCTTCTAGAAGAGGATTAATTAGGAAATTAATTAGGATTAGCCTTCCTTAATTTTCTTTGCTGATCTGGCAGTTGCTTCAAAAGAGTTCTGGAATTTAAAGTATCATAAAGCACTGTGGGTCCCGCTGTGAGAATTTTTCCCTGAAAATGAGATGATGACGTGGCAGAAGCGCGGCGGATCCGCGGCGCAAGCCAGCTCCCGCCGCGCTTCCGCGGCTTCTTTGGGGAGTTGAAGCTTGGGCTCTCTGTGGTAGTCTTGGGCTGTTGTATTGGGCTTTATGTGATATATAGAATTTAATAATTCCTTCTGAATTGCTACCAGATCTGAAATGATTTAGTTGGCGTATTGTTTGATCAGCTTCTTTTGATTTTCTTCCGTATTTTCCTGCACAGACTCAAGACAAGTGTTGCGCAAATACAGAAATGATGCGATGCCATGAAATGCGGTTAATTTCCTTTAAAGTGTCGGTTTAAAAGTCTAACACATGCAATCTCATATTTTGTGACAGATTTGCTAATATGTAGAATATGAATGCCGAACACTTCTAAATGTATGTAAAAGATGGGGAAATTGCCGGCTAAAATATACAATATTTTCGACTGATCAACTGACCAAGAACTTAAAATGTAAGTGCCTAAACATGTGGCATACTGAAAATAAAGGTTGAAAGAAACTAGATATCTACTTGTGATGCGAACTGGTTGTACCTCTCTTCAGTTGATTTTCCCACCTCAGTCTCTAAGTCACCTGACAAATATTCCAAGGAATAAACAAATGGATGGAATGAACATCAGCGAACTAGCGCTCGGTATGTCCCCCAAAAGGATGAGAATTATATATGATGCATAACAGGTATAAAAAATGAAATATAATATGGCATGAATAACATAACAGGTAATAAGTGTGTGTGATTGAACATGAGGTATGTGTCTTAACTTGTCTCTACAAGGTAATCTAACTAACTTAAGTTTAAGTGTGAATGTCAACCAATCTCAAGAGTATTCTCAAACTGAAGCGTAAGGCCTCAGGAGCAAGGAACATGGGTCCAAGGGTAATGGGAATTCAATTGTCATTGAAGTATTCCAAACCTAAGAGTAGGGTCCCGGGGCTTAGAAATACAGTCCCTTATTCATGAATTCATGATGTACCGTTTTCGCCCAGTACCACAACGACGTTATTTATACCGTTTCAGCCCAGTGCCACAGCCATGTTATTTATACCGTTTCAGCCCAGTACCACAGTGACGTTATTTTAGTAATGGGACTCCTAAGATTCCGTTGGATTCAAGGTGCTGGATATACCGAACTTCGACATAGTCTTGGGTATGGATTGGTTAGGAACTTTCTACGCTACCATTGACTGTCGTCAAAGGAGGGTGGTGTTCAAGATTCCAGATCATCCGGTCTTTTATTTCAAGAGTAGAGACTGTACACTGGAGCCTAGCACTTACAAAGATAAACCAAGGAAGGCAGTGATTGCAAAAACACAAGCTGAAGAAGACAAGCCAGAGGTAGTTCGAGAGTTCGAAGATGTATTTCCTGAAGATATCTCATGTTTGCCTTCCAATCGAGCTCTTGAATTCAATATTGACTTAGTACCTGGTGCACAACCGGTGATCAAAGCACCATACCGGTTAAGTCCAGAAGGATTAAAGGATATCTTACTCAATTGGACGAATTTCTGAAGAAAGTATGGATTCTTCCCAGTACTTCAAGTTGGGGATCTCCAGTTTTGCTTGTTAAGAAGAAGGAAGGTTCATACAAAATGTGCATTGACTACCAAGCTCTGAACGAAGTCACGATAAATAACAAGTATCCACTACCGCGAATCGACGATCTATTCGATCGACAAAGTGGATCTTACGTTTTCTCAAACTTAGATCTTCATTCGGGTTATCATCAGGTGAAGGTCAAAGAGTTTGATATTCTGAAGGCGGCATTCAGGACTCGCTATGGTCATTATGAGTTTCTCGTGATGCCATTTGGAGTGACCAATGCACAAGCTATATTCATGAATCTAATGAACCAAGTTTTCCAAGAGTACCTAGACAGGTTCGTTGTCATTTTCATCGACGACATCCTGGTATATTCAAAGAATCGGAAAGAGCACGCTGAACATTTACGAATTGTCTTAGAGAATTTGCGACAACATCAACTCTATGCCAAGTATATCAAGTGCTAATTTTGGCTAGATCAAGTCGGATTTCTCAGACATATCGTTTCAGGTGAAGCAATCTCTGTGGATCCAGCTAAAGTATCAGCAGTAAGCGAATGGCTGACACCAAAGACAGTGAAGGACATTCAAAGTTTCTTGGGATTAGCAAGATACTACCGAAGATTCATAGAAGGCTTTTCGAAAATTGCAACACCCCTGACTAAGCTCACACATAAAGATGAAGCATTCGTGTGGTCAGAAGCATGTGAACAAGTTTTTGTAGAACTCAAGTCAAGATTGACATCAGCGCCTATTCTCGTAATACCGGATCAATTAGGAGGTTTTGTTGTGCATTGCGATGCATCCGGTAAGGGATTAGGATGCGTTCTACACCAGCATGGAAAAGTTGAAACTTATGCATCAAGACAGTTGAAGATTCATGAGCGCAATTATCCAACGCATGACTTAGAGTTAGCAGCCGTTATATTTGCACTGAAGATTTGGCGTCATTATATGCTTGGAGAATGAGTAGATATATACACAGACCACAAAAGTCTGAAGTATGTGTTTACTCAGAAAGAGCTGAATATGCGGCAGAGAAGATGGCTAGAACTTATAGCGGACTTCGACGTCAACCTACAATATCATCCAGGGAAGGTGAATGTAGTTCCTGATGCACTTAGTCGCTAGCCACTATCAATGAATCTCACCACACAGTGGAAGCTACAGCAAGATTTGCACGAGATGGAGATTGAAGTGGTTATGCCAGGTCATATTTCAAAGATGATGAACTTACAAGTTCAATCTACTATTGTCAATCAGATCAAAATAGCTCAAGCAAGTGATGCCAAGTTGCAAAAGATCAGAGAACAAGTAGAAAGTGGACTTATAATAGATTTCATCATCCATGAAGACAGATCTTTGAGATACGGAAGCAGATTGTGCGTACCACAAGGTCCTGTTCGGGAAGAGTTGATGAAAGAAGCTCACAGCTCTCCATACTCAGTACATCATGGTGGTACAAAAATGTACAAAGATCTGCGGCAACATTATTGGTGGCATGGAATGAAGCGTGAAGTAGCCAGAAGTGTAGCCAAATGCTTGGTGTGTCAGCAAGTAAAAGTTGAACATCACAGGACTGCTGGTTTATTTTAACCATTACCTATTACATAATGGAAGTGCCAACACATCACCATGGACTTCGTGACTGCACTTCCTCGCAGCACGAAAGGTAACGATGCGGTATGGGTTATTGTGGATCGACTCACAAAATCGGCTCACTTCATCCAATTTCGAGTTGGCCAATCTACCGAGACACTAGCAAAGAAGTACATGGAAGTAAGTCTGAATCTGAATCTAAGTAAGATCTAACATTTCATGTGTACTATCTCTGATACCCATGAAATCATGCAGGAAATCGTCAGATTACATGGAGTACCGGTTTGCATTGTCTCCGATCGTGACACCAGATTCCGATCGCAGTTTTGGCAGAGTCTGCAAGCTAGCTTGGGAACGAGTCTGAATTTCAGCACAGCTTATTATCCACAAACAGATGAACAGTCTGAGCGAACGATTCAGATCCTTAAAGATATGCTAAGAGCGTGTATGTTAGACTTCGGAGGATCGTGGGAAGATCACCTACATCATTTGGAGTTTTCATACAACAACAGCTACCATGCTAGTATTGGTATGGCACCGTTTGCAGCTCTTTATAGAAGGAAGTGTCGTTCACCATTAAGTTGGGATGACATCGGAGATAGAGAACTCCTTGGACCTGAGGTGATCATGGCGACTGTGAATGTAGTTCGTACGATCAGGGAAAGAATGCGCAAAACCCAAGACAGACAGAAGAACTGGGCTGATACAAAGCGCCGACATCTGGAGTTCCAGCCGGGAGATCATGTCTTCTTAAAGATCTCTCCAAATTATGGAGCGATTCTCTTTGGAAAGAGGAGTAAGCTAAGTCCGAGATACATTGGGCCGTTCGACATACTCGAACGAGTCGGAGAAGTGGCATACCGTTTGGCCCTTCCATCCTCATTGGAAGGAGTGCACAATGTGTTCCACATATCCCAGCTTCGAAGGTATGTGAGTGACCCCAGTCATATTCTTGATCACTTCGGGCTCACTGTACAGACAGACTTATCTTGTGAGCAGCAACCCGTTGAAATTCTGGACAGAAAGGTAAAATCACTTAGGAACAAGGAAGTAAATTTGGTCCGGGTGATGTGGAGAAAAGATTCACCAGGAGAATCAACGTGGGAACGTGAGAATGACATGCGTGCAAAATACCCTTTCTTATTTGTAAATTATTCCTTATGTAACATTTCAGAAAAATAAAATATTATTTTTGGGAAATATTGGAAAAGTTACCTCGAATGTTGATTTTTAAAGAAATTGTGAGATTTAGACATTTTATGAATTATTATATAATTTGTTATATACAAGTTTATTTTTAAACAAGATTAATGTTCACTAATTATGCATTGATGGTGTTTTGTGCATGTGACATGCACCATATCATATTTGCTAGCATTTGTTACATTTATTCTACCATGGCTCTCTCTTTTTATTGTGGCATGGCTTTGTTTTTAATTTGGAAATGCAAAGGAAATAAGAGATAAAGAAAAGAATAGAAAAGAAAAGGATAAACAATGAGGTATGGGCAAGAGAGAGAAGAGAGGGTGAGGGGTCTTGTGTTGACCATGGCATTTTCCCCACTTTATTTCTCTTCATCATTTTCCCTTCTACTCATCTCCATGGCTGCCCTCTCACTCCCCCGCCTCTACCTCCTCACCACAACCTCAATCCCACATCAAAACCTTGCATCATCTTCACAAAAAATGTGCACAAGCTCACTACAAGCATGGGGAACTAAGAAAGTTTGGATTTTGAGCACTTGGGGCAACTCAAGAATTTTCTTGAGTTGCCAAACGAGCTAATTCTTTAACCATTAGTGTAGTATTTGGTTTACTTTAGCATCTATATTAGTTTAGATGTGATTAAGTGAGGTTTAGTGAGGTTTGAAAATTCCAAGTTGAGGTTAGGGCTTGATTTGGATTGTTATGGAGCAATTGAGGTTAGTAGAGACCATAAAACCCCTTTTAGTGATAGTATATTGGACTAAACAAGAGATAAACCCCAAGACTTGAACCTTAGAATTGTCAATATTGGATTTTGTGGATTCTGTGAGGATATTTTGGGATCTGCTTCAACTCGTGAACCCTGAAAAATATTTTGCAAACACAGTGACACAAGCAGGCATCCTAGAAGCTAGAACTGAAACCCAGGACCCTAATTCCACCTTAGGGCCGCAAATTTAACCCCTTTGGCCGCAAATTGCGGCCTGGGTAGAGTAGAAATGGTCCGTGCTTGGTCGGGGGCCCCTATATCAGTAAATTAGACTTCCCCTATATGCAAAATTGGCTAATTTCACCTGAAACAAAATCTGGAGGTGTTTTCTTATGTTGCTGTTTCGTTTTGCGACTTCGTTTTAACTTTGGTTTTGGTATTTGGGTTTTAACTCGATGGTTTGACGTTTGTACATCGACATCGAGGATTTGTTTGGCCTTTCTTGCATGCGTAGTCTGTAGGTTCTAACCTATGTACCCTTCGTATGCCGTACCGGATTTCTCGTACATGATTCTCGTTTACGATACGATATTCATTGAATTGTAGGTACCTCCGCGTGGACTTTGGACGATGAAGAAGAGGATGGCGACGTCGACTTCGGCAAGCAAGGATCAAGGTGAGTAGATATATATCTACGGGGGAAGTCGGGTGGATGGCGTATAGCACCCCCGCAGTTTTGTAATACAGTATACGAATGTGTATATCTATATACTTATGTGTTATCGTGAGATGTGTATTCTTAGCAAGGAATTCTTTAGGTGATTTTGTGTTAGTGTTAGTATATCTGGAAGTTAATGCGTAGGTTTAGTTTCTTAGTCGCGAAACCCTAGAGTAAAGTTTGGCACACACGCACACACACACGCATACATTTGATTTTCTTGTGCGTATATGGGGATATATATATACACACACACACACACACATATGTATGTGATTATGTATATATATATATATATATGTATACATATACACGGATGATGAGGATAGTATATGATACTTGGAGATAGGTCGATATGATTGGGCATGATGCCATGAGATCGGCGATGTGATTTGGGTCGTATTATGAGATACGACATGATATTATAGCGGATCGTTGGGCGATGTGTTTTCATACACACGCAGATATATATGTTGATGATATCGGTTTGTATTATACTTTAGATCAGTACCTTAACTCATGATATTATGATGATGATATCATATGAATGATGAGATAAATGTGATATTTGACCCGTACCCCGTATTGGGATACCGTACGATAGATTTTACCGTACGATGTATAATTATGATGATGGATCCGTACTCATGATTCGAGGATGTCGTATTATATATTGTATCGTACATGACGCTATTGAGACGGGATCACCGACTACTAGATATATCGACTCAGACTTAGGTGGATTTCCTTACCCTTTCGATTAGTCCTGTAGTTTATCAGGCAGATGTTAGACTGGGCTTGAGTCATACTTATTTTCAAAACTGACGAATCGTGGGTATTTTAAAGACATGCCCTATTTCCTAAAAACCACGATCCGTGTTATTTCACTAGCCCAAAAATTGTATGACTCGTACTTAGAAATGTATATTCTCCAATGTTGCGTTTACTATTCATTTTCCGTTATATTCATGTTCTCATCGCATCGCATGCTTATAAATGTATTTTCTTTAGTTGTTATGAACCCATGCTGTTAGGACACTAGAACCATTACTGATGATGCGTATGCTCCACGTACACCTGCTTACCGGCTCACACATATCATCATCAGTAATTTTCATGTCACGTACACATTAGAAAACACTACTTCATTGGTATAAGTTGCTAGCTGATAGTTTCGACATAGTACTAGTGCGCTTGCTTTAATATGATAGCTTAGACATTGCATTTATTACTGTGATATCTCATGCATGTGTATTTTCATTGTCATGCAATATTATGTGGCTTTATGCCAGTATTCCCTGTTTATTGACATCGTGATTTTGAGATTTCGGATTTCATGAGATTTTTGGATTTGGAGAAACCGTAAGGATTTTATAAACTGATTATCATTTCTAAAAATAGAAATTGCGATTTTCTCATGATATGATGTGAGATATGTCCACCATGAGTTTTCTCGGCTCTTGAGCGGTATCATACACCCGATTCGAGGAGGAGGAGGAACCGTCTACGGGTGTATGGTGGACCCGGTGCGGTGGCCGCAGATGATGGCGTTGAGCCTGGCAGGGGAGCACTACTGACCGGTTATTTATGACGCGACGGATATCTAGAGGATACCGACGTTGTCGTGAGATTTATGATTTGGGCCAGTCCGGATTGCCGGAGCCCAGGGGCCAGTCCGGATTGCCGGAGCCCGAGATACTGAGATATTTGGATATATATTTTGTGTCGATATTTGACACGGATTCTTTATGATTTCATTGATGATACTTTGGTCTTTATACAGAATCTCACTGAGATAAGAAAACAGTTTCCTCATTTAAATGTATTATGTTTTCATGCATTCATACATCATAGATATGATATGTTGTTACTTGAGGCACTGACACGAGCACTTGGTATTACACTTATGTACAGATGTTTACCCTCGCCTTTATTTAGATGCTTAAGGCTATATTATTTGAGGATATTACTATTGTATAACCTAGGATGGAGTCATACATGCGATTTCTGCTCGGTGATGTTTTCTACTCACGAGTTGGCAACTCACCCCCGTTGTGCCACAGTTTTTTACAGGTTTTGCCGTACATGTTTCGTTGCGCCTTGATGGCACACTGCTTCCTTCCGGGTGATTGCTTTGGTAGGTGGGTTCACTCGTATCGTGACCACCATTGTATTTTATTACTTTCAGTTGAATCTAGTAAACTCCATCAACCAGACTTGTATATTTTTGATAGACCTAGAAAACCAGTGTATATTCTTTCGACCTTAGAGTCGCACGCCTGTATTATTATGGTTTTTCTCTGATTTTCTTGAGGATGTTGGTTTCTTTCTGAGTTTTGATCCTCGCCCTTCGGCGTTGTATATTATATTGCTTGCGTGGTTGTGTCCGCCAATTGACGAAGAGCTAGCTCCCGGTTGGGGATGCCTTTATATATATTTCATGTGTTGTACCCGTTTGGGGCCGGTATTTACAAATGAGACTCTGCCGAAATTTTCGGGAAAATATGACGTTACTTTTAAATATTTAATGCCACTTATTTATTAAAACCACTTGCTTTTAAAACAAGTTTTCTTCACCTTTTCTTTAAAATGGTTTAGATTTCTGGGCTTTTGGCTTACTTGAATTAGGTGGGGTTCTATAGACTTCACATGATTCAAGTTCCAGTCACGTGCTATTTCGGGTCGTGACAAAGTTGGTATCAAAGTGCTAGGTTTAACCTTGGTTCGAGTCTAAGTTTGACTATGCGGAGTCTAGGGCGTATATTTATATTCAGAACCTAGGCTTGACTTTACGGAACTTAGATTTGGTTGAGGGGGTAATAGACCCATAGGATGATCTTGGTTGATGGAGTAGATGACTTAAGTTGAGTGACGTACCGTGTGTATGTTCCGCGGCATACTTACAATACGCTACTCTGCTTAAGAAGCCTTAGGATGTACATTTCTTTGTACAGTATTCTATTCGTTCATTGATCTATCCTCATCGATATCGGTTGGTGGTTTTGTTACCACAATTGCACGGGCAGAGAGAGCTGCGGCTAGAATTGCGGTCAGCATGAGCTCGTCTTGGACGAGGACTGACCAGGGCATAATTCCGGTGACACACGATTGCATAAATATGTTGTTTTATTGTGTTTTTCGCGCCATGAGTGTTTGATAGATTGCTTCTACTAAGATTCTCGAACGTGCAGATCAGCATCAGAGGATTGGGCCACTGCTAGAGGCCAGCTAGAATGTGATGACCGTTAATGTGATGACCGTTAATGTATCGTCTATTCTTGAGGATTGTGGCATTGTTCATCGTGCGGACGAATGAGCCAGTTGCTGCTACGAATGACAAGATATCGTCCCAGATGTTTGAAGCTAATGCAGCACGAGTTATACTTAGACATATGATAGAAGATCGCTAGTCACCCAAGGATGAATGATCAGGATATGTGGTTAATTGCATACCCCTATGCGAGGTCATCAGATTGATTGATTTCAGCTAGAGAAGACTTCACGCAGGTACGTTGAGAGTCGATAGAAAACGATCGAATGTCAGAAACCCATTTTTCCAAGTTTAAGGTATTCGGAAAAACATGCAAGTAATTCTGTGGACCCTCTAGAAGAATGAAACTCTAACTTGACATAATGACCATGGAAACGCCTTTGAACCTTAGGGTTTGCGGCAGTTCCGCGGTGCCATTAATGAGGCTTGGGTTTGCCCTTCTACGGCTGGTCCATAGGTACTGTGGCATGTACTGGATATTATTAAACTGTACTCAAGAGTTGAGCTCTCAGGGAATTATGGGACTTGATGAATCGATTGAAAAGTTCTACGTCGTCCGGATATCATGTAACGGGATACCTTACTTGGGAGACTCTAGATATGAGTATAGCCGTTGTAGCGCGGTCCATACAACTACGAAGAGACGAGTCCGAATCAGTCGACATTAGAGAAAAGTGGCGTAAGAGGTTCGTACGAGATTTTGATGAGATGACGTTCCATTCCGTTGACATCAGAGATGTGGTACGCATGCAGAGGCGTTAAACATGGATATAGCTTCCAGAAGGAGTCGTGATGAGTATGCAGCCGTTCCAGAACAAGAAATAGATTTAGTAAAGGGTGATAACTTCCGGGCAGTTCAGCAGGAACGAGATTTGGGAGAGACCCCGACAAGATCTTTTTGGATATACTAAACGAGAAGACTTGGACCCAGGACCGGTCGTATTACGTACACCCAGTAGGTCAGAGTTCGGCAGCATCGGCGAGACATGTTATGAGTGACCATGATAGTTGGCCAGAGATCTTTAGAGGATGTACCAGAGTGGGACTGTTTCCGTCATCATTCCATATTGGGCCGCTGAGCCTATGAGTTATGTAACTGGCAATTCGCAGTGAGAGACGAGAGCCTAAGGGCACAAGGCGCCAGACCGTGAACAGGAGGCAAGAAGATATCTTGCTCTGCTAGCTTTGGATGCACCGACACCTTCTCGACTTTGAAGGAAGGACATATCGACGACAGTGTTTACGATTTGGGATTTTGTGATTCGAATATCACGTATCCGTCATTTTGGATTTCGGTATTTTGGGAAGTTTATTTGCATGATTGAGATTTTGTGCACCACAGTTGCACTCGACTTCGATTTGATGTCATTCGAGATGTTGATTTTGATTTCATGCCTATGGTATGCATGTGATTTGACTTGTGCTTTTGGCATAGTTTTCATGCACTTTTAGTACTTTGATTCGATTTTGTGCACGCTGATGCACGTGGTTGTGAGATTATATACCATGGTAGACCTGATTTGGATTGAGATGTGTTGTATACCGTCGATTTCGATTGTGATACTTGATATTTGTTTTCGTGCACCTTGTGCACTTGATTTGGATTCTTGTGCATACCGATGCGCTTGATGCGATTTGGTGCACACCAGATGCACTAAATCGGGATTCTTCGTGCATATCAGATGCAGCTGATACCGCTGTCAGGCACACCCATTGCCCTTGATAGGTGTTTTCGTGCACACCCATTGCACTTAGATTTTTGTTTCTGTGCACATGTATGGCACATTCATTGATTTCGATTTCTGTGCGCGCCAGGCGCACGTTGCATTATTTACATATGCTATTGAGTGTGATTTCTTTTGAAACAGTATGTTTTATCTACTATTTGATATAGTAACCAAGTAGGACTAGTCCGAGGACAGTACCTGAATATGTTTTTGCATGCATCGTTAGTTACCGAAGGGATTTCCATAAAGCAGCTATAGCCTCAGTATTTACCTACGTGTCCGAGATGACACGAAACATTTATAAAGGGAACCCTTATAAATTATTTTCAAACGGCGGGATGTGTATGTTAAACAAAGGATACATATATAATTATTTTCTCATAATGAACGCCCGCTACTTGTGCCGTGATACGCGCATCGCACAGTGATTTTTAAAAGGTTTGGCATGCATTCCTTTCAGATGTTTTGACAAGTTTACCACGTTGCATACTATGTACATATTTTAATCTTGAGTACATCATGTTGGTTTTTGTATTGTATTTTGACATTGATATCTTCCCCATAACTCCGATGATTGCGGGATGCTTGACAGAGTTTTGGTTTTGAGTTATATACTCGTTTTTCATGCGCATGTATTGTGCTACGATATGCTTTATGTATGTATGATTTCGGAGCCCCGACGACTTGATCATTTTACTGAAATGTTTTAGTATTTCTGGGGTTTAAATTTAAATTCGGGACCGAATTTATTTAAGGGGGGAAGACTGTAACATTTCAGAAAAATAAAATGTTATTTTTGGGAAATATTGGAAAAATTACTTTGAATGTTGATTTTTAAAGAAATTGTGAGATTTAGACATCTTAAGAATTATTATATAATTTGTTATATACAAGTTTATTTTTAAACATGATTAATGTTCACTAATTATGCATTGATGGAGTTTTGTGCATGTGACATGCACCATATCATATTTGCTAGCATTTGTTACATTTATTCTACCATGACTCTCTCTTTTTATTGTGGCATGGCTTTGTTTTTAATTTGGAAATGCAAAGGAAATAAGAGATAAAGAAAAGAATAGAAAAGAAAAGAAAAAGAAAAGGATAAACAATGAGGTATGGGCAAGAGAGAGAAAAGAGGGTGATGGGTCTTGTGTTGACCATGGCATTTTCCCCACTTCCTTTCTCTTCATCATTTTCCCTTCTCCTCATCTCCATGGCTGCTCTCTCACTCCCCCTCCTCCACCTCCTCACCACAACCTCAATTCCACATCAAAACCTTGCATCCTCTTCACAAAAAATGTGCACAAGCTCACTACAAGCATGGAGAACCAAGAAAGTTTGGATTTTGAGCACTTGAGGCAACTCAAGAATTTTCTTGAGTTGCTAAATGAGGTAATTCTTTAACTATTAGTGTAGTATTTTGTTTACTTTAGCGTCTATATTAGTTTAGATGTGATTAAGTGAGGTTTAGTGAGCTTTGAAAATTCCATGTTGAGGTTAGGGCTTGATTTGGATTGTTATGGTGCAATTGAGATTAGTAGAGGCCATAAAACCCCTTTTAGTGATAGTATATTGGACTAAACCAGAGATAAACCCCAACACTTGAACCTTAGAATTGTCGATATCGGATTTTGTGGATTCTGTGAGGATATTTTGGGACCTGCTTCAACTCGTGAAGCCTGAAAAATATTTTGCAAACACAGTGACACAAGTAGGCATCCTAGAAGCTAGAACTGAAACCCAGGACCCCAATTCCACCTTAAGGCCGCAAATTTAACCCCTTTGGTCGCAAATTGCGGCCTGGGTAGGGTAGAAATGGTCCGTGATTGGTCGGGGCCCCCTGTATCAGTTAATTAGACCTCCCCTATATGCAAAATTGGCTAATTTCACCTGAAACAAAATCTGAAGGTGTTTTCTTGTGTTGCTGTTTCGTTTTACGACTTCGTTTTAACTTTGGATTTGGTATTTGGGTTTTAACTCGATATTTTGCCGTTTGTACATCGACATCGAGGATTTGTTTGGCCTTTCTTGCATGTGTGGTCCGTAGGTTCTAACCTATGTACCCTTCGTATGCCGTACCGGATTTCTCGTACTTGATTCTCATTTACGATACGATATTCATTGAATTGTAGGTACCTCCGCGTGGACTTCGGATGATGAAGAAGAGGATGGCGACGTCGACTTCGGCAATCAAGGATCAAGGTGAGTAGATATATATCTACGGGGGAAGTCGGGTGGATGGCGTATAGCACCCCCACAGTTTCGTAGTACAGTATACGAATGTGTATATCTACATACTTATGTGTTATCGTGAGATGTGTATTCTTAGCAAGGAATGTTTTAGGTGATTTTGGGTTAGTGTTAGCGTATCTGGAAGTTAATGCATAAGTTTAGTTTCTTAGTCGCGAAACCCTAGAGTAACGTTTGGCACACACGCACACACACACGCATACATTTGATTATCTTGTGCGTATATGGGGATATATATATATATATATATATATATATATATACATATATGTATGTGAGTATGTGTATATATATATATATATGTATACATATACACGGATGATGAGGATAGTATATGATACTTGGAGATGAGTTGATGTGATTGGGCATGATGCCATGAGATCGGTGATGTGACATGGGTCGTATTATGAGATACGACATGATTTTATAGCGGATCGTTGGACGATGTGTTTTCATACACACGCGGATATGTATGTTGATGGTATCAGTATAAACTAGACTTTAGATCAGTACCCTAGCTCATGATATTATGATGATGATACCATATAAATGATGAGATAAATGTGATATTTGACCCATACCCCGTATTGGTATGCCGTACGATATATTTTACCGTACGATGTATAATTATGATGATGGATCCGCACTCATGATTCGAGGATGTCGTATTATATATTGTATCTTACGTGACGCTATTGAGGCGGGATCACCGGCTACTAGATATATCGACTCAGACTTAGGTGGATTTTCTTACCCTTTCGATTAGTCCTGTAGTTTATCAGGTAGATATTAGACTGGGCTCGAGTCGTACTTATTTTCAAAACTGATGAATCGTGGGTATTTTAAATACAGGCCCTATTTTCTAAAAACCACGATTCGTGTTATTTCAATAGCCCAAAAATTGTATGACTCGCACTTAGAAATGTATATTCTCCAATGTTGCGTTTACTATTCATTTTCCGTTATATTCATGTTCTCATCGCATCGCATGCTTATAAATGTGTTTTCTTTAGTTGTTATGAACCCATGCTGTCAGGACACCAGCACCATTACCGATGATGCGTATGCTCTACGTGCACCTGCTTGCCGGCTCACACACATCATCATCGGTAATTTTAATGTCACGTTCACATTAGAAAACGCTACTTCATTGGTATAAGTTGCTAGCTGATAGTTTCGACATAGTATTAGTGCGCTTTCTTTTATATGATAGCTTAGATATTGCATTTATTACTGTGATATCTCATGCATGTGTATTTTCATTATCATGCAATATTATGGGGTTTTATGCCAGTATTCCCTGTTTATTGACATCGTGATTTTGAGATTTCGGATTCCATTAGATTTCTGGATTTAGAGAAACCACAAGGATTTTATAAACTGATTATCATTTCTAAAAATAGAAATTGCGGTTTTCTCGTGATATGATGTGAGATATGTCCACCATGAGTTTTCTCGGCTCTTGAGCGGTATCATACACCCGATTCGAGGAGGAGGAGGAACCGTCTGTAGGTGCTTGGTGGACCCGGTGTGGTACCCCAGGGCAAGATGGTCGCAGATGATGGCGTTGAGCCTGGCAGGGGAGCACTACCGACTGGTTATTTATGACGCTATGGATATCCAGAGGATACCGACGTTGTCGTGAGATTTATGATTTGGGCCAGTCCGGATTGCCGGAGCCCAGGGGCCAGTCCGGATTGCTGGAGCCCGAGATACTGAGACATTGAGACATTATGATATAGGCCAGTCCGGATTGCCGGAGCCCGAGATATTGAGATATTTGGATATATATTTTGTGTCGATGCTTGACACGGATTCTTTATGATTTCATTGATGATACTTCGGTCTTTATACAGAAATCTCACGGAGATAAGAAAACAGTTTTCTCATTTAGATGTATTCTGTTTTCATGCATTCATACATCATAGATATGATATGTTGTTACCTGAGGCACTGACACGAGCACTTGGTATTACACTTATGTACAGATTTTTACCCTCGCCTTTATTTAGATGCTTCAGGCTATATTATTTGAGGATATTACTATCGTATGACCTAGGATGGAGTCATACATGCGATTTCTGCTCGGTGATGTTTTCTACTCACGAGTTGGCAACTCACCCCCATTGTGCTACAGTTTCTTGCAGGTTTTGCCGTACACATTTCGTTGCGGCTTGCTGGCACACTGCTTCCTTCCGGGTGATTGCTTTGGTAGGTGGGTTCACTCGTATCGTGACCACTATTGTACTTTATTACTTTCAGTTGTATCTAGTAAACTCCATCAACCAGACTTGTATATTTTTGATAGATCTAGAAAACCAGTGTATATTCTTTCGACCTTAGAGTCGCGCGCCTGTATTATTATGGTTTTTCTCTGATTTTCTTGAGGATGTTGGTTTCTTTCTGAGTTTTGATCCTCGCCCTTCGGCGTTGTATATTATATTGCTTGCGCGGTTGTGTCCACCAATTGGCAAATAGCTAGCTTCCGCTTGGGGTTGCCTTTATATATATTTCATGTGTTGTACCCATTTGGGGCCAGTATTTACAAAGTAGACTCTACCGAAATTTTCGGGAAAATATGACGTTACTTTTAAATATTTAATGCCACTTATTTATTAAAACTACTTGCTTTTAAAACAAGTTTTTTTCACCTTTTCTTTAAAATGGTTTAGATTTCTGGGCTTTTGGCTTACTTGAATTAGGTGGGGTCCTATAGACTTTACATGATTCAAGTGCCAGTCACGTGCTATTTCGGGTTGTGACACCTTAGATATTTGTAAATTTCGACGATGAAATTTTTGAGAGGGTAGAATGTAGCGACTCCAATTTCATTGTACAAAAATTTTCAAGTTAATGTACAGAATAGAATTTCAAGCCTGAGCACAAGTTATAAACTAAAATTGTTTAATTACAGAAAGAAAGCACTTGTAGTTCATTGGTAAAGCTTTGAACTGCTGTGACGTAGCCCCCGTGTTCGAATCCCCCCAGCGACATATATTTTTACCGATTTTTCTTTTAAACTTTTTGGAAGCCCAAAAGTTTACACGTGCAATACACGTAAAAATGAAAAGTCAGATTAAATAAATATGTGCAAATAGGTATTTGTCAGACTAGGATACGTGGCAAACATCCAGAGCCCAACCTCTTCCAAGTGGCCGGCGAGATTGCCACTTGGGCCGGCACTGCCGGGCTTCCCCGTCGGGAATGCTCCCAATTTTTGCTCACCTGATCATTTGCCTACCCCCTTAACTCCTATTATGTTTGATTTCTCTGCATTTATCATGAGAGTGTAATTTAACTCTTTAATTCTATTTTAAATGCATTTTTAATTCCTTTCTTCAATCCTCAAAACCCTAATTTCTCCTATAAATACCACATCATATCCTAACCTCTTCATTCTGAAATTTATTGTCAAAAATTCTCAAAATTTTCCAAGTCAAAGAAGAGTACAAGCGGAGTTAGCCCAAGATCAAGTTCCGGCGACGATTCGAGAAGATTTCGGCGACCCTGCGATTCCATGAAGCTTCCAAATCTTTCCTCAACCTCCCCCCTCTCATTTCATCTTGTAAGTCCCCTCTACTCTCTTCTTTTCACCTCTCAAAACTTCTTCTTTTCAATGATGTCGGCAAGTGGAGTTATACCGACATTCATTTCTAAAACTTCTTAAACTAACAATTTTTCTTAAGAACTATTTATCTAAATCATTGTATTTTGTTTGTTAAACATTAAAAAATAATTAGAAACAAGTTTCAATTCAAAAATCGATATAAAACCACTTTTATTGCACTTTTACGTTTAAATACCATAAAATTACACATGACATCTTTTATCACTTTTGCTCATATTACCTTTAGAAAATCTCACGAGATAATGACGCATCTCTCACAACACGCATCTTGACATAGCACGATTTCCTTTTTACAATATCTTTGGGAAAAATACGGCTTTTACATTAAAATACCATAAACTATTAAAAACCGTATTCTTTAAATTTGTATTATTTACATTCCTTGCGATTAAGCCTCTACAACCCATTTTGGGGAACCCGATCGGGATGGTGTGGGTTATTGCACATTCTCGGGACTAGTAAAGCGAGATGTAGACCTCCTCACGGAGCATACGATCTCGATGGAATTTTTAATGCAATTTTTAAGAAAAACGCGATTTTCTATTTAATAAATAAATGTTATTTTTAATAACTATCTATAAATAGTATCAAACCATCTATTTTAAATATATAATAAATTCCATGTTTTTCGAAACAAAAGAATCACAAGTTTCAAGAAAACACCATCAAGAATCTATACAAGTCAAATTTACACAAAAATACCATGAACTATTCAACTAGGTATTTATTCACTAGAATACCTCACTTTTAAAAGTTACATCCATGAAAACCCTAAATACGATAAATAAATTCTTGAGGTTTATTTTGAAAGTATACTAAAACTATTTTTTCATAAAACCCCCTCAAGTTATATTAATTTACATTAAGGATCTTAGTAAATATAGGTTTAAGCGGGACCAATTCTCTTGAGCCTCAGAGAGCCGGAGAAAGTGGGTGCCTGCCTATTTAAGGTAGAAAACTAAAACAGGGATATCAATGGTAATTGGGTTGGAAAAAGTCATAAATCCTGCCGTCCATGTATAGCAGTTACCGATAACTCCAAAATCTAATTTAGGAATCCAATTCTGTTTAAGTGTCTGACTCAGTCAGAGTCTCAGTCTAATCTGAATACAATCCATACATGAATAAAATTCAAATATAACTCGAATACAACATGAATCCATATATACTGGAACTTGAACATGAATACCAGAACTTTACCAGAACAATATCAACATGACTCGACTGGACCGAACCATGGATATATATTGACTTGACTACATGACTATTCATTTATATCCTTATCCGTTTACATGAACAATTTATAACATGGTCTTGGCAAGTCTTATACAACAAATCAATACAATATGCATTACAAGATTTTTAAGGGGTAGATTGGTACGAAATGCATTAGAAGTGGAACGAGACGGTCGCCATAATACACCTAACCTGAATATCCGTCGCCGTTGTCCCATGGGTTTTGACGGGGCCTTGTACTCCATATGCCTTAGTCCACCTAGTAAGTTGGACTCCTCTCATATACACTGATATATTCTGTACCAAGTTACAAACAACTACGTTAGTATAATAAAAACAGATAAATTACCGGATCTATTCCTTTTACTTGATCTATCTCTCTTTTGGGACTTACTGAGTGATTGTTCACCGACGACATTCTTTTCTCTTCTTTCTTTGGAATGTTGTCAGGAGGACCCGACTCTCAGGAGATCGAGCCCAGCCAGGACGATCTGGAGCAGTTCATTGAGGGTCCCGAGCTCTAGTTCCACTTGTACATACTTTTACATTCAGTTCATATGCCATTGTTTAGGTATCGCTTTCCAGCATTGTATTTACATTCCAGTTGTATGTAAAGAATGTTTAATCAATAAAAAGTTGTTGTTTATTTATATCTCTTATCATTTCTTGTGTATATTTATTATATTGTTTATTTACGCTTAACGTGTTTACTTCTGAGTAAATATGTCGCCACGTCTCCTTACCCGTACACTGAGAAGCGGTGTGTGACATACTTAATAAAAGCGTCTTATAATTTTTCTCGAGATCAAAACAATTATTTTACTGCTTCTATTGGTAGAAAACACTTTTAAAACATTTTTCTATAATTAAAATGAATTAATATGATTTTTAGGAATTTTTACGAATTTTTGGGAATTTTTAAGAATTTAAATAGAATTTTTATCGAAAGGAAAAGTTTTTAAAACCGACAAAGGGAGTTATTTTGGACCAAATTTGGTTTCAAATGAAAGAAAACATCAAAATATATTTTCTATAATTTAAAAAATATTTTTAACTATTTTTAAAAGCCAAAAACTAATTTTAAAACATTTTTAAATATTAAAAACGTATTTTAAATAATTTTTCAATCGGAAATGAATCTGGTCCGTTGGATCTGAGAACCAAAGGCTCGGATCCTGCAGACATTTTTTAATAAAGAAAAAGAAAAATATTTATATATAAAACCGGCGCTTTGAAGCTCAGCCGTTGGATCAACAATTCAACGACCAAGGATCGCCAGCGCCAGCGAGCTGGGGGCCCATGCTAGTAAATGATGCGACGCAACGTGGGTCATTCGATCTTGTCGGCCGACGGTGCGGATCTGTTCGGCTCGTGGGGGGCGGCTCTTGTAGCGGCTGGGGAAAAAATAAGGATTTTTAATCCCAAAAACCCTATAAAAACATCCCTTGGCTTCTAAAATCCCAGAAAAAAATCCCTTCCACAAAAAAATCCCAAACAATTTTTAGAGATTCCTTTTTGAGTCTTTTACACTTGGACCAAGTCCCAGAGGCAAAAAAATTCTTGGCTTCAAGATAAATCTGTTCTCGTACAACCCGACGCTCACCGACTTTCATTTTTCTAGCTCATTTTAGATAGGATCTCTCAACATTTGACCTTATGTTATCTTCATTATAATAATATATATCCATGAAAAACATTTTAGGACCTAATTATGAGTTTTTAACTAGATTATCTATTTTACGAGTTATGATGATTAAAAACAATATTAAACCCTAATTAAATAATGAATTTTTAGCAGTTATCCTTCATGATAAAATCACGGGGTAATGGAAAACTCCCATTTCATACTTGGACATATGGAATCGTCAAGCGGCTATCATTACTGGGATAGTTTTACGTGAATAAATGTAATTATTCTACAGCATTAAATAAAAGTTATCGATAACTTTTTCCTAATAGCTTAAAACATGGAAAAATCATAGTAAATTTTTATATATTGCTTATTTTTAAATAAAATTGATGGTAAACTTGTAAAACTATGTTTTCACTAAAATTTCTATTTCACAAAAGTACCATCAACTCTTAAGAATTTATATTTTCATTATAATACCACGAACTTTGGAAAAATAGTATTTTCCTTAAAATACCCTAAAATTTTCTAAGTAATATTTTTATTAAAATACCAAGAACCTTTATGAATCATAATTTTTACTAAAATACCATGAACTTGCTAGACTAATTATTTTTATTAAAATACCCTGAACTTTTAAAATGTAGGGTTTTCTTTTAAAAATCAATAATAATCCTAAAAACTAGATTTTTACTAAATACCTTTAAGAAGTTAAACCTTACCAAAAATACCCCTAACTTCGAAAGTGAAGTTTTTAAATTGGAATTTCACTAAGATACCCTTACTTTTTTATAAAAGAGATTTTTTTGTTAAAATACCACAACATTTATAATAAAGGATCATTTTCGTTAGCATACCATATAAATACCATACTCTTTTTATAAGGAGATATTTTTATTAAATATTACAATCTTTATTAAAAGATAATTTCCCTAAATACCATGGTCCTTTTATAAACGATCAATTTCACTAAAATACCATGGCTTTATATAAACAATAATTACGATACAATACCATAGTCCATTATGAACTAAGGTTTTTTATAACATACTCTGTTTACCTTATAAACTATAATGGAATGAGATATAACCAATGGCCGTGGAAATCCATATCGACTGAGATATCATCTACTTAAATCTAAATTTTGATATATCACACGACATGACCTACGATACGGTTAGGGTTAGAATGCGCGAATCTAGGTATGCAACACTATTACAAATGAAGATCCCTGCAGGCAGGGTGAACAGTCCCAACATGGACGGTTACTGCAAATGAATTGAATAGTCCTAACATAGATGACTACTAATCCCGATATTCGTGTGAATGATATGAACAGTCCCAACATGGACAAATGATATTCCATGCCTAAATAATATGTGCACTAACTCTAATTCATAAAACCTTTACACTGAATAAAATGGGGCTGAGTAGTTTGATTAGGTAAAGTAGTATACGGACTCGGATTCCCCTATTACTCGGTCAGATGTGGAGAAGTAGAATAGTACATTTCACTATCCCCAACTGTTGTTCCGTGGTGCAACGGAATAATCTCGAGAACCCGATACCCTTGTCTAACGAACTAAACAAACTTATTACCTGTAGTTACCTTACACAGTATACCATACTCTACCTAATACCTACAACATATATATCATACCTCTACACACATATGAATTCATACATTACACACACTTGTTATTTTTACCATTACTTTCTGTTGCGAAAATCCTACCCGAGCGTAACTCGCTGACAGACTTCCTTTCCTTTTTCTATCCTTAGAACGTCCATTAGATGAGGACGAGGTTGATGAAGAAGGAGACGATGGAGTGGATCCCACTAATGAAAACTACGCAGAGTTGACATAAGAGTATTAGGATAGCTCTTCTTTTGCCCACCTGTTTAGGGCTTGCTTTTTTTTTTCCATCAATATAATCAAACTATTTACGCTAGGTGCTGGACATTCCAAACTTGAGGATGTCTTCAGTTGCGTCAAAGCATTGAGTGCTAGTTTGTGGAAGACATACCTTCTTGTGGGTGAAGCATATTTTGCCACTTCTGAAGTAGCATAAGCCAGCCTTTTAGAGACCGAACTTTTGGAATTCACAGGCTATTTTCCTGGGCCTGTAGAGCTTAGTACCAGCCTCTTAAAAACCGAGCCTTCTAATTTTGCGGGCTTCTTTGATGAGCCCACGGAGCTTGTATTCAGCCTGTGGAAGACCGAGCTTTCTTATTTTGCAGGCTTCTCGGAAGGGCCTACAGAGCTTGGATTCATCCTGTGGAAGACTGAGCTTTGAGATTTCACAGGCTTCTTGGCTGGGCTTGCAGAGCTTGATACTAGCCTCTTAAAGACTAAGTCTTCTGGTTTTGCGGGCTTCTTTGATGGGCTCACAGATCTTGTATGCAGTTTGTGGAAGACTGAGCTTTCTGGTTTTGTGGGCTTCTCGGAAAGGGCCTGCGGAGCTTGTTGTCAGCCTATTGAAGACTGTCTTTTTTGAGGCCTCCTCCTTTGGCGTTGTGGCACTAATGGTAGGGAGGCGTAAAGGCATTTTCCTGAATTAGAGCCCGTTCCATTCTTGCATGAATTGGGCTGTTGGGATGCTGATAAGTGGGGCCATAATCTGCCCCAGAGAAGATCAGCTGAGGCATGGTGGGCTGGGAGTTGTTACAGAATGCTATTGAAGTTTGTATAGGGGAGAAAGCATTGGCTTCAGTCTTTCTCAAAATCCAATAGCAACCATAAACATAATATACCACGATTTTGTTCGCGAAACACGACACATGAAGTATGGAGTGGAAAGAGAAAAATTGTCCCACCGGACATGCCAGAATTTGTTTGCCTCTGAAAACCAGACTGAGGTGCAGGGAGCGCATCTAGCCTGAATTTGGGGGAAGATGCTATGGTATATATCCATCTACCTCTCTAAAGACACTAAGTTGATTTATAGCGCTGTATATCGGAGGTCTGGAAGGATGCGACCGATATAGCTGACTTTCATATTCTCTCTTAGGGTGAGAGGTTTATTGATTGTGGGGATGCATTTTTCCTGCAGGTGCAAGCCCTTCCAGTTAATTACGTTATCGAAGAGCGATAACAACTTTCTGCTTCTTCAAGCTTTGTTTCGTGTGTCGTGTTTTAGGGTTGTTTATTTTGGATTGCCCTTAGATCGTATACAGAGACTAATTTATGTCGTTATCCATAGGGCACGAATTAGTCCAAATCTGTACTTATCTTTTCATGATTTGGGTTAAGCACTTTCTTGACGTGGTCTACGTTGGTATTTTGATTTTCCAACAGGTGGTGAACTTGGGGCGCATTTTCCATATTTGTGAGGTCCATGGGTTCAGATGTTTACATAAGCCTTATCTAAGAATCGTTGGTTTTATTTGAGAACTAAGATCAACTTAGAAATTTTAAGGGTATAGGCACTTCCTAGGGACACTTAGTCTCCCTTGAGAGCTAGGTCAATCTAGGTGGCATAAGAAATTTTTCTCAACTTGATCATAATATCATATCAGAAGCTTAAACTTCAGACTTAGACAATTTAGGGCTAAGGATTGGGGTATGTTGGATACCTAAAAACATGTTTGGCACATACGATATTGGCGCATGGTTTGGCTCAAGCCGACTTGGGATACATGGCTCTGGCACTTGCTCACATGCATATCACGTGGCACCCAGGGGACATGGGTTTGGGATTAGTGCATAGCGCTTTAGTGCTGGCGCGACTTGGTCGGCGTGGCGCAGCCAAATAAAGAGCTTAAGCTATGGCGCTTCCTTTCTTGGCGCAAGTTTTTTTCTGGCGCAGGCGCCACGTGCATGGCCCATATGGCACAGTACTTAGGGTTTTTCAGAGATTAATCTCTGCAGAAGGATTCATCTTTCAAAAGAAAACTTAGGTTTTATTCCAGTTGCAGAAGGATTCATCTTTCAGAGATTTAGTTTTTATGGTCTTTGGTCCTTTGTTCATATTCTATTGCAAGAACTTGGTTCTTTTGAAGTTTGAACTTCTTCTCCTTTTTATGGTAATCTTTTAGGATTTTAATGATTTTTCATCTCTTTTTGATAGAGGGGTTCTTAAGTTTCCCTTCAAACCTTAGATCTTAAGATAGAGAATCCCTCCATGAGAGCTTAAGTTCTCGACAAGGAAGAGATTTGACTCAAGGATTTATGATCCAGAGGAAGAACTTAAGTTCTTGTTTGAAGGTTAACCTTCTTTTTCAATGGATATTAATCTTCTTACCTTGGGTTTTGGAGGAAGGAGAAAGAATTTTTTTGTTGCAGAGGAAGAACTTAAGTTCTCGGTTGCTAAGATTAATCTCAAGTTTAGGGGGGTCTCTCTCTGTCAATGCCTTCACCCCGCTCCCCTATTTATAGGAGAAGGGATTGTTAGGCAAGTAGAGAAAATCTCTCATATTAGATCTCTCAAATTGATCTTAAAATCAACCGGGGTGCTTAACCACCTTTGGATTTTTGATCCAAGGGCCCTCTGTTAACAAAGTTAATATTTTTCTTGTTTTAAAAAAATATACATAATATTTCTTGTTAATAAGAAAATATCTTTCTGTTTTAAGAAAGATAAGGGAAAATATTTTCCAAAATAGAGGTTAAGCTTTATCTGAAGCGATGGCTTTAAAGTTTGGCGCCGGCGCCACATGCCTTGCACGTAGTGTAGCACCAAGGAACATCTGGAATTGCTTGTGCTAAGAAGCATTGGCGCAACGTGTCTTGCACGTGATGCAGCGGTAAGAAGCATCTGACGCTGCTTGTGCCAACACCAGGGTTTTGAACTTAAGTTCTCGAGACGACTTTTTAGCTGTAAACAAATTATCCCCACTACTTTACCCACATAAGTTCATACGTGGGCTAAGTAGTTCAAAGTAATGCACTACTATAGATATGATAGCTTAGGAAACAGGTTTGGGTCCCTGTCACCTACGGCCTTTTCAATCTTCATAAGCCTTAAGGTCTCACAAAGTTGTTTTCTCCCTAACGAGTCGAGAGGATCTCATAGGTGTATTTTTCCCTAAGAATCGTAAGGATCCCTATGTATACTTTCTCTTGTAAGTCGTAAGGATTATACAAGAGTGTTTTCTCCTTACGAGTCTAGAGAACACGTAAGTGGTTTCTTCTTCTCATTGGTAGCTTGGTTAGCCAATGAAGGATGTTTGGGTGCAACTTCGTTGTGGGTAGCCCATGGACCGTATATGGTAGTCAATTTGGTGACAGGCCGCAGGACATTGATAACTTAAGAGGCAGGTTTAGATCCATGTCACCTAAGGCTTTTCAATTTTTATGAACCGTGAGGGTCTTATAAAAGCATTTTCTTCCTATGAGTCGAGAGGATCTCATAGGAGTATTTTCTCCTTAGAAGTCATGAGGACCCCTAAGTGTCTTTTCCCTTTGTGATTTATAAGGATCCCACAAAAGTATTTATTTCTTCACTTTTGTCATGTGAATAAAAGGCACCATTTTTTTGAGTACCACTTCTTTGTGCTGACATGACCCGCCTTAGTTTATTTACTCATCGCGGAGCGTTCATTTTATCCTCTTTTTAGACATGGATAAACTCAGACTGACGTTAACATACCCCCGTTAGCATAAGAGGCCGTCACGTTTGTGGTATTGGGTGTAGTCCATCGCATCGTTGCTTTAGCTGATTTCTTCTCGATCTGCATTCCTTTAAAATGCCGCTCAAGTAGCTGTGCACTTTCCGTATATCCAATCCATTCTGAGGCGAGACACAACGTCTTAAGTAATCTTCCGATGCTGCTATAGGCATGTTGCTGTTGGATATGTATGCCCTAGAGGACTTCATTGTATAGAATGCTAGGGATATGTATGTACAGGAAAATCTTGCTCGCATGATAGTATGCTATTTGGTTTGTCTTTATCTTAACATATGATATTCTTTACTTGTTATTTCATATCTCATATACATGTTGATAAAGCCCATAGGATCCTTGCTTGACTACCAGCGTTGTGATGGCAATCATACTTGTGGGAGCTGGATAGTCGATAAGCACATCCTTAAAATGTCCCTAGTCGTAGGAGTATCGAGACTGGGCATTGATACTCTAGAGTAGACTAGTGTATACATATCTAGACCCTGATGAGGGGCGATGGTTGGTCCCGCGGCCATTGGTGAGGTGCACCTAAGATTGTATACATGTGCTCACTGGGGGTGAGTACACTAGATAGACTCGCCGAGAACCGGCTAGATGGTATTATACCTAGCGTCAAATAGCAGTTCTATGGTGACATGAGTGCAGATTGTCTGTCGACCAGAGTTCGTCATTTGTCTCATGTGAGTTTCCACTGTGGATTGATTACTACCCTACCACGGCTCTACTAAGTCGTGCAAACAGGTTTTAGTCGGGTACAGTCTTGAGCCACATGGAGGTAGTGAGCGATTGTTGGGGATTCGTCTCTTTCGGTATAGGGAGTCGATGTCGCGCTGTGTTCGGTTGGCCAACACCATAAGTCCCTGGCCAGGACGGACTGAGAATTACTGGTAGTTAGACCAGTAGATTCTCGGATGATCTTGAGCACATTGGCATGACTTGTCAGGTTATTAGGGGTCTGACGTGTTCCACCCCTAGACCCGGCATGCGATACTCTCTAACGAGCAGACCAAACTGTATGGAGATTGTCACGGACAGGCTCAGTAGGTGTTCGGATGAGTTTGCTCGTTGGCCTTCTTTTCGACAGGTACCTGGGTAGCCGTTACGTACAGCTAGTGCCACTGATGGACTTGTGGTTGGACCCACTGCCAGTGTACTGCCGAGTCTTTAGAGACCCACACAGAGGGTTTCCCTGGTTCAAGCGAAACGATGTAGAGGCCGTATGGTTTTACGTGCAGGGTTCTGATCATATACGTGTACTAGCTACATGGATGTTGTTCTGACGGATAATACTAGTGGGCTTAGGATTAAGCCGCATTCTAGTATTATATTATTGGATTATTTTTTATCTCTTGGTATTTGTATTTTTTGCAGTACGAATACGGGTATGTATATACGGTGAGGGAATTCTTGTAATTTTACAAGATATGCTTCAAAAAGGGGACACCTCATTTTAGTTATATATATTTTTGGTAAATAGATAATGAGGTGGAAAATAGAGATATTTGTGGCATGGTTTGAAGCATTGCTAATTCTTTTTTTTATTCATTTGACTTTACTATTCAAGCATGGTTGTATTTTTCTATGGAAAAATATTGCATGCTTGATTATTGGAAAAAGACTTAGCCATTCTTCACTTGCTCATTCTATCATCATTCTACACTTTGCATTCTCTATCCATTTTCCTCTCCTTCTTCTTCCTCAAACCCTAACTCTCACATGTGTTGTGAATTCTAGGGTTCTTTGAGATAAAATAGTCCAATTAACTCTCTACATCTCCAATGTTACCTAGATTAGCAAACTAGGTATTTTAGTTACCTCATCTCCCTCTAGCACTAAGGCCTGTAATTGGCGTATTAAGCACCCAACGTCTAGAGCCAGTTGCTGGCGTACCGCATACCCAACATCTCGAACAGTTTCTCAAACTGGACTTGAGAGATGGCTTTGGTGAATGGATTTGCCATGTTGTCTTTGTATCTACTCTCCGCACTTCGATCTCCTGGCGATCCACGATCTCCCTGATTAGGTGATACCGCCTCAATATATATCTGGATTTCTGATGGGACCGTGGTTCTTTTGCCAAAGTCATGGCTCCGTTATCGCAATACAAAGGTATTGGATTAGCAATGGTTGGAACCACCTGAAGTTCAGAAACGAATTTCCTCATCCAGACTGCCTCTTTTGCGGCGTCATTAGCAGTGATGTACTCAGCCTCCATTGTCGGGTCTGCTATGGTGTCCTGTTTGGAACTCTTCTAACAGACCACCCCTCTATTGAGGGTAAACACATAATCTGAGACGGATTTAGAGTCATCCTTGTCACTTTGGAAGCCAGAGTCGGCAAAAGCCTAGATCTAGAGGTCCCCATTACCATACAAACATCTCCTTAGTCCTTCTCAGATACTTAAGAATGTTCTTTACTGCTATCCAATGTTTCTCACCTGGGTTGGACTGATACCTGCTTACGACGTTAAGTGCGTAAGCTATATCTAGTCTGGTACATAACATCGCATACATTATCGATCCTACCGCCAAAGTGTAAGGTACTATGCTCATGCAAGCCCTCTCCTCATCAGTCTTGGGAGACATCTCATTGGAGAGGGTGATTCCGTGACAAGCGGGTAAGTTACTGCACTTAGAATCTTCCATACTAAGCTTCTTTAGTACGGTGTCTATGTACATTGACTGTGAAAGTCCCAACATTCTTTTAGATCTGTCACGATAGATCTTAATCCGCAGAATATACAAGGCATCACCTAAGTCTTTCATAGAGAATTTCTGTGACAAAAACAGCTTGGGCGATTATAGCATAGGAATATCATTTCCTATCCGGAGAATGTCATCCACGTATAAAACGAGAAATACCACAGTTCTCCCTACATTTTTCTTATAAATACAAGGTTCATCTTCATTTTGATAAAGTCAAATTCCTTGACCATCTCATTACAGCAGATGTTCCATCTCCACGATGCCTGCTTTAATCCATAAATGGATTTAAACAATTTGCACACCTTTCCACTGCTCCCACTGTCTATGAGACCCTCTGGTTGATCTATGTAAACACACTCTTCTAAACTTCCATTTGGAAAAGAGGTTTTAACATCCATCTGCCAGATGTCATAGTCAAGGAAGGCAGCAATGGAAAGTAGGATCCGAATGAATTTAAGCATAGCCACTGGTGAAAAAGTTTTGTCATAATCCAATCCTGGTCTTTGACGAAAAGCTTTAGCAACAAGTCTAGCTTTGTACATTTGGCCGTGGATCTGCGGCCTAATTGTGGCTAAGGTGCTCATTGTTGGATATGTATGCCCTAGAGGCCTTCATTATATAGGATACTAGGGATATGTATGTATAGGACAATCTTGCTCGTATGATAGTATGCTATTTGGTTTGTCTTTATTTTAACATGTGATATGCTTTACTTGTTATTTCATATCTCGTATACATGTCGATAAAGCCCGTAGGATCCTTACTTGACTACCAGCGTTGTGATGGTAATCATACTTATGGGAGCTGGGTAGTCGATAAGCACATCCTTAAAATGTCCCTAGACGCGGGAGTATCGAGACTGGGCATCTATACTCCAGAGTAGACTAGTATATACATATCTAGACCCTGACGAGAGGCGATGGTTGGTCCCGCAGCCATTGGTGATGTGCACCTAAGATTGTATACAGGTGCTCACTGGGGGTGAGTACACTGGATGGACTCACCGAGAACTGGCTAGATGGTATTATACTAGCGTCAGATAGCAGTTCTCTGGTGACATGAGTGCAGATAGTCTATCAATCTGAGGTCGTCATTTGTCTCGTGTGAGTTCCTACTGTGCTTTGATTACTACCCTACCACGGCTCTACTGAGTCGTGGAAATAGGTTTTAGTTGGGTACAGTCCCGAGTCACATGGAGGCAGTGAGCGATTGTTAGGGATTCGTCTCTCCCGGTATAGGGAGTCGATATCGCGCTGTGTTCGGTTGGCCAACACCATAACTCCCTGGCTAGGGCGGATTGAGAATTACTGGTAGTTAGACCAGTAGATTCTCGGATGGTATTTAGCCACATCGGCAATTCTTGTCAGGTTATTAGGGGTTTGACGTGATCCAACCCCTAGACCCGGCATGCGATACTCTCAGACGAACAGACCGGACTGTACGGAGATTGTCATGGACAGGTTCAGTAGGGGTTCGGATGAGTTTGCTCGTTGGCCTTCTTTTCGACAGGTACCTGAGTAGCTGTTATGTACAGCTAGTGCCACTGACGGACTTGTTGTTGAACCTACTGCCAACTTACAGTTGAGTCTTTAGAGTCCCATACAGAGGGTTTCCCTGATTCAGGCGAAACGATGTAGAGGCCGTATGGTTTTACGTGCAGGGTTCCGATCATATATGTGTACTAGCTATACTGATGTTGTTCGTGTTGGGTTTACCTAGCACCTCATGAAGGGATTGGAAGCATCACATGTACCAAAGATTAAAATTTTAGGGTGCTAAGTAAGCATACAAAGAATCAATCCTAGAAAATTAGGGTTTCTAAAACAACACTTCATCACAAGTAAGAAAAGCTAGGGTTTTGAGAGTACAACCTTTGTAGCTCCCTACGCTAGACTCCTCGGCTACTTGGGGTTTGGAAAAAGGTTCGCTTGAGGACTTCTAACGTCTACGACGATCCACCCGAAGCTCCCTTGTCCAAGCTTGCAACTTCACTTTATCAAGAGAAAGAAATGAAGCTAACACTCTAAACAAGTGGGCAAGACTTGTGTAGAATGGTGTTGTGGTTCTTTTTCTCACTTCAAAATCCTATCTTGTTGAGTATTTTGCTCACTTGAGAGATCTAGAGAGCAAAAGAGCAAGGTTGAAGAAGATGATGGCTTTTTAAGAAGAAGAGAAAAAGATAATCTCATGAAAGAAAATAGAAAATATATGTATATATATTTTTCACTTCTCATCTCAAACCATGGTTAAATGATAAAGATATTATTTAATTTGAGTTAAAACATAAAAGGAAAGTTAATCCATGGTTAAAAGTAGGTGAGCATGGTTAGGTCAAAGAAGAGTGTAGAAACAAACCATGAATTATCCTTTCCTTTTTCATTTTGTTTTAAAACAAATAGAAATAATTATCCATATAAATAACCAAGGTGTGAGGCTTATATTGCCACCATTTTCTATGTATATACAATCATGATAGAATGATGTATGTATGCATGTGTGCATGCACATCCATATGTGCATGAACAAGAATGAATTCATACATGCATGCATACATCCAAAAAGGACAAGAAAGGATTTCTAGTGAGAAGCTAATGGTTAAATGATAAATCAACACTTGATTTATCAACCCGGTCATATCACATGCGACCCGACCAAAAGCAAGCCGCCCGATTAATATACAGTATCTCATACGCGCATTTTAACCGGGTCCATGCGCATATCGCATACGCGCACCACAACGTTTCGCCTGGACTAGGTAACTCCTTTGTGGGACTCTAAGATTCGTCAATACGCCGGCAGTGGGTGATGATCATATCAAGCACCCCCAAGCCGCAAGCGGTCAGCTAAACGTAACGGCCACCCGGGTATTGAGCGATCAGAAGAAGACAAGCAAAACTGCTACAACTCCCGTCGAGCCAACCGACAACATTACCCGTGCAGTCCGGTCTCCTCGTATGATATGTCGCATATCAAGTCTAGGGGTGGTAAATGTCAGACCCCAATAACCGATAAGTCGTGCCGATGTGAGGCTCATTACGGGTCGAGAAACTACTGGTAACACTTACCAGTAAATCTCTAATCAGCCCTGGCCAGGGACTTCCCTATTACGGCCAATCGAGCACAGCGCAACATCAACCCCCAATACCGGGAGAGACGAAACCCCTCCTATCGCTCATTGCCTCCATGTGACTCGGGACTGTACCCAAAAACTACCGTTTTGCACGGCCTCATGGACATGGTAAGGTGGAAATCAAAGCACAGTGGGAATCACACAAGACTCTATGACGATCTCGGGTCTACAGACTAACCTGCACAAGTGTCACCAGAGAACTGCCATCTGACGTGAGGTATAATACCATCTGGGAGTTCTCGACGAGTCCGTCCAGTGTACCCACTCTCCACTGAGCACCCGTATACCATCTCTGATGTCAAACACCAATGGATATGGGATCATCCATCGCCCATCTCATGGGTCGAGAAGCGTATACGCTAGTCTACCCTGGTATATCGATGCCCCGTCTCGATACACCCACGATTAGGGACCTTGAAAGATGTACTTATGGACTACCATGTCCCCACTAGTATGATCCGCATCATAGTCCAGGTAGTCAAGTACACATCCTAAGGGCTTTACCAACATGTAACTATAAGACAGTATAAAGAGACAAGTATACATGTTAAGATAAAGAGCAACCAGATAGCATAATATCATATCGAGCAAGAAAGCCATCTCTATATATGTCTAAGCATCCAATATAATATACATCATCTGTACAATACTGGCCTCTAGGGCATACATACAACTAACAGTCTCCCACTTACACTAGGGCCAGCTGCTGTAGTATCGCATACCGAGCATCCCGAAGAGTCTCTCAAACTGTATCTGGGGAATGGCCTTCGTGAGTGGATCCGCTGTGTTATTCTTCGTGTCAATCATCCTGTCCTCGATCTCCCGGCGATCAACTATCTCCCGGATCAGGTGATACCGCCTCAGAATATGCCTGGATCGCTGATGGGACCTGGTTTCCTTGGCTAAAGCCACCGCTCCATTGTTATCGCAATACAAAGGTATTGGATTCTTAATGGATGGAACCACTCCAAGTTCAGTAATGAACTTCTTGATCCAGACAGCCTCTTTGGCATCATCGTTGGCAGCGATGTATTCAGCCTCCATCGTCGAGTCTGCCACGGTTTCCTGCTTGGAACTCTTCCAGCTAACCGCCCCTCCGTAAAGGGTAAAGACAAATCCCGACTGCCACTTATAGTCGTCCTTATCACTCTGGAAGCTCGAATCGGTAAAGGACTCCACTTGGAGTTCTCCGTTACCATACACCAAGAGCATCTCTTTAGTCCTTCGTAAGTACTTGAGAATGCTCTTCACAGCTGTCCAGTGACTCTCTCCAGGATCAGCTTGATACCTGCTCACTACACTTAGTGAGTAAGCTACATCGGGTCTGGTACATAGCATCACGTACATGATAGAGCCTACAGCCGAAGCATAGGGTATCCCTTGTGTAAGTCTACGCTAGCGCCCCGGCAGTCTACAGACGCCAAATGCGGAACAAAAAACTTTTAACTGGCGCTATCGTATACTTTAACCCGGATCTGCCATTATTGCTAAACTAACAAACTGTAAAGAGTGTAGAAAGGTTATACCGAACGATCCGAGTCCTTCGTTCTTCAACCATCATCCCACGCTCCGTTGCGGCTGCTCCGATCTCGTCGATCTCCGATATCCTCGTCGAGGTGGCACCACATCATCGATTCTTTAAACAGGCTCCCGCCTCTGACTTGAGGCAACTCGGTCGTCAAATTTGCTAAAAGAGACGACCAAGAATGATGTAGAGAATGAGTAGATGACTTTGTCTCACTTCGTCCAAGTCCGTGGACGATCGGTTAATGAAGTTGCCGAGGGAATCGGGTGATGGAATGAAATGAGGTAATGAAATTTCCATGCACCCAAATACTATCATAATCTTTTTCTACAAAAATGAATCAAGCATCAAGTGAAGTAGAGAGAGGAGGGGGCCGACCATATTTATCATGGAGGGAGGTGAGGGTAGGAGCAAGAAGGGGGTGACCATAAAGAATGAAACTTATCTTTATCATTAATGGAAAAACCATGAGTCACTAATACATTGAACCTTTAATAACCTAGTCACCAAAAGCATTAATGACACCATTAATGCACTAATGACTCACCATGTCAAGTCACTCTCTCTAGAATCTTCTAGAAGAATCCACACTCATCTCAAGAAAAGATAAACCCGTCTTTAACCGAATGTTAAAAGACGGCTGATAGAAAACTGGAAACCGGCAACTTCCAAAAGTGATCCTGAAACAACTTTCAGGATAACCCCGAAACTGTATAAATATACCCGCATTTGTATTACGACCGAATACAAATGCAACCGAGACAAAGATATTATATCTACTCAATATAATACTCGGATCCGGCTTAAACCAAAGCCGACCAGTATTATCTGCCCGAAAAATAACACGTGCGTAAACGCACGTGTATTTTCCGAACCCTGCCATAAAACCATACGGCCTCTACAACGTTTCGCCCGAACTTGGGAAACTGTCTGTGGGGGACTCTAATGACTCGTCAGTACCCTGGCAGTGGGTTTAACCACAAACCGTCAGAGGCACTAGCAATGCGTAACGGCTGCCCATGGACTGACCTCAAGGGATGCCGATGAGCGCACTCATCCGGAAAACCCTACTGAGCCTAACAGTGACAATGTATATACAGTCCGGTCCGTTCGTCTATGAGTATCGCATATCTGCCTAGGGGGCTAGTAACGTCAGACCCCCAATATCAGTATAAGTCGTGTCGGAGTGAAGCCCAATAACACCCTGAGATACTACTGGAGTACCTACCAGTAAATCTCCTGCCACGGCCGTGGGCTTTGTGTAATGGCTCTCCTAGACACAGCACGATCTCGCCCCCAATACCGGGAGAGACGAATCCCCTGCCGATCCGCTCACGTGCCTCCATATGGCTCGGGACTGTACCCAAAAGCTACCTGTTTGCACGACTCCTTTGAGCCGTGGTAGGGTAGAAATCAAAGCACAGTGGGAACTCACACGAGACAAATGACGACCTCAGGCCGATGAACTAACCTGTACACATGTCACCAGGGAACTGCTATCTGACGATAGATATAATACTAACTAGCAGATTCCCGGCGAGTCCTGTCCGGTGTACTCATAACCCAATGAGCACCTGTATACATCTTAGGTGATCCAACTGACACCAGTGGCTTGTGAGACCGGCCACCGCCCCTCGTCGGGGTCTCGACTGTATACACTAGTCTACTCCGGAGTATCGATGCCCTGTCTCGAAACTCCCACGATTAGGGACCACAATTAAGGATATGCGTATAAACCACCCAACTCTCACGTATATGATCGCCATCATACTGTTGGTGGTAAAGCAAGATCCTAAGGGCTCTATCAAAGTGTAACATGTAATCAGTCACCTGAACATGTACACGACTGATAAAGGCAAACCAGATAGCATACTATCATCTCGAGTAAGACTGTCATACCGGTATAGGTCCTCCGCAATCATTGCAATCACGTACCTGCGATCCAATAATTGACTATGAGGGCACTATCTCCAACAATCTCCCACTTGCACTCAAGGCTAATTATTGCGATGTTGCGTACTCACAGCCCGTGTGAAACCAACACCCAACTCCTCTACTAATCAGTATCATAAAGCCCGTTTGTAAAACTATTGTGTTCGAGAAATAGCCTCAGTGAGTGGATCCGCCTAGAAGTTTCTTTCTATATCTCTCTAAATCTCAAGTTCGCGGAGAAAGCCATCTCCCGAATTGAGTAATACCTGTCTTAGAATATGTCTGGATATCTGATGGGACCTAGTTCATAAATGAACTCCAAATCCAAACTTCTTAGACTGTATCGATCACTGAACCTAATCAGTATCCGGCACCATGCCACCCACAGTATCCTTTTGGACCACCTGTCCATAATACTGTCCCTCTTCGTCAGAGGGAAAACTATAACTCTGACAATCACTCTGTCAACCATGTCACCATTGAAGCTTGGAATGATAACCGTCTCCCGAAGGAGGCTGCCGTTATCAAATCCGTAGAACATGTACTTATGTTCTAAAACCGCTTCCTTATGTTTCTCCAGTATTGGATTAATACAAACTTATTGCATCTAGTGCAAAACCAACATTTGGTGTGGTACTTGACATCTCATGATTGACTCAATTGCCTAAGCAAGTGATCTGCCAATCATGCACATCCCTCTCCCCTTTAGTCTATACGACACCTTTAGAGAGGGTGACTCCATCACCTCCAGGTACACCACCATGCTAGGAGTCATCTATTCTAAAAACCATTAGAATACTGTCAAAGTACCCACATTGGGAAACTACTCAAATCCAGATCTAAAACCATAGATCTAGAAACCAGAATGTCAAATATTATATCCATATCCTGTCTGGAGAAACAACTGTGTGACGACCACAGTACAACCGATCGTAGTATATGAATTTTACTTCCTACTCTGTGTATGTCATCCAGATACCATGACATCACACCCTACTACCTCCTTAACAGATCCATCCCCTATTCTGATTGAAGTCAAACCCATGACTGTCATATCAAAATTAGATGATCTATCTCCGCTATAACTGCTCAAGTCTATAAATAGACATAAGCTACTTGCCCACTATGCTTCTGCTGCTCCCACTGACTACGACAACCCTCCTACCGGGTCTCATATCCTGGAACATCAGTAGTGTCAAGTTTGGGTAGATAAGAACCTCCCTGTCACCGTCCTTGAGCCAACCGAAGTACCTCTCGGGTGTCTGAGGTTACCCACCAAATCTGCGGAGTGGCTATTGGAATGTCAAACTTGATTGAATATATAGGTCCTATTAAATTTTCCGTAATCGTTTGCGGTTCTGGAATCACTTCCAGTTCTACCATACTCCCACTACTGTTTTCTGAAAAAGATCCATTTTACTAAAACTGTGGCGAGTCAAGAACAATATCACTATTGATCTTCCAAATGGTAGAATATCAACCCTCGTCATAGCCAGGGTCAACCCACAAAACAGCCATTACAGAAACGTGCCCTGAGTTATCCAGAGTCTGGTTTTTAAGCATAAGCTGGACAACTCCCCGTACCTTAATATCTTTTAAGGTACGAACTATTCTATATCCAATACAGAAACTTTGGCACTTATTTAATTGGAACCATATTCAAATCATGCAGCTGTCTCCAGTGCATATCAATTTAATGGAAAGAGGCTAATCAGCATTACTCAACTTAGGAATCCATCCAATTATGAGTAACCTGAAAGAGAAACACGTTTCTCAAAACCATCACTATCATCTGAATACCAATCACAAGAATCTACATCTTCGATCTATTTGAAGAATCCCGATACTTGTGATACCTGGTTCTCTACTTTATTCTTATACCCACAACTTCTCAAAACTTAGACCTTGTATTTCTACGAAACACTCGTCTAAATACTAGAGAAGTTATAAGTAAATAGAACATAGTACGAGGACCAACCCCTTTGTCCTGATGGACACTTGGACAACATACAATACTCTGTATAAGTCCGCTGAGTTAAACAACTCAAAACCTGTGCGTTGTAGGTGGAAAACTGTACCCTGGCGATTTCTTCAAATATCACCAATTACAACGAATTCCGATATAATGAGGATGATCACCTAATTCCCAATATCTTACTCCCACTCATCATCTGTAAAACCATACAGATATGAGAATGAAACCTGGTAAATACATACCCTTGGAGTAAGTATTTAATCGGGAAAACAGTTTTTCCTTTAACAATGCACTGAAACATGAAAATGTTTCGTAGGGGTATCCTGGTATTCATAGCAATGCCTCTTCCATAATCCAATTCATGACTTCAACCGTATATTTTATTGCCATCTCTCCAAATCCCTTTATTTGTCTTTAGTCGTTACCTTCTGTACACCATCGTTAGGCTAAATGGTTTTCTTCCTTCCCTACCGTTCGACACCAGCCTATGGTTTGGAAGAAGACTATCCAGTAAGCATAATAGGTGTACCCTCCTAAACCAAGGAGTACTCGCATCTCGAGAGAAGGTGATGATAAAAGACAACTGAATAATACCTTATTCTTTTAAAGTGAAATAGGAGTGGCAATGAAGTACGCGGTTTTGGTCGTGAATGATATCAGTCGCAATTTACTTTGCCCTCTTTCTAATCCCTTTATTTTGTCTTTACATATTACCTTCTGCACACCCTTCTTAGGCTAATTGGTTTTCTTCATTCCCTACCTTTCGGCACCAGCCTATGGTTTGGAATAAGACTATCCAATAAGCGTAATAGGTGTACTCTCCTAAACCAAGGAGCTCTCGCAACCTGAGAGAAGGTGATAATAAAAGACAACTGAATAAACCAATTCTATTTCTCCTGAACCTGGATCCATCCTCGAAGAAGTCCCTTCGAGTTCGTATATAACCATACGATGGATCTATCCAATGGAAGTGGATATCCATAGTAATACGGGTGTTCTGAGAAATTCAAAGGGTAAAAGAAGGAGTGGCAATGACTTATGCAACTCAGACAATCCAAAAGCCAGTATTTAAGAAGGTTCGGTCAACCCGGTCACTGAGTCATAGTCTAGGGTCGGTCAAAGGTCGCTGCCATAGAGAGAGAGAAAAGAAACACTCTGCGTGCACTCTAACCTAGATCAGAATGGTTATCACTTTATCTAATCCGGAAACCTCCCACTGTCCTGTCAAATTCTCCTCTAAACCTAAAGAAGAATCAATCGGGATCACTCGAAGAGTAAACCAACTCATCAGTGGGAATCAGGATCCAACTCTCATCGCATGATAACGTGATGGTATGCATCCACGTTACTCATACTCCAGAAGGTATGCGCATACTTGGCAAGTTTCAGTTTCTTTAGAAACTCCCGATATGATTTTTGCCCCATGCTCTTATAACCTTGGCTTTGGTCAAAGTGTCATAAGTCACATGCCAAGTTCTACCCGTCACTATCTTGTCAATTTGAACCCACCCGCACATGCCCCTGACTTTGGCCAATCGGCAGAACGACTGTCCCAAACTAACTCATCTATCTATGCAACAATTGAATACCCAGCAGCTACCAAACACTATGCCTTAACTTTGGCTAAAATGCATAGCTTGAATACTACTAAATACCCAAAAGAAGTGACGGAGGGCTACGGCTGGTTTTTGGCGAAAAACCTTTAACGTAGTGAACTTGATATCGCTGAAGGAACCTGATAACTTTTTAAAATATAGTGGCGAAAACCTTTTGCTAAAGAGGTCACTCCCGGTAAAGGGATCTCGGCTCTTTCCTCGTGGAATGAGGTGCAGGATATTCCACTGAATACCGCTATGCAAAGCAACTTGTAATCGACTATAGTGAAGTTATTACGCTGACGCAAACTTCTGCCCAAGGGGTCAGTCCCGGTGAAGGGATATCGGCCCTTGCCCCGTCGAATGAGGTGCAGGATATTCCACTGAATACCGCTATGCATAACAAAAGAAAACGTCTTTGCAATAACACTTTTTAAATTGTTCCAAAAACTGTATACATGTTTGTTTTACTTTGCGTTGATCAGAATCAACGCAGTCCCATCAATTAATCACACCAGAAAAGAACGAAAATAAAATGTACGTATATGCCATCCGCATTCATCACTGGGTCCCATCATCACCCGTTAGGTTACTTAACTAACGACAGAGCAGGGACTGGACTAGCGCGGGTGTACAACATATACAACATCTAATAGTATATAAACCAATATACAATAATCGCTCCAGGCGTGATAGTATGCAACATTACAGAAAAGTAATAAGCATCACAGAACAATACAGATATCTGGGATCCCCGAGTTTCACTGAGCCGCTGCTGAAACTCGACGTTCCCCTGTCGTGTGGATAGCCTGTGCAATGAAACCTAGACCCCTACGGGTGCGGCAAGTTACCCGCCAAAACCTGAAGCGAGGCAGCCCCCTACAGCAAAGTGAATGGACCACCCAGCACTTCACGGAATCCGGTAATCTTGGGCACCCCTCCTTGGGTCAACCTGTACTCTCTATGAGTGCGGCAAATAGTCTGTCAATTCTAGAGTGGGACCCCTCTGCCTCTCAAAGCCATGAGATGCGGACCCGTTGCCCCCCAGAACCCGGCTATCCGTGCACTCCGTCGCGGGGCAAAACCTAGTACAGTAATGAAAAATAGTACAATAGGTACATCGACCGCAACCCGGTCGTGCCCCAAAAGAATATTATACAACAGGCAGTGACGGCAGTCCACAAGTTGGACGCTCGCCCCGCAATATCAAATGTACAAATAAACTCAAACTGTACTACTATTGCACACTGCTATCCACCACGAAAAATCCGCAACATCACAGCACAACACAGAACATCAACGCGAATGTCACGTTCGCAAACCCGTCTAAAAGAACTATAGCAATCAGACGCGGTTTACCGATCAAATGACATTCCCGGTCGGAGATATAATGTAAGCACTGTAAACTAACATGTTTAAATTTCGATCAACCAAATATCAAGAAAGTGGGCCCCACAACTTACTGGTGAACAGTAACAAAACCTGGGCCCAAACGATATATACCAAAAATCCCAATCTCCATCATAGAATATACTGTAGAAATTTGGCCGAGTGAAGTCACTTTCCTGCGGCGGTTCCGCGGCCAAACCCATGCTTGGGCCGCGGATCCGCGGCGGAACAGTCGACTCACTTTGTCGAATTTCTGCAGTATTCCTAAAAAACCCTGCTTGATTTTCTGGTATGGTCCAAATGTCATTTTGACCAGTTTTAAAATTAACAGAAACTGTCAAGCTAAAAAATTGCGATTTTTGATTTCCGGTTCGATCGATGTTTTAAACGCGTTAGCACAAGTTAGTATAGCAAAATGGTGAGGCTCTGATACCACTGTAAGTCTACGCTAGCGCCCCGGCAGTCTACAGACGCCAAATGCGGAACAAAAAACTTTTAACTGGCGCTATCGTATACTTTAACCCGGATATGCCATTATTGCTAAACTAACAAACTGTAAAGAGTGTAGAAAGGTTATACCGAACGATCCGAGTCCTTCGTTCTTCAACCATCATCCCACGCTCCGTTGCGGCTGCTCCGATCTCGTCGATCTCCGATATCCTCGTCGAGGTGGCACCACATCATCGATTCTTTAAACGGGCTCCCGCCTCTGACTTGAGGCAACTCGGTCGTCAAATTTGCTAAAAGAGACGACCAAGAATGATGTAGAGAATGAGTAGATGACTTTGTCTCACTTCGTCCAAGTCCGTGGACGATCGGTTAATGAAGTTGCCGAGGGAATCGGGTGATGGAATGAAATGAGGTAATGAAATTTCCATGCACCCAAATACTATCATAATCTTTTTCTACAAAAATGAATCAAGCATCAAGTGAAGTAGAGAGAGGAGGGGGCCGACCATATTTATCATGGAGGGAGGTGAGGGTAGGAGCAAGAAGGGGGTGACCATAAAGAATGAAACTTATCTTTATCATTAATGGAAAAACCATGAGTCATTAATACATTGAACCTTTAATAACCTAGTCACCAAAAGCATTAATGACACCATTAATGCACTAATGACTCACCATGTCAAGTCACTCTCTCTAGAATCTTCTAGAAGAATCCACACTCATCTCAAGAAAAGATAAACCCGTCTTTAACCGAATGTTAAAAGACGGCTGATAAAAAACTGAAAACCGGCAACTTCCAAAAGTGATCCTGAAACAACTTTCAGGATAACCCCGAAACTGTATAAATATACCCGCATTTGTATTACGACCGAATACAAATGCAACCGAGACAAAGATATTATATCTACTCAATATAATACTCGGATCCGGCTTAAACCAAAGCCGACCAGTATTATCTGCCCGAAAAATAACACGTGCGTAAACGCACGTGCATTTTCCGAACCCTGCCATAAAACCATACGGCCTCTACAACGTTTCGCCCGAACTTGGGAAACTGTCTGTGGGGGACTCTAATGACTCGTCAGTACCCTGGCAGTGGGTTTAACCACAAACCGTCAGAGGCACTAGCAATGCGTAACGGCTGCCCATGGACTGACCTCAAGGGATGCCGATGAGCGCACTCATCCGGAAAACCCTACTGAGCCTAACAGTGACAATGTATATACAGTCCGGTCCGTTCGTCTATGAGTATCGCATATCTGCCTAGGGGGCTAGTAACGTCAGACCCCCAATATCAGTATAAGTCGTGTCGGAGTGAAGCCCAATAACACCCTGAGATACTACTGGAGTACCTACAAGTAAATCTCCTGCCACGGCCGTGGGCTTTGTGTAATGGCTCTCCTAGACACAGCACGATCTCGCCCCCAATACCGGGAGAGACGAATCCCCTGCCGATCCGCTCACGTGCCTCCATTTGGCTCGGGACTGTACCCAAAAGCTACCTGTTTGCACGACTCCTTTGAGCCGTGGTAGGGTAGAAATCAAAGCACAGTGGGAACTCACACGAGACAAATGACGACCTCAGGTCGATGAACTAACCTGTACACATGTCACCAGGGAACTGCTATCTTACGATAGATATAATACTAACTAGCAGATTCCCGGCGAGTCCTGTCCGGTGTACTCATAACCCAATGAGCACTTGTATACATCTTAGGTGATCCAACTGACACCAGTGGCTTGTGAGACCGGCCACCGCCCCTCGTCGGGGTCTCGACTGTATACACTAGTCTACTCCGGAGTATCGATGCCCTGTCTCGAAACTCCCACGATTAGGGACCACAATTAAGGATATGCGTATAAACCACCCAACTCTCACGTATATGATCGCCATCATACTGTTGGTGGTAAAGCAAGATCCTAAGGGCTCTATCAAAGTGTAACATGTAATCAGTCACCTGAACATGTACACGACTGATAAAGGCAAACCAGATAGCATACTATCATCTCGAGTAAGACTGTCATACCGGTATAGGTCCTCCGCAATCATTGCAATCACGTACCTGCGATCCAATAATTGATTATGAGGGCACTATCTCCAACACCTTGCATGCGAGCTCTCTCCAAATCAGTCTTGGGAGACATCTCTTTGGAGAGAGTGACTCCAGAGGTCGTGGGTAAGTTCCCACGCTTGGACTCTTCCATACTAAACCTTTTTAGTATGGTGTCAATATACCTGGACTGGGACAATCCCAATATCCTTTTAGATCTATCTCTATAGATCCTGATTCCCAATATGCATGAGGCATCACCTAGATCTTTCATTGAGAATCTTTGTGATAAGAAGAGCTTGACCGATTGCAGCATAGGAATGTCATTTCCTATCAAGAGTATGTCGTCCACGTACAATACGAGGAAGACAACCTTACTCTCTGCCACCTTCTTGTAGATACAAGGTTCATATACGTTTTTGACGAAATCAAACTCTTTGATAACGGCGCCAAAGCAGATGTTCCAACTTCGCGATGCTTGCTTTAATCCATAAATGGATTTAAGCAGCTTGCACACCTTCCCGCTGCTCCCACTATCTGCGAAGCCCTCTGGCTGAGTCATGTACACGCACTCTTCTAAATCACCGTTTAGAAAGGCGGTCTTAACATCCATTTGCCAGATTTCGTAATCATGATATGCAGCGATGGCAAGCATGATCCGGATGGATTTAAGCATAGCTACTGGAGAAAAGGTTTCGTCATAGTCCACACCTGGTCTTTGACGAAAACCCTTTGCAACAAGTCTAGCTTTGAAAGTCTCCACTTTCCCATCTACACAAAATTTTTTCTTGAAGATCCGCTTGATCCCAATGGGTTTTACCCCTTCAGGAGCAACTTCCAAAGTCCATACTTTGTTGGTGTACATGGATTCCATCTCGGACCGCATAGCATCCAGCCATTTCACTGAGTCCCTACTCGTGATGGCCTGCTCGAAGCTAGTTGGGTCATCATCAACCATGATGCAATCCTCGCTCCCACCATCAATGAGAAAACCGTAGTATCTCTCAGGTGGATGAGAAACCCTGCTAGATCGGCGGAGCGGCTGGGGTTCGTCAGGTACTACTGAATCCTCTGGTTCTACCAAGTCTTCTGTTATAGTTTGTGTCGCTGGAACCTCTTCCAGTTCTACCTCAATGCCACTGATCTGTTTCATAAGAAAACCTTTTTCTAAGAAAGTGGCATGTCGAGAAACAAACACCTTTTGTTCCTCGGGGTGGTAGAAGATATACCCTTGTGAATTTTTGGGATATCCTACAGACTTACATAAGACAGATCTTGCCTCGAGTTTGTCCGGATTTTGTCTTTTGACATAGGCCGGACAACCCCATATCTTAACATACTTAAGAGATGGTCTCTTCCCTTTCCATATCTCATATGGAGTAGTAGGCACTGATTTGGTAGGAACCATATTCAATAGGTGCATGGCTGTCTCAAGCGCATATCCCCAGAAGGAAATAGGCAACTCAGCAGTGCTCATCATGGAGCGCACCATATCTAATAGCATGCGATTCCACCGTTCCGATACACCGTTGTGCTGTGGTGTATAAGGAGGAGTGAGCTGAGAGAGAATCCCGTTCTCTTTTAAATAATCCAGAAAATCATTGCTCAAGTATTCTCCTCCTCGATCAGATCGAAAGATCTTAATACTTTTGCCCGTTTGGTTCTCTACTTCGAGCTTATATTCTCTGAATTTCTCAAAAGTTTCAGACTTGTGTTTTATCAGGAACACATGTCCGTATCTAGAGAGATCGTCAGTGAATGTAATGAAGTAGGAAGAACCGTTCCTGGCATGTGTAGACATGAGACCGCATACATCACTGTGTATCAGCCCTAAGAGTTCCGTAACTCTTTCTCCGTGTCCCGTAAACGGAGTTTTGGTCATCTTGCCTTTGAGACATGACTGGCAAGTGTCATAAGATGAAAATTCAAACAGATTCAAATATCCATCCTTATGCAACTTAGCTAGTCGTTTCGCATTGATGTGACCCAGTCTACAATGCCACAAGAAGGATTCGTTCAGTTCTGAACTCTTCCTCTTGTGTGTGTTTTGTAAATTGAGGACTGTATTTTGATTGAGAATGAATATGCCATTATGTAACGAGCCTGATGCAATCAACTTTTGATCTAGGAAGATATTCATAACATTATCCTGTACTACAAAATTATATCCTTCTTTACTCAGTAAAGAAACTGATATAATGTTGCACATCATGTTCGGTATATAATAGCACTCATTCAGAACCAGTGTATTATGACTTGGTAATACAAGGTGATATTCGCCAACTGCTTTGGCTGCAATACTTGCACCATTCCCTACTTGAACGGAATGATCACCCTTTCCCAGTTCTCTACCTTTTCGTAGCCCATGTAATTGCTTACATATGTGGGATCCTGATCCGGTATCTAATACCCAGGACGTAGGGTGAACTGAAAAACAGTTCTCAATGACTAACACCCGAAGAAGGTGCATCAACATGCATGTTCTCCGTTTGGGCGGCGTGAGAATCCAAATATTCTCCTGTTTCCTGTTCAGTCTTATAACACTTATAAGATAGAACGGGTCCAACGTTCCCCTGCACAGTATAACATGCGGGTTCGGTCAATACATCCATATTATTATCTTGATTAAGGCATGACATGGTCGCTACCTGGAGAGAGAGAGAAGAAAACACTTTAGCGTATGCACTTGCAAGATCAGATTGGTTATTATTTTATCTAATCAGGATGGCTCCCACTGTATTTTATCAAATCTTCCTTCAAACCCTAAAAGGAAAGACTAGCCGGGATTAATTACACCTTACAATTTCGCCAATCTTTCAGCCAGGCCAGTGTCGGTACTTTGAGGGAAGTTCCCCGTGCTTTCGCACGGACCTAATTAGAGTAAACCTCGTTTTCCCAGAGGCGTAACCCCGTTGACACCTTTCTAGACACCTACTTGATCGGCTAATTGTCCTGTGTAAAACTCTCCCAGGAGTAACAATTACTCGCAGTGGGTATCGGGATCCAACTATCTCATAGAAGGTATGCAATCTCATTGCAAATTTCAACTCTTGAAATTCCCGATAATGCTTTTGCCCCTAACGTGCTATGACCTTGACGAATGCCAAACAACCCATAGTGCGCTAGTCAAGTTCAACCCGTACATTTCTTGATTGAATTAAACCCACCCGCACGACCCTTGACGAATGCTAAACAACGCCGTACAAATACCCTAATCCAATCGCATCATATGCTACAGATAAATAGTAAATAGCTGCCGTACACTACGCCTTGACGAATGCCAAACTACCGTAGCACGAATACTAAGTAATATCTATCTGAAATGTCGTAGGGCTACGCAGGTTTTTCTGAAAACCTATTGCGTAATGAACTTGATATCGTTGTAGAATCAAGTGAATTTTGAAATGGAGTGATTCTGAGGCTTTTATTAGTTTTGCTAAAGAGGTCACTCCCGGTGAAGGGATCTCGGCTCTTTCCTCATCGAATAAGGTGCAGAATATATCATACATATCACTATGCAAAGCAAAACTCCAAAAGCAATCAAAAGTCAAACCGAGTGTTGTAGCATCTGCCAGTTTTGCTAAAGAGGTCACTCCCGGTGAAGGGATCTCAGCTCTTTCCCCATCGAATAAGGTGCAGGGTATATCATATATACCGCTATGCAAAGCAAAACTGTAGCTACCCTTTTTTTTGAAAAAAATTGATTCTACAACATCTTTTTGGTTTCTTTTCTTTCATTAATCACATTAATGGAGTCCCATCATTTAAGTCACCTAAACATCACAGATAAATACGACGTACACTTATGCCATCCGCATTCGCCTCGATGTCCCCTCGTGCACCGTTAGGTTAGGTAACTAACGACAGAGCAGGGCAGGGCTAGAGCGGGTGTAAAACATAAATAACGTTTATATAATATATCATATATACTATATATTGTATCCATCACAACATATCAAATGATCACATCACAGATATTGCAACAGAAACATAAATATAATGTGGGATATATTAGGACGTCCGTATTTAGTATTTTGCCAACAATAGAAAATACGGATTCCACAGTCGCGATGAATAGCCAAGCCCACACCCCGGACCCCTACGAGAGCGGCAAGCTACCCTACCAATTCTGGAGTTTAGGAGACCCGGTCTCGACTCCTCGAGATGGCCTCCCACTGAACCCCAGAACCCGGTCACTTGTGCTCCCCTCCTTGGGTCTATCCTAATGCGGAAAAGTAAATAATATACAACACTGGTGACATCAACCTCAACCTGGAAGTGCCCCAAATAAAAGAATATTACATTACATTTGAATTTTACATGAATGAAAAATAAAACTCTCATCTCACATAAAACCTCCCGGCTATTCAATCGCGACAATCCTGCACACCATATCTCAGCAACACATAATATCATATATCATCAACGTAAGTAAGTATGCGTACCCTAATTGTCGTTGATGTATAGCAACGAAACCGACAATATCGACATACTACACTTACGGTCACAGAAAAGAAAGTGTAAAACTACAATATTTGGAATCCACATACTCTTTAGACATCGTAAATACGAAATATCACATATTTCTTATTTCATGCCTAACTATATGAATTCCACATATTGTATCACATTCCAGATAAATAGACAGTATCAAAGTTTTTGAACGAATGACCAAATACCTAAAATTCCCTAAAGCTCAACACTTGAGCGGAGTTCAAAAACCCGGAGTGTGACACAGTAGTAGCGGTCCAGCCGTAGAAGGGTCAAGCCAACGCCTCACATGTGGCACGCCGTACTGCCCCAAACCCTAAGGTTCAAAAGGCAGTTCAAGTCGGTCACATAATCGAGTTAAGGTTTGTTATCTTCTAGAGGGTCCACCACAAACAAACTTGAACGTATTTCCGAAAGATTTAAACCCCGTGAAAAAGTGAGTAAATGATACTCGTTCGAACAATTCAATACTTTCTAAATTACCCGGAAAGAAACACGAAATCAAAATTCCGATCGAATCGTCGAGTCCAAAACCATCCCCAGAATATTCAGTACTAGATTCAGATTAAACATACCCAAAAATGTACTCAAGCAGGTAGGAGAAAAACAATATAAAAACGAGGCAGTGAATCACCTATACAGCCGCGGAGCCGCGGCATAAGCAAGCTTTTGCCGCGGTTCCGCGGTAGGGTTTACTGTTCACTGCTTCATATTTCACAGTTTGTCTTAGATTTTCCTGCTGTATTTTTTAAGTATTTTTAATTCTGAAAAATAACAGATTTGAAAAAATGTCCAGAGAGGGTCCCGAAAATCCGTATTTTGGTTCGATCGGAGTTTTTACTTTGTTAAAGTGTCGCCTAAAGTTCTAGGTCGGCTCTGATACCAATGTTGGATTTACCTAGCACCTCATGAAGGGATTGGAAGCTTCACATGTACCAAAGATTAAAATTTTAGGGTGCTAAGTAAGCATACAAAGAATCAATCCTAGAAAATTAGGGTTTCTAAAACAACACTTCATCACAAGTAAGAAAAGCAAGGGTTTTGAGAGTACAACCTTTGTAGCTCCCTACGCTAGACTCCTCGGCTACTTGGGGTTTGGAAAAGGGTTCGCTTGAGGTCTTCTAACGTCCACGACGATCCACCCGAAGCTCCTTTGTCCAAGCTTGCAACGTCACTTTATCAAGAGAAAGAAATGAAACTAACACTCTAAACAAGTGGGCAAGACTTGTGTAGAATGGTGTTGTGGTTCTTTTTCTCATTTCAAAATCCTATCTTGTTGAGTATTTTGCTCACTTGAGAGATCTAGAGAGCAAAAGAGCAAGGTTGAAGAAGATGATGGCTTTTTAAGAAGAAGAGAAAAAGATAATCTCATGAAAGAAAATAGAAATATATGTATATATATTTTTCACTTCTCATCTCAAACCATGGTTAAATGATAAAGATATTATTTAATTTGAGTTAAAACATAAAAGGAAAGTTAATCCATGGTTAAAAGTAGGTGAGCATGGTTAGGTCAAAGAAGAGTGTAGAAACAAACCATGAATTATCCTTTCCTTTTTCATTTTGTTTTAAAACAAATAGAAATAATTATCCATATAAATAACCAAGGTGCGAGCCTTATATTGCCACCATTTTCTATGTATATACAACCATGATAGAATGATGTATGTATGCATGTGTGCATGCACATCCATATGTGCATGAACAAGAATGAATGCATACATGCATGCATACATCCAAAAAGGACAAGAAAGGATTTCTAGTGAGAAGCTAATTGTTAAATGATAAATCAACACTTGATTTATCAACCCGGTCATATCACATATGACCCGACCAAAAACAAGTTGTCCGATTAATATACAGTATCTCATACGCGCATTTTAACCGGGTCCATGCGCATATCGTATACGCGCACCACAACGTTTCACATGGACTAGGTAACTCCTTTGTGGGACTCTAAGACTCGTCAATACGCCGGCAGTGGGTGATGATCATATCAAGCACCCCCAAGCCGCAAGCGGTCAGCTAAACGTAACGGCCACCCGGGTATTGAGCGATCAGAAGAAGACAAGCAAACCTGCTACAACTCCCGTCGAGCCAACCGGCAACACTACCCGTGCAGTCCAGTCTCCTCGTCTGATATGTCGCATATCAGGTCTAGGGGTGGTAAACGTCAGACCCCAATAACCCATAAGTTGTGCCGATGTGAGGCTCATAACGGGTCGAGAAACTACTGGTAACACTTACCAGTAAATCTCTAATCAGCCCTGGCCAGGGACTTCCCTGTTACGGCCAATCGAGCACAGCGCAACATCAACCCCCAATACCGGGAGAGACGAAACCCCTCCTATCGCTCATTGCCTCCATGTGACTCGGGACTGTACCCAAAAACCACCGTTTTGCATGCCCTCATGGACGTGGTAAGGTGGAAATCAAAGCACAGTGGGAATCACACAAGACTCTATGACGATCTCGGGTCTACAGACTAACCTGTATAAGTGTCACCAGAGAACTGCCATCTGACGTGAGGTATAATACTATCTGGGAGTTCTCGGCGAGTCCGTCCAGTGTACCCAGTCTTTACTGAGCACCCGTATACCATCTCTGATGTCAAACACCAATGGATATGGGATCATCCATCACCCATCTCATGGGTCGAGAAGCGTATACGCTAGTCTACCCTGGTATATCGATGCCCCGTCTCGATACACCCATGACTAGGGACCTTGAAGGATGTACTTATGGACTACCATGTCCCCACTAGTATGCTCCGCATCATAGTCCAGGTAGTCAAGTACATATCCTAAGGGCTTTACCGACATGTAACTATAAGACAGTATAAAGAGACAAGTATACATGTTAAGATAAAGAGCAACCGGATAGCATACTATCATATCGAGCAAGAAAGTCATCTCTATATATGTCCAAGCATCCAATATAATATACATCATCTGTACAATACTGGCCTCTAGGGCATACATACAACTAACAGTTCGGACGGATAATACTAGTGGGCTTAGGATTAAGCCGCATTCTAGTATTATATTATTGGATTATCTTTTATCTCTTGGTATTCGTATTTTTTGCAGTACGAATACGGGTATGTATATACGGTGAGCGCATTCTTGTAATTTTATGAGATATGCTTCTAAAAGGGGACACCTCATTTTGGTTATATCTATTTTTGGTAAATTGATAATGAGGTGGAAAATGGAGATATTTGTGGCATGGTTTGACGCATGGCTAATTCTTTTGTTTATTCATTTGACTTTACTATTCAAGCATGGTTGCATTTTTCTATGGAAAAATATTGCATGCTTGATTATTGGAAAAAGATTTAGCCATTCTTCACTTGCTCATTCTATCATCATTCTACACTTTGCATTCTCTCCCCATTTTCCTTTCCTTTTTCTTTCTCAAACCCTAACCCTCACATGTATTGTGAATCCTAGGGTTCTTTGAGATAAAATAATCCAATTAACTCTCTACATCTCCTAAGCTACCTATATTAGTAAACTGGGTACTTTATTTACCTCACTCTTGAGGTTAGAGATTGAACCATAGACTCTCGAGAGGATCGTCTTTGACATGAAGAGGCCGACGATCAAGCGCGATCCGCACCTTCTAGAAGCTCAAGAAGAGGAGGAGAAGACCCAAATGACTAGCATCATCAAGGTATAAAACACTATCATAGTAGTTTAGAACCTTGTGAGTTTAGTTAGTTAAGGTTTCTGAATGATCTTGGAAGTTTAATCGATATTACTTGTTTTAAAATCATTTTCTATAAATTCCGCCTCTCCACAAACCTTGTGGGGTGTGTGACATCGACTTACATTTGTCGTCAGAGATTCAGCATTAGGCTTCACCGTGGCGCTTTACCTTAAGGTCAGACTCTCTTTGAGTCCCAGAGAAGTCATAACTATACCCTTCTGAGTTGAGATGACATCTAATGATCTTTAGGCATGCATGTCTGCCATTGAGACCTGGAGCTCGGAATTTGCCATCACTCCGCTTTTGCGATTCTTTTGAGCTTTTCGTACGCCACGTCTGTACTCCGCGGAAGTAGAATGGACATCAAAATAATCTCTATGCTATATATGTTTCCATCAAGACTTAGAGCTAGGAGAATGTCGTCACTCCGCTTTTGTTTTGACCCTTTGGTCCTGCTGACGCCATGTCTGTACTCCACTGGAGTGAAATGAACGTCGAGATAGTCCATAGGCTGTATGTATAGCCATCAAGACTTGGAGCTAGAAGCATGTCATCACTCTGCTTTTGTTTTGGCTCCTTTGAGCTTTCATGACATCGCATCTGTACCCTGCTGGAGTAAGAGAGACGTCCAGATAGTTTTTAGGCTGTATGTATTGCCGTCAAGACTCTATTCTTTGTTCGGTCGTATATAGCGGAACACATTTATCCTCTTTTTGTTTGTCTGTGCCCGTGGATTGTATACAATTGTCTGGCAGAAAAGTTTTCTTTTCTTTTCTTTTTTATATTCTTGTTTGCTCTATCATTTCAGCTTTTCTTATCACGAAAGTCACGATTGCCCAATCATTTCGGCTATTTATTCGCGGCCGCCCAATCATTTCGGCTATTTTTATTTTTTACTCGCCGATTTTTATTGCGAGCTACCCAATCATTTCGGATATTTCTTTTCTTCTTTTTATTTCCCAGTTTAACGACTCAGGGGTTGCTATTTTCGAACTTCCGATTGGCATTAGCACTGCTAACACTGAAGCACGTATGCCAGGAGCAATTCAACATTTATCTTTTAAGGAAACTTGGGATTTGATACCTGTTTCGACATCAGTATCGCTGCAACTGGAATAATATCCCAAGTGACTCATCATTTGACTTTTGAGGAAACTTGGGATTTGATACCTATTTCGGAATTCGTAGCGCTACAACTGGAATCGTTCCAGGAGCGACTCATTATTAGTCGTGGCACATTGGATAATGGTGGCTTAGAAGATAGGTTTAGGTCCCTGTCATCTAAGCCTTTTTCAATTTTCATGAGCCGTAAAGGTCTCACAAAGTTGTTTTTTCCTTATGAGTCAAGAGGATCTCGCAAGTGAATTTTCTCCTTAGGAATCATGATGGCTCATAAGTGGGGTTTCACTTGTAAGTCATAAAGATCTTACAAAAGTGTTTTCTCCTTGTAAGTTGAGAGGACTCATAAGTGATGTTCACCATGTTGGAGGTATCGCTCGCCTTTGGTAGGACTCTGTTGGAACATATTTTGTGTGTATGCCTGTGGATTGTATACAAGATTCGGGATCGAACTACTTGTAGGACATTTTCTTTCGTTTCATGAGTTTGCACCCTTTCGGGTTTTCACAAACTCGCGGGTAGTCCTGCTGTTTTTACTCACGGAGCCCTTTCGTGTTTTCATCCATGCCCATCTTGCTTGTGGACATACCGTTTTTTATTTATTTTATTTTTTACGTTCTCTTTAGAAGTCATGAGGATACATGAGTGGGTCTATTCCACAATTGTAGCTTGATTTGCCAGTGTGGGTAGTTTTGAATGAGGGTTTTATCACTAGTAGCCCATGGATAGTATACGGTAGTTAATTTGGAGACTAGTCGTTGGGCATTGATGTCTTAGGAAACATGTTTAGTTCCCTGTCGCCTAAGGATTTTCAATTTTTATGAGTCGTGAGGGTTTCATAAAAGTACTTCTCCCTATGAGTCGAGAGGATCTCGTAGGTGGATTTTCTCCTTAGGAGCCTTGGAGACCCCTAAGTGTCTTTTTTACCTTGTGAGTCGTAAGGATCTAACAATAGTGTTTTCTCCTTACAGCTCGAGATGACTCACAAGTGCCGTTCACCGTGTCGGGAGTTTTGCTTGCCTTTGGTGGGACTAGGTCGAAACTTTTTTTGGTTTCTTCTTCTTTTTCTTTTCGCGAGTTTGCGCTTTTTGGGTTTTTTCACAAACTCGCGGTTAGTCCTATTATTTTTACTCACGGTGCCCTTTCCCGTTTTCATCCGTACCCTTTTTTGGATTCCAGTTTAACGACTTAGTAATCGATTCACTCCAATTGAACTAGCTTGTCAAGGAGCTCATCCCAGTTTAACGACTTAGTGGTTGATTCGCTCCAATTGAACTAGCTGGTCAAGTAGCTCTCTATATGTGGTGGGTTTGGCCAGAGACAGAAATGGATAAACTTGCAATCGCGAATCCATGGTGCCTATGAACATTTCAACAGCTGAAACTTGGGCGATCGGTGATCAGTCATATTTATTGCACATTTTTATGGTCATTTTCCCTATTATTAATAATTACTAAATGGTGTTATTTATAATTTAAGAACATATGTGGATTTATATGTAAAATGATTTTTATCATATGTTTATAATTAATACAATTAGGGGAATATATACTTATTATATTTAAATAAAATATCCATGTGATTCTTAATTATGAAAATATGCATATAATATCATATCAAATATTCTTAACCATTATTATTAAGATGTGTATATCATATCATATCATATCCATCAAGTAATTTAATTAAAAATTGGTTGGAATATTATCTCAAATAAAATAAATGCTACTAATGATTTGATTTGAGAAATTGTGCAGGTATTAAAATAATAAATCAGCCAGGGCTACAAACTTAAGTAGGAGATCCATATCAAATCGAGTTAGCAAACCAAATCTACCGAATTTTAGGAGCAAATTGAAGATTCTCGCAACTGCAGAGAGAAAGAGATATTTTCAAATTATATTCATCAGAAAAATCTCCTAAGATCACGCGATGAAATCACAAAAATTCTGGAGACGCAATCTCATCAAACATCGGCGGAATCAGGATGGATGAGGCATATGGCGGAGGAACTGTGGTTCAATAATGGCCGTTTGATGTGAAATTTCAAGGGCTTGATCGTATTTTAACATACATCGAGATGACGTATAGGGTTTCAAGTTCCAGAGCCTATATAGAGGACCAAGAGCAATCTAGGGCGATCTATCTATCTATCGATCAATTTAGGGTTTTTAGTTTTTTTGCACTTTTAGCCAATCAAATTCTGTAATGCAAATTTTCAATAAAATGTCGTTTCTCTTTTAATTTTGCCTCATTACTTTCCGCATTTATTTTCCGCACTTTTCTTTTTTGTTTTTCTTATGGTTTCCTTATTCTTCTACCTTTCTTCTTTTACTTCGTTTTTCCCAATGAGCGAGTAAATTCTCACTTGTTAGGGTTTGCAGGAAAGGGTAGTATAAATGATGAAAAAAATCTCTTATCTTCTTCTTATGTTTTAATTTTTATAAAGTTTAACAAAAGGAGTTTTAACCCTCTTATTCGGGCGTGCTACCAATTCATGATAGTTGCGATCTGAGATTCGTTAATACTTACTTTGTTGAGGGCTTGAGATCAATAGGGATCAATGGAAGGATAAGGGTCAGTAGAGGGAATCCTTAATCCCTCCAAGCACCCTAATCCACATTCATCACTATTTTTCAAGTATTAAATAATTAAAAGATAAAAAAATTATTTTTAAAACTCCAACCTTTAACTACTCAATCCGAAAAACCCTACAAGCCATTCACTTATAAAATTTTCAAATCTCTTTAGTATAAAACGATAAAAATCCAACCTTTCTTTTATTAACTCGTCTAAAATAAGAACAACAGTTCACCATTTCCGTGTGGATGACCCGTACTCACTATCGGCTAACTATTGCGACACCGTTATTGATTGCGGTAACTAGGAAACACAAAGACTTAATTTTTCACAATCAATCAAATGGCGCCGTTTCCGGGGAAACGGTAATAATATTTTTCTTATTATTCGGGTTGATTTTTTTAATAAAAAAATACATTTTTAAAAATAAAAAATACATTTTTTTAAATAAAAAAATACATTTTTTAAAATAAAAAAATACATTTTTTAAAATAAAAAAATACAATTTTTTAATTAAAAAAATACAATTTTTTTTAATAAAAAAATACAATTTTTTTAATAAAAAAATACAATTTTTTTAATAAAAAAATACAATTTTTTAAATAAAAAAAATACAATTTTTTAAATAAAAAAATACAATTTTTTAAATAAAAAAATACAATTTTTTTAGAAATAAAAATAAAAACCGTATTATATATTTTTAACGATTCTTGTGCGGGTTTTGCAAGAAATCTAGAGCACTTGGACCGAACCAATAGAGATTCAGAGACTTTCAAATAGGAGCAATGGAGTTCAGTGCAAAAACTTAGAGAGCAGATTGTTAGTTGTATGTGTTAGTGATATATGCCCTAGAGGCCATTATTGTATCATACTGGATTGCATATTACTTAATGGGAGCTTAGGATATACACAGATATAGTAACGGTCTTGCTCAAAATAGTAGTATGCTGCCTGGTTTGTTTCTACATCAATACGTGCATGTGTTTTCTTAGCATATCACTTATACATATTGGTAGAGCCCTTAGGATTTTTACTTGATTACCAGCATTGTGATGGCAGTCACACTGGTGTGGGATGGGTAGTCTATAAGCACATCCTATATAGGTCCCTAGTCACAGGATTATCGAGACAGGGCATCGATACTCCACAGTAGACTAGTGTATACGCTTCTCATCCCAGCAGGGGAGATGGTCTATCCCACAGCCATCAGTACGTCGTACCGGAGATAGTATGCAGGTGCTCATTAGGTTATGAGTACACTGGACAGGACTCGTCGGGAACTGTTGGTGGGTATTATACCTGTCGTCGGGTAGCAGTTCCTAGGTGACATGAGTACAGCTTAGTCCGTAGACTTGACACTGCTGCTTCGCCTCAAGTGTGTTCCCACTGTACTTTGATTACTACCCTACCATGGCTCAAAAGAGTCGTGCAAACAGGTAGTAGTTGGGAGCAGTCCCGAAGCACTTGGAGGCAGTGGCGGTTAGATAGGATTCATCTCTCTCGATATTGGGGGTTGATATCGCGCTGTGTTCGGAAGGCCACTACACAATGTCCTTGGCCAAGGCAAGCGAGATTTACTGGTAGGTATTCCAGTAGTTTCTCATGGTGTATTGGGCTACTCTCCAACACGACTTATTGCGCTATTAGGGGTCTGACGATTACCGCCTTCTAGGCCCGATATGCGATACTCTTAGACGAACAGACCAGACTGTACGGAGATTATCACATTCAGGCTCAGTACGAGTTCGGATGGGTTTCCTCATCGGCCTTCTTATCGACATCTACCTGGGGACCGTTACGTGCAGCTAGTACCGCTAGCGGCCTATGGTTAAACCCACTGCCAGCGTAGTGTCGAGTCTTTAGAGTCCCACATAGAGAGTTTCCCTGCACCGGGAAAAAGGTGTAGAGGCCGTATGGTTTTACGGCAGGGCTTCGATCACTTACGTGCAATTGTTCACGTATGATGTTCAGCCGGATAATACTAGTAGGCTTTGGTTTAAGCCGGATAATACTAGTGCAATCTAGTTTAGCAAGCTTATTGCCATAGTTACTTCGGTTTTGAGGTTGGAGCTCGGACTATAGACTCTCGGGTGGATCGTCTTTGACTCGAGGAGGCCGTCGAGGTTGCTGCGATCCGGATCGATCCTTGGAGCCTACGATGACGAGGAGGAAAGCGGAGAAGACCCAAAGGACTTGTATCATGAGGTATAACATTCTTTCTGAGTAGTTAAATCTCATGTTGTTTGCTAGCTAGGGTTTATGGACGATCCTTGGTTCTAGTCGGTGTTGCGAAGCCCGAAAAAATCATTTTTTGCAAATTCCTCCTCCCCGCGAACATGTGGGGTGCGCGACATCGACTTACACTGGTATCAGAGCCTGTTATAAACCTTAGATAGCTTGTAGCAATGTTAGAATTCTTCCATTTTTTGTCGTGCAAAAACTTCCGAAAAAATAGTTTTCAAAAATGAAGTTTTGAGTTGTTTGCACACCCCGCGGTCTCACTGTTTGAACCGAGAAGCCGCGGGGTGGAGAGTGCGCACCCTTTTGACCCGGTCTGCCTCACCCCGTGGCCACCTCGTGGTGGCTTGAGGTGTGGGGTACCCCCTCTAGGCCCCCCAACTCGAAGTTAATTTCGTGCTCTAACTTCCCGTGAAGGTTTGGGCGGGTTTCGAGTTCGTTTCGACTCCCGGATTAGCTTAAAACGATCGTTTTTGGAACTTTAACTCACTGGATTTTCAAGTTTTGGAAAATTGGTTAAGTTTGCTAATTGCGTGAGGAATTCTAATGTCGTAGTTACTTTACAAGCTTTGATATGTATATATGTGTTTGGAAACGTCGACTAATTTCTATACGTCGATTAGTTGGAGTTGCACATATCTGTAATGTTGTTATGTTAGTTTGTGTATATGAACTTGTTGGATCATCATGGATGAATCGCCGGGGATGTGAGATGAGGGTTTTCATTCTTTCATTCGATGTAAAATTTGTAAAGTGATGTAATATTATTTTGCGGGTCACATCCGGGTTGAGGTTGTAGCCACCGTTGTATTGTTTCTTTTACTGTTTTTGCTTCTAGGAAAGACCCAAGGTGGGGTGCACAAACTACCGGGTACTTTGAAATGCCGAGTGGCCTACTCACTTTGTTGAGGGAGGTTGCTTCACTTCGGGTATTTGGCAGGTAGTTTGCCGCACCCGTAGGGGTCTAGGGTGGGGTTTGGCTATTCATCACGACCGTGGAATCTGTCTTTCGTTACAGGCTCGAATGAAACACGGAATTCCTAGTATATCCAATGTGTTCATCTGTAATCTGAAATGCCTATCATTGCATCTGACGAATGGATATTATTATATATGTATTATATAATAGACGTTGCTTATGTTTTGCATCCGCGCTAGTCCCGCCCCCGCTCTGTCGTTAGTTAAGTAACCTAACGGGTGATGACGGGGCCCCGAGGCGAATGCGGATGGCATAAGCGTACGTTGTATTTTCGTTATTTTCTGTAATGGTAGGTTAATTGATGGGACTGCATTAAATTAATGCAAAGCAAATAAACCAAAGCTGAATCGTTGGAACAAATTTTAAAACCACTCGGTTATTTTATAACAGCAGACTTTTAAATGCGGAGCTTAAACCACTCCTTTTAAAAGCTATCAGGTTCCTTCGATTATATCAAGTTCACTACGTTCACGGTTTCGCCAAAACCATTCGTAGTATTCAAGCTATGTTTGTTGGCTTTCGTCAAGGCATGGTTATTGGTAGCTGCCGGGTGTTCATATGTAGCATAGATAGATGCGTTGGTTTGTGACAGTCGTATTGCTTTGTTGGCCTTCGTCAAGGGTATATACAGATGGGTTCAAATTAACCTGGACAATGATGGGTAGAACTTGACATGTGACTTATGATTTGTTGGCCTTCGTCAAGGTCATAAGAGCGTGGGGAAAAAATCCACATCGGGAGTTTCTAAAGAAACCGAAACTTGCTAGTGCTGCATACCATTTAGAGTTTGATAATGTTGGTAGGATTCCTTCAGCATTATCACACAATGATATTTGGATCCCGATCCTACTGTGAGTATCTGCTACTCCTCGGGAGATTTTTTCACTTAACGATCAATGCTATAAACCAAGTAGGTGTCTAGAACGGTGTTAGCGGGGCTACGCATCCAGGAAAAATAGGTTATTTAATTAAGGAAATTCGCGAAAGCGTCGTAAAACCTCCCTCGAAGTACCGACACTAGCCTGGCCGAACGGTTAAGCAAGAATTGTACGGTGAGATCAATCCTGACTGATTCTTCTTTTATGGTTTGAGGAAGGATTCGAGAGACAGTGGGAGCCATCCTGTTTAGATAAATTAAAAACCAATCTAAACTTGCAAGAGTATCATGCTGAGTGTATTCTTCTCTTTCTCCTAATTGCAGCGGCCGTGTGACCAAATTAGGTTACAGATAGATAATAAAATGACTGAGTTATACTATGATGACTGGAAAAGGTTTGTCCAGATGTCCATTACCTATGACAAGCTGGACCACCTCATTACTACTCAAGCCCCCGCCGTCCCAGGTCTAGTTTCCACCGTCGCGGATAAGGATATCCGTAAGACAAGGGAAAATGACAGTGTGAATACCAAGTGTCTCGTGTTGGCCTTAGTTGATGGTGTATACCAGAGGCAGCACGAGAAGATGGACTTAGCTTCGATCTTCCTCTATAACAATGTTTTATATGGAGAGCAATCTCGTATTGTAAGATATGATACCTCGAAAGAATTGCTTCAAGCGAGGTTGGCTGTCGGATCATCTGTAGGGGACCACGTCCTTATAATGATTAGCTATATTAAAAAGCTCACGGACCTGGAGACTACGTTGGAGAATGAGTCATATGCTGACTTGATTCTACAGTCCCTACCTCCTACTTATGCCCAGAGGAAGAAAGTTATAGTTCCAGTTGAGGGCACCTTAAAGGAAACCAGGGAGACACCCGCTCTACTTATTGGGGAATATTCCTCTTCTGGATCTAAGGCGGATGCCAAGGGTGAGAAGAAGAAGACCTCCACAAAGCCGATAGGCGGTGTCGATAAGGTAGAAGAAAAGGGAAGGGAAAAATTTTCGGGGTTAACAGTAGGGAAGGAGGTATGTTCCTATTGTTACGGGAAAGGGTATTGGCAGAAGGGATGCAGGGCTTGGAAAGCCAGAATCCAGGATCCGAAGCATATTGTGGCTTCGACTTCGGGTGTGTTTGTGATTGAAAATGGTCTATTAATTAACTCTACTTTCTGGATACTAGATACCGGATCAAGATCTCATATCTGTAATTCATTACAGGCTTTGAGAAACCGTAGAGTTATCAGGGCAGGTGATATGACTCTCAGGGTTGCTAACGGAATGAGCATGGACGCTGTATCCGTAGGGTATATCACATAGAATTGACAAGTGGACAGATATTGATTCTACGTAACTGTTTGTGTGTACCAAGTCTAGTTTGTAAGCGATGTGGTTCACATCCACCTAAATCAAAGTTTGATTGGGTCAGGTACACTAGAGGACAATATATATTGAATCAAGCTCAGGTTTTCAAATGTCCAGAACACACTTAAAAGAAAGTCTCCAGAATTAAATAAGGCTCTCTTAAGGCATTATAGACTGGGTCACATCAATGAAACACGGTTGACGAAGTTACATAGAGAGGGATATTTGGATCTGTTCGAATATCAGTCTTATGCAACTTGTCAATCTTGTCTCATAGGAAAGATGACAAACACTCCGTTCACTGGACATGGAGTAAGAACGAGAGAGCTTTTGGGACTCATACACAGCGACGTGTGTAGTCCAATATCTACAGATGCACGAAGTGGTTATTCCTATTTTATTACTTTTACGGATGATTTCTCTATGTATGGACATGTCTTCTTGATGAAGCATAAATCCGAACCCTTTGAAAAATTCCAGGAATATATGAATGAAGTGGAAAAACAAACAAGCAAAAGTATCAAGACACTGAGATCTGATCGACGTGGTGAATACTTAAATTGCCGAGTTCCTAGATTACCTAAAAGAGAATAAAATTCTCTCTCAGCTTACTCCTCCATACACACCACAACACAACGGTGTATAGGAAAGGCGGAACAGAACCCTATTGGATATTGTTCGTTCCATGATAAGTAACGCTGAGTTGTCGAGATCCTTATGAAGTTATGCACTAGAATCAGCTGGATATCTTTTGAAAAAGGTTCCTACCAAGATTGTGCCTACCACACCATATCAGATATGGAGTGGGAAGAAACCTTATCTTCAGTATCGGAAGATATAGAGATGTCTAGCTTTTGTTGAAAAGCAGTATGCGGACAAGATCGAGGCATGCTCAGTACTGTGTAAGTTTGTGGGATACCCAAAGAACTCCAGGGGTATCTTTCCTATTACGCAGCGGAACAAAAGGTTTTTGTTGTTAGTTATATGTATGCCCTAAAGGCCATTACTGTACATACGATGTATATTGTAGTGGATGCTTGGACACATATAGGGAGGACTTTCTTGCTCGACATGATAGTATGCTATCTGGTTGCTCTTTATATTAACATGTACTCTGATTATTTCTATGATGCATGTTGATAAAGCCCTAAGGATGAGTACTTGACTACCGGGACTATGATGCAGATCATACTAGTGGGGACAAAGTAGTCGCTAAGTATATCCTTCATTCCTCGTCGAGGGTGTATCGAGACAGGGCATCGATATACCAGAGTAGACTAGCGTATAGCTTCTCGACCCATGTAGATGGGTGATGGATGATCCCATATCCATTGGTGTTTGACATCAGAGATGATATACGGGTGCTCAGGGGAGACTGGGTACACTGGACGGACTCGCCGAGAACTCCCAGATGATATTATACCTCACGTCAGATGACAGTTCTCTGGTGACACCGGTACAGGTTAGTCTGTAGACCTGAGATCGTCATAGAGTCTTGTGTGATTCGCACTGTGCTTTGATTTCCACCTTACCATGTTCAAGAGAACATGCAAAACGGTGGTTTTTGGGTACAGTCCCGAATCACATGGAGGCAATGAGCGATAGGAGGGGTTTCGTCTCTCCCGGTATTGGGGGTTGATCTTGCACAGTGCTCGATCGGCTATAATAGGAAGTCCCTGGCCAGGGCTGCTTCAAAGATATACTAGTAAGTGTTATCAGTAATTTCTCGACCCGTTATGAGCCTCATATCGACACGACTTATCGAGTTACTGGGGTCTGACGTTTACCGTCCCTAGACGAGATATGCGACATATCAGACGAAGAGACCGGACTGTATGGTAGTGTTACTGATTGGATTCACAGGAGTGTTAGCAGGCTTGCTTGTTGATCTTCTGATCGCTCAATACCCGGGTGGCCGTTACATTTAGCAGACCGCTTGCGGCTTGTGGGTGTTTGATATGATCATCACCTACTGCCGGCGTATTGACGAGTCTCTAGAGTCCTACACAGGGGTTTCCTGGCTCAAGAGAAACGGAGTAGGAGCATATATGTGATATGTGCGGGACCGAGATTAATACGATATGAGATACCGTATTCAATTCTCACGATTTGTGACATTGGTCGGTTGTATGCGATATAACCGGGTTATCGGATCAAGTGTTGATTCGATAAGTTGTTACACATGATATTAGTCGGTTATATGTGATATAACCGGATTATTAAATCAAGAGTTGATTTGATAATCTAATATATAATTATATATTAAATATATTACATTACATTAACTAGTATTAGCTCACTTATGATTCTTTTCTCACTCACTTTGTGCACATTGTATATATGTGATATATGCAAGTGTACATTATTTTGTGTCATGTTTGATGATACAAGCAAGATGGGTGTATGAGATTAATACCATGCTAGGGTTAAGTTAGGGTTTTATTTATTTCTTAAGTTATAACAAAAGAGAGAAGACTTGGTCAATGTTGTCAAGTTTGGATGAAGCTTGTAGAAACATTGACAAAGTCCACTCTTTTGTCATTCCTTAGAATATTAGTTAACCCAACCCTTAACCTTAGCCCTTGGTTTATTCTCTACAAGAGTTAGGCATGAGGACATAACTCACCCATGGTTGCAATAATTTTTTTGGAAGATTAATTCATATGATGAGTTCATTCTTCTTCTTCTTCTTCCCCAAAAGCTTTCTAGCTTCAATGGAGGTATGAGAAAAAGTGTGAGAAAATCAAATCTAAAGAGAGCCCACTTCCTACTTCATCATCCTCTACTACTTTCCATTTAGTATAGGGTGTTTGCTTCACTAATTTCATAATTAGTGAAGAGATAGCTTGTGTTAGTGTCTCCTCGACGTAGATTATCTTCGGCCTCGAAGTCTTCGAAGCAACCATGTTCGTTTCTTCATGAGATCCTCTGTAGAGTCCGGAGTTCACGATCGGAGCGAAAGAGACTACTACACGGAGCTATTGAAGTGAAGGACCGGTCCACAAATGTTGTATTCCTTGCTCAATAGTCTTGCAAAGTGTTTGCATTTTATATTCCGTCGATTTCTAGTTAACGATTCTTAGTTAGGGTTAGCTAAAAAGACAAATTTTTGAATTTGGCATGGACGATGCCTCCCGAAACCTTGCTTCCGTCTTAGGTAACCCTACAGTGGTATCAGAGACATGCTAGAAATTTAGACGGATTTTGTCACGACCCAAAATATTAGCCCGCGACTAGCACTTAAATCACGCGACGTCTACAGGCGTAACGTAATTCAAGTAAGCTGAAAACCCAGAAATCTAAAACTTTTTAAGAAATAAAAATACAATAAATCATGTTTTGACTTTTTGAAAATTTGGGCAGCACCTCCTTTGTAAAAACTAACTCCGAAAATGGATACAATACAAAAAATAATAAAACATCTCCAAACAGGAGCAAATCACGCTCAACGGCGGAAACAACCACCACAAGTATAAAAACAAGTATATGACGTCCAACGGCGAAGATCCACACAAGAAAAAGTAAAGCAAGACATCAACCCCAAAATCGAACATAAAACCCTTCGCTCAAGTCTCGCAACTACAAGTCTTCTAAGTCTGCAACATATATAAAAACTAGTTTCTGAATTGATGGAGTGACTAGATACAATATGAATAATGAATACAAGAGGGGCAAGATCCAACATATATTACCTACCACAAGCAAGTCACCCGAAAATAGCTGTGTACCAGCGATACCGCAACTGATCCATGCGGTCAACCTGCAAGAACTGTAGCACAACGGGGGTGAGTTGCCAACTCGTGAATAGAAAAACATAACCAGGTAGAAATCGAAATAAACAACGATTCCTAGGTCAACTATATCATAAAGGTAATACTATGATATCTAGGATGACCGTATCTGCATATGTGCCAACACATAATAAATGCCTATCAGCAAGTGGATATCATCCAACAATATAATCAATGCATGTATGCAGGTGGATCTCGTCCAATAATATAATCAATGCATGTATGCAGTGGATCTCGTCCAACAATATAATCAATGCATGTATGCAGTGGATCTCGTCCACGTGTCACCCACTGACACAACAACTCCTGCATGTAAATATCATAAAAGCATATGCAGGTAACTATGAGGATATAAAACAACGTGTGTCCCTCGCGACACAACAAAATCATGGAAACCTGAGTGTCTAACCTCGACACTCGAAACATCATAAAACCCGTGTCTAGCATCGACACGTAAATCCTCATGCCTCAGGCGCTGTCCCCACGACTAGCCCTGATGTCATGTCTGTACATCACTCTGGTCGGTATCCCCACGATAACCGCCGAGTCCAAATACTATCACCGGTAGGTACTTGCCCAGCCTTCCAGGCTCATCGCCATCACCTGCGATCTCCTTGCTGAGGGGAACCATACCGGGCTCCACCATGTACCCGCACATGGCCCACTCCACTCCTCGCATCGCGTATATATATCACAAATCTCAGAACCGAGAAATCTCATGGTTGACGCATTGAAATATCATATCAAGAGAAACCGGGTTTTCAAATATTATATAGTTTCTTGAAATACCCCTACGGTTCTTAAATCCATAAATCACATGAAATCCATATCTCAATGCGTAAATCCATGAAAATATGATATATGCAACATAAAACAGCAATATGAGCATATTAAGGGAAAACCGCTCTTTTAAATGAATCCTGCTTTAAAATATATCATGCGGTTCCCAAATCCTCCGAAATCAAGTGCGGCATAATATGAGGTGTACATGTAACTATAGCAAGGTAAGTGTATCTACATGTAAGCAGGTATGTATGATGCATCTACTAAGCACAATAGCGCAATAAGCAACGTCTTAATATCACATGTCAAAATAATACCACTTAGGGGTATATGCAGCTATAGCAAGATATGTGGGTGTACATGTCAGTATGTATGCATGATGTGCATGTAGCTGTAGCAAGGTATGCAACATTTAACATGATGTAAGCATATCCGTATATCTCATGCAACGTGGAATAGTGATATGAACATAGAAAATATATCAAAGCATGATGTAGCAATTCTACTGTGTAGTGACATAGCAATTATCGATGATGAAGTGTGTAAGCCGGCAATTTGTGTATTTGCAACATACGCATTATCGATAATGGTGTAGGTGTACGAGCACAGGTATATATAATGTAATGAGAATAACATGAACGTAGCATGAAGTACATCGTCAACTAAATGCTATAAGGTATACGTGTCTACAATATATCCGAATCAGTGAATCCATCAATCGGCATCCAGCCTCACAACATCACGTACGGTACAATCCATCTTACGACATCCTCTAAACAAGGGTATGGATAAATCAATAGGTTAAACTAATCGCGTACGGAAATCTATCGTACGATGGAATTAAACAAATAGGGATTCTATCAACCTATACAACATCGGGGTACGGATCTAAGTCTCGTACGGCATATTACTCAATATGCAAAACACTATCCAAATAAAAGTACCTATCTCTCGGGTCACATCCATATTAAACTCGTATCAGGGGACCTACAAAGGTATCAACAATCTCTTATCGACTCGAATCCATAAAATGACATATCACACTAAGTCATCATATCACATCGTATACTCGTTCATCACATTAATATCTTGCAATCACATTATATAAACGTCACACTTGTTCTCTTTCAATTTGTACCCTTCATGATTCACTTATCATACCTTATTCTCATATGTCAATTATGTCCATTAGCATCAACTTCTATCATATTATCGTTTGTAAATCATACAATCATGTCTGTCGCATATCATTTATCAGGATAACATAATCAAACGTATTCCATATCAATGGTTGCGGGGGTGCTATACGCCATCCATCCGACTTCTCCCGTAGATATAAATCTACTCACCTGATAAACTCCTCGCTTAGCCGTAGTCGATGCGCTTCGTCGTCAAGGAATCCACCCGAAGGTACCTACAATCAATAAGAATTTGCAAAACTATTAACATCAAATTCCGAAATCCACGAATGGCACGCCGTGCGCTCATAGGTTAGAACCTATAGCTTACGCATGCAAAACAACCAAACAACGCTCGTCGTTGATGTACAAACGTCCAACGACCAAATACAATATCCAGTCGCAAAACCAAGAAATCCCAATACCAGAAAACATAGCCAAACCCTAACTAGGGTCGCTATACATGAAAACTGCTACGCCAAAAATCCAATCGTACCAATACTCATTCACAACACATATAATTATCGTAGATAAAAATATATACATCATCACCATGTCTATTAAAACCCACGTCTAATTTTTACCAAAAACTTAGTAAGCAGTTTATCATTTTAGCTCATTTTAACACAAAGCTAGATGTTTTAAACAATTTAGTGATCACAATCATCACAAAGCAGCTTAATTAAGTCATCCAAACCTTTACTACCATTTTAATCTCATCCAAAACATGTTTTAGAAAAAGCTAGTTTTCTAATTATCTCAATTAGACAAATTAGGAATTTAACAAATATCATTCTCACAAAATGATTTAGTTTTCCATGTATACACTTCACAATTAACCAAATCATCAAGTTAAACCCTAACTTGATTTTCATAATAATTATCATGAATATTCTAAACATGAAATTAAAGCTATATTAAAACACTTAAATAGCTAGCTTAAAGAATTAAGCAACAATAAAGAATTAGGGTTAGGATTTATACCTCACAAACATGCTATCAAACTTGCAAATTGAATTCCAAAGTAGCCTCCTAAAATGCTAACTTTAATGAAGAACTAAGCTAGTTTAGGCTAAAGATTAAGGAGTATGGATTTGTATTTGAGTTTGTGTGAATATTTCATGATTTTTGATTAAGAACTAAGCCTAATCTAGAGATTAGATTAGTATAGATTCACATTAGAAGTAATTAACCCAAGCAAAAATTGTAATTACCACTAATTAAGTGCATAATTAACAACTTAAAATAATACTTTAATTAGGGAAAATATAAAAGTGAACCAAAACTTCCAAGTGACCCACAAAACCCGCAAACTAGCTTCATTCTAGTAAAACTAGTTGCAAACAAGTCTATACAGAAGTTTGATCACTATCGGGTTAAAACAGAAAATACCGACTATTTTACCCTAAAACGGAAAAATACGCATAACGATTTCAGAAAATTTACAATCTTCCCCCTTAAAGAAATTCGGTCCCCGAATTTAAATTTAAACCCCAATACTAAAACATTTCAAACTCCAACTAAAACAACTGGGATCCGAAATCACGGAAGTAACAGAAATAATATAGCGTGTCGCATGCGCCTGAAGCCGTGTATGAAACTCAAAACCGAACTCCGTCAAGCGTCACTCAAACCATCGTACTTGCACGCATATCATCGGAGTTATAATGGAGATGCAGATCTCAAAATCCACTACTGATATCTAATATACACTAAGCAAATGCTATAATATGTATACACTACACATCCTTTTTTTGAAAAATCTCCAAAAACTGAAATAACATATGCAGAATCTTTTTCTGAATCGCCGTGTGATGTGTAACTCGAGGCACAAATGATGGACGCTCATTTGTAAAGTAATAATATACTAGCATATAAGTTTTGCTCAAATATACGTTCCGCCCTTTTTAAAATATCCCAAAAGGTTTCTTTTATATGCGTTCGTGTCACTCGCAGACACGTAAGAAATAACGAGACTATAGTTCCTTTTTGAAAATCTCTTGATAAAATTTTTATGCATGCAAAATACTCAGGCACTGTCCTCCGATCAATCCTGTTCGGCTACTACATAATATAGTGTCCATCATGAAAAGAAAGTGTTCAAAAGCAATATCAGCCTCAAAAGGCGAATCCAACAATCACGTGCGTCTGGTACACACGGAAATCCAAATCAATACAAGTGCCACAATATGCACAAAAGTAAGACTAAGTGCAACGGGTGTGCACGAAAGCATCTGTCCAATGCAACTGGCGTGCACGACACTAACAACTAGTGCATCAAAAGTGCCCGAAAATCTCAATCCAGTGCAACTAACATGCACGAACGAAAACCCCAAATCGGGTGAATCAGGTGTGCACAAAAATCATATCACGCGCCCAACATGCGCGAAAGTCCCAATCAAGTGCATCGTCATGCAAAAACGAAATTGAAATCAAGTGCATCCCACATGCATGAAATATCAAATCCTGTGCATCCAGTGCACGAAATATCAAATCCTGTGTATCCACTGCACGAAATATCAAATCCTGTACATCCACTGCACGAAATATCAAATCCTGTGCATCCACTGCACGAAATACCAAATCCTGTGCATCTAGTGCACGAAATATCAAATCCTGTGCATCTAGTGCATGAAATATCAAATCCTGTGCATCCACTGCACGAAATATCAAATCCTGTGCATCCTCTGCACGAAATATCAAATCCTGTTCATCCACTGCACGAAATATCAAATCCTGTTCATCCACTGCACGAAATATCAAATCCTGTGTAGGAAATCTAGGAAATCAAAAACATGTGCAGCTAAGGCACAAAATCGACATCAACACCACGGTGTATAAAATATATCAAGTGCAAAAACTATGCACAAAAATGTAAATACCGAGTAGGTGCAGCCATGGTGCACGAAAACTATATCCTGAAGCTCGATCATCAAAACTAAATTCCAAGCGATATTAGCGTGATACTCGGATCACAAACAAAAATCGCAACAAATGACATTGAGGTACACCTCCTACAATGTCGAAAAAAAGACAAAAAATGTCGGTGCGCCCAAACTGGCAGAGCAAGAACATCCGCTTGCCTCCTGCTCACAGTCCAGCGTCTTCTGTATCTGGGTCCTCATTTCTCTGTGGATCACAAATCTCGTACTCTATTGGCTCATTTTCCCGGTTAGGTGTGCTAACGGAAACGATTCCGCTCTGGTACTCCTCAGGTCACCTCTCGGCCCGTTAGTATGATCACTCATAAAGCAGCAGGTCACTGGCGTCGGCCTCTGGCCCTTTGAATACACGTGACACAACTGATCCTCAGTGCAATCTCATCGCAGCAGTGTCCTAGAAGGAACTGGCTCAAGGTCTCTTCCGATCTTGCCTATACCGAACTGTACGGAGGCTGGTACACTTACAAATTTTTTCTCGCTTTCTGGACATCTGCATTCTCAGCACAACATTTTCTCGGGAACTGGCCGTATCCCAATGCCTCTGCATGTAAATAGATCTCTAATCTCGACGGGGATTAACAACAGATCGTCAGCATCACGCACGAACCTCTTGTTCCACTCGTCCTTATTATCGTCCACTTTGACATCATGTCATGCTATCTGCGCACTGCAAATGTTCTTGGCGAGAATCAATCCAGAATCTCTCACACGGACTCGAAATCACGAACTCGGTATCTTCATCACTCTGTAGAAGATATCCAGCCGAACGCGTCCTCGGGAACTCATCCCAACCATTGAAGGAATACTCAAAACTCATCTGTTTCTCGATCAACTCACAGCACATCTGGGTGAGGTCGTCTATCTTAACTGGTCAGCTTACCGATCTCACGCCGGAACATCCGACGAACAACGTCATCTCTGAATCGATCTACTCTAGATCTGAGTAAGACTCTCCACACTGGAAATCTTCAACTCAACAGGGCCCGCGTCGGCGCACCAAATCTGACGAATCACTTCCGTCTCTCAACTCTAGATAGACTAGCTATCACCTGTCGTATCCATCCCTTGTGGGGGGTTGATTTGATTTTTGGTGTGGCATTTTTGGTTCTCTTCATGCTCCAAAAATCACATAAGAAGACTCTCCAAAATTCCAAGTTCCTTTTCCTCATTGTTGGAGATAATGCCCTCAGAGTCAATTATTGGATCACAGGTACGTGATTGCAATGATTGATGGAGGACCTATCCCGGTAGGACAGTCTTACTCGAGATGATAGTATGCTATCTGGTTTACCTTTATCATCGTGTACTGTTTTAGGTGACCTGACACGTCGCTATTACACGTTGATAGAGCCCCTAGGATTCTTGCTTGACCACCAGCAGTATGAGGGCGATCATATAAGTGGGAGCTGGGGTCTATAAGCATATCCTGAAATGGTCCCTAGTCGTGTGAGTTTCGAGACAGGGCATCGATACACCATAGTAGACTAGTGTATACAGTCGAGACCCCGACGAGGGGCGGTGGCCGGTCTCACAAGCCACTGGTGTCAGTTAGATCACCTAAGATGTATACAGGTGCTCATTGGGTTATGAGTACACTGGACATGACTCGCCGGGAACATGCCAGTTGGTCATATACCAGACGTCAGATGGCAGTTCCCTGGTGACATGTGTGCAGGTTAGTTCATCGACCTGGGGATCGTCATTTGTCTTGTGTGAGTTCCCACTGTACTTTGCTAACTACCCTACCACGGCTCAAAGGAGTCGTGCAAACAGGTTTTAGTTGGGTACAGTCCCGAGCCACATGGAGGCAGTGAGCGTATCTTCAGGGGTTCGTCTCTCCCGGTATTGGGGGTGAGGTCGTGCTGTGTCTAGGAGAGCCATTACACGAAGCCCTCGGCCGAGGCAAGGAGATTTACTGGTAGGTATTCCAGTAGTATCTCAGGGTGTTCTTGGCTACACTCCGACACGACTTGTACCGCTTTTGGGGGTCTGACTTTTACCAACCCCCTAGGCCCGCCATGCGATGCTCATAGACGAACGGACCAGACTGTACGGATATTGTCACTGACAGGCTCAGTAGGGTTGTCAGGCTGAGTTCGCTCACAGACGTCCCTTTTAGTCAATACCTGGTAGCCCGTTACGTATTGGCTTATACCTCTGACGTGCTAGTGGTTAAATCCACAACCAAGGTGTTGACGAGTCTTTAGAGTCCCCCACATTCAGTTACTCAGCTTTCGGGCGAAAGGTTGTAGAGGCCGTATGGAGATATGGCAAGGTCCGATCAGATACGTGCGGTATTGCACGGATCAGGATCTGACAGTTTGTACTATAGGCCGTATGGTTATATGGCAGGGTTCGATCAGATACGTGCAGTATTGCACGGATCAGGATCGAACAGATATTACTAGCCGGTTTTGGTATAAGCCGGATTCTAGTATAGTACAGTGGAGATTTTGTCTCATTGCATTTGTATTTCGGTCGAAATACAGATGCGGGTGTGTATGCACAGTATTGGGGTTTTCCTGTAATTTATTACGGGACCAGTTTTCTGGAGTTGCCAGTTTGCTTTCCGTTTCGGCCGATTTTCATTGTTCCGTTCATTGGCCGAAGATTGGTGGAGGAGGGCTTATTTGCATTGTTGCAAATAAGTGATTATGGAGGGGGTCTTTGCATCTTATCATGTCATGATACTTGTCCCATCATTTGACTTCATAAACTCATGATTGCTTGACTTTGTAAATCATCATGGTTGTTGATGATGAGGTTGGTGGTAGGTGGTTGAGTGTGGGTTTTGATTTGGTGATCATTTCCTTTTGCATGATAGCTTTCTCTCTCTCCCTTTTTTGGATCATGGGATGGCTCTCTTATTCTTTGACCTCTCTCTCATTCTCACTCACTTCCCCACCAAGAGAGGCCGGCCATTTTTGGGGCAAGGGCTGTCCAAGTTTTTGAGGGTGGAAATGTTGTTCATTTCATGCACCAAAATTCTCCAAGCTCCTCCACATACTTCTTGTTTTCATCCCTCCACCAAAAGGCAATTCCGATAACCCCAAATGAGACACAAGCCTCTACATTATATTCTACAGCAAATCTTGGGCACGTCGAGTAGCCGGCTTCATTCCCGAGTTGCCTCGGCATTGAGGTGGGAGCCCGTAAACGATGTAGGCGATGTGGTGCACTTCCGGCGACGAGGAGGAGACGGGACATTCCGCAGGAGATCGGGACGACGACGAGAAGACCGGAGGACTCGGATCTGTCGGTATATCTCTATTCCCTTTCTTGATAGTAGCTTAGACTTGTTAATGGTTACGATCCGGATGTTTAGTGCGCGGGGGTGCCGGTTTGCTAAGTCCGCAAAATTAAAGTTTTTCACCGCTTCCGCATTCCGGCGTCGGATTGACGGCCGGGGCGCCGCCGTGCACTTGCAGTGGTATCAGAGCCTCGCCATTAACTTAGTCTAGCTTTGTGTAATGTGTTTTGCATTTCCGATCGACCAAAATTCCAAAATCTACATTTTAGTTCACGACAGTTTTCTGTTGAAAATTTTTGGTGTCAAAATTTTTTTCAGGTTGTATAAAATTGATGTGCAGGAAATTCTAAGACCACTGGGAAAATTCGACATAGTCAGTCGACCAATGTAGCGCGGATCCGCGGCCAAACCCCTCATTGGGCCGCGGTTCCGCCGCGCATTGGTGACGTCAATGTATTATTTTTTTCCAGTGGGCTTCTGGGCTAATTTTAGGGGTTTTGGAATATTAAAATTGGGCCCAGGTTTTCTGTGAGTGCTACAGTATTGCTTGGGGGCCCACTTGTTAAAATTTGATTGATCGGATATTTTAAACACATTTTTCACAGTATTTACATTATATCTGCGACCGTGAATGTCACTTGATCGGTAAATCCGGTCTAACTGCTATAGCCCGGTTAGACGGATTTGCGAACGTGATTTTCACGTTGATGTTCTGTTTTTGCTGTGATGTTGCGGATTGGTCGTGGGGGATAGCCTGGATGCAATGCTAGTACAGTTGTGGTTGTATTATGTACATTTGATATTGCGGGGCGAGCGTCCGACATGTGGACTGCCGTCACTGCCTGTTTGTATTATTATTTTGGGGCACGGCCAGGTTGCGGTCGTTGTACCCGGTGTATGTATATTTTACTTTCTGTACTAGGATTACCCCAGGAGGGGTGCACGGATAGCCGGGTTCTAGAAGGCAACAAGCCCGCATCTCATGGCATTGAGACAGAGGGGGCTTCACTCTAGGATTGGCAGGCTATTCGCCGCACTCGTAGGGGGTACAGGTTGACCCAGGAGGGGTGCCCAAGTTGCAGGATTCCGTGAAGTGCTGGGTGGTCCATTCACGGTACTGAAGGGGGCTGCCTCGCTTCAGGTTTTGGCGGGTTACTTGCCGCGCCCGTAGGGGTCTAGGATTTCATTGCGCAGGCTATCCACACGACCAGGGGAACGTCGGGTTTCAGCGGCTCTGTGAAACCCGGGGATCCCAGATATCTGTATTGTTCTGTGATGCTGTTCATTCTCTGTGATGTTGCATTTCTATCACGCCTTGAGCGAAATATAATATATTGGTATATATATTAGTAGATGTTGTATATGTTTTGCATCCGCGCTAGTCCAGTCCCCGCTCTGTCGTTAGTTAGCTAACCTAACGGGTAATGACGGGACCCAGTGGCGAATGCGGATGGCATATACGTACATCAGTATATTTTCGTTCTTTTTGGTGTGATCAATTGATGGGACTGCATTGATTCGGATCAATGCAAGTTAAAAACAAACCTAATCTGATGTTGTTGGAACACTTTTCAAAAAGCTGTTATTGCAAGGACGTTCACTTTTGTTTTGCATCGTGATATTCAGTTGGAATATCCTGCTCCTCAGTCGACGCGGCAAGGGCCGAGATCCCTTCACCGGGAGTGACCCCTTGGACAAAAGTTTGCGTCGGGGCATTAACTTCACTATAGCCGATTACTTTTGCTTTGCATCGCGGTATTCATTTGGAATATCCTGCACCCCATTCTACGGGGAAAGAGCCGAGATCCCTTCACCGGGAGTGACCTCTTTAGCAACGGTTTTTCGTCACTATATTTTTAAAAGCTATCCGTTCCTTCGACGATATCAAGTTCTTTACGTTAAAGGTTTTCGCCAGAAACCATTCGTAGCCCTCCATCATTTCAGTTAAATATTCGGTAGTATTCAAGCTATGTATTTTGACCTCACGCCAAGGCATAGTGATTGGTAGCTGCCGGGTATTTATCTGTTGCATAGATAGATGCGTTGGTTTGGGACAGTCGTACTACTATTTTAGCCTACGTCAAGGGTATGTACGGGTGGATTCAAATTAACCTGGATAATGATGGGCAGAACTTGACATGTGACTTATGATATTTTGACCTCACGCCAAGGTCATAAGAGCATGGGGCAGAAATCACATCTGGAGTTTCAAAAGAACTGAAACTTGCCAGATATGCGCATACCTTCTGGAGTGTGATACCGTGAGCGGATTCCGTCACGTTATCATGCGATGATAGTTGGATCCCGATTCCCACTGATGAGTTAGTTTACTCCTCGGGTAACCCCGACTAATTCTTCTTTCAGGTTTGGAGGAGAATTTGAGGTACAGTGGGAGGATTCCAGATTAGATAAATTGGTAACCATTCTGATCTAGGATAGAGTGCACGCTGAGTGTTTCTTTTCTCTCTCTCTTTGGCAGCAACCATTGACCCGACCCTAAGACTATGACTCAGTGACCAAGTTGACCGAACCTTCTTAACACTGGCTTTTGGATTGTCAGAGTTGCAAACCTCATTGCCACTCCTACTTTTACCCTTTTCTCCAGGACACCCCGTATTAGTACGAACGTCCACTTCCATTGGACAAAACCATCGTATGGTTAGATACGAACTCGAAAGAATTTATTCGAGGATGGTTTCGGGTTCTGGAGAAAACGGATAGGATTATTCAGTTGTCTTTTCCTTTTACCCTCTCTCAGGTTGCGAGTACTCCTTGGTTTAGGAGTAGTACACCTATTACGCAAATTGGATAGTCTTCTTCCAAACCTTAGGCTGGTGCCGACCGGTAGGGAATGAAGAAAACCAATTAGCCTAACGATGGTGTACAGAAGGTATTGAGTTAAGACAAAGCAAGGGATTAGTAAGAGGGCAAAGTAAATTGCAACAGATATTCACGAACAAACCAAGTATTTCTTCGCCAATCCTAAAATCACCTTTGCATTTCTCCAGGACACTCCGTATCACTATGAAGATCCACAGTTTATTGGATACTCCATCGTATGGTTATATACGAACTCGAAAGGAACTTGTTCCAGTTCGGGCATGGATTCTGGTTCAGGAGAAATAGGAATAAGATTTATTCAGGTGTCTTTTATCTTCACCTTCTCTCGCTTTGCGAGTGCTCCTAGGATTAGGACAGTACACCCATTATGCTTATTGGATAGTCTTCTTCCAAACCATAGGCTGGTGCCGAACGGTAGGGAAGGAAGAAAACCATTTGGCCTAAAGGGGTGTACAGAAGGTAATGACTAAAGGCATATGAAGGGATTTGGAGAGGTGGCAAAGAATTACACGGTTACAGTTGTGAATCTGGATAATGGAAGAGGCATTACTAGGAATACCAGGATACCCCATCGAAACATTTCAATGTTTCAGCTTCACTGTGTACTGTTAAAGGAAAACTGATTTCCCAGTTAGACACTTACTCCAGGGTATGTATTTACCAGGTTTGATTCTCACATCTGTATGGTTTTACAGATGATGAGTGGGAGTAGGTTATTGGGAATTGGGTGATTATCCTCATTATATCGGGATTCGTTGTAATCGGTGATATTTGAGGAAATCACCTGGGCTGTTTGCCGGTCGGCAAATATTTGGTTTTGAATATCCGCTGTTATGCACCAATTTCAAATTGATATATCTGTACGTCTATTTTCATAGAGTGAGATATACCTTTTTGAAATTATGTCGATGACATTTACCTATACCAGTGGATGGTTAGGTAAGGAGCATTAAACGGCGGTGTAATTCTTCTTAACCATAAGTACAGTTTTCAACCTACGACACACAGTGAATGAGTTATCAAACTCAAGGGACTTATACAGAGTATTGTATGTTGTCCAGGGTCCATCAGGACAGAGGGGTTGGTCCTCGTACTATATTCGGTTTACTTATGACTTCTCTAGTTTTTAGACAGGTGTTTCGTGGAAACACATGGTCCGAATTTTGAGAAGTTATAGGTATTTGAATAGAGTAGAGAACCAGGTGTAGCAAGTATCGGGATTCTTCAAAGAGATCGAAGATGTAGATACTTGTGTATGGTATTCGGTTGGTAGTAGTGACTAAGAGAACTTGCTTCTCTTTCAGGTTACTCATAAATGGAAGCATTCCTAAGTTGAGTAACGCTGATCGGCCTCCTTCCATTTAGTTGACATGCACTGGAGACAGTTGCATGATTTGGATCTGGTTCAGTTAAATCAGTGCCTCTAGTCCTATATGGGATATAGAACAGTTCGTATCTTGACGTTGTTAAGGTACGGGGAGTTGTCCAGCTTATGATTAAAACCAGACTCTGGATAACTCAAGGCACGTTTCTGTAAGGGCTGTTTGTGGGTTGACCCAGGCTGTGACGAGGGTTGACTTTCTACCATCTGGATGAACAATAGCAATATTGTTCTATACTCGCCACAGTTTTATCAAAAATGGATTTTTTCAGAAAACAGTAGTGGGAGTATGGTAGAACTGGAAGTGATTCCAGAACCACAAACGATTACTGAAGATTTGATAAGGAACCTAAAGATTCAATCTGGATTGACATTCCATTGGCCACTCCGCAGATAAGGTGGGTAACTTCAGGCACCCGAGAGGTACTACGGTAGCCTCAAGGACGGTGACAGGGAAGTTCTTGTTCACCCACAATTACCATTGCTGTTGTTCCAGGCTGCGAGACCCGGCGGGATGATGAGTATAGCGTCGTTCTGAACTCACTTCAGAAGTGTACGTGTATATGACTCTGCCAGAGGGTTGTCGTAGACAGTGGGAGCAGCGGAAGCATTGGTGGACAGGTAGCTTATGTCTATTTATAGACTAAAGCAGATGTAGCGGAGATAGATCATCTATTTCTGACGTGACAGTCATGGGTTTGACTTCATCAGAATAGGGGATGGATCTGTTGAGGAGGTACTAAGGGTGTGATGTCATGGTATTTGGATGACATACACAGAGTAGGAAGTGAAATTCCTACACTACAATCGGTTATACTTTGGTCGTCACACAGTGGTTTCTCCACACAGGACTTGGATATTATATCTGACATACTGGTTACTAGATCTATGGTTTTAGATCTAGATTTGGGTGGTTTCCCAATTAGGGTACTTTGACAGCATTCTAAGAGTATTTAGAATGGACGACTCCATGCACGGTAGTGTACCTGCAGAAGATGGAGTCACCCTCTCTAAAGGTGTCTTACAGACTAAAGGGGAGAGGGACGTGCATGATTGGCAGATCACTTGCTCAGGCAATTGAGTCAATCATGAGATGTCAAGTACCACACCAGATATTGTTTTTGCACTAGATGCAATAAGTTGACATTAATCCAATCCTGGAGAAACAGTCGGAAGCAGTTTTAGAACATAAGTGAATGTTCTAGGGATATGATAACGACAGGATCATTCGTGAGACAGTTATCATTCCAGGCTTCCAAGGTGACATGGACGACAAGGAGGTTGTCAGAGTTATATTTTTCCTTCTGACGAGGGGCAGTATTTTGGACAGGTGATCCAAGGCAGTACTGAGGGAGGCATGGCGCAGGATATTGATTAAGTTCAGTTGACGATACAGTCTAAGAAGTTTGGATTTGGAGTTCATTTATGAGCTATGTCCCATCAGACATCCAGACACATTCTAAGACAGGTATTGCTCATTTCGGGAGATGGGTTTCTCCGCGAAGTTGAGATATAGAGAGACATAGAAAGAGACATCAAGGCGGATCCACTCACTGAGGCTATTTCTCGAACGGGTACACACGGGCTGGGTGTTCGGTATCACACAGGCTGTGAGTATGCGACATCGCAATAATTAGCCTTGAGTGCAAGTGGGAGATTGTTGGAGATAACGCCCTCAGAGTCAATTATTGGATCACAGGTACGTGATTGCAATGATTGATGAAGGACCTATCCCGGTAGGACAGTCTTACTCGAGATGATAGTATGCTATCTGGTTTACCTTTATCATCGTGTACTGTTTTAGGTGACCTGACACGTCGCTATTACACGTTGATAGAGCCCCTAGGATTCTTGCTTGACCACCAGCAGTATGAGGGCGATCATATAAGTGGGAGCTGGGGTCTATAAGCATATCCTGAAATGGTCCCTAGTCGTGTGAGTTTCGAGACAGGGTATCGATACTCCATAGTAGACTAGTGTATACAGTCGAGACCCCGACGAGGGGCGGTGGCCGGTCTCACAAGCCACTGGTGTCAGTTGGATCACCTAAGATGTATACAGGTGCTCATTGGGTTATGAGTACACCGGACAGGACTCGCCGGGAACATGCCAGTTGGTCATATACCAGACGTCAGATGGCAGTTCCCTAGTGACATATGTGCAGGTTAGTTCATCGACCTGGGGATCGTCATTTGTCTTGTGTGAGTTCCCACTGTACTTTGATTACTACCCTACCACGGCTCAAAGGAGTCGTGCAAACAGGTTTTAGTTGGGTACAATCCCGAGCCACATGGAGGCAGTGAGCGTATCTTCAGGGGTTCGTCTCTCCCGGTATTGAGGGTGAGGTCGTGCTGTGTCTAGGAGAGCCATTACACGAAGCCCTCGGCCGAGGCAAGGAGATTTACTAGTAGGTATTCCAGTAGTATCTCAGGGTGTTCTGGGCTACACTCCGACACGACTTGTACCGCTTTTGGGGGTCTGACTTTTACCAACCCCCTAGGCCCGCCATGCGATGCTCATAGACGAACGGACCGGACTGTACGGATATTGTCACTGACAGGCTCAGTAGGGTTGTCAAGCTGAGTTCGCTCACAGACGTCCCTTTTAGTCAATACCTGGTAGCCCGTTACGTATTGGCTTATACCTCTGACGTGCTAGTGGTTAAATCCACAACCAAGGTGTTGACGAGTCTTTAGAGTCCCCCACATTCAGTTACTCAGCTTTCGGGCGAAAGGTTGTGGAGGCCGTATGGAGATATGGCAAGGTCCGATCAGATACGTGTGGTATTGCACGGATCAGGATCTGACAGTTTGTACTATAGGCCGTATGGTTATATGGCAGGGTTCGATCAGATACGTGCGGTATTGCACGGATCAGGATCGAACAGATATTACTAGCCGGTTTTGGTATAAGCCGGATTCTAGTATAGTACAGTGGAGATTTTGTCTCATTGCATTTGTATTTCGGTCGAAATACAGATGCGGGTGTGTATGCACAGTATTAGGGTTTTCCTGTAATTTATTACGGGACCAGTTTTCTGGAGTTGCCAGTTTGCTTTCCGTTTCGGCCGATTTCCATTGTTCCGTTCATTGGCCGAAGATTGGTGGAGGAGGGCTTATTTGCATTGTTGCAAATAAGTGATTGTGGAGGGGGTCTTTGCATCTTATCATGTCATGATACTTGTCCCATCATTTGACTTCATAAACTCATGATTGCTTGACTTTGTAAATCATCAAGGTTGTTGATGATGAGGTTGGTGGTAGGTGGTTGAGTGTGGGTTTTGATTTGGTGATCATTTCCTTTTGCATGATAGCTTTCTCTCTCTCCCTTTTCTGGATCATGGGATGGCTCTCTTATTCTTTGACCTCTCTCTTATTCTCACTCACTTCCCCACCAAGAGAGGCCGGCCATTTTTGGGGCAAGGGCTGTCCAAGTTTTTGAGGGTGGAAATGTTGTTCATTTCATGCACCAAAATTCTCCAAGCTCCTCCACATACTTCTTGTTTTCATCCCTCCACCAAAAGGCAATTCCGATAACCCCAAATGAGACACAAGCCTCTGCATTATATTCTACAGCAAATCTTGGGCACGTAGAGTAGCCGGCTTCGTTCCCGAGTTGCCTCGGCATTGAGGTGGGAGCCCGTAAACGATGTAGGCGATGTGGTGCACTTCCGGCGACGAGGAGGAGACGGGACATTCCGCAGGAGATCGGGACGACGACGAGAAGACCGGAGGACTCGGATCTGTCGGTATATCTCTATTTCCTTTCTTGTTAGTAGCTTAGACTTGTTAATGGTTACGATCCGGATGTTTAGTGCGCGGGGGTGCCGGTTTGCTAAGTCCGCAAAATTAAAGTTTTTCACCGCTTCCGCATTCCGGCGTCGGATTGACGGCCGGGGCGCCGCCGTGCACTTACAATTTCTGCCTGGAAGCTCCAACGATCTCAGCTCGTAAGCTCTGGAAGCGACATCACATCAATCTCAGCAACAGCTGGGTCATCTGTCTGCACGGTCGATGACATCACAATCTCTGAGCTATGCTGTACATCAACAGTCCTCACACAGCAGGCAGCCTCTAACAATGGCCTGATTATCCGGTACATAACCGCACACTCGCCTCAAACGAGAGGTCACAACACCACACTACATCGATACGTTCCCATGTCACCAGAAAACACGATGGTCAGTCCTCGTCTACGACGAGCTCGCCCTGACCACATCACCAGTAGCAGCTCAAACTGTGCTTAAACCATGGTGACAGGAACCTCAAACAAGTATTGACGAAAATAGATCAAGTGATGAAATGAAACAACCAATCCAGAAAAAAAATATGATCATAATGAAGAACCGAATCAGTGAGAGCATGATCATGTAAACAGATAGAATCAAGGATCTCAAATGGATGCATAATCAAGGAAAACAAAGAGAATCACCACTCTCAAGATATGTACATCCTAAGGTTTCTTAAGTGGAGTATCGTATCGTAAATATGCCGCGGAACATACGTACGGTACGTCATTCTACTCAAGCTACCTACTCCATCAATCAGGGTCAGCCTATGAAACGAAAGTTTGGGTCTAACACCCCCTTGTTCAAGTCTAAAGTCCATAAGGTCAAGCCTAGGTTCCAAAATATATACGCCCTAGACCCCACATAGTCAAACCTAGACTCGAACCAAGGTTAAACCTAGCGCTCTGATACCAACTTTGTCACGACCCAAAATATTAGCTCGCGACCAGCACTTAAATCACGAAGCGTCTACTGGCGTAACGTAATTCAAGTAAGCTAAAAACCCAGAAATCTAAACCTTTTTAAGAAATAAATATACAATAAATCATGTTTTGTCTTTTTGAAAATTTGGGCAGCACCTCCTTTGTAAAACCTAACCCCGAAAACGGGTAGAACACAGAAAATATAAAGCATCCCCAAACGGGAGAAAATCACGCTGTAAGTCCACGTTGCCGACCCCGGTTCTTGCGGGGAGGCGGAAACGGTATAAAAATCAAATTTTTAGCGCATTAGGCAACATGGACTAACAAAAGTCGGGATCTTTTCTAAACAAATCTAGCTACCAAGCTAAAGAGAGTTAGCTACTCGGAAAAGATGTTATACCTCACTTGAACTCCTTCTTCTTGAAACCTTTGTAGAGGTTGGATGGTGCTTTCCTCGTCGCCTTCTTTCGTCAAAGATGGATCCACCTGAGGGTTCAACCTTGGGCTCCTTTCTCGAACTTTGAGAGAACTAAGGTCTTTGGCTTGCTAGACCTTCAACCCTAGAGTGAGTAGAGAGTGGTTTAGGGTATTTTTATCTCAAGGAGAGGTTTCTCAACACATGAGAATGAATCTCCTTGAACTAGAGGAGGAGGAAGAAGAAGAGATGAGAGAGAGTGAATATAATAGAATGAAAATGGTTTTTGCAACCATAACAAAATCTAAGTGATTTATCAAAAATAATATAAATCAAAAATGAAAAGGTGATGGTTAGTTTGAATAGACCATTATCATATCACCATAAATGATTTTGCAAAGAACAAAGAGCATCTAAAAAGCTAATGATGATGGTCAAAATTTCAAACCTAGTCAACTAGTCAACCTTGGTCAACAATTCAACAAGCCCAACCATAACACAATTTCATTTAATTAATATTATTAATTGATAAATCACAAGATCATTAGGGTTTGGAAAAAGACGACTGTCAACTGTGCATACACACCCGTTCCAAAACCCCAATGAAAAATCTCTTCCTCCGCCTCAATCAACTGTGCATACACACCCGCGTTCATGTTTCGAGGAACACGAACACAAAGAGATAAAACCAATCCCAAATCATATACAAGGATCCGGCTTAAACCAAAACCTGCTAGTATAAGCTGTCCGGACAACAAACGTGCACAAGTGCGCGGATGTGAACGAACCCTGTCGCAAAACCATGCGACCTCTACTCATTTTGCCCAAAGGCGAATAGCCCTCTGTGTGGGACTTTAAAGACTCGACACTACGCTGGCAGTGGGTTTAACCACAGACCGCAAGCGGCACTAGCTGTACGTAACGGTCCCCAGGTAGATACCGATAAGAAGACTGACGAGGTGAACCCCATCTGAACTCCTACTGAGCCTGAATGTGACAGTCTCCGTACAGTCCGGTCTGTTTGTCTGATACATCGCATGGCGGGCCTAGGGGGGCGGTAAACGTCAGTCCCCTAATAGCGGTACAAGTCGTGTCGGAGTGAAGCCCAGAACGCCATGAGATAACACTGGAAACCTACAAGTATATCTCGCTTGCCCTGGCCAGGGACTACTCGTGTAATGGCTCTCCTAGACACAGCGCGATGTCAACCCCCAATACCGGGAGAGACGAATCCTGTCTAACCGTCACTGCCTCCAAGTGCTTCGGGACTGCACCCAACTACTACCTGTTTGCACGACTCCTTTGAGCCGTGGTAGGGTAGTAGTCAAAGTACAGTGGGAACACACTTGAGGCGAAGTGACAGTGTCAAGTCAGCGGACTAAGCTGTACTCATGTCACCTGGGAACTGATAACTGACGATAGGTATAATACCAACCATCAGTTCCCAACGAGTCCTGTCCAGTATACTCGTAGCCTAACGAGCACCCGCATACTATCTCAAGTACGACGTACTGACGGCTGTAGGACAGACCACCTCCCGCACTGGGATGAGAAGCGCATACGCTAGTCTACTCCGGAGTATCGATGCCCTGTCTCGATAATCCCATGACTAGGGACGTGTATAAGGATGTGCTTGTAGATTACCCAGCCCCCACGAGTGTGACTGCCATCACAACGCTGGTAATCAAGCAAAGATCCTAAGGGCTCTACTAATGGCTATAGATAATATGCTAAAAGAAAGATATGTACACATTAAAGTAGAAACAAACTAAGTAGCATACTACCATTTTGAGCAAGATTGTATATACAACTGTGAATATCCCAAGCTTCCATTAAGTAATATACAAACTAGTATGATACAGTAATGGCCTCTAGGGCATATACACTAACAATCTCCCACTTGCACTAAGGCCATGTACTGGCGTATCGAAGACCTATCATCTCGATCAGCCGCTCGAACTGAGTCTGGGGCTAGGCCTTGGTGAATGGATCTGCAGTGTTATCTTCTGAAGCAACCCTCCGAACCTCGATCTCCTGGCGATCCACGATCTCCTTGATCAGGTGATACCGCCTCAAGATGTGTCTGGATTTCTGATGGGACCTGGGTTCCTTCGCTAAAGCTATAGCCCCCGTTGTTGTCGCAATACAGAGGTATTGGATCAACAATGGACGGAACCACCTGAAGTTCTTTCAAGAACTTCCTCATCCAGACGGCTTCTTTTGCGGCATCAGATGCAGCGATGTATTCCGCTTCCATAGTCGAGTCTGCAACGGTTTCTTGTTTGGAACTCTTCTAACAGACCGCCCCTCCATTGAGGGTAAAGACAAAGCCCGACAGAGACTTGGAATCATCCTTGTCACTCTGGAAGCTGGAGTCAGCAAAGGCCTCGATCTGGAGGTCTTTTCCGCCATACACCAAGAACATCTCCTTAGTCCTTCTCAGGTACTTGAGAATGTTCTTTACCGCTATCCAGTGTTTCTCCCCAGGGTTTGACTGATACCTGCTTACTACACTCAGTGCATAAGCCACATCTGGTCTGGTACACAACATCGCATACATTATAGAGCCTACCGCAGAAGCGTAGGGTATAATAGACATGCGATCCCTTTCCAAATCAGTCTTGGGAGACATCTCTTTGGAGAGGGTGATCCCGTGACAAGCCGGTAGATTACCGCGCTTGGAATCTTCCATACTGAATCTTTTCAGTATGGTGTCGATGTACCTGGACTGCGAAAGTCCTAATATTCTCTTGGATCTATCACGATAGATCCGGATCCCCATAATGTAGGAGGCATCACCCAGGTCTTTCATGGAGAACCTGTGTGACAAGAACCCCATGACAGATTGTAGTATAGGAATGTCATTTCCTATCAACAGAATGTCATCCACGTACAAAACGAGGAATACGACAGTTCTTGCTACAAATCTACTATAGATGCATGGTTCATCTGAATTTTTGATAAAGCCAAATTCTTTGACCGTCTTATCAAAACAGATGTTCCAACTCCGCGATGCCTGCTTTAGTCCATAGATAGACTTAAGCAATTTGCACACCTTTCCGCTGCTCCCACTCTGAATGAAACCTTCTGGCTGGTCCATATAGACACACTCCTCTAAATTTCCATTTAGAAAAGCGGTCTTTACGTCCATCTGCCAAATCTCATAATCGTGGAAAGCAGTGATGGAAAGAAGGATCCGAATGGATTTCAGCATAGCTACTGGAGAAAAGGTTTCGTCATAGTCCAAACCAGGTCTCTGACGAAAACCCTTTGCAACAAGTCTAGCCTTATAGGTCTCGACCTGTCCATCTACACCAATCTTCCTTTTAAAGATCCACTTGCATCCTACGGGTTTTACCCCATCTGGAGAAATGTCCAACGTCCATACCTTGTTGGTGTACATGGACTCCATTTCGGTCCGCATTGCATCCAGCCATTTTACCGAGTCAACGCTCTGAATGGCTTGCTGGAAGCTAGTAGGCTCATCACTATCAATGATGCAGTCCTCTCTATCCCCGTTTATGAGAAAACTGTAGTATCTCTCGGGTGGATGAGACTGCTTACTACTCCTGCGGAGCGGCGTAGGAATGTCCTGATCTTTCGAACCCTCTGGTTCTACTAAGCTTTCAGTAATAGCTTGTGGTTCTGGAATTTCTTCCAGTTCTACTGCGCTCCCACTAATCTCCTTTTCCAAGAACTGGTGTTCTAGGAAGTGGGCATGACGAGAAACAAAAACCTTTTGTTCCTCTTCGCAATATAAGAAATATCCCTTGGAGTTCTTCGGATATCCCACAAACTTGCACTATACTGAGCGTGCCTCGAGCTTTTCCGCATGCTGCTTTTTGACAAAAGCATCCCCATGTCTTAATGTGATTAAGATAGGGTCTCTTCCCACACCACATCTGATATGGTGTAGTAGGCACAGTCTTAGTAGGAACTCGGTTCAAAAGGTATGCAGCTGATTCCAGCGCATATCCCCAGAATGATTGCGGTAACTCAGCGTTACTCATCATGGACCGTACCATATCCAATAGGGTTCGGTTCCGTCTCTCCGATACACCGTTATGTTGCGGAGTGTATGGAGGTGTAAGCTGAGAGAGAATTCCATTCTCTTTTAAGTAATTCAGGAACTCGGCACTCAAGTATTCACCACCTCGATCATATCTCAGTTTCTTGATACTTTTGCCTGTTTGTTTTTGTACTTCATTCTTATATTCTTGGAATTTTTCAAAGGCTTCGGATTTATGTTTCATCAAGAAGACATATCCGTACCTTGAAAAGTCATCCGTAAAAGTAATGAAGTAAGAAAAACCGCTTCGTGCATGCGTAGACATTGGACCGCACAAGTCGCTGTGTACGAGTCCCAAGAGCTCGCTCGCTCTTTCTCCGTGTCCAGTGAACGGAGTCTTTGTCATCTTTCTTTTGAGACAGGATTGACAAGTTGCATAAGATTGATATTCGAACGGATCCAAATATCCTTCTGTATGTAACTTAGTCAACCTTCTCTCATTGATGTGACCTAGTCTACAATGCCATAAGAAAGCCTGATTGATATGAGGTGACTTTCTTTTGTGTGTATTCTGGACGTTGAAAATCTGTGGTTGGTTTAATACGTATGTACCGTTGCTTAATGTACCTGACCCAATCAGAACTTGATTAAGGTGAATGTTCACAACATTACTTACAAATGCAAATTCATAACCTTCTTTAGATAATAAAGATACAGAAATGATATTACAAGTTGCGTTTGGTACAAAATAACAACCACGCAAAACCAAAAAATGTCCATCTGACAAACCCAGGTGATAGTCCCCCACGGCCTCAGCATCCATGCTAGCTCCGTTTGCAACTCTGAGGGTCATGTCAAACCTACGCTTTCTCAACGCCTGCAAAGAATTACAGATATGAGATCCTGATCCGGTATCCAATACCCAGGAAGTAGAGTTTATTGATAGACAGTTTTCAATAACATACACACCTGAAGCTGAAGCCGCAACCTGCTTCAGATCCTGTGTCCTGGCTTTCCAAGCCCTGCAATCCTTTTTCCAGTGTCCACTCTTGTGACAGTAAAAGCACTCTTCTTTCACCACAAGCTTCCCTGCTATCTTTGTTGCTTTTGTCTTTCCCTTCGTATCCACTTTACTGACACCGCCCCTTGGTTTGGCGGGGGCTTTCTTCTTCTTTCCCTTGGCTTTCTCCTTGGACTTAGAAGAGGAAGATCCTCCTACAAACAAAGTGGATGTCTCCCTACCCTTTTGTAGGGTGCCCTCAGCAGTCCTCAACATGTTCAGAAGCTCGGGAAGTTCAACCTCCTTTCCTTGCATGTTGAAGTTTAGGATGAACTGGGCGTAAGTGGAAGGAAGGGACTGGAGAATCAAGTCCGTATAGAGTTCATTCTCCAACGTGGTCCCAAGGTCCGCGAGCTCCTCAATGTAGCCAATCATCTTAAGCACGTGTTCCGCTACCGATGATCCGACGGCCAATCTTGCCGAAAATAGCTTCTTCGACACTTCGTATCTTGCGATACGAGATTGCTCTCCATACAGTTCTTTTGTATGGAGAAATATGGATTCAAGGTCCATATTCTCATGCCTCCTCTGATATTCGTTGTCCATCGAGGAAAGCACGAGGCACTTGGCCTTCGCGCAGTCTAGTTCCCAGGTCTTATAGATTTCCTTATCTACGACGCTGGTTTTGGGACCTGGAACAGGAGGAGCTTTGGTGGTAAGAAGATACCCCAACTTGTCATAAGTGATTGCCATCTTGACATTCCTGAGCCAATCTTTATAGTTTGGCCCTGTCAGTATGTTTTTATCTAGTAATAACTTAAGTCTGGTCATCTTGAATGGTCGCTGCAATTAGGACAGAGAAAAGAAACACTCAGCATGATGCTCTAGCAAGCTTAGAGTGGTTTTTAGTTTGTCTAAACAGGATGTCTCCCACTGTCTCTCGAATCCCTCCTCATACAATAAAGGAAGAATTAGTCGGGATCAATCCCATCGCACAATACTTGCTTAACCGTTCAGCCAGGCTAGTGTCGGTACTTCGAGGGTGGTTTTCCAACGCTTTCGCGAAGTTCCTTAATTTAAGAACCTCTTTTCCCTAGGGGCGTAGCCCCGCTAACACCTTTCTAGACACCTACTTGGCTTATAGCATTGATCGTTTAGTGAGAAATTTCCCAAGGAGTAGCATACACTCACAGTAGGATCATGATCCAAATATCATTGCGTGACAAAACTGAAGGAATCCTACCAGAATCATCACACTCCAAATGGTATGCAGCGCTAGCAAGTTTCAGTACTTATGAAACTCCCGATGTGATTTTTGCCCCATGCTCTTATGACCTTGACTTTGGCCAAAATATCATAAGTCACATGTCAAGTTCTACCCGTCGTTCTCCAGGTTAATTTGAACCCACCCGTACCTACCCTTGACTTTGGCCAAAATGGCAGTACGACTGTTCCAAATCAACACATCTATCTATGCTGCACATGAATACCCAATAGCTACCAATCACTATGCCTTGACTTTGGCCAACATACACAGCTTGAATACCATTGACTATTCATGTGAAACGACGGAGGCATACGAATGGTTTTGGCTAAACCGTGAACGTAGTGAACTTGATATAATCGATGGAACGAGATAGCTTTTAAAAGGAGTGGCTCAATCTCCGCATTTAAAAGTTTAGTTTTGAAAAGAACCGAGTGGTTTTCAAAGTGTTCCAATCGACTTTTTCTTGGTTTATTTTCTTGCATTAGTTCTTTTAATGCGTCCCATCAATTAATCCTACCATTGCAGAAAACAACCAAAATATGACGTACGCTTATGCCATTCGCATTCGCCACGGGGCCCCGTCATCACCCGTTAGGTTACTTAACTAACGACAGAGCGGGGGTTGGGCTAGCGCGGCTGTAAAACATAAGCAACGCCTAAGTAGTTATTATATATAAATATATAGCAATGATAGACATTACAGATCACAGATGAATACATTGGATATACTAGGAATCCGCAATCCGTTCGAGCCTGCAACGAAAAGCGGATTACACGGTCGCGGTGAATAGCCAATACCCCACCCAAGACCCCTACGGGTGCGGCAAACTACCCGCTAAGTACCCAAAGCGAAGCAACCTCCTTCAACTCCGTGAGTAGGCCACTCGGCACTTCGAGATACACGGTAGTTTGTGCACCCCTCCATGGGTCTATCCTAGGTGCAAAAACAGTAAAAATAATTATACAAAGACGGCTACAACCCCGACCCGGTTGTGCGGACATACAAATATTATTGCATTAATTTACATGTTACATGAATGAAAGAAAAAGAAACACTCATCTCACATCCACCCCGGCTTTTCATCCGCGACAATCCAACGCATTCATATACACATACCATCATCAAACACAGATCACAGATATGTATAACCCCCACTAATCGATATATAGCGATTAGCCGACGTTCAATACATAAAAACATCACAGATATAACCGATTAGTCAAAGTATAGTGAAGTTCGATCAAAAATACGGATTTATAGGCCCCCAAATACAAATTTCTTTTCTGGAAAATCTGGGCTGAAATAAACCATCTTAAAAATCCCAAAACCACAACCTAAAAACACTGCACCAAACTCGGTCATGAGCCGAGTCAAAACGGCGGCGGTTCCGCGGCAAATGTATACCCATTGCCGCGGAACCGCGGCGCTTTGAAGGGATCATTCGACCGTTTTTGGTGGGCTTCTTCACAAAACCCTGAGATGATTTTTGGAGTATGACTTTTTATTTTTAGAGCAGAAAAAATTTTAACAGAAACTTAGGGTTTTGCATGTTGTAGTTTTGCGATTTTTCCGATCGAACTTCTATACACTTTACTACCTAGCTAGTTTATGTTTAGTTAGGTTCTGATACCACTGTAAGTCTACGTTGCTGACCCCGGTTCTTGCGGGGAGGCGGAAACGGTATAAAAATCAAATTTTTAGCGCATTAGGCAACATGGACTAACAAAAGTCGGGATCTTTTCTAAACAAATCTAGCTACCAAGCTAAAGAGAGTTAGCTACTCGGAAAAGATGTTATACCTCACTTGAACTCCTTCTTCTTGAAACCTTTGTAGAGGTTGGATGATGCTTTCCTCGTCGCCTTCTTTCGTCAAAGATGGATCCACCTGAGGGTTCAACCTTGGGCTCCTTTCTCGAACTTTGAGAGAACTAAGGTCTTTGGCTTGCTAGACCTTCAACCCTAGAGTGAGTAGAGAGTGGTTTAGGGTATTTTTATCTCAAGGAGAGGTTTCTCAACACATGAGAATGAATCTCCTTGAACTAGAGGAGGAGGAAGAAGAAGAGAGGAGAGAGAGTGAATATGATAGAATGAAAATGGTTTTTGCAACCATAACAAAATCTAAGTGATTTATCAAAAATAATATTAATCAAAAATGAAAAGGTGATGGTTAGTTTGAATAGACCATTATCATATCACCATAAATGATTTTGCAAAGATCAAAGAGTATCTAAAAAGCTAATGATGATGGTCAAAGTTTCATACCTAGTCAACTAGTCAACTTTGGTCAACAAGTCAACAAGCCCAACCATAACACAATTTCATTTAATTAATATTATTAATTGATAAATCACAAGATCATTAGGGTTTGGAAAAAGACGACTGTCAACTGTGCATACACACCCGTTCCAAAACCCCAATGAAAAATCTCTTCCTCCGCCTCAATCAACTGTGCATACACACCCGCGTTCATGTTCCGAGGAACACGAACACAAAGAGATAAAACCAATCCCAAATCATATACTAGGATCCGGCTTAAACCAAAGCCCGCTATGTCACGACCCGAAAGAGCACGTGACTGGCCCTTGAACCATATGAAGTCTATAGGACCCCATCTGATCCAAGTAAGCCAAAAGCCCAGCAATCTAAAACCATTTAAAGAGTAAATAAGGAAAACTGGTTTTAAGAAGTAAAGAAATCACGTTTCAAAAATCAAGTTTTTAAATAACTAAGCCGAATATGCATTTTTAAAATGTGTAATCTTTCCTGAAAATTTCGGCAGAGTTTCCTTTGTAAAAACTGGCCCCAAACGGGGTACAACAAGAATAATATATATGAAATGATAAAAGGCATCCCCAAGCGGGAGCTAGCTCTTCGTCAATCGACGGTCACAACCACGCAAGCAATAATAATATACAACGCCAAAGGGCGAGGATCAAAACCCAAAAAGAAACTCAAAGCAGCCAGAAAACCGTAATACTACAAGCGCGACTCTAAGGTCGAAATAATACAACACTGTTTTCTAAGTCTGAAACAATATACAAGTTTTGGTTGATGGAATGACTAGATACAATAAATAATACATGAACAATGGCAGTTCTGATACAAAAGAACCCACCTACCAACGCAAGTCACCCATATGGAAGCAGTGTGCCAGAAATGCCGCTATGAAATCTGTACGGCAAAAACCTGCAAGGACTGTGGCACAACGGGGGTGAGTTGCCAACTTGTGAATAGAAAAATATCTATAAGCAGAGATCGAATGCATGACCCATCCTAGGTCAAACGATCAGATATATATATAACCTCAATATGAATAAGACCGAACATGCTAAACTGGCAATGTAATCTCTATACATGAGTGTAATGCCAAGTGCTCGTGCCAGTGCCTCAGGTATTAGCATATCATAAATGTGAGGTACAATCAATGAAATCAATCTGCATGTACGTGGATCCCGTCCACTCGTCACCCAATGACAATAACCATCATGCATGTAAATATCAACAGCATATGCATGGAAATATGAGGATATAAACCACCTGTGTCCCTCGCGACACGTCAAAATCATGGAACCGGAGTGCCCAGCATCGGCACTCGAAAACATCATGAAAACTGTGTCCAGCATCGGCACGTAAATCCTCATATTTCGGCTCCGTCAGTCCGGATCGGCCCACAGGCTCTGTCTGCGGTATCGACCCTCGGCCCCGGAAGTACGCCTATATCCATCTATCGACTCTGGTCGGTATCCTCCGGATAACCGCCAGGTCCAACAAAATCACCGGTAGGTACTCGCCACCCTGCCAGGCTCACCGTCTGCTCCACGAAAAACATTTCTTGCCCCGGGGAACCATATCGGGTCCACCATGTACCCGCAATCGGCCTCATCCGCCTCCTCGAATCGGGTTTCACATGTCGCTCTCAGCACCGAGAAAACACATGGTGGACGCACTGAAATATCATATCACGGGTAACCGGGTTTTTAAAACAATTACATATCCTCTTTGAAACACCCACGGTTCCCAAAACCAGAAATATCATGGAAACAGCATATTTCAATGCGTATAATCAGAAAGCAGCATGTATGCGACATATAGCAGAAAGGTAAGCATATCAATATGTCATGCAAGGGTCATATCCGGAATGCAACAGTACTACAGTGTAGTGACATGGCAATTATCGATGATGAAGTGTGTGAGCCGGCAACAGTGTACGTGGAACATACGCATCATCGATAATGGTGCTGGTGTCCTAGCAGCATGACTGAATATATCAACAATACAAGCGATGCGATGCAAATAGCATGAATATGCGGAATCGAATAATCAACGCAACAGTAGAGAACCTGCCTCAATAGATATATCATGCAACCTTGCCTTTTGAAATAAGACGAATCAGGGCTTTTGGTAAAATAAGGGTTACGGTGTTTTAAGAAAAGATGCGCCTTTTGAAAATATCCGTATAAACCTTTTTTGCCTATCTTTAAAATATCCCTGATTCGTTACTTTTGAAATAGGTATGACTCGGGTCTAGTCTAACGCCTACTATGCGAACTAAGAACCCAACAATCAAGTCAATAGAGAGGGGTATGGAAACCGCCTAAATCTGAGTCGATATCACAATATCTCATCACATGACAGGTATCACTACCATCATATCACATCTCCAATACGAACTCTGTCATGTCGCCAAATCTCACGGCCTCAATCGAATCTCATCGACTCATCTCAATCCCACGTATCATCCTCAAAACCCGTATATGAACACATAGTCCCATACCTATGTGTAGATATACCCACCATCATATGCGCACAGATATATGAAAGAATGTATGCAAGTATGTGTGTATGTGTGAGTGTGGGTGCAACCACTACTCTAGGGTTTCGCACTACTCAACCAATACATCCTTATCACCAATAATTCATCATTACCATCAATAACCCTAAACAACACATAATAAATATATGTGTGTATACGTATTCGTATACATCACCACGGACTGCGGGGGTGCTATACGACATCCACCCGACTTCTCCCCGTAGATATAAATCTACTCACCTTGCTTCTCATGTGTCGGTGCCGATGTCGCCATCTTCATCTTCTTTGCCTCAACATCTCGTAGGGTACCTACAAGTATATCACAATGCTAAAGCACATGAAAATCACATCGGAAACCAAAATAGCACACGCTACCCGCATAGGTAAAAACCTATCGACTCGCATGTAAACACGATCAATATCCACTTGTCGTTGACGTCCAAACGCCACCCGACAGGAATGAATCACCAAATACCAAAATCCATACTAAAACAAGTCGTAAATCATACACCAACTCAAGAAAATCAACCCAGATTTCACCCTAGATGGAATCAGTCAAAACTAGACATACCCAGGGTCAAGACTAGAGGAAATAGGGCCATGCACGAAAATCGAGGCAATTCCCTCCTGCTCTGGCCGCAATTTGCGGCCAGAAGGGAATAATTGGCGGCCTCACCTTGGAGTTGGGGGCTAGAGTTTGGTGTGATGGTTCTATGGTGCCTGCACATCTCACTGTCAACTCAGTTTTATTTTTGGGGTCTCGGGGTGATAGCAGATTCCACAAAACACCTCCAGATTTTCAGTTTTCCCCGATATCGATTCCGTAATTCCGTATTCTGGTTTCAAGTTCAGGTTTGGGTCCAAATTAGCATCACACAAGGGATTCTAAGGTCACCACAATCCTCAATTCCATCTTTGATTTCAGTTTTACCCTAAACCCTAACTTGAATTCTCCAAAGTCCACAAACAACACAATATCGATATGAAACTAGAATATATGCACAAGGAAATGAAATACTACTCTAATAGGTGCAGAAATTACCTCCTTTGGCAACTCAAGAAAATTCTTGAGTTGCTCAAAGTCCTCCAAATCCAATCTTGCTAGGTTCAATGTGTAGCTAGTGAGCTTGGGAGTAAGTTTTGTGAAGTGGGAATGGGGTTTTGGATTGGATTTCATGGTGGATCTAAGGTTTTATGAAGAGGGTGAGAGAGGGGGAGAGGGAGCAGCAGCTCAATGGGAGATGGGAGAGAGAAATGAGATGGGGAAATGATGAAGGAAAGGGTCAAATGTCAAAAGCCACCTACTCTCTCTCTCTCATCATCACTTACTTTTTTTCTTTTCTTTTCTTCACTAAACTCTTCTCACTTGAATAGTAGACCCAAAAGAAAAACCATGGCAAAAGAAATGTAACACAAGTGTAACAAGTGTGGAAAATGATATGTGCACATTTTTGCTCAAAAGTGCTAAAAATCCAATTAGCGATTCTTAATCGCGATTAGCACTAAATTAGCATATAACTAATCTTAAAAACTTTAAAATGGCATAATTCCATAAAATACCTTATTTTAGAATTTTCCGTAATTTTTCCCCATTTATTTGTATTTAATTATACCAGAATATTAAAATATTCATTAAAATAATATTAAATTATAAAATTTCCCAAAAATCATATTTTATTATTTTGAAGACGTTACACGCTAGTATAAGCTGTCCGGACAACAAACGTGCACAAGTGCGCGGATGTGAACGAACCCTGTCGCAAAACCATGCGACCTCTACTCATTTTGCCCAAAGGCGAATAGCCCTCTGTGTGGGACTCTAAAGACTCGACACTACGCTGGCAGTGGGTTTAACCACAGACCGAAAGCGGCACTAGCTGTACGTAACGGTCCCCAGGTAGATGCCGATAAGAAGACTGACGAGGTGAACCCCATCTGAACTCCTACTGAGCCTGAATGTGACAGTCTCCGTACAGTCCGGTCTGTTCGTCTGATACATCGCATGGCGGGCCTAAGGGGAGGTAAACGTCAGTCCCCTAATAGCGGTACAAGTCGTGTCGGAGTGAAGCCCAGAACACCCTAAGATAACACTGGAAACCTACCAGTATATCTCGCTTGCCCTGGCCAGGGATTACTCGTGTAATGGCTCTTCTAGACACAGCGCGATGTCAACCCCCAATACCGGGAGAGACGAATCCTGTCTAACCGTCACTGCCTCCAAGTGCTTCGGGACTGCACCCAACTACTACCTATTTGCACGACTCCTTTGAGCCGTGGTAGGGTAGTAGTCAAAGTACAGTGGGAACACACTTGAGGCGAACTGACAGTGTCAAGTCAGCGGACTAAGCTGTACTCATGTCACCTGGGAACTGATAACTGACGATAGGTATAATACCAACCATCAGTTCCCAACGAGTCCTGTCCAGTGTACTCGTAGCCTAACGAGCACCCCCATACTATTTCAAGTACGACGTACTGACGGCTGTGGGACATACCGCCTCCCGCACTAGGATGAGAAGCGCATACGCTAGTCTACTCCGGAGTATCAATGCTCTGTCTCGATAATCCCATGATTAGGGACGTGTATAAGGATGTGCTTGCAGATTACCCAGCCCCCACGAGTGTGACTGCCATCACAACGCTGGTAATCAAGCAAAGATCCTTAGGGCTCTACTAATGTGTATAGATAATATGCTAAAAGAAACACATGTACACATTAAAGTAGAAACAAACCAAGTAGCATACTACCATTTTGAGCAAGATTGTATATACAACTGTGAATATCCCAAGCTTCCATTAAGTAATATACAAACTAGTATGATACAGTAATGGCCTCTAGTGTATATACACTATCAAATCACGCCCAACGGCGGAAACAACCACCACAAGTATAAAAACAAGTATACGACACCCAACGACGAAGATCCACACAAGGAAAAGTGAAGCAAGACATCAACCCCAAAAGCGAACATAAAACCCATCGCTCAAGTCTCGCAACTACAAGTCTTCTAAGTCTGTAACATATACAAAAACTAGTTTCTGAATTGATGGAGTGACTAGATACAATATGAATAATGAATACAAGAGGGGCACGATCCAACATGTACCACCTACCACAAGCAAGTCACCCGAAAATAGCTGTGTGCCAGCGATGCCGTAACTGATCCATGCGGTCAACCTGCAAGAACTATGGCACAACGGGGGTGAGTTGCCAACTCGTGAATAGAAAAACATCACCTGCTAGAAATCGAAATAAACAACGATTTCTAGGTCAACTATATCATAAAGGTAATACTATAATATCTAGGGTGACCGTATCTGCATATGTGCCAACACATAATAAATGCCTATCAGCAAGTGGATATCATCCAACAATATAATCAATGCATCTATGCAGGTGGATCTCGTCCAACAATATAATCAATGCATGTATGCAGTAGATCTCGTCCAACAATATAATCAATGCATGTATGCAGTGGATCTCGTCCACATGTCACCCACTGACACAACAACTCTGCATGTAAATATCATAAAAGCATATGCAGGTAACTATGAGGATATAAAACAACGTGTGTCCCTCGCGACACAAAAAAACCATGCAAACCTGAGTGTCTAATCTCGACACTCGAAACATCATGAAACCCGTGTCTAGCATCGACATGTAAATCCTCATGCCTCATGCGCCGTCCCCATCACTGGCCCTGATGTCATGTCTGTACATCACTCCGGTCGGTATCCCCACGATAACCGCTGAGTCCAAATACTATCACCGGTAGATACTTGCCCAGCCTTCCAGGCTTATTGCCATCACCTGCGATCTTCTTGCCGAGGGGAACCATACCAGGCTCCACCATGTACCCGCACACGGCCCACTCCACTCCTCGCATCGGGTATATATATCACAAATCTCAGAACCGAGAAATCTCATGGTCGACGCATCGAAATATCATATCAAGAGAAACCGGGTTTTCAAACATTACTTAGTTTCTTGAAATACCCCTACGGTTCTCAAATCCATAAATCACATGAAATCCATATCTCAATGTGTAAATCCATGAAAATATGATATATGCAATATAAAACAGCAATATGAGCATATTAAGAGAAAACCGCTCTTTTAAATGAATCCCGCTTTAAAATATATCATGCGGTTCACAAATCCTCCGAAATCAAGTGCAGCATCATATGAAGTGTACATGTAACTATAGAAAGATAAGTGTATCTACATGTAAGCAGGTATGTATGATGCATCTACTAAGCACAATAGCGCAATAAGCATCGTCTCAATATCACATGTCAAAACAATACCACTTAGGGATATATGCAGCTATAGCAAGATATGTGGGTGTACATGTCTGTATGTATGCATGATGTGCATGTAGCTGTAGCAAGGTTTGCAACATATAACAGGATGTAAGCATATCCGTATATCTCATGCAACGTGGAACAGTGATATGAACATAGCAAATATATCATAGCATGATGTAGCAATTCTACTTTGTAGTGACATAGCAATTATCGATGATGAAGTGTGTGAGCCGGCAATCTGTGTATGTGCAACATACGCATCATCGATAATGGTGTAGGTATACTAGCACAGGTATATGTAATGTAATGAGAATAACATGAACGTAGATGGAAGTACATCGTCAACTAAATGCTTAAGGTATACGTGTCTACAATATATCCGAGTCAGTGAATCCATCAATTGGCATCCAGCCTCACAACATCACGTACGGTACAATCCATCGTACGACATCCTCTAAACAAGGGTATGGATAAATCAATAGGTAAAACATATCGCGTACGGAAATCTATCGTACGGCGGGATTAAACAAATAGGGATTCTATCAACCTATACTACATCGGGGTCCGGATCTAAGTCTCGTACGGCATATTACTCAATATGCAAAACACTATCCAAATAAAAGTACATATCTCTCAGGTCATATCCATGTCAAACTCGTATCAGGGGACCTACAAAGGTATCAACAATCTCATATCGACTCGAATCCATAAAATGACATATCACACTAAGTCATCATATCACATCGTATACGCGTTCATCACATTAATATCTCGCAATCACATTATATAAACGTCACACTTGTTCTCTTTCAATTTGTAGTCATCATGATTCACTTATCATACCATATTCTCATATGTCAATTATATCCATTAACATCAACTTCTATCATATTATTGTTTGTAAATCCTATAATCATGTCCGTCGCATATCATTTATCCGGATAACATAATCAAACGATATTCTATATCAATGGTTGCGGGGGTGCTATACGCCATCCAACCGACTTCCGCCGTAGATATAAATCTACTCACCTGCTAAACTCCTCGGTTTTCCGTATTTGATGCGCTTCGTCATCACGGAATCCATGCGAAGGTACCTACAATCAATAGGAATTCACAAAGCTATTAACATCAAATTCTGAAATCCAAGAACGGCACGCGGTGCGCTCATAGGTTAGAACCTATAGCATACGCATGCAAAACAACCAAACAACTCTCGTCGTTGACGTACAAACGTCCAACGACCAAATACAATATCAAGTCGCAAAACCAAGAAATGTCAATACCAGAAAACATAGCCAAACCCTAACTAGGGTCGCTATACATGAAAACTGCCACGCGAAAAATCCAATCGTACCAATACTCATTCACAACACATATAATTATCGTAGATAAAAATATATACATAATCACCATGTCCATTAAAACCCACGTCTAATTTTTACCAAAAACCTAGTAAGCAGTTTATCATTTTTGCCCATTTTAATACAATGCTAGATGTTTTAAATAATTTAGTGATCACAATCATCACAAAGCAGCTTAATTAAGTCATCCAAACCTTTACTACCATTTTAATCTCATCCAAAACATGTTTTAGAAAAACCTATTTTGCTAATTATCTCAATTATATAAATTATGAATTTAACAAATATCATTCTCACAAAATGATTAAGTTTTCCAAGTCTACACTTCACAATTAACCAAATCATCAAGTTAAACCCTAACTTGATTTTCGTAATAATTATCATGAATATTCCAAACATGAAATTAACTCTATATTAAAACACTTAAATAGCTAGCTTAAAGAATTAAGCAACAATAAAGTATTAGGTTAGGATTTATACCTCACAAACATGCTATCAAACTTGCAAATTGAATTCCAATGTATCCTCCCAAAATGCTAACTTTAATGAAGAAATAAGCTAGTTTAGGTTAAAGATTAAGGAGTATGGATTTGTATTTGAGTTTGTGTGAATATTTCATGATTTTTGATCATTTAAAAGATCAAGAAGAAGATGAAAATGAGCAAGGGAGCAAGGAGGGCAGCATAGAGGAGGGTTCGGCCATTGAACAAAGCGAGGGGTGTTTTGTGAAATGAATGGAAATTTCTAGCTAAATAATTCTCATTAATGCAATAATTATCCAAGCCACCTCATTTCTTTTCTTTTAAAACTTTACATTAATCCACAAATATCTAGATATTTTTCTATGAATGGATTAAGCTTAATCTAGAGATTAGATTATCATAGATTCACATTAGAAGTAATTAATCCAAGCCAAAATTGTAATTACCATTAATTAAGTGCATAATTAACAACTTAAAATAATAATTTAATTAGGGAAAATATCAAAGGGAACCAAAACTTCCAAGTGACCCACAAAACCCGCAAACTAGCTTCATTCTCGTAAAACTAGTTGCAAACAAGTCTATACAGAAATTTGATCACTATCGGGTTAAAACGGAAAATACCTGTTAGTTATATGTATGCCCTAGAGTCCATTACTATACATACGATGTATATTGTTGTTGATGCTTGGACATATATAGGGAGGACTTTCTTGCTCGACATGATAGTACGCTATCTGGTTACTCTTTATCTTAACATGTACTCTGATTGTCTCTATATTACATGTTGATAAAGCCCTTAGGATATGCACTCGACTACTAAGACTATGATGATATCATACTAGTGGGGCCACGGTAGTCGACGAGTACATCCTATAGCTGTTCCTAGTCGAGGGTGTATCGAGACAGGGCATCGATACACCAGAGTAGACTAGCGTATACGCATCTTGACCCATATGATGGGCGATGGATGATCCCATATCCATCGTTATTTGACATCAAGGATGGTGTACGGGTGCTCAGTAGAGACTGCGTACACTGGACGGACTCGCCGAGAACTCCCAGATGGTATTATACCTCACGTCAGATGGCAGTTCTCTGGTGACACTGGTACAGAGTAGTCTGTAGACCCGAGATCATCATAGAGTCTTGTGTGATTCCCACTGTGCTTTGATTTCCATCATACCACGTCCAAGGGGGCGTGCAAAAAGGTGGCTTTTGGGTACAGTCCCGAATCACATGGAGGCAATGAGCGATAGGAGGGGATTCGTCTCTTCCGGTATAGGGAGTTGATGTTGCGCTGTGTTCGATTGGCTATAACTGGAAATCCCTGGCCAGGGTTGCTGAGATTTACTGGTAAGTGTTATCAGTAGTTTCTCGAACTGTTATAGACCTCATATCGACACGACTTATCAAGCTACTGGGGTCTGACGTTTACCACCCCTAGACGAGATATGCGACATATCAGACGAAGAGACCGGACTGTACGGGAGTGTTACTGACTGGATTCACAGGAGAATGTACAGGATTGCTTGTTGATCTTCTGAGCGCTCAATACCTGGGTGGCTGTTACGTTAGCTGACCGCTTGCAGCTTGTGGGTGTTTGATATGATCATCACCTACTGCCGGCGTATTGACGATTCTTTAGAGTCCTACACAGCGGTTTCTTGGCTCAGGCAAAAACGGAGTAGGAGCACATATGTGATATGTGCGGGACCGAGCACATATGTGATATGTGCGGGACCGAGAACAATACGTGTATGTGATACCGTATTAGATTCTCGCGATATGAGATATCGGCCGGGTATATGTGATATAGCCAAGTGTTGATTCGATGAACTGATACAGATTATATTAGTCGGTTATTTATGAAATAGCCGGATTATCGGATCAAGTGTTGATTCGATAATTTAATGTATAATTATATATTTGATATATTAAATTACATTAACTGATATAATCTCACTAAAAGATTCTTTTTCTCACTCGGGTAATACATTGATATATATGCGATATATCTTAATTGTATTATTTTATTTTGTTACAATAAATATTGTATATGTGATATATAATATTGTAACATGATATGATTACTAATGCAACATGTTTAGTGGAGATTAAACAAGGTTAGGGTTTGATTTGGGTTAGTTCTTTCTTGAACCTTCTAGAAGGTTTCCTTTTTTGTTTTTGCAAAGATATTTTGCAAGATATTTCCAAACCCAACCCACACCCTTTTAACCCTAGTTAGGTCTCTACAAAGGTTAGCCTATCATCTTTAACCATGGTTGCATAAGTAATTAAAAACACAATTCTTTATTCATCACAAAAGGATTGATCACTATTCTTCTTCTTCTTCCTTTGAGCAAAGCTTTCTAGCTTTTTGCTTAGTGATGAAAATGAGTGAGATTAAGAAAATAAATGAGAGCTAAAATCCTACTTCATCATCCTAATCTATCCTATTCATTTAGATTAGGGTGTTCACTTCATTTAGTGAGTGAGAGCTTGTGTTAAAGAAACTTCAAGGTAGATCATCTTTGTAATCGAAGATCGGAAGCAAGCTTGCATCTTTCTCTTCGTGGAGCCTCTCTAGAGTCCGGAAACTCGATGATCGCAGTGAAGGGACCTCAACACGGAGCTTTAGAAGTGAAGGACCGGACTACAAAGGTTGTAATCCCAAACTCTTAGATGTAAAGTTGTTTACATACTTTGTTTCGCCTAATCTCTAGTTTAAAGATCTTGTTTAGGGTTGTTCGGCACGTCTAAATTTTAAATCGGGCATGGTTGATGCCTTATAGACCCTTGTGAGAGTGCCTAGTAACCCTACAATACCGACTATTTTACCCTAAAACGGAAAAATACGCATAACGATTTCAGAAACATTACATATTTTTTTAGGATTACGAAACCGAAATACTCAGAAACTTGAGACGGGAAATTGAAGTTTCTGTCGATTTTAAAAGTTTGTCAAATTTTTTTTAAAACAAGTACATAGTGCTATATGAGATATAACATGAACACTGTGAAAATTTCAGGGGGTTTCATGAATTTTTGGCCTGCCACCATACCCTAGATCTCGGCCAAATCCAAGCTCCCCCCCCCGAAAATTTTTGTGTGTTCCAGAGACTTCGTTTTGATATTTCAGGTGTTGTTTATTTTTGTTAATTTTGCATGTGATGTAATCTTACACTATAAGCAATTCAGAGTGTTTCGTATTCGTAGTTTTAACATTGTTTCGGGTTATTCGCATGTTTTCTAGACGAAATTAAAAAGTTTGATCGAATATCAAAAACCCATTTTTCCAAATTTACCGTATTTGGAAAACATACAAGTGATCCTATGAACCCTCTAGAAGAATGAAACCCTAACTCGACTTTTTGGATCGTGGAACCACGGTCAAACCCTAGGGTTTGTCGTAGTTCCGTGGCGACATGAGTGAGGCTTGGGTTTGCCCTTCTACGGCTGGTGCATAGGTACTGTGGCATATTCTGGGTATTATTAAAACTATGCTCAAGTGTTGAGTTGTCGGGAAATTATGGGATTTTGATAAATCGATCGAAAAGTTTAACGTTCGTCCGGGTATCATGTGATGGGATACAATATTTGGAATCCACAAGTAGTTATGAGATAACTAATTTGAATGTTATATATCTAGCAATTTAGTCTTATTTGATCGGTTGCCACGGGATTTTGATGTGATCAAAAGTCCATCGCAATCACGTAACGTACGCGGATACTCGCCGGGTAACCTTACTAGATATCCACGCCCCATAACCCCGACCAAGTGACCGTAGGAGAACCCCGTCGCCAAAAGCATCCGTTCGGGTGCTCGCGGCAGCGGTGTTCCGCCATAGTGCACTTCATTGACGGCATCGGGGGATGCGGCCGTATACTAAAGTTTCCGACGAGCATTCGATCAGGATGTCAGGAATCTTGTTGAATTGCCCGACTTGATATTAAAAGGTGTTTTGAATATCGAGACTAAAATGCAGGGTTTATAATTGTTAGGCATGCGATGTCTAAGGAATTCATTTGGTTAGGCATGAAATCAAAAGTATGTGATACGTTTGGTTTATGATGTCTAAGGTGGTTGCTGATTCCAACTGTTGTAGTTTTTCATTTTCTTTTCTGCGACCGTAAGTGTAATATGTGGTGTATCGTCGGTTTCGTTGCTATATGCCAACGACAATTGGGATACGTATATTTACTTACGTTGATGACATATGTGTTGCTGTGATATGTTATATTGGATCGTCGTGTTTGAATAGCCGGGGGTTTTATGTGAGATGAGAGTTTTTCATTTTCATTCATGTAAAATTCATTGTATGCAATATTCTTTTATTGGGGCACTTCCGGGTTGAGGATGATGTCACCATTGTATATTATTTACTTTTCCGCATTAGGATAGACCCAAGGCGGGGAGCACCAGTAACCGGGTTCTAGGGTCCAGTGGGAGACTATCTCGAGGAGTCGAGACCGGGTCTCCTAACTCTAGAACTGGTAGGGTTGCTTGCCGCTCTCGTAGGGGTCTAGGGATGTGGGTTTGGTTATGTTGGAGATAGTGCCCTCAGAGTCAATTATTGGATCGCAGGTACGTGATTACAATGATTGCGGAGGACCTATACCGGCAGGACAGTCTTACTCAAGATGATAGTATGCTATCTGGTTTGCCTTTATCAGTCGTGTACATGTTCAGGTGACAGATTACATGTTACACTTTGATAGAGCCCTTAGGATCTTGCTTTATTACCAACAGTATGATGGCGATCATATACGTGAGAGTTGGGTAGTTTATATGCATATCCTTAATTGTGGTCCCTAGTCGTGGGAGTTTCGAGACAGGGCATCGATACTCCGGAGTAGACTAGTGTGTACAGTCGAGACCCCGACGAGGGGCGGTGGCCGGTCTCACAAGCCACTGGTGTCAGTTGGATCACCTAAGATGTATACAGGTGCTCATTGGGTTATGAGTACACCGGACAGGACTCGCCGGGAATCTGCTAGTTAGTATTATATCTATCGTCAGATAGCAGTTCCCTGGTGACATGTGTACAGGTTAGTTCATCGACCTGAGGTCGTCATTTGTCTCGTGTGAGTTCCCACTGTGCTTTGATTTCTAGCCTACCACGGCTCAAAGGAGTCGTGCAAACAGGTAGTTTTTGGGTACAGTCCCGAGCCATATGGAGGCACGTGAGCGGATCGGCAGGGGATTCGTCTCTCCCGGTATTGGGGGCGAGGTCGTGCTGTGTCTAGGAGAGCCATTACACATAGTCCATGGCCATGGCAGGAGATTTACTGGTAGGTGCTCCAGTAGTATCTCAGGGTGTTATTGGGCTACACTCCGACACGACTTATACTGCTATTGGGGGTCTGACGTTACTAGCCCCCTAGGCAGATATGCGATACTCATTGACGAACGGACCGGACTGTATATACATTGTCACGTTAGGCTCAGTAGGGTTTCCGGATGAGTTTGCTCATCGGCCTCCCTTGAGGTCAGTCCATGGGCAGCCGTTACGCATTGCTAGTACCGCTGACGGTTTGTGGTTAAACCCACTGCCAGGGTACTGACGAGTCATTAGAGTCCTGCACAGACAGTTTCCCAAGTTCGGGCGAAACGTTGTAGAGGCCGTATGGTTTTATGGCAGGGTTCGGAAAATGCACGTGCGTTTACGCACGTGTTATTTTTCGGGCAGATGATACTGGTCGGCTTTGGTTTAAGCCGGATCCGAGTATTATATTGAGTAGGTATAATATCTTTGTCTCAGTTGCATTTGTATTCGGTCGTAATACAAATGCGGGTATATTTATACAGTTACGGGGTTATCTTGAAAGTCGTTTCAGGATCACTTTTGGAAGTTGCCAGTTTCCAGTTTTCTATCAGCCGTCTTTTAACATTCGGTTAAAGACGGATTTATCTTTTCTTGGATAAGGTTGAGTCGTGCTTCTAGAAGCTTCTAGATGGTGAGGTGGCTTAGTGACTCATCTTGGTATTAATTGTTGCATTAATGGTTAGATGATGTGTTATTATGACTCATCCTTTACCATTAATGTTTCTTGTAATGCTTAAGATATTTGATCTAGATATTTGTTCTTGTGGTTACCTCCCCCTCTCCTACACTCACCCCCTCTCCATATATATATGGCCGGCCCCTCCTCTCTCTCCCTTACTCTCACTTGTTTATTTCATTTGGAAAAAAGATATGATAGATTTTGGGGTGTATGGAATTTCACAGCTCATTTCATTCCATCACCCGATTCCCTCGGCAACTTCATTTACCGATCGTCCACGGACTTGGACGAAGTGAGACAAAGTCATCTACTCATTCTCTACATCATTCTTGGTCGTCTCTTTTAGAAAACTTGACGACCGAGTTGCCTCAAGTCAGAGGCGGAAGCCCGTTTAAAGAATCAGTGACATGGTGCCACCTGGACGAGCAGATCGGAGATCGATGAGATCGGAGCAGCCGCAACGGAGCGTGGGATGATGGTTAAAGAACGAAGGACTCGGATCGTTCGGTATAACCTTTCTACACTCTTTACAGTTTGTTAGTTTAGCAATAATGGCAGATCCGAGTTAAAGTATACGATAGCGCCAGTTAAAAGTTTTTTGTTCCGCATTTGGCATCTGTAGACGGCCGGAACGCTACCGTAGACTTATAGGTTATTCATCACGACCGTGGAATCCCTGTTTTATACAGGCTTAAAATAAAACCCGGAAATCTTAGTATATCCAATATCTCATATGTTGTGTTCTGCTGCGATATCTGTGATGTGATCATTTGATATATGTTGAGATAGATACTGGATATAGTATATGCGATATATTATATAGACGTTGCTTATGTTTTACACCCGCGCTAGCACTGCCCCGCTCTGCCGTTAGTTACCTAACCTGACGGTGCATGAGAGGACATCGAGGCGAATGCGGATGGCATAAGCGTACGTTGTATTTATCTGTGATATGTAGGTAACTTAAATGATGTGACTTCATTAATGATATTAATGAAATAAAAGAAACCTAAAGATGTTGTGGACTCGAATTTTCAAAAATAGGTAGCTCTAGTTGTTGCTTTGCATAGCGGTGTTCCTTGTAGAACATCGAGCACCTTATTCAATAAGGAAAGAGCCGAGATCCCTTCACCGGGAGTGACCTCTTTAGCAATAACTGGCAGATGCTACAACCTTCGGTTTTGTCTTTTGATTGCTTCTATAGTTTTTTCTTTGTATAGTGGTATTTGTGAAATATCCTGCACCTTATTCGATAAGGAAAGAGCCGAGATCCCTTCACCGGGAGTGACTTCTTTAGCAAAACTAGTAAAAGCCTAAAAAACACTCCATTTAAAATCACTCGATTCTACGAGGAGATCAAGTTCATTACTCAACGGGTTTTCTTAAAAACCTATCGTAGCCCTCCGTCATTTCAGATAAGTACTTCATAGTTTTCGTGCTACGTTTATTGGCTTTCGTCAAGGCATAGTGTGCGGTAGCTATTTATGCTTATCTGCATAAGCATATGATGCGATTGAGTTAGGGTAGTCGTGCGACTTTGTTGGCTTTCGTCAAGGGTCGTGCGGGTGGGTTTAATTCAATCAGGAAATGTACGGGTTGAACTTGACTAGTAGCCTATGGTTTGTTGGCTTTCGTCAAGGTCATAGGATGCTAGGGGTAAAATATTATCGGGAATTTCAAGTGTTGTAATTTGCAATGAGATTGCATACCTCCTATGAGATAGTTGGATCCCGATACCCACTGAGAGTAAGAGTTACTCCTGAGAGAGTTTTACACATTATAATTAGCCGATCAAGTAGGTGTCTAGAAAGGTGTTAACGGGGTTACGCCCCTAGAAAAATGAGGTTTATTTTAATTAGGTCCGTGAGAAAGCACAGGGAACCTCCCTCAAAGTACCGGCACTGGCCTGGCTGAAAGATTGGCGAACTTATAGGGTGTAATCAATCCCGGTTAGTCTTTCCTTTTACGGTTTGAAGGAAGATTTGACTAAAACAGTGAGAGCCATCCTGATTAGATAAATTAATAACTAATCTAATCTTGCAAGAGTATATGCTGAGTGTTTTTTTCTCTCTCTCTAGGTAGCGACCATGTCACGCCTTAATCAAGATAATAATATAGATGTATTGACCGAACCCGCTTGTTATACTGAGCTAGGAGAACGTTGGTCCCGCTCCAACTTATAACTGTTAAAAGACCGAGCAAGAAATAGGGGATTACCAGAATTCCCGTGCCGCCTAAACGAAGAAAGTGCATGATGATGCATCTTCTTCGGGTGTGTTCATTACCGAGAACTGTTTTATCAGTTTCCTTTACGTCATGGGTATGAGATACCGGATCAGGATCCCACATATGTAATCTGTTACATGTGCTACAGATAGGTAGAGAACTGAGAATGGGTGATAAGTTTTAAGAGCTTGAAACGGTGTAATTGTTGCAGCCAAGTCTGTTGGCAGTTATCACCCTGTATTACCAAATACATTGATTCCGAACGAATGTTATTAGATACCGAATCTGATATACAACATCATATCAGTCTCTTTATTTAGTAAATAAGGATATAATTTTGTATTGTTGGATAATGTTTTGAACATTTCCCTATATCAAGAGTTGATCGGTTCATGCACGTTATCTAAAAGCATATACGTTCTAAATCAAACCACAGTTCTTAACGTATAGAACACACACAAGAGGAAGAGTTCAGAGATGAACAAATCCTTCTTGAGGCATTGTAGACTAGGTCATATCAATGTGACCCGACTAGCTAAGTTACATTAAGATGCATATTTAAATCAGTTTGAACTTACATCTTGTGAAACTTGCCAGTCATGTCACAAAGATAAGATGACCATAGCTCCGTTTATTGGAAACAGAGAAAGAGTTGGTGAACTCGTAGGATTGATACATGATGATGTATGTAGGTCCCCTGTCTACACATGCCAGGACTGGTTCTTTGTACTTCATTACATTCACTGATGATCTCTCAAAATTCGGACATATGTTCCTGTTGAAACACAAGTCTGAAACTTTTGAGAAATTCAAAGAATATAAGTCAGAAGTAGAGAACCACAACGGGTATAAGTATTATGTCCTTTGATGTGATCAGGGAGGAGAATAATTGAGCACGGAATTCTTGGACTATTTTAAAGGAGAATGAGATTCTCTCTCAGCATTACTCCTCCGTTTACACCACAGCACGTCGGTGTATTGGGGCGGAGCAATCACACCCTATGTAATAAGTTGTGCTCTATGATAAGTACTACTGAGTTGCCTATTTCCTTTTGGGGGTTATGCGCTTGAGAAGCTGCATACCTATTGAATTGGGTTCCAACCAAATCAGGTGCCTACCACTCCATATGCGATATGGTATAGGAAGAGCCCATCTCTTAAGTAAGTTAAGATTTGGGGTTGTCCGGTCTATGTCTAAAAGAAAAATCCGGACAAGCTCGAGGCAAGGTCAGATCTGTGGAAGTTTGTTGGATATCCCAAGCATTCGCAAAGGAATATCTTCTACCCCACTGAGGAACAAAAAGTGTTTTATTTCTCAGTATGTCACCTTTTGGAAAGGGAATTTCTTGTGAAAAGATTAGTGGTCATGAGGTAGAATTGGAAGGAGTTCCAGCTATACAAACTACAGATGATGATTTGGTAGAACCGGAGGATTCAATAGCTCCCGACGAACCTCAGCCTCTCCGTCGATCTGGTAGGGTTCCTCATCCACCTGAGAGATACTTCGGTTTCTCTATAACAGTGGGAGCGAGGATTGCATCATGAGATGATGACCCAACTAGTTTCGAGCAGGCCATCAGGAGTGGGGACTCTGTGAGAATAGCTGGATGCTAGGCGATATGAGATGGAATCCATATACACCAATAAAGTATGAACTTTGGTTGCTTTATCTGAAGGGTTAAATCCCCATCAGGAGCAAGTATATCTTGAGAAGATTACTTGGTGTACATGGAAAAGTTGAAACTTTCAAAGCTAGACTTATTGTAAAAGGTTTTCGTCATTGACCAGGTATGGATTATTATGAAACCTTTTCTTCAGTGGCTATGCTTAAGTCCATTCGGATCCTACTTGCCATTGCTACATACCATGACTACGCTATCTGGCGGTTGTGTTTAATGACTGCTTTTCTAAATGATGATTTAGAAAAGAACGTCTATAAGTACACAGCCAGAGGGCTTCGTAGATAGTAGGAGCAACAGAAACGTGTGCAAGTTGCTTTATGTGATAAAGCAGGCATCGCGGAGTTGGAACATCTGTTTTGATGTGGTAGTCAAAGTGTTTGACTTCATCAAAATGGTAGATGAACCTTGTATATACAAAAACGTAGTAGGGAGCGTCTATATATATGCCCTAGAGAACATTACTATACATACGATGTATATTGTAGTGGATGCTTGGACACATATAGGGAGGACTTTCTTGCTCGACATGATAGTATGCTATCTGATTGCTCTTTATCTTAACATGTACTCCGATTGTCTCTATGATACATGTTGATAAAGCCCTTAGGATGAGTACTTGACTACCAGGACTATGATGCAGATCATACTAGTGGGGACAGAGTAGTCGCTAAGTACATCCTTCAAATGTTCCTAGTCGAGTGTGTAACGAGACAGGGCATCGATATACCAGAGTAGACTAGCATATAGCTTTTCGACCCATGTTGATGGGCGATGGATGATCCCATATCCATTAGTGTTTGACATCAGAGATGATATACGGGTGCTCAATGGAGACTGGGTACACTGGACGGACTCGCCGAAAACTCCCAGATGGTATTATACCTCACGTCAGATGGCAGTTCTCTGGTGACACTGGTACAAGTTAGTCTGTAGACCCGAGATCGTCATAGAGTCTTGTGTGATTCCCACTGTACTTTGATTTCCACCTTACCACGTTCAAGAGGACGTGCAAAACGGTGGCTTTTGGGTACAGTCCCGAATCACATGGAGGCAATGAGCGATAGGAGGGGTTTCGTCTCTCCCGGTATTGGGGGTTGATGTTGCGCAGTGCTCGATTGGCTATAACAGGAAGTCCCTGGTCAGGGCAGCTTCAGAGATATACTAGTAAGTGTTATCAGTAGTTTCTCGACCCCTTATAAGCCTCATATCAACACGACTTATCGAGTTACTGGGGTCTGACGTTTAGCGCCCCTAGACGAGATATGCGACATATCAGACGAAGAGATCGGACTGTACGATAGTGTTACTGATTGGATTCGCAGGAGTGTGAGCAGGCTTTCTTGTTGATCTTCTGATCTCTCAATACCTGGGTGGCCGTTACGTTTAGCAGACCGCTTGCGGCTTGTGAGTGTTTGATATGATCATCACCTACTGCCGGCGTATTGACGAGTCTTTAGAGTCCTACACAGGGGTTTTCTGGTTCAAGAGAAACGGAGTAGGAGCACATATGTGATATGTGCAGGATCGAGATTAATACGATATGAGATACCGTATTCAATTCTCGCGATTTGTGACATTGGTCGGTTGTATGCGATATAACCGGGTTATCGGATCAAGTGTTGATTCGATAAGTTGTTACACATGATATTAGTCGGTTATATGTGATATAGACGGATTATTAAATCAAGAGTTGATTTGATAATCTAATGTATAATTATATATTAGATATATTACATTACATTAACTAGTATTAGCTCACTTATGATTCTTTTCTCACTCACTTTGTGCACATTGTATATATGTGATATATGCAAGTGTACATTATTTTGTGTCATGCTTGATGATACAAGCAAGATGGGTGTATGAGATTAATACCATGCTCGGGTTAAGTTAGGGTTTTTATTTATTTCTTAAGTTATAACAAAAGAGAAAAGACTTGGTCAATGTTGTCAAGCTTGGATGAAGCTTGTAGAAACATTGACAAAGTCCACTCTTTTGTCATTCCTTAGAATATTAGTTAACCTAACCCTTAACCTTAGCCCTTGGTTTATTCTCTAAATGAGTTAGGCATGAGGTCTTAACTCACACATGGTTACAATAATTTTTTTGATGATTAATTCATATGATGAGTTTATTCTTCTTCTTCTTCTTCCCCAAAAGCTTTCTAGCTTCAATGGATGTATGAGAAAAAGTGTGAAAAAATCAAATCTAAAGTGATCCCACTTCCTACTTCATCATCCTCTACTACATGCCATTTAGTATAGGATGTTTGCTTCACTAATTTCACAATTAGTGAAGAGATAGCTTGTGTTAGTGTCTCCTCGACGTAGATCATCTTCGGCCTCGAAGTCTTCGAAGCAAGCATATTCGTTTCTTCATGGGATCCTCTCTAGAGTCCGGAGTTCACGATCGCAGCGAAAGGGAATACTACACGGAGTTATTGAAGTGAAGGACCGGTCTACAAAGGTTGTATTCCTTGCTCACTAGACTTGCAAAGTGTTTGCATTTTATATTCCGTCGATTTCTAGTTAACGATTCTTAGTTAGGGTTAGCTAAAACGACAAATTTTTGAATTTGGAATGGACGATGCCTCCCGAAACCTTGCTGCCGTCTTAGGTAACCCTGCATTTGTTCCTCGTCATACCCATTTTTTAGAAAATCAATTTTTTGTAAAAGAAAATAATGGGAGCGCAATAGAACTGGAAGAAATTCCAGACCACAAACTTTTACTGAAAGTATGGTAGAACCAGAGGTTTCAAAAGAACCGGACATCCCTACGCCAATCCGCAGGACTAGTAGGCAGTTTCAGCCGCCTGAGAGATGCTACGGTTTTCTCATAGACGGGGATCGAGAGGATGCATCATTAACAACGATGAGCCAACTAGCTTCCATTAAGCCATTCAGAGCAGCGACTCGGTAAAATGGCTGGATGCAATACGGACCAAAATGGAGTCCATCTACACCAACAAAGTATGCATTTTAAACATTGCTCCATAATGGGTGAAACCCCTAGGCTGCAAATGGATCTTCAGAAAGAAGATTGGTGTAGATGGATAGGTTGAAACCTACAAGGCTAGACTTGTTGCAAAAGGTTTTCGTCAAAGATCTGGTTTGGACCATGATGAAGCCTTTTCTCCGGTGTCTATGTTCAAATCCATTCGGATCCTTCTTGCCATTACTGCTTTCCAAGATTTTGAGATCCGGCAGATGGGCATAGAGAAGGCTTTTCAAAAAGGTAATTTGGAAGAGTGTGTCTATATGGATCAGCCGGAGGGTTTCAATCAGAGTGGGAGCAGCGGGATAATATGCATGATGCTTAAGTCTATTTATGGACTAAAGCATGCATCGCAGAGTTGGAACATCTATTTTTATTGAGACAGTCAAAGAATTCGACTTTATCAAAAATCTAGTTGAACCATGCATTTATAGTAAGATTGTAGCAAGAACTGTGGAATTCCTCGTTGAGTACGTGGATGACATTTTCTTGATAGGAAATGACATTCCTATGCAACAATCAGTCAAAGGATTCTTGTCACAGAGGTTCTCCATGAAAGACCTGGGTGATACCAACTACATTCTGGGGATCCAGATCTATTTTGTTAGATCAAAGAGGATGGTGGGAATTTCACAGTCAAGGTAAAACAACACCATACTGAAAATATTTAGTATGGACGATTCTAAGCGCGGTAGTCTACCGGCTTGTCACAGAATCACCCTCTCCAAAGAGATGTCTTCCAAGACTGATTTGGAAAGGGCTCGTATGTCGATTATACCCTACGCTTCTACGGTAGGCTCTATAATGTATGCGATGTTGTGTACCAGACCAGATGTAGCTTACGCACTGAGCGTGGTAAGCCAGTATCAGTCAAACCCAGTGGAGAAGCACTGGGAAGCAGTAAAGAACATTCTCATGTATCTGAGAAGGACTAAGGAGATGTTCTTGGTATATGGCGGAAAAGGACCTCCAGATAGAGGCCTTTGCTAACTCAATCTTCCAGAGTGATAAGAATGACTCCAAGTCCATATTGGGTTATGGCTTTACCCTCAGTGGAGGGGCGGTCTGTTGGAAGAGCTCCAAGCACGACATCGTTGCAGACTCGACGATGGAAATGGAGTAGTTCGCTGCATAAGACGCCGCAAAAGAGACAGTCTGGATATGGAAGTTCTTACCTCAACTTCGGGTGGTTCCTTCCATTGTTGGTCCAATACTTTAGTATTGTGACAACAACGGCGCTATAGCTTTAGGGAAGGAACCCAGGTCCCATCAAAGATCCAGACATATCTTGAGGCGGTACCACCTGATCAGTGAGATCGTTGATCCCCAGGAGATCGAGGTGAGGAGAGTAGATATGGAGAACAACACTGCAGATCCACTCACAAAGACCATTCCTCAGACAGTGTTCGAGAGGCTATTCGAGTTCTTCGGTCTGCGATATGCCAGTATATGGCTTTAGTGCAAGTGGGAGATTGTTATTGATATATGCTCAAGAGGCCATTATTGTATCATACTGGATTGTATATTACTTAATGGGAGCTTGGGATATACACGGATATAGTAACAATCTTGCTCAAAATGGTAGTATGCTACCTAGTTTGTTTCTACCTCAATATGTGCATGTGTTTTCTTAGCATATCGCTTATACATATTGGTAGAGCCTTTAGGATCTTTGCTTGATTACCAACGTTGTGATGGCAGTCACACTAGTGGGGGTTGGGTAGTCTATAAGCACATCCTATACAGGTCTCTAGTCGTAGGATTATCGAGACAGGGCATCGATACTCCACAGTAGACTAGTGTATACGCTTCTCATCCCAACAGGGGAGATGGTCTGTCCCACAGCTATCAGTACGTCGTATTGGAGATAGTATGCAGGTGCTCATTGTTAGTTATATGTATGCCCTAGAGGCCATTACTATACATGAGATGTATATTGTAGTGGATGCTTAGACATATATAGGGAGGACTTTCTTGCTCGACATTATAGTATGCTATCTGGTTACTCATTATCTTAATATGTACACTGATTGTCTCTCTGTTACATGTTGGTAAAGCCCTTAGGATGTGTACTTGACTACCTAGATTATGATGCAGATCATACTAGTGGGACAAAGGTAGTCCGTGAGTACATCCTCTAATGTCCCTAGTCGTGGGTGTATTGAGACGGGGCATCGATATACCAGAGTAGACTAGCGTATACTTTCTCGACCCATGTAGATGGGCGATGGATGATCCCATATCCATTAGTGTTTGATATCAGAGATGATATACGGGTGCTTAGTGGAGACTGGGTACACTGGACGGACTCGCCGAGAACTCCCAGATGGTATTATACCTTACGTCAGATGGCAGTTCTCTGGTGACACTGGTATAGGTTATTCTGTTGACCCGAGATAGTCATAGAGTCTTGTGTGATTCCCACTGTGCTTTGATTTCCACCTTACCACGTTCAAGAGGACGTGCAAAACATTGGTTTTTGGGTACAGTCCCGAGTCACAAGGAGGCAATGAGCGATAGGAGAGGATTCGTCTCTCCCGGTATTGGGGGTTGATGTTGCGCTGTGCTCGATTGGCTATAACAGGAAGTCCCTGGCCAGGGCTGTTTCAGAGATTTACTGGTAAGTGCTACCAGTAGTTTCTCGACCCGTTATGAGCCTCATATCGGCACGACTTATCGAGTTACTGGGGTTTGACGTTTACCACCCCTAGACGAGATATGCGACATATCAGACGAAGAGACCGGACTGTACGGTAAGTGTTACTTTCGCAGGAGTATGAGCGGGCTTGCTTGTTGATCTTCTGATCGCTCAATACCCAGGTGGCCGTTACGTTTAGAATGCCTCTTGCGGCTTGTGGGTGTTTGATATGATCATCACCTACAGCCGGCGTATTAACGAGTCTTTAGAGTCCTACACAGAGGTTTCCTGGCTCAGGAGAAATGAAGTAGGAGCACATATGTGATATGTGCGGGACCGAGATTAATACGAGTATGTGATACCGTATTCTTTTCTTGCGATTTTATCATCGGTCGGTTATATGCGATATAGTCGGGTTATCGAATCTAGTATTGATTCGATAAATTGATACACATTATATTAGTCGATTATATGTGATATGACCGGATCATTAAATCAAGTGTTGATTTAATGTATAATTATATATTTGATATATTACTTTACATTAACTAGTATAGGCTCACTTAAGATTGTTTTCACTTGTTGTGCACATAGTGTATATATGATATATGTTTGTGTACATGATTGTATCATGCTTGATGATACATGCAAACATGTGTGTGTGTATGACTTACACCATGCTACAAATAATGTGGGGTTTTAATTATTTTAGTAAATCAAAATGAGGTGGAAATTGGCCATGGCATGAAGCTTTTGGATTACCATTGATCAAGTCCACTTGATTTGTTTTACTTAAGATATTCTAAACCTAACCATTATTATTTAGCCATGGTTATGTCTCTACAATGGTTAATATATATAATACTAACCCACCCATGGTTGCATCACTCATTCTCATTCATCTTGGTTTATTTTCTTGAGTTGCTTTCTTCATCTTCTTCCTCTTGCTCTCTAGCTCAATGGAAAATGATAAAATCAAGTGAGAAAATAAAATCTAAAGTGAACCTACTTCCTATTTCATCATCCTATACACTTGCTTGGGTAGTAAAGGGTGTTCTCTTCACAAAGTTCTTGACCTAGTGAAGAGGTAGCTTGGGTTTGAGTCTCCTTGACGTAGATCATCTTTGGCCCCGAAGACTTCGTGCAAGCTTGTTCATTTCTCCGATGGAACCATTCTAGAGTTCGGGAAATCTTCACTTGCCATGATCGCAGCGAAGGGACATCAACACGGAGCTTTAGAAGTGAAGGGTCAGTCTACAAAGGTTATATTCCTTGCTCACTACTTGTAATGGTTGATTACATGTTCATTTTGTCTATCTACTCTAGCTTGATTCTAGCTTTGGATTGATTAGCACCTTAGAATTTTTAAATTTTGCATGATAGTTGCTGTGAAAACCTAGTAGGGTGCTAAGGAATCCCAACAGTGGTATCAGAGCTGGGCTAGAGTATTAGACGGTGTTTGTGAGATCACGAAACCGAAACTGCTCCGAAACTTTTAACATCAAAACCTGCATTCTGTCGATTTTTAAACGACCTCAAAATTTTTTTCAAACAAGTGCAGAGTGATAAATGTGTGATAACATGAACACTGGTGAAATTTGAGGGCATTTTGGTAATTTTTGGTAGGCAAGACCTCCCCATCTCGGCCAAATCCGAGCCCCCCTCCAAATTTTTTCAGTGTTCCATTGCATGGGTTTTGATGTTTCAGGTGTTGTTTGTTTTTGCTAATTTTGCAAGTGATGTAATCTTACACTTTAAACAATTTGGAGTGTTTCGTATTCATAGTTTAACATTGTATTTGGGTTTTCACAAGTTGTCTAGGCGAAGTTAAAAAGTTCGATCGAATGTCAAAAACCCATTTTTCCAAGTTTAACGTATTCGGAAAAACATGCAAGTAATTCTGTGGACCCTCTAGAAGAATGAAACCCTAACTCGACTTTTTTGGATCACGGAACCGCGGTCATACCCTAGAGTTTGCCGCAGTTCTGTGGCGACATGAGTGAGGATTGGATTTGCCCTTCTACGGTTGGTCCATGGGTACTGCGGCATGTTCCGGGTATTATTAAAACTGTGCTCAAGTGTTGAGCTGTCGGGAAATTGTGGGACTTTGATGAATCGATAGAAAAGTTTAACGTCTTCCTGATATCATGTGATGGGATACAATAATTGGAATCTATTTAGTTGCACGCAAGTTTAACATTTCGGCCTCGGACGGAATCGGGAATCTTGTTGAATTACCCGAATTCCTTTGAAAAGTGTTCTCATGGTTGAGACTTAAATGTAAAATTTGCATTGTCAGGCATGAAATCCAGAATATGTGATATTTCGGGTTTATGATGTCTAAAGGCAGTGCGGATTTCAATTGTTGTAGTTTTTCACTTTCTTTTCTGCGACCGTAAGTGTAATATGTGGTGTATCGCCGGTTTCGTTGCTATATGTCAACGACAATTGGGATACGCATATTTACTTACATTGATGACATGTGATGTTATGTGTTGCTGGGATATGTTATATTGGATCGTCGTGTTTGAATAGCCGGGGGTTTTATGTGAGATGAGAGTTTTTCATTTTCATTCATGTAAAAACTTGTATGTAATATTCTTTTATTGGGGTACTTCCGGGTTGAGGAAAATGTCACCGTTGATATATATTATTTACTTTTCCGCATTAGGATAGACCCAAGGAGGGGAGCACAAGTTACCGGGTTCTAGAGTCCAGTGGGAGACCATCTCGAGGAGTCGAGTCCGGGTCTCCTAACTCTAGAATTGGTAGGGTCGCTTGCCGCTCTCGCAGGGGTCTAGGGATGTGGGTTTGGCTATTCATCATGACCGTGGAATCCTTGTTTTATACAGGCTTAATATAAAACTCGGAAATCCTAGTATATCCAATATTTCATCTGTTGTTTTCTGCTGCGATATCTGTGGTGTGATCATTTGATATGTTGAGATAGATACTGTATATAATATATATGATATATTATATAGACGTTGCTTATGTTTTGCACCCGCGCTAGCCCTGCCCCGCTCTGCTGTTAGTTATCTAACCTAACGGTGTATGACGGGACATCGAGGCGAATGCGGATGGCATAAGCGTACGTTGTATTTATCTGTGATGTTTTGGCAACTTAAAATGATTGGACTTCATTAATGAGATTAATGAAAGAAAAGAAAGCTAAAGATGTTATGGAATCGAATTTTCAAAAACAGGTAGCTCTAGTTGTTGCTTTGCATAGCGGTATTCCTTGTAGAATATCCAGCACCTTATTCGATAAGGAAAGAGCCGAGATCCTTTCACTGGGAGTGACCTCTTTAGCGAAACTAGCAGATGTTACAAACACTCGGTTTTGTTTTTGATTGCTTTTGTAGTCTTTGCTTTGCATAGTGGAATTGTTAATATCCTGCACCTTATTCGATAAGGAAAGAGCCGACGATCCCTTCACCGGGAGTGACCTCTTTAGCAAAACTAGTAAAAGCCTAAAAAACACTCCTTTTCAAAATCACTCGATTCAACAACGATATCAAGTTCATTACGCAAAAGGTTTTCTGAAACACCTGTCGTAGCCCTCCGTCATTTCAGATAAGGATTGTTTAGTATTCGTGCTGCGTTTGTTGGCCTTTGTCAAGGCGTAGTGTGCGGTAGCTGAATGGTACTTATCTCCTTATGCATATGATGAAGATTGGATTAGGGTAGTCGTACGACCATGTTGGCCTTTGTCAAGGGTCGTGCGGGTGGGTTTGATTCAATCAGGAAATGACGAGTTGAACTTGGCTAGCATTTTATGATTTGTTGGCCTTTGTCAAGGTCATAGGGGGTTAGGTGCAAAATTATCGGGAATTTCAAGTGTTGAAATTTGCAATGAGATTGCATACCTTCTATGAGATAGTTGGATCCCGATACCCACTGCGAGTAAGAGTTACTCCTGGGAGAGTTTTACACATTACAATTAGCCGATCAAGTAGGTGTCTAGAAAGGTGTCAACGGGGTTACGCCCCTGGGAAAATGAGGTTTATTTTAATTAGGTCCGTGCGAAAGCACGGGGAACTCCCTTAAAGTACCGGCACTGGCCTGGCTGAAAGATTGGTGAAATTGTATGGTGTAATTAATCCCGGCTAGTCTTTCCTTTTAGGGTTTGGAGGAAGATTTGATAAAAACAGTGGGAGCCATCCTGATTAGATAAAATAATAACCAATCTGATATTTCATGAGCATACGCTGAGTGTTTTCTTCTCTCTCTCCAGGTAGCGATCATGTCACGCCTTAATCAAGATAATAATATGGATGTATTGATCGAACCCACATGTTATACTGAGCTGGGGAACGTTGGTCCCGCTCAAACTTATAATTGTTATAAGACCGACCAGGAAATAGGGGATTACCAGAATTCCCATTCCGCCCAAATGAAGAAAGTGCATATTGATGCATCTTCTTCGGGTGTGTTCATTACCGAGAACCGTTTCTCAGTATCCTCTACTTCCTGGGTATGTGATACCGGATCAGGATCCCGCATATGTAATCGTTACATGGGCTACAGATAGGTAGAGAACTGAGAATGGGTGATAAAGTTTTAAAAGTTAGAAATGGTACAATTGTTGCAGCCAAAGTGTTGGCAGTTATCATCCTGTATTACCAAATACATTGATTCTGAACGAATGTTATTAGATACCAAACCAGATATACAACATCATATCAGTTTCTTTATTTAGTAAAGAAGGATATAATTTTGTATTGTTGGATAATGTTTTGAACATTTCCTATATCAAGAGTTGATTGGTTCAGGCACCTTATCTAAAAGCATATACGTTCTAAATCAAACCACAGTTCTTAACGTACATGATACACACAAGAGGAAGAGTTCAAAAATGAACGAATCCTTCTTGAGGTATTGTAGACTAGGTTATATCAATGCGACCCGACTAGCTAAGTTACATTAAGATGCATATTTAAATCAGTTTGAATTTACATCTTGTGAAACTTTCCAGTCATGTCACAAAGATAAGATGACCATAGCTCCGTTAATTGGAAACAGAGAAAGAGTTAATGAACTCTTGGGATTGATACATGATGATGTATGTAGGTCCCCTGTCTACACATGCTAGAACTGGTTCTTTTTACTTCATTACATTCATTGATTATCTCTCAAGATTTGGACATATGTTCCTGTTGAAACACAAATCTGAAACTTTTACGAAATTCAAAGAATATAAGTCAGAAGTAGAGAACCACAACGGGTATAAGTATTATATCCTATGATGAGATCGAGGAGGAGAATACTTGAGCATGGAGATCCTGGACTATTCTAAAGGAGAATGAGATTCTCTCTCAATATTACTCCTCCATATACACCACAGCACGTCGATGTATCGGGGCGGAGCGATCGCACCCTATTATATATGGTGTTCTCTATGATGAGTACTACTGAGTTGCCTATTTCCTTTTGGGGGTTATGCACTTAAGAAGATGCATACCTATTGAATAGGGTTCCAATCAAATCAGCTGCCTACTACTCCATATGTGATATGGTATGGGAAGAGCCCATCTCTTAAGGAAGTTAAGATTTGGGGTTGTCCGGCCTATGTCAAAAGTAAAATCCGGACAAGCTCGAGGCAAGGTCAGTTCTGTGGAAGTTTGTTGGATATCCCAAGTATTCGCAAGGGAATATCTTCTACCACACTGAGGAACAAAAGGTGTTTTGTCTCTCAGCATGCCACCTTTGAGAAAAGGAATTTCTTGTGAAGAAATTTGTGGTCATGAGGTAGAACTGGAAGGAGTTCCAGATATATAAACTACAGCTGATGATTTGGTAGAACCGGAGGATTCAATAGTTTCCAACGAACCTCAGCCTCTCCACCGATCTAGTAGGGTTCCTCATCCACCTGAGAGATACTTCGGTTTCCTCTATGACAGTGGGAGCGAGGATTGCATCATGAGATGATGACCTAACTAGTTTCGAGCAGGCCATCAGGAGTGGGGACTCTGTGAGAATGTCGAGACAAGGTCAGTTCTGTGGAAGTTTGTTGGATATCCCAAGTATTCGCAAGGGAATATCTTCTACCACACTGAGGAACAAAAGGTGTTTTGTTTCTCAGCATGCCACCTTTGAGAAAAGGAATTTCTTGTGAAGAAATTTGTGGTCATGAGGTAGAACTGGAAGGAGTTCCAGCTATATAAACTACAGCTGATGATTTGGTAGAACCGGAGGATTCAATAGTTTCCAACGAATCTCAGCCTCTCCACCGATCTAGTAGGGTTCCTCATCCACCTGAGAGATACTTCGGTTTCCTCTATGACAGTGGGAGCGAGGATTGCATCATGAGATGATGACCTAACTAGTTTCGAGCAGGCCATTAGGAGTGGGGACTCTGTGAGAATGGCTGGATGCTAAGCGATCTGAGATGGAATCCATATACACCAACAAAGTATGGACTTTGATTGCTATATCTGAAGGGTTAAATCCCCATCTGGAGCAAGTATATCTTGAGAAAATTACTTGGTGTAGATGGAAAAGTTGAGACTTTCAAAGCTAGACTTGTTGTAAATGATTCTTGTCATCAAGCAGGTGTGGTTTATGATGAAACCTTTTCTGCAGTAGCTATGCTTAAGTCCATCCGGATCCTACTTGCCATTGCTACATACCATGACTACGACATCTGGCGGTTGGGTTTCATGACTGCTTTTCTAAATAATGATTTAGAAAAGAGCGTCTAAAAGTACACACCAGAGGGCTTCGTAGACAGTGGGAGCAGCGGAAACGTGTGCAAGTTGCTTTATATGTAAAGCAGACATCGCAGAGTTGGAACATCTGTTTTGATATGGTAGTCAAAGAGTTTGACTTCATCAAAATGGTAGATGAACCTTGTATATACAAAAAGGTAGTAGGGGGTATGGTGGTGATTCTCGTATTGTACATGGATGACATACTCTTGATAGGAAATGAGTCTCTTATGCTACGCTCGGTCAATCTCCTCTTATCACAAGGATTCTCCATATAGGATCAAGGTGATACATCCTAAATCCTGGATTTTGGATCTGTGAGATAGATCTAGATGGATGTTAGGATTCTCACTAGGTGTAGTGAGATGGTATCAATTGATCTTGGGGAGAATCACTGGATAGCTTCAAGGGTGGTAAGGACGACTGAATGTCAGTCACAGGCATTGTCTTTACCCTCAGTGGAGGGACGGTACGTTGGAAGAGTTCCAAGCTAAATACCGTAGCAAACTAGACGATAATGGCTGGATACATCACTACCAAAGATGCTGCCAAAGAGGAAGTCTAGGTGTATATTAGTTCATGAGATGAACTTCGTTCTTACCATTGTGTGACAATGGAGTCGTGGCTTAGGCCTAGGAACCCCCGTCCTATCAGTGATCCAGACATATTCTAAGGCAGTATCACCTGATCATGGAGATGGTTGATCTCCAGGGGATCGAGGTTAGGAGAGTAGACTCAGAGGACAACACGGCAGATCTACTCACAAAGGCCTTTTTGCCAAAAAGAGACTTTTATGGGATGGTTGAGTATGAGATACTACAACCAATGCTATATGATGGCCCTAGTACAAGTGGGAGATTGTTAGTTATATGTATACCCTAGAGCCATTACTATACATGAGACGTATATTGTAGTGGATGCTTAGACATATATAGGGAGGACTTTCGTGCTCGACATGATAGTATGCTATCTGGTTACTCTTTATCTTAACATGTACACTGATTGTCTCTCTGTTACATGTTGGTAAAGCCCTCAGGATGTGTACTTGACTACCTAGATTATGATGCAGATCATACTAGTGGGACAAAGGTAGTCCGTGAGTACATCCTTTAATGTCCCTAATCGTGGGTGTATCGAGACGGGGCATCGATATACCAGAGTAGACTAGCGTATACCTTCTCGACCCATGTAGATGGGCGATGGATTATCCCATATCCATTGGTGTTTGACATCAGAGATGATATAAAGGTGCTTAGTGGAGACTGGGTACACTGGACGGACTCGTCGAGAACTCCCAGATGGTATTATACCTTACGTCAGATGGCAGTTCTCTGGTGACACTGGTATAGGTTAGTCTGTTGACCCGAGATAGTCATAGAGTCTTGTGTGATTCCCACCGTGCTTTGATTTCCACCTTACCACGTTTAAGAGGATGTGCAAAATGGTGGTCTTTTGGTACAGTCCCGAGTCACATGGAGGCAATGAGCGATAGGAGGGAATTCGTCTCTCCCAGTATTGGGGGTTGATGTTGCGCTGTGCTCGATTGGTTATAATAGGAAGTCCCTGGCCAGGGATGTTTCAGAGATTTACTGGTAAGTGTTACCAGTAGTTTCTCGACCCGTTATAAGCCTCATATCGGCACGACTTATCGAGTTACTGGGGTCTGATGTTTATCACCCCTAGACGAGATATGAGACATATCAGACGAAGAGACCGGACTGTACGGTAAGTGTTACTGATTGGATTCGCAGGAGTATGAGCGGGCTTCCTTGTTGATCTTCTGATCGCTCAATACCCGGGTGGCCGTTACGTTTAGCACGCCTCTTGCGGCTTGTGGGTGTTTGATATGATCATCACCTACTGCCGGCGTATTGACGAGTCTTTAGAGTCCTACACAGAGGTTTCCTGGCTCAGGCGAAATGAAGTTGGAGCACATATATGATATGTGCGGGACCGAGATTAATACGAGTATGTGATACCGTATTCTATTCTCGCGATTTGTATCATCGGTCGGTTATATGCGATATAGCCGGGTTATCGAATCAAGTGCTGATTCGATAAATTGATACACATTATATTACTCGGTTATATGTGATATGACCGGATCATTAAATCAAGTGTTGATTTAATGATTTATTGTATAATTATATATTTGATATATTACTTTACATTAACTAGTATAGGCTCACTTAAGATTATTTTCTCACTTGTTGTGCACATAGTGTATATGTGATATATGTTTGTGTACATGATTGTATCATGCTTGATGATACATGCAAACATGGATGTGTGTATGACTTACACCATGCTACAAATAATGAGGGGTTTTAATTATCTTAGTAAACCAAAATGAGGTGGAAATTTGTCATGGCATGAAGATTCATGAAGCTTTTGGATTACCATTGACCAAGTCCACTTGATTTGTTTTACTTAAGATATTCTAAACCTAACCATTATTATTTAGCCATGGTTATGTATCTACAATGGTTAATATATATGATACTAACCCACCCATGGTTGCATGACTCATTCTTATTCATCTTGGTTTATTTTCTTGAGTTGCTTTCTTCATCTTCTTCCTCTTGCTCTATAGCTCCATGGAAAATGATAAAATCAAGTGAGAAAATAAAATCTAAAGTGAGCCTACTTCCTATTTCATCATCCTATACACATGCTTGGGTAGTAAAGGTTGTTCTCTTCACAAAGTTCTTGACCTAGTGAAGAGGTAGCTTGGGTTTGAGTCTCCTCGATGTAGATCATCTTCGGCCTCGAAGACTTTGTGCAAGCTTGTTCATTTCTCCGATGGAACCAATGAGCACCTGTATACATCTTAGGTGAACCAACTAACACCAGTGGCTTGTGAGACCGGCCACCGCCCCTCGTCGGGGTCTCGACTGTATACACTAGTCTACTCTGGAGTATCGATGCCCTGTCTCGAAACTCCCACGACTAGGGACCTTTTAAGGATGTGCTTATAGACTATCAGCTCCCACGTATATGATCGCCCTCATACTGCTGGCTGTCAAGCAAGAATCCTAGGGGCTCTATTAATGTGTAATAGCGACCTGTAAGGTCACCTAAAGCAGTACACGATGATAAAGATAAACCAGATAGCATACTTTCATCTTGAGTAAGACTGTCCTACCAGAATAGGTCCTCCCTCAATCATTGCAATCACGTACCTGTGATCCTAAAATTGACTCTGAGGGCACTATCTCCAACAATCTCCCACTTGCACTCAAGGCTAATTATTGCGATGTCGCATACTCACAGCCCGTGTGATACCGAACACCGAACTCCTCTACTAGTCAGTCTCACAAAGCTCGTTTGCGAAACTAATGCATTCGAGGAATAGCCTCAGTGAGTGGACCGCTCTAATGTTTCTTTCTATGTCTCTCTTTATCTCAAGTTCGCGGAGAAACCTATCTCCCAAAATGAGCAATACTTGTCTTAGAGTATGTCTGGATATCTGATGGGACCTAGCTCATAAATGAACTCCAAACCCAAACTTCTTAGACTGTATCTTCAACTGAACTTAATCAGTATCCTGCGCCATGCCTCCTTCAGTATCCCCTTGGACCACCTGTCCAAAATACTGCCCCTCGTCAGAAGGAAAACTATATTTCTGACAACCTCTCTGTCATCCAGGTCACCTTGGAAGCCTGGAATGATAACTGTCTCCCGAATGAGGCTGTCGTTATCATATCCCTAGAACATCCACTTATGTTCTAAAACTGCTTCCGATTGTTTCTCCAGGATTGGATTAATGTCAACTTCTTGCATCTACTGCAAAAACAACATCTGGTGTGGTACTTGACATCTCAGGATTGACTCAATTGCCTAAGCAAGTGATCTGCCAATCATGCACATCCCTCTCCACTTTAGTCTGTAAGACACCTTTAGAGAGGGTGACTCTATCACCTGCAGGTACACTACCGTGCCTGGAGTCGTCCATTCTAAAACACCTTCAGAATGCTGTCTAAGTACCCTGATTGGCAAACTACCCAAATCCAGATCTAAAACCATAGATCCAGTAACCAGAATGTCTTGATATTATATCCAAGTCCCATGTGGAGAAATCACTGTGTGACAACCAAAGTATAACCGATTGTAGTATAGGAATTTCACTTCCTACTTTGTGTGTGTCATCCAAATACCAGGACATCACACCCTACTACCTTCTTAACAGATACATCCCCTATTCTATGAAGTCAAACCTATGACTGTCATATCAGAAATAGATGATCTATCTCCGCTACATCTGCTTTAGTCTATAGCTAGACATAAGCCACTTGTCCACCAATGCTTCCGCTGCTCCCACTGACCACGACAACCCTCTGGCAGAGTCATATACACGTACACTTCTAAAGCTAGTTTAGAACGACGCTATACTCATCCTCCTGCCGGGTCTCGCATCGTGGAACAACAGCAATGGCAAGTCTGGGTAAACAAAAACCTCCCTGTCACCGTCCTTGAGGCTACCGGAGTACCTCTCGGGTGCCTGAGGTTACCCACTTTATCTGCGGAGTGGCCAATGGAATGTCAAACCAGATTGAATATTTAGGTTCTTATCAAATCTTCAGTAATCGTTTGCGGTTCTGGAATCACTTCCAGTTCTACCATACTCCCACTAGTGTTTTCTGAAAAAATCCATTTTTATTAAAATTGTGGCGAGTCAAGAACAATATCACTATTGATCTTCCAGATGGTAGAAAGTCAACCCTCGTCATAGCCTGGGTCAACCCACAAACAGCCATTACAGAAAACGTGCCTTGAGTTATCCAGATTCTGTTTTTAAGCATAAGCCGGACAACTCCCCGTACCTTAACATTGTTAAGATATGAACTGTTCTATATCCAATACAGAAACAGAAGCACTGATTTAATTGAACCAGATTCAAATCATGCAGCTGTCTCCAGTGCATGTCAAGTAAATGGAGAGAGACCGATCAGCATTACTCAACTTAGGAATGCTTCCAATTATGAGCAACCTGAAAGAGAAGCAAATTCTCTTAATCATTACTATCAACTGAATACCATACACAAGTATCTACATCTTCGATCATCTTGAAGAATCCCGATACTTGCAATACCTAGTTCTCTACTTTACTCTTATACCTATAACTTCTCAAAACGTGGACCCTGTGTTTCAACGAAACACATGTCTAAGAACTAGAGAAGTCACAAGTAAACTGAATATAGTACGAGGACCAACCCCTCTGTCCTAATGGACACTGGGCAACATACACTACTCTGTATAAGTCCCTTGAGTCTAATAACTCATTCACCGTGTGTCGTGGGTTGAAAACTGTACTTATGGTTAAGAAGAATTACACCGCTGTTCAATGCTCCTTACCTAACCATCCACTGATATAGGTAAATGTCATAGACATAATTTCAAAAAGGTATATCTCACTCTATAAAAATAGACGTAAAGATATATCAATTTAAAATTGGTGCATAACAACGGATATTCAAAACCAAATATTTGCCGTCCGGCAAACAATTCAGGCGATTTCCTCAAATATCACCAATTACAACAAATTCCGATATAATGAGGATGATCACCTAATTCCCAATAACTTACTCCCACTCATCATCTGTAAAAACCATATAGATGTGAGAATCAAACTTGGTAAGTACATACCCTGAAGCAAGTGTCTAATTGGGAAATCAGTTTTCTTTTAATAGCACACAGTGAGACTGAAACATTGAAATGTTTCGTAGGGGTATCTTGGTATTCCTAGTAATATCTCTTCCATTATTCACAACTGTAATCGTATATTTCTTTGCCATCTCTTCACATCCCTTCATATGTCTTTAGCCATTACCTTTTGCACACCCCTTTAGGCCAAATGGTTTTCTTCCTTCCCTACCGTTCGGCACCAGCCTATGGTTTGGAAGAAGACTATCCAATAAGAATAATGGGTGTACTGTCCTAATCCTAGGAGCACTCGCAAATGCGAGAGAAGGTAAAGATAAAAGACAACCGAATAAACCTTATTCTTATTTCTCCTAAACCAGAATCCATCCCTGAACTGGAACAAGTTCCTTTCGAGTTCGTATATAACCATACGATGGAGTATCCAAATAACTGTGGATCTTCGTAGTGATACGGAGTATTCTGGAGAAATACAAAGGTGAAGTGGGAGTGGTAATAAAATACTTGGTTTGGTCGTGAATAGCAGTCGCAATTTACTTTTCCCTCCTTCTAATCCCTTTCTTTGTCTTTACATAATACCTTCTGTACACCATCGTTAGGCTAATTGGTTTTCTTCATTCCCTACCGGTCGGCACCAGCCTAAGGTTTGGAAGAAGACTATCCAATTTTCGTAATAGGTGTACTATCTCCTAAACCAAGGAGTACTCGCAACTTGAGAGAAGGTAAAAAGAAAAGACAACTGAATAGTCCTATTCTTTTTCTCCAGAACCGGAAACCATCCTCGAATAAATTCCTTCGAGTTCGTATATGACCATACGATGGTTTTGTCCAATGGAAGTGGACGTTCGTAGTAATACGGGGTGTCTTGGAGAAAAGGGTAAAAGTAGGAGTGGCAATGAGGTATGCAACTCTGACAATCCAAAAAGCCAGTGTTTAAGAAGGTTTGGTTAATTTTGGTCACTGAGTCATAGTCTTAGGGTCGGGTCATGGTCGTTGCCAAAGAGAGAGAGAAAAGAAACACTCAGCGTGCACTCTAACCTAGATCAGAATGGTTACCAATTTATCTAATCTGGAAACCTCCCACTGTACCGTCAAATTCTTCTCCAAACCTGAAAGAAGAATTAGTCGGGATCACCCGAGGAGTAAAGCAACTCATAAGTGGGAATCAGGATCCAACTATCATCGCATGATAACGTGACGGACTTCGCTCACGTTATCACACTCCAGAAGGTATGCGCATATCTGGCAAGTTTCAGTTTCTTTAGAAACCCCCGATGTGATTTTTGCGCCATGCTCTTATGACCATGACTTTGGCCAACAAATCATAAGTCACATGTCAAGTTCTACCCGTCATTCTCCAGGTTAATTTGAACCCACCCGTACCTACCCTTGACTTTGGCCAACAAGGCAGTACAACTATCCCAAACCAACGCATCTATCTATGCTGCATATGAATACCCAATAGCTACCAAACACTGTGCCTTGACTTTGGCCAACAAACACAGCTTGAATACTATTGACTATCCATATGAAACGACGGAGGGCTACGAATAGTTTCTGGCGAAAAACCTTTAACGTAATGAACTTTATATCGTTGAAGGAACTGGATAGCTTTTATAAAAATATAGTAACGAAAACCTTTGCTAAAGAGGTCACTCCCGGTGAAGGGATCTCGGCTCTTTCCCCGTAGAATGAGGTGCAGGATATTCCAACTGAATATCACAATGCAAAGCAAAAGTAATAGACTATAGTGAAGGTATTGCCCTGACGCAAACTTCTATCCAAGGGGTCACTCCCGGTGAAGGGATCTCGGCCCTTGCCTCGTCGACTGAGGTGTTGGATATTCATAACCGAATACCACTGTGCAAAACAAAAGAGAACGCCCTTGCAATAACAGCTTTTTGAAAAATTGTTCCAACAACATCAGAATAGGTTTGTTTAGTTTGCATTGATCCGAATCAATGCAGTCCCATCAATTGATCACACCACAAAGAACGAAAATAATGATGTACGTATATGCCATCCGCATTCGCCACTGGGTCTCGTCATTACCTGTTAGGTTAGTTAACTAACGACTGAGTGGGGACTGGACTAGCGCGGATGCAAAACATATACAACATCTACTAGTATATATATAATATATAATTTTCGCTCAAGGCGTGATAAAATGCAACATCACAGAAATGTACAGCATCACAGAACAATACAGATATCTGGGATCCCCGGGTTTCACAGAGCTGGTACTGAAACCCGACGTTCCCCTGGTCGTGTGGATAGCCTGTGTAAAGAAATCCTAGACCCCTACAGGCGCGGCAAGTTACCCGCCAAAACCTGAAGCGAGGCAGCCCCCTTCAGCAACGTGAATGGACCACCCAGCACTTCACGGAATCCGGTAACTTGGGCACCCTTCCTGGGTCAACCTGTACCCCCTACGAGTGCGGCGAATAGCCCGCCAATTCTAGAGTAAAGCCCCTCCGTCTCAACTCCATGAGATGCGGGCCCGTTGCCCTCTAGAACCCGGCTATCCGTGCACCCCTTCCTTGGGGTAATCCTAGTATAGAAAGTAAAATATACATACAACGGGTACATCGACTTCACCCTGGTCGTGCCCTAAAAGAATAATATACAGACAGGCAGTGACGGCAGTCCACATGTCGGATGCTCGCCCCGCAATAACAAATGTACATAATACAACCAAATCTGTACTAACATTGCATCCATGCTATCCACCACGACAATCCGCAACATCACAGCACAACACAGAACATCATCGTGAATGTCACGTTCGCAAATCCGTCTAACCGGGCTATAGCAGTTAGACATGATTTACCGATCAAGTGACATTCACGGTCGCAGATATACTGTAAATACTGTGAACTAACATGTTTAAAATATTCGATCGATCAAATTTACCCAAGTGGGCCCCAAGCACTACTGTAGCACATAAAGAAATTCTGGGCCCAAACAGAACATTCCAAAACCCTCATTTTCAAGTCCAAGAGCCTCTGTAAAATTTTGGTGGGGTGATCACAAATTACGGCGGCGGAACCGCGGCCAGAACAGGGGTTTGGCCGCGGTTCCGCGGTCTGTCTACAGTATCACAACACCAAATTTTTGCAGATGTCTTAAAACTTCCTGCATGTCATTCTGCAACGTACTGAAAAATTTTCTTAGCACAACTGAAAATCGACAAAACTGTCAAAATGAAAAAGGGGTTTTTGGAAATTTGTTCGATCGAACATGTAAACACATTAGACCAAGCTAGACTAGGTTAATCGCCTGGCTCTGATACCAGTGTAAGTGCACGGTGGTGCCCCGGCCGTCAATCCGACGCCGGAATGCAGAAACGAAACTTTTTACGAACATGTAAACCGGCACCACCGCGCACAAAAATCCCGGATCGGTCCATTAATCTAATCCTAGCTAGCTAAAGAACGGGTAGAGAGATATATCGAGCGATCCGTGTCCTTCGGTCTTCTCGTCGCCGTCCCGATCTCCCGCGGAATGTCCGGTCTCCATCTCCTCGCCGGAAGAGCACCACGTCGCCAGCTTCTTTTACGGGCTCCTTCGGTCTTCTCGTGGACGTGCCCAAGGTTGCTGTAGGTTAACTGTAGAATACTTTGTCTCTTGGGGTTTGTATGGAGTTGCCATTTTGGTGGAGGTCAAGAGATATACTTTTGGAGATGAGCTATATGAATTTTTCAAGCCAAAATGAGACCAATTTCACTCTTGAAATTT